>CM060449.1:111933502-112619990 GCA_030545235.1 Helianthus tuberosus | reverse complement strand
ATGCCGTGAATTTATAATCCTCCAAAAACCCTTCTAGCCGTTGGCTTGTGAAGTCGGTGTAGACAATTCGCGTCCTCGCGGCCCAAATAAGAATTAGACTTGAGTGTACGTGGCCTGTTAAAATTCGTCCAATGTATGGTCCAATACATCACAATTCACATGGCCCCATTATGACAATAATAATAATGTGCAGATTATTTGTTTCAAAAAGCTCATAACCCAATTCATGATAACATGTTGTACTGGATTTTTGGCGGCCCACTACACTTCGAACAATAATTAAAAGGAAGCAGTACCCTTTTTTCAACTCTTTTCATCCAGTGTCCAAGTAGGGATGACAATCGGACCCGAACCCGATGGGTAAACCCCGAATCATTTGGGACGGGTTTGGGTCTAGTAATCGGGTTTGGGACCGGGTATGGGATTAGTTTTATTTTTTTTCGCGGGTTTGGGACGGGTTTTGGGATTTGATGTTATGCCCGTTTACCCGACCCGATTACCCGATAAAGTATACCAGTTTACCCGACCCATTTACCCGATAAATATACCCGTTTACCCGACCCATTTACCCCATATTCCTTCTATATTTTTTATATACATAAATATATATATATATATATATTCTTTTTTATAATTATGGAAAATCAAAGGTCACCCCCCATTACCCCAAATCTCAATTATGTAAATCTTTTTATTTCCTTTTACTTTTTAGTCTCCAAATTCTTTACACGTACATACACCGACTTTTGGAGTTCTTCTGAATAGCCTTCTGCCCTTCTCTCATTCACTCCAAAGAAAGATCAAAGGACGATCGGCGATTCATCTTCGTCACTAGACTTGTAAACATGTAAGTTCTAATCCTAAATTCGTGTTCAATGCTGTGTTTTCATACTAATTTAATAGATGTATAGATGCAACTTTACTAACAAATAACAATTGACAGTTGGTGTTCAATGCTATATTGCTATGTGTTGGTTTCTTTTTTTTAGTTCAGTGCTAACTGCTATATATTTCTCCCTTTGTTAGTTTGTTTAATTATGTTTTATATTTAAGTTATTAAGATAGATTTAAAAAAGAAAAATTAGATACAATAAATATTTCATCAATAGTGGCTAGTGGGTTTGCTTTCATGCTTTGAAACTCATACGCAGACATCACACATAACATATTGGCTGTTGAAGTGTTGAGGTTGTTCCTCTTGACTGAACTGACCCAGCACAAGTACAAAAGGTTTAAGTGACCCAGCACAAATAATATACCATTTAAATAAATTAAGTATGTTGAAATCTGAATGCGTTATACCACTTTTGTGATCTTTTTTTACTGAATATAAGAGTTTTTTCTCAACAGTTTTTTTGGTTCATTAATGACAGTAAATGTTTTGTCCCATATGGATATGGGAAGAGAAGAATCTGTGGGTTGTGATGGTTCTAATACACAAACAAATGTTGATAGTAATCAACATATGCAAGAAGATCAACAAACAAACACAAATCAATCTCAAAATCAAGATAAACAAACTCATGAAGATGCTGAAGAACCTAGAGTAAGAAAAAGGAAGTTAATTTCAGTGGCATGGGAGCATTTTACAAAGATGATGGTAAATGGTGCGGAAAAGGCGGAGTGCAAATATTGCAACACTAGATTAGGAGCGAAGAGCTCAAATGGGACAAAACATTTACTTTCTCATATGGACATATGTAAGAAACGAAAAAATAAAGATATACGCCAGCAAGTGTTATCAGTGAATGAAAAAAAGACATCAGGACATTCGGATATTTCTTGTTATAATTTTGATGGTGATAAGTCAAGAAAAGATCTTGCTGAGATGGCAATTGTGCATGGGTATCCACTTGTTATGGTTGAGTACCATGGGTTTAGAAAGTTTGTGAGGGGCCTCCAACCTTTTTTAAGGTTCCATCTCGAAATACCCTAAAAAGTGATGTATTAAAGATTTTTAAATATGAAAAAAAGAAGACAATGAGGTATTTTTAATTTTTAATATGAAGTATTTATTATGTTACATTTCTATTAACGGTTATTTTTTTAGGATTTTGGAGAAGAATCCAAGTAGAATCGCAATTACCACGGACATGTGGACATCAAGTAATCAAAAAAAAAGGTTTTATGGCGATTACCACTCATTTCATCGACGATAACTGGGAGATGCAAAGTCGAATTATGAGGTAAAATGTTTTATTTATATATACTTTGCTCTACTAATTGTCTTACTAATGTGCAAAATTCACAATAGGTTTATTTATGTTCCTTGCCCTCACACTGCTGAAGTTCTTGCTAATGTTTTGTACGAGTCTTTATGTGATTGGAACATAGATAGAAAGGTGTCAACAATAACGGTTGATAACTGCTCAACAAATTATTTGTTGATTCACCTGTTGCTAGACAAACTATCTTTGAGTGATCTTATTTGGGGGGGGGGGGGGGGGGCGATTATTTCAGATGCGTTGTTGTGCTTACATTCTAAATCTGATTGTCCAAGATGGGTTGTCAGTTATTGCCGATGGGATTGAGAGAATTAGGGACAGTGTTAGTTTTTGGACTGCGACACCAAAACGATATGAAAAGTTTGAAGCAGCAACTCATCATTTGGCAATTCCATCATCAAAAAAGTTATCCCATGATTGCAAAACCCGTTGGAATTCAACATATCTGGTGTTGAACATTGCCATTATCTACAAGGATGTTTTTAGACGTCTTAAGCAACGAGATACACAATATAACAGTTTGCCATCGAAGAGAGATTGGGAGTTGGCTTCTAATATTTGTCAAAAGTTGAAGGTATTTTATGAAGTAACTGAGTTGTTTTTTGGAACAAAATATCCCACAGCAAATATATTTTTTAAATCTGTGTATGAAATAAAATTTTCTTTGGACATGTGGAGTCGAGATGATGAGAAAGTGATAAAGGAAAACGAAGCCCCTCAACCCTTCTCGAGGCGATTCTTATTAAGCAACCGGTTTGGTTTAGCATTTAGCCGGAAAACATAATCAGAAACAAAGATTCAATCATTATAAGTTCTGAATTCATCATTGAACAAACAAGAACAAACGAAAACGAAGAAACAAGAAGATAAAACCCGTAAACTTCACGCCCGAGCGCTCACCCGACGATTCCTAGCGATCCGAATGCTTCAAAACCTTCAAACAGCCTTCAAATTGCTCCAAGAAATCCCAAAATTCGTAGATGTCCGGCTGTGAACGAATGCCATGAATTTATAATCCTCCAAAAACCCTTCTAGCCGTTGGCTTGTGAAGTCGGTGTAGACAATTAACGTCCTCGCAGCCCAAATAAGAATTATACTTGAGTGTACGCGGCCTGTTTAAATTCGTCCAATGTATGGTCCAATACATCACAATTCACATGGCCCCATTATGACAATAATAATAATGTGCAGATTATTTGTTTCAAAAAGCTCATAACCCAATTCACGATAACATGCTGTACTGGATTTTTGGCGGCCCACTTCACTTCGAACAATAATTAAAAGGAAGCAGTACCCTTTTTTCAATTCTTTTCATCCAGTGTCCAAGTATGCAAAATAAATCAATCCCAACAATAACCATGCAACCGCCTTTTATTTCCACCCCCCTTTTGTCAGTCAACAACTCTCCATCAACATATATTATATTCTTTTATTTGATGTCACAACCTCAAAATATGGCTGCCTTATTTAAATGCTCATGCACATAAAATCACACATTCACACTTTCTTTCTTTTTGTCGTCATATGTAAATGAGGTAAATGGAATTAATTAAGTTCCATCACTGAGACAATAATAGTCCCTTGACTTTAATGGATTATTTTTAAACAACCCTTAACTTTATTCAATTTGGCCATCCGACTTGTATAATAGAGATAGTGGATTTGGCCCACTCACGGAAAATAGCGGCACTTGGCGCCCCACTCTGCTCAATTAGCTGGTTGTTTAATTGTTACTCTTTTTCGCTCCATTTGCACCAGGATCTGGCACAACACAAAATAATATAATATAATACTAAAACTAAATAAAAACAAATAAAATATATACAATAATTATACAATCTACACATGACAAATATGTGTATTTTACCACTTATTAATGTCCTTGCAAAACATTAATTGATCTGTTCATAGACGCTTCACATACCTATTTTCAAAGGAGTCTCTCAAATGTTTACAAGTTATTTGGAACTCACACAAAATACATGAACTCGCTCAACTTTTGTTGATGTTTTCAAAATTACATGTATTTCAGGAAACAAGATGGATCTTGGGCGTTGGTGTTGTTTTTAGGATGCAAATTTCAAGTTTAGATGTCATCCACTTTTGTTGGTTTGTAACTTAATCAGAGGCTGTGTTGTTTGAAACTTAAATGACTGGTGTTCGTAATGTTTTAAACTTTATGAATGGATGAACATTATTTTAATCATATAGTTGTTTATTATAATCGAATGCAATGAAAACCGATTAAGTCAAACCATACACGCTTCCGCAAAAGTCAGGGTGTGACAGTTTGGTATCCGAGCTTCGATTGTAGTGAACTAGGATTCCTTCTCGAGTCTAGACTACAATCACTAGGATTCTCTCACAAAAACATTTTTACAAAAAAGGTTTTTCATTGCATTTCCGAAGGCGCCAAGATCCATGAATCAAACATTTTTCAAAGGAAAAACAAAGCAAGTGTAACAACTCTCAAATAAAATCGACATCCTCATAATATTTCCTATACCCTAGTATATTTTAAAATGTCCCAATATGTCTTAAAATACACCCCGTATGTGAAAACCAAGCCCGAAATACATTAAATAGTATTTAAAATAAATAAAATTGAAATTTTGAGTTGAGGCGGGCCGCGTAGACCCACCCCAACACTCACGCGGGCGGTATCAAGGTTGAAACTTGATTCCGGTGGAATTTTAAGTTAAGGCGGGCCGCGTAAGCTCACCTTAACACTTACGCGGGCCGCGTGAGATCAACAACGCGGAGACACCCCAGGCCGACACGTGTCATCATCGTGTCGAGTCTATACGCTGATCCGGACGAGCTACACGTTGACCCGTAGTCAACGCAGGCCGCGTAAGCCCCGCTTATCTTCTACGCGGGCCGCGTGAGACCAGTTTCAGCAACTATATAAGCAGGCATCGGGTTTCAGTATTCCTCGTTCATTTCTTTTCTTTCTTAAGCGAATTTCTGAAGATATAGGCATAATATTCAAGTATTATACCCCCTAATTAGCGAGGTTCAGCTCCGTTGTAAGTATTATAACCCTAGTTTCGTAGTAGATACGATGCTCGATTGATTTAGGGTTCCGTAACAACTGTCGTGGTTCTGCCCGACGTAGTTGTTGGAATACCGTCTCGGGGAGGGTATCATTAATATTTTCAAAGGGTTATGATACTAACCTATGTACATTTGTATAAATTATAGATTATTCCCAGGAAACCCTTACGCGAAGTCTAAGATAGCAATGTGAGTTTATCCTCTTTTTGTTAACCTTTTTGGAATGTTTTACAAAACCTTAATTGTTTTACAATGTGATTAAGCGGTGATTGAGTCTTTGTAGTTCTTCAATTACTGCCGGTATGTTGGGGTTTTGTATACAAAATTTACTACTGCGAGTAGTAAGTCGTAATGACAGTACGTTACCATTGGACAACGAGTTAGCCAATGTGTAATATGACCCGCAAGTCAGGATTGACAGTACTGAATGAGTAATTGTGTAGAAATAAACAATGTGATCGCTCTCAATACTGTTTTAATTGATAAAATGTTTCTTGATTAAACTGGGATTCACTCACCAGTATTTCCCACTGACAAATGTTTTTAAAACGCGTTTCAGGTAACACAATGTGACACCCAATTAGTAAAAAGCCAGCTGGAGAGCACATAAGGCTTGGGAAAAATGTGGCTATAAAAGTTACCTAATAAATGTTGTTTTAAATTCAATAAAACAGGGTTTATCCTGACGTGTGCGCGACTACACATATTTTTACAATGAAATTACACAAGATTTGGTTTTAAATTTATAAAAGTGATTATTTGTCACACCCCCAAAATCCACACGCGGAGTATCACCGCTTGGAGGCGTGACTGACAAGGATCAAGCCACCAATCATATTGAACATAACAAGTAATAAGTAAAAATTAACCACACAATATGAAAGGTGTTTCAAACCAAAAACGTAGTTAAGTGTTTAGCGGAAGCATAATTGTAAAACCCAATGTAAGTATTAAGTACGAAATAAAGTAATGTTCTTAGCATGGCACACACTGCCATGTCCCACAACGACTGCGCCTCCCTGTGCAAGCTCCATGAGTACCTAACGACCTGCAAGGCATGTAGCAACGAATCAACAACAAAGTTGAGCGAGTTCACAGTTGGTGTTCATGATTAAGTTGTTTCAAAACCAGGAGTTCATTTGTAAGTTGTAAGTTAACCAGTTTACCCTGTTTACCAAACATATCCATAGTTGGTGGGGGCTTCCCCATGTTAACCACTAGACCTGTTTACCATATCGACCACTGACTAAAGTAAGTTGGTGCCCTAGCGTCAATGTCTATCATCATTGACGTGCCCAGATCCATTAGTTCACGCCCGTCCTCTGTGGCACGGTGTGAGGCTTGTCAAACCTAAATAGCGCTATCTAACTAATGACCCGCTCGCCATTGGCCCGGCGATTAAGTCGATATAAAAGGAGGGACTTCATGATAGAGAGTTTTGGTCTAGTATCCGTGTTGTCACCCTTCAATAAAGAGGGTGTGTACGTAATTCCCAAACCAGGAGATTACACAAGTTCCAATCATATCCTTATGACGTGTTGTCACCCTTCAATAAAGAGGGTGTGTACGTGTTCCAAACCAGGAAATCACGCAGTTTCAGTTTCAATCCTTTACCCATTCCCAACCCCTGGGAATCCCATGCCTTGTGGAAAGTGTGAACTCACCTTCGGTTTGCTCGGTTAGACTAAATGCTCGTTTACAGCTGATCAATCAAACCCTATCGTGGTTACCAGAGACAGTCAGTTTCATAGTTACACAAGTTACTACCCTTAAGTACACATTGCACAAGTAACAACTAACACAGTATGTAATGCCACACAAGTCGTAGTAAGTATTTAGCCGTAAGCATGTTCACATTGCACCACGCATGTTATCACACTTCATACATGTTACATTCATAAAGTATTCACATCTTTCATGCAAGTCACTTAACTAGATCAAATATTATTTTTTATTTTTTTTTAACAACGTGATCTGATAAGTGGTGGCCCAAGTTTAATAACTTTTGTAAAGAAAATGCATGTGAAATAGATCTTGGTCCAATCACTATAATCGAGAGATGGCAGCCCACATGGTCATTATTGTTGTCTGATTACTTTTAGAGAAGGTCCAATAACAATCGAATGAGTTTGGTCAGTTCACGTGATTGAATCAGTGGGCTCAGTTCATTTAGCAGTTTATATCCAAATCTTGTAGCATCGCATCATCATTGTTATCACCTAATTAACAACACTTGGTTCACAAAAATTTACACATCAAATCCTACTTTCTAGCATTTAATTCATCATCACTGTTCTTTAAACCACCATCTCGATTAAAAGATCCATCACTCGGACATGATCCTTAATATCGTTTAATGAAAAAGTGAATCCATATTTGCCAAAAAAAACATTGTCATACACTTAACAGTTAATAGTCATCAAGCACTAAGGAGTATGTTTAGATTCACATATTCAAATCATCATCATCTATTGTTTTTAACAACTTATCAGAGGTCATTCGCTATTAATAATCATTCTCTACATCAAAGCGTTCAATCAACACAAGAATCAAATAAACACAAACAGTTGATAACCGAGATATATTCAATCAAAGCATCCGCATAATCATTCTCATCTTCAACCCAGCAATCAAACTCAAGGAGTAAGTACTAATCCCTCTAACAGTTTCACATAATTGTCACAGAAATCGTTTAAAGCAAGCTCACTTAAAGATCACATTTTTTCACGTATAACATATATTCAGAAACCTCGCTAACTCCTAGAAGTACGAACTTTCTAACCTGAGTTAAAGATCGTAACGGAGCGGAAGCTGAGAGACCGAAGCGGAGTTCCGATTCGGAGTGCCGCGGGCTGCCGACGATGGAGTGGAGTGGAATGTTGTTACTGGATAAGCGTAGTGAACGTACGCCGGTGGTCGATCGGAGCCAAAAAGTACGGCCGGTGGTCTTGTGTTGCAGGTTTTCTTGTTGTTGAAGATGGAAATTGAAGAGAGAGGAGGGGGATCTTGTTGCAGCTGTAGATCACCAAGGGGAAGGAGAAGGTAGGGTTTGTATTGATGATAATATGATCATGCATACATATACGTATCCTTTAGAGTTGAGGTCGGTTGGGTTTACTAGCTTGGGCCGAAATCAAAGGTAACTATTATTTATTTATTTTTATTTTTTTTTCTCAATACATACATTATTATTATTATTATTATTATTATTATTATTATTATTATTATTATTATTATTATTATATATTTATCTATTTATTAGTCATGGTTCGGTTTGGCTCGACACGATAACAATTTGGCTTCAAGTATTCGTTTATAAAAAAAATACATTAGGCAAGTGTAATTAATTTGTCACACACGTTCAAGCAATTATAAGATTAGTATAACGGTGCTAACCTCAGAAGTACGGGTTGTCACATCATCCCCAACTTGAAAGAAATTTCGTCCCGAAATTTAGCACGTAAACTAGTTAGGTTGCATGGTTTCCTAGGGTGTCACATCATTCCCCCGTTGGTTTGGAATTTCATCCCGAAATTCCGCAGTAGCTTCAGCCTCAGTAGTGGTTACACTGTTCCCGAACAACTGGGGATACTTGAGTTTCATTTGGTCTTCTCGTTCCTAGGTAAACTCTGGGCCACGACGGGAGTTCCAACGAACTCGAACAAGAGGTATCCTGGTGCGTTGATGATCTGGACCTCCCGGTCAAAGGTTTCCACTGGTTCTTCGACAAATCGCAACTGATCGTCGGTGGTGAGCTCCTTAAAAGGAACTGTGGGGGTTTCATCTGACAGACACTTCTTCAAATTCAACACATGGAATACGTTGTGAACTCTACTGAGTTATTCGGTAGGTTCAGTTTGTAGGTCACCTTGCTTATTTTCTCTATGATTTCAAATGGTTTAACATATCGCGGTTTGAGTTTCGTCTTGTATACCAAAACGAAGTACACCTTCCCAAGGTGAGACTTTAGATAGTACTCGATCCCCAACTTGGAACTCGAGTGGTTTCTTGCGCTTAACAGCGTAGCTTTTCTGACGGTCATGAGACGCCGCCATTCGTTGTCCTCTTATCTTAACCACCGCCAATCCGTGATGTGGACACCTTTATTTCCTTACTGGAAGCTAGGGTTACGAGCACCTTGTTGTCGTTGTGTCTGCTGACCGCGGTGTCGTTGCTTGAAACATGCCCTACGATTCTTCACCATCATAGTCCATCTTTTTGCATCCTGAACCGCGTTCTAAAGGGTTACTCACTGTGCTGGCAGTTACGCATACCACACTAAGGTCAATGATTAAATATTTATCCGCGTTCCAAAATAATACTTTATCAAAATACACCCTTAAGAGTATTTTCCGAAAATACGTGCGTTACGTTTTAGAGTTTGCGTTGTAAAAACAATACCGACGTAACTTAAATATTTATTTCTGAGGGCATTGGTATCGTTTTGAAGTCGTATTTTCCTGATATAACAAGTAATATTATTTTTACCCTAAAAATAATATATCTTTAATTCACAAAATAATCACGTAAGCACACAAGCGTTTTATTATGAAATATATATTCTCAATATATATTTAACAAGTTTCCTTTACAAAAATCCACCTCCGAAACTTGGTCATTTTGTAATAAAAATCATGGCGAAATTTATATTTCGAAAACAAGTTAAAAATATATTTATAACACTTGTCACAAAAATATTTCTAAGTGTTATATTTCTGGAAAAATTTCGCTAGAGTTTCCTCTGTAACTGGAGGTGGCCACGCTTACTAGCGTATCATTTTCTTTTCATATAACACGTTAGCTCGCTTTCAAATAACCAACCCGACATTTAGGCTTGCAAAATACCACTTATATCGATTTAGTTTTAATACACAAAACTGGGTTGTTTTCGGGTATTTTAATAAAATAGTTATCTTATTCCAAAAATTCCCAAATTTTTACAGAATGTCTTATTCGATCCAAATATTATTTTGTAAAAATATCGGGGTCCAAATCATCACCAATATTTTATATAAAATCATTTTCCGGGCTGAAATTAGATTTATCTCTTTCTGACCATAGTCCGCGGAATAATTTATTTAAAATTCATCGAGAGTCCGATTGACGAAATTCCAGTCAGAGAAATACAAATACATCGGTGGTCATCTACAATACAAATTTCATGACCTAATCCTACACCGATTTCAAGTTACGACGAATAATACAACACCCATTTACTGCTGTAAATATGCAGCTTTAGCTACTGTTACAAAACGACACTTTAGAAATAGTAAACGAGGTCCAAAAATTATGATTCTGGTGCCATTAGAACCGTATTTCATAATATGTAAACCTAGACTTCAGAAAATACATTTTTCGTTAAGTTATGACCTGTTTACAGCCTGTTAAAGTCTGCTGAAAAAGGCAACCAGCATGCTGTTTAAAGGTTAAATGTTACTAAAACGCACTCACACGTTCGCCATACTTTCTAATATGTTTAACATCAGACCATAAGTTGTTTGCAGCAGGTTTTTGTTCATTTAATTCAGATTTACCATGTATTATCACCTTTCCTCTCGTGACCTTTGTGTAAAGCTTTTATGTTCATGCTTTAAGTTATGATCTTTAGGGTTCTTGTAATTTCACCATTCTTTCCACTATTAACCACCAAGAATATGAACAAGATGAAGATCTAAGGCACTTACCACTAGCACAAGACTAGGGGAGTTCAAGTGAAGAAATGTGGTGGTTAAAAGAAAACGAGAGCGGTCCTTGAGCTTCCGAACACACCGAGCTTACTTGTATGATCACCTTCACCTTTGGATGCCCTTGGAATGATTGAAGAAGTTTGAAAAATAATGATGGTGTGTGTGCTTGTGTTCAGCCGAACCCACAAGGAGGAAGGAAGAAAAGCTTGGTTGTTTGTGTGATGGTGGAATGAAGTGGTTAACTTTTGTGTTTATTTATAAACCAATATCATGTTTAACCAATGTACATAATGCTTCTTTATCCAACAACAAGATTAAATAAAATAATATAAAGGATGGTGGGGTGTCCCACCCTCACACAACCGTCAAAAACAAAGGGGGGTTTATGGGGTTGGGTTTCAATTATTCTAGTTACTAACTAGTTAGGGGGTTAAGGTTAAGTTAGTAGTTTATTGTGTGTTGTGTAATATAAGGTGTGTTAGGGTGTTCGGGGACCCTAACTAGCTCAGAAAAGTAAAAGCAATGTCATTGACAATATTTTTATGTTCCGGGTAAAGTCCGGTTGTTTGGTTGGATATTAATCCGTTAAAGTGCTAAATAAGCATTTAAAGTGCTTTTAATATTATTTTTAGTGACACAATGAATTTCCAACGTTGGAAAGTGTCTAGTATTATTTTCCCATGTTTTTGCACTTCACTAGTTACGTTAAATGCTGAATTTTGTAATAGAGTGCAGAATTTTGTAAATTGAGCATTGTTTTAGGCACATCCGGTCACTATAAATATTACCTAGTGACGCAGTTCTACAATCCTCACCTCCCTACACTCCCTACTGGTGTAGTAATCTATTCCCGGCTCATACTGGCCTCAGAGACAAGGTCTGTCTAGTGCTGACAATGTCAGCATGTTTACTGGGTTATCAGTATAGTGTGCTCACTGTGCTTTTGTGCATCAAGGTTGTCACTGATGTTTGTGTGTAAGTAATAGAGTGACAGTATAAAGTGTGATGCATGAGTATGTATGTATCAGAAATCAAGAAGCAGTTTAACCACAGTTGTAAGCAAGCACAGTAATTAAGCATTAATTAAATATTAATTAATTCATACGGATACCTGGTTTGGTGAGGGTTGTCACATTCTCCCCCTGTTAAAGAAATTTCGTCATCGAAATTTGTACTACCTTAACTCCTTACGGTTAAGTCACACACATATGTATATGAATAATATCGAAGTAGATAATCATCAAATCGAAACAAACATTACTCACATTAGGTGAGTCCAAGAATATATAACAACCTGAATCCTAGGGTTGAAAGGTGTGTGCTTTTAGCATTTGTTGTCAAAGTACAAGACGTACTTGACGTATAGTCTAGTGTAATCCAGCTAGCAGGGGGGGTTCCACAAAAGAGGGGTTTTGTCTAAAAAGATTCTCATACGTTCGATTGCAATATGCAAACGAGTTTTCACGAACCATAGCATTCGCTATATGAATTCAAAATCAACTACTCAAATGAAATAGTAAAATGATCTGTCAACTCCCGAGTAGATGAATGGTAAGATTTAGTGTGTTGAAAACTTGAATTGCGATAATACGCCGAGTGAATACAAGCGAATCTGGTGTATCCTTTCCTTGACTTGTAGTTGCATCAGAAATGTTTAAATGACAAGTCAACAAAGTACGTGTAGTTTTGCGTGAAACGGTTGACCATGGTTAGCACAAGCTATAAGTTTGTAATGACGCCACATGGTGTCGAAATGACATAATTCAATAATAGTGGTGATTGAACAAGTTCACCGTGTTTTAAATCAAATGAAAGTGTACTGAGACAATCTGAAGATTTGATTTATACCATGTTATAGAGTTTCCAATTAAATACGGAACATCAAAGAATTCACTGTTTCCAAACGAAGATGAAAAGTAATAAGTATCGCAAGGCATTTGATTGACAACGAAAGAATCGTTAGGAGGTACATTGTGCTTATGAAATGAATATATGTACCATTACCTTAACACACAATTGTGTTGAGACCGCTTTGGTCGTGAAGATCCAAAATGGATTGTTAACAACTAAATAGGGAATTAAATCCGTGTACGAAGTGAGTAATCAAATTAGCGCAAGCTTCAATTTTGTGAAAATATCACCGCAAGGTATCGAAACAAATCAAACGTTTGAGTGGAGTCGTAGACCAACCAAATCTACTACGACTCGAAATGAAAGAATCTCTGCAAAAATAGTTGAGTATGATGCTCCCAATACATCATATAGCGTTTCAAGTTAAACCTGTGAACTGGATAAGTTCAAGCAATTGAACTTGGTTTCAACGTAACCCGACAATAAACGTATGCATCAACAAAGGAAATCTCGGCATGGTAACAAATAAACCATGAATGTAATTTAGATTAAAAGAAGTTTCAAGAAAGTGTGCTGACTTGGTAGCAGAAGAGTCAATAATAACAATAATGTAGGTCATTCGAATCACGAATCAGTAATTAGGTTTAGCAAGGTAATATTTAAATTTCAATGAAGTGTTTGTTCGAAACAAAACCACATGCGTAGCAAATGATGCATGTATGTCAGGTAAGTTTCCAAGAGAAGGAACAACGAGTATCTGCTAAAGTGAAGAAATGACCAGATATCGAAGCAAATGTGTGTTCGCTCTTAGCGAGAAGATTATTGTGATGCAACTACCACTAAGGGGAGTAGAGATGTAAACATCTACTCGCCAGAAATAAAAGAAATCCAAGTACTCTCTGTTTGGTCAACGGAACTGGCATATGTGCCAGGTTGATGATGGTTGATTGAGTTGACAGATATGGTTTCTAAATAAAAACCCTTACGAGTTTGGACCTGGGTTCCCAAAGGTCCTAAATATATGTTTTCTAGATTCTCCAGATTTCGTATCCCGTGTGGAGCCGGTTTGTACATTGTGTAGGAAACACCATTTTGTTTATGTCTAAGAACAAGTCATTGTCCCACAGTTTCGCCCTGGTATACTTTCTTCCTGAATTTCACCGCTAACGACGCTCGATCATCGACCGGTCGTGTAGTAGTAGTTGGGTCCTCATAGTCAGTTATGTAAGAGGTTCGTTAACCCTTAGTAAGAGTCACCGACTCTCGTGTGTTAGCTCGTTCAGCTCCTGGTAGTTGATGTTTATTTGAAAATCATCATCCTTCTTTCTGACAAGCAGAAATGGGGTTATCCAAAAGGGACATCTTGGTCTGTTATCTTCCTTCTCTATCCACTGCTAAAACTTCGCTGTCAATCTTTGCATCTCCGAAAGTGTAAGTCGCTACGATGCATCGACTACAGGCGCGACGCCTGGAATCAAATTGATGCAAAAATTCGACTTGTCGTTGAGGAGGTAATTCTGGCTAGTCTTCGAGGAAGACTTCAAGATATCCTCTGATCACGGGGGTATCTTCGGGCTTTAGTTCTTCGGCTCCCTTGTCCCCGACATGAGCCAAGAAAACAACACATTCTTTACGCAACATCCTTTGTGCCTTCAAGCGATTTGTAATTTGCAGATGCGTATCCCGCTTCATGAGTCAAGATCATTTCTTCGTTCGCCATCATGGTGCGGATATCAATCTCCTATTGATCATTTGTCAACCAATCCCTCCAACTACCTTGTTGAAGTCTCCCAATTCACTGGCAGTAGATCAAGTGTAATCTTACGCTTCCCGGGTTCTATCTTGCCGATTCCAGTTACTGTGTTGGCTTCCACTAGCTTCCCCTAAGCTAGTTCTAATGGGTACTGGAATATCTACTTACCCGCTACTTAAACCAATTATACTCTCGAACCCTAGAGGTGCGAATCGTAAAATTTGCAACAGTATTTGGAAATACAGATGCATAACATTGAGTAATTCGGGACGTACCGATATCCATGCTTGGGTCCCTGGCATGTCTCCCTAGCTCCGGTGGGGAGCTTTCATCCTTGTGCCTGGTTGTTTTTAGGGCAATATTTTCTGAAATGCTTTTTGCTTCCACAGTTTAAACAACCTCGAGCACGTTTCTGCTTATTACTCATTCTTTTTTTTTGAACGGCCAACAAGCTTATTACTCATTCTGCCTTGAAAATTGTCATTGTCGTTGTCCCCTTCGTGATTCTCACTACCGTCTTGGCCTCCATTTCTACTTTCAGTACCTTGCCAACAAGTTTCTTTAGGATGCCCCCTCTTTCCACAGTTAGCACATTTTCCATATCTACATCGCCCGACATGATAACGTAAACAATTGTCGCACTTAGGTAGGATACCCATGTAGTCTTTTCCCTTTTTGGCTTTCTTCTCGTTACTCCCCCGAGTAACCACCTTGAGATTTGCGGGCTTTCTCTTGTTATCCCCAGGTGACTCTATAGCGGTCTCCTTTTTCTCCTCAGCAGTGGAAAATTCTTCTCGTCTAACTGCTTCTTCCGTGAGTGCCATGCTTATGTTGATAGCCTCGGTGATCGTTGAAGGTTTAGATGTTGTTACCAGGCTTAGAATCTGAGGTGCCAATCCCCTTATGAACTGTTCAATTCTCTTAAACTCTGGTTCCCCCAGGAGTAAGGCAACTTGTGATAATTCGTTAAATCTCTGCACATACTCCGCTATTTTTGGTCCTTCCATTTTCAAGTTCGACAGTTCTGTTTCCAGCTTTTGGACTTCTGCCCTCGAGCAATATCTCTTACGTATCAGATCTTTCAGTTCGTCCCACGTCATAGCATACGCAGCGGTCTCGCCCATTGTCCGAACTTGATGGTTCCACCATGACAGAGCCTCATCCACCAATAGTCCAGTTATATACTTGACTTGATGTTCGGGGTCACATTTGCTCAATCGTAAAACAGAATCTGTCTTTTCAACCCAGCGCACGAAGGCTAAGGCACCCCCAGTGCCGTCGAATTCTCGAGGTTTGTGGTCCAAGAACTGCTTGTAAGTGCAGCCGCTGGGAGGGTTATTTCCTGAGGTACCTCCGCCGTGTTCGGAGCAAAGGGCCTCTAGGTGTGCGATGGCTTGCGATAGGCGTCCTCGCAATTCTGACTCTGCCGTTGCCGGCAGAGGGTTGTTGGTATCGACGTTCTCTTGTATCGACATCTTCTGAGAAGAAGATTGGTTAGGTCAGGTCTTGTTAAGGACACGAGCACACAAGTCTCTTTTTAACGAATAAGACCTCAGAAGTGTATTACATATACGTATATACGCAGTCGTTATAACATTCAATCACATATTATCACAATTATTGCACAATTTGTAAATAGTAATGTAGCAAGTAAGTATGTAGCATTATAGTTGTAGCACAAACATGTAAATTAACAGCGTGCTTAGTGAGGACATAGCGACCAAGTTCTTCATTAGTTATTAGTCACAAATATTGTCGCATGTTTAAAGATGATTGGGCTTTCATTATCCTCCGGCCACAATCATTGTGTCTAAAAAAATGTATCACATCAAAAGGGACACAGGGTCTCCCTACCCTTGTCCAACAAGTATATTAGTGCATCAAAATTTCGTAATCAGAAGTGGTCCTCAAAAGTCTCCGCAATCCCGGCTTATCTTTAGTGTCTTTACCCAAGTGTAATGCAATCCGCATAATCCAGAAACCAACTATACTGGTGACTGAGGTGGAGGAGGAATGAAAAGTGACTGCTAACATGCGTGAGTCCCTCCTCGAGCTTGTATATACGTCGGAGTAATTATCTGCTCTGCCACTCGATAGTAAAGAAATGAGTATCAGAATCCTGGGAATCGGTGTAATAGCAACGGTCGAGAGCGCAAAAGGAACCTTGATGTATGTGGCGAATCAAAGTATGCTGACAATAGACAGGGCGGAGGACGTGGTGTCTTACATAAACTTTTCTGAAAAAATGCTGTCTTGTGATGTAGACACTTAAATCATTTTTTCGGTTATGTAACGTTTTGATCTGAAGTTGCCAATTGTGGTGTCAGCTCAAGCTCCAACATTCTGCGACTCATATCCTCAAACTGTAGTTGGTGTTACAGGAGTAACTCATCTCGTATGTGGCCTCCACAACGTGAGGAATGGTAAGGGTCTAAAATCTGCATAGTGTATTATAGGATCGATCAAATCGGCTCGTACAGCGATGTAGGGGTGAAAGGAGTAAACGGTGCGGCCTGTAAGGCCGTAGAAAATGCTGTTGTAGCAAAACGGATCGTTATGCTGGTGCCGACCTAGATTACTCTTCCGGGGTACGGGCAAGTTCGGAAAGGAAACGATAAGTATGCCAGTGCAATGGGCGTCAGTCTCCATAGGAAAAAAGGAGCAACATCAGCGGTTATGGATGCAAAACAAACGTTTCAACCAATAAGGATATTGTCAGGTGCTGGTACTGGGTTAGATAGTAGGGGTGCAATGTCTAGTAAACCAAAAGTATCAGGGTCACAATCAAGCAAGTGTAGGACCAGCAGTTGCAACATCAGGCTGACTCAAAAGGTGCAGAAGCTAGCTCAGCAGCAGGCCCTGGGTCGTGTAACGGTGTGGTGCCTCGAGCAGGTGATAGTGCAGCAGCCATGTCGTCGTCTTGTGTCAGTAGTAGAATGCTGTACTCCAGCTGTTTGTAAGGTTGTAGGTATCACAGACTCAAAGGAGTCTGAATGCATGCTAGAATCAGAGGATGGCTTGTTAACAGGGGTCTTAAGAAGTGAAGTTAGTAACAGTGTCCTCGTTTAATTTTCTATCGTCATGGGCGTCGGCAGGAGGACCGTTGATAAGCATGCCAACGTAGTCCTATATTGTTTGTCGAGTAGCCAACCTTCAGTAGAGATGTCCGCAGGAGGCGCATCATCGAGGATTGGAGCCATGGTGTGTCCATCATTGGGATGACCAGTGATGGAGTGGTCATGGATTGAAACAAGAGTGACAGAAAGATTCTTGTCAGAGAAACCATCAGCAAAGATGAAGTATCACCAAATTCTGGTAGCATGGACTGTTAGAAGTCGTCCTCGCCCTTAGTCAGCATATCAGGATCACTCTCAGTATCTGACATAATTGTCTCTGGCGTAGATGTAGTCTCATTATCTGTGGTGGTGGTCGTAGGGTTATCAATGTCTGATAATTCGTTCTCTAATTAGAGTGACATGTGTGCCGGTGCGTAACATGTATATCCATAGTAGTTACTAACAATTAGTGTATGCGAATAACTACCGCATATGCACATACATCAACATTAAATCAAATAAGCATGTAAGTCTCAATTAATGTAAGCAAGTAATCATCCTAGTCTTCCCCAGACTATCCTCCCAGTTTCTCAAACTGAACTCCCTAGTCTCTCAGACTATCCTCCCAGCCTCTCAGACTGATCCTCCTAGTCTCTCAGACTATCCTTCCAGCCTCTCAGACTGATCCTCCTAGTCTCTCAGACTATCCTCCCAGCCTCTCAGACTGATCCTCCTAGTCCCACTAGACGAACCTCCCAGCCTCTCAGACTGAACTTTCTAATCCCACTAGACTAACCTCCCAGCCTCTCAGACTGAACTTTCTAGTCTCTCAGACTAAAATCTCTCAGTCTCTCAGACTAATCTCCTGGTCTCCCCGACCTAATTCCTGTTCTCCCCGACCTAATTTTTCCTGGTCTCCCCGACCTAATTCTTCCTGGTCTCCCCGACCTAATTTTTTTTCCTGGTCTCCCCGACCTAATTTTTCCCGGTCTCCCCGACCTAATTTTTCCCCAGTCTCCCCGACTGGACTCCCTCAGTCTCCCCGACCGAGCTATAAATTTAAATTTGGAAATGTGTATTTGTGCCTTTTGTTTGTAAAAAGGTTTGTTTTCTGGATCTGGACGTATAGTGTATGCAATGTAAAATGTTTGAAAACGTTTTCATGAGAGCCCTTATGATCATAGTCTAGACTCGAGAAAGAATCCTAGTTAGCTATGATCGAGGCTCTGATACCAAGCTGTCACACCCTGGCTTTGCGGAAGCTTGGGTTTATTTGGTGTGACTTCTAAATACCATAGCAACAATCATAACAATGCTATATGATAAAAACATGAGATATTCATCCATTAATAAAGTTTAGAAAAATCCCAGTTTCAACAATCACAAAATAAGTTACAAACCTTAATTTGATTAAATTGAGTTCATAAAGACTTAGTAAAAGGCTTTAAACAATACTAGGTTTAGGGATATGTAACCCGTCCAGGAAGAGGTTACACCTTCTAAACCCTGGGTGACTTCTTTATTCAAACGTAACTTGAAAATACGTGCATACCGTGCCAGATCCGTTAGTTTCCTGAAATACATGTAGTTTGAAAAGTCAACATAAAGTTGAGCGAGTTCATGTGTAGGTGAGTTTGTATAAACCCTTGTAAAAATGTCAGTATGTATGAAAATCCCTGGTATGTAGCAATTAAGGAAAAAGAGATCACCATTGGGTTGCAAAGCCAATGATATGTGTGAAGTGCAGTAGGAAGACTCAAACCTAGCAGATTTATGCGTCGGGCTCAAAGTCACCACCTGGTTCATTCAGCGGACTCAGGGGTTGGGCTCGCTACACCTAGATAGATCTACCGCTAATGACCCTTGGTCCTATAATGAGGATTAATGGCCTCTAGTTCCCACCTACCCACTCACATGATCTAAGTAGTAACCCTCCTTACGCTAACCATACCATATAAAAAGTATTCGTAATCATAGTAACATGTATTTCACCCCCGAAGTATAAAACTGAAAACAGTTAAGAGAAAAGGGGGACATGAACTCACAGAAGTGCATCTCCAAATAGTATCTCCCAATCAACCTGCTGCGTGATGACCTACACGTACTAACTTCTATTAGACGGACGACCGTGCCTTGGCTTAAGGTTTAACGTTTTTGGGAAATAGTTAGGCAACTATTTCGTATTTACACTTCTTAATCATTAAATAAATATATTCCTTCCCAAGGATGGGGGTATTAATACATGTGCGTTTTATAATTTTGAAAATATATTTTTAAGTTTCACTTGTCTAAAATATTCTGTTTCCAAAATATACATATTTTTCCCAAAAATATTATATTTTACTTCATACAATTTTTCAAAATAATACTTTATCAAAATGCACCCTTAAGAGTATTTTCCGAAAATACGCGCGTTACGTTTTAGAGTTTGCGTTGTAAAAACAAAACCGACGTAACTTAAATATTTATTTGTGAGGGCGTTGGTATCGTTTTGAAGTCGTATTTTCCTGATATAACAAGTAATATTATTTATACCCTAAAAATAATATATCTTTAATTTACAAAATAATCACATAAGCACACAAGCGTTTTATTATGAAATATATATTCTCAATATATATTTAACAAGTTTCCTTTACAAAAATCCACCTCCGACACTTGGTCGTTTTGTAATAAAAATCATGGCGAAATTTATATTTCGAAAACAAGTTAAAAATATATTTATAACACTTGTCACAAAAATATTTCTAAGTGTTATACTTCTGGAAAAATTTCGCCAGAGTTTTCTCTGTAACTGGAGGTGGCCACACTTACTAGCGTATCATTTTCTTTTCATATAACATGTTAGCTAGCTTTCAAATAACCAACCCGACATTTAGGCTTGCAAAATACCACTTATATCGATTCAGTTTTAATACACAAAACTGGGCTGTTTTCGGGTATTTTAATAAAATAGTTATCTTATTCCAAAAATTCCCAAATTTTTACAGAATGTCTTATTCGATCCAGATATTATTGTGTAAAAATATTGGGGTCCAAATCATCACCAATATTTTATAGAAAATCATTTTCCGGGCTGAAATCAGATTTATCTCTTTCTGACCACAGTCCGCGGAATAATTTATTTAAAATTCATCGAGAGTCCGATTTACGAAATTCCAGTGAGAGAATTACAAATACATCGGTGGTCATCTACAGTACAAATTTCATGACCTAATCCTACACCAATTTCAAGTTACGACGAAAAATACAACACCCATTTACTGCTGTAAAAATGCAGCTTTAGCTGCTGTTACAAAACGACACTTTAAAAATAGTAAACGAGGTCCAAAAATTATGATTCCGGTGCCATTAGAACCGTATTTTATAATACGTAAACCTAGACTTTAGAAAATACATTTTTCGTTAAGTTATGGCCTGTTTACAGCCTGTTAAAGTCGGCTGAAAAAGGCAATCAGCATGCTGTTTAAAGGTTAAATGTTACTAAAACGCACTCATACGTTCGCCATACTTTCTAATATGTTTAACATCAGACCATAAGTTGTTTACAGCAGGTTTTTGTTCATTTAATTCAGATTTACCATGTATTATCACCTTTCCTCTCGTGACCTTTGTGTAAAGCTTTTATGTTCATGCTTTAAGTTATGATCTTTAGGGTTCTTGTAATTTCACCATTCTTTCCACTATTAACCACCAAGAATATGAACAAGATGAAGATCTAAGGCACTTACCACTAGCACAAGGCTAGGGGAGTTCAAGTGAAGAAATGTGGTGGTTAAAAGAAAACGAGAGCGGTCCTTGAGCTTCCGAACACACCGAGCTTACTTGTATGATCACCTTCACCTTTGGATGCCCTTGGAATGATTGAAGAAGTTTGAAAAATAATGGTGGTGTGTGTGCTAGTGTTCAGCCAAACCCACAAGGAGGAAGGAAGAAAAGCTTGGTTGTTTGTGTGATGGTGGAATGAAGTGGTTAACTTTTGTGTTTATTTATAAACCAATATCATGTTTAACCAATGTACATAATGCTTCTTTATCCAACAACAAGATTAAATAAAATAATATAAAGGATGGTGGGGTGTCCCACCCTCACACAACCGTCAAAAACAAAGGGGGGTTTATGGGGTTGGGTTTCAATTATTCTAGTTACTAACTAGTTAGGGGGTTAAGGTTAATTTAGTAGTTTATTGTGTGTTGTGTAATATAAGGTGTGTTAGGGTGTTCGGGGACCCTAATTAGCTTAGAAAAGTAAAAACAATGTCATTGACAATATTTTTATGTTCCGGGTAAAGTCCGGTTGTTTGGTTGGATATTAATCCGTTAAAGTGCTAAATAAGCATTTAAAGTGCCTTTAATATTATTTTTAGTGACACAATGAATTTCCGACACGTTGGAAAGTGTCTAGTATTATTTTCCCATGTTTTTGCACTTCACTAGTTACGTTAAATGCTGAATTTTGTAATAGAGTGCAAAATTTTGTAAATTGAGCATTGTTTTAGGCACATCCGGTCACTATAAATATTACCTAGTGACGCAGTTCTACAATCCTCACCTCCCTACACTCCCTACTGGTGTAGTAATCTATTCCCGGCTCATACTGGCCTCAGAGACAAGGTCTGTCTAGTGCTGGCAATGTCAGCATGTTTACTGGGTTATCAGTATAGTGTGCTCACTGTGCTTTTGTGCATCAAGGTTGTCACTGATGTTTGTGTGTAAGTAATAGAGTGACAGTATAAAGTGTGATGCATGAGTATGTATGTATCAGAAATCAAGAAGCAGTTTAACCACAGTTGTAAGCAAGCACAGTAATTAAGCATTAATTAAATATTAATTAATTCATACGGATACCTGGTTTGGTGAGGGTTGTCACAAGAGTAACATTAACATGGTTAATGAGAATCTAAGCATCAATAACAATGGAAACCAAATGGATAATAGTGCTGTTCAACATATAGTGGCACAAGGAATCATAGATGCCATGCCATTTATTATTCAAATGATTCAAGAAGCGAATAATAAAAGTAAGCATAGCAGTAAGCGACCAATTGAACCAGAACACAGCGTAAACAACGGACCTGTACTTCAAATGCCTATTCCCAAAAGGAGAAGAACCTTGTCTTACAGTTGTTCTTATAAAGAATTCTGGTCTTGTAAACCAATGGAATTCTCGGGCAACGAAGGGGCCATTGCAACCCTACGCTGGATAGAGAAGACTGAGGCAGTCTTAAGGATAAGCAAGTGTGCTGAAGAAGATAAGATATTGTTTGCTTCTAATCTGTTTAAGAATGCAGCACTAGAATGGTGGAACACTATCCTCCAATCAAGAGGAAGTGATAGAACTTACAATATGGAATGGGAAGAATTTAAGAACAAGGTAGAAAGGAAATTCTGCACACCCAATGAGAAGGAACAGATAGCAAACAAATTCCTAAACCTTAGGATGACTGGTGTGGATAGTAAGGGATATACTAAAATATTCTTTGAATATGCTAGAATAGTGCCAACTCTTGCTTCACCAGAACCAGTATTAATCTCCCGTTATATCTGGGGATTAATTGGGGAGATAAGACACGTAGTCAAGGCAGCTAGACCTCAAACCATAGAAGAAGATGTAGAATTAGCAAATACCTTGACAGATGAATTAGTCCGTACCCGAGAGGAGGATCAAAGGAGGAACCTAACCCAAAAGCTCACACAAGAATTTCGTTCTGGAAATTTTAATCGTGGGAAAAATATAGGTTCTACCTCTACACCCTACTGTAGGTATTGCAAAAGAAAACATTCAGGAAGATGCTCTATATACTGTAACTTTTGCAAAATATCGGGACACAAGGAAGAAAATTGTAGGAAGAAAGCTAATAACAGGATATGTTACAACTGCGGAGAACAAGGTCATATCAAGCCTAATTGCCCGAAATTAGCTCCAGCTACAATCAACAAGAATACTCAAAATGCTAGACCATTTGTTCTGACTGCAGATGAAGCTAAGATGATTCCAGATGTCATAGCTGGTACGTTTTTAGTTAATGATATCTTTGCCAAAGTATTATTTGACTCTGGTGCAAACCAAAGTTTTATTAATACATCATTTTGCAAATTTCTAAATCAATCATTAACTAAACTACCACAAGAATGCTTAGTAGAAACAGCTAATGGAGAAACTGTTAGGATTTCTGAAATCTTGCAGGGAGAAAGCATAGAAATTTTAAATCAGAATTTTTTTGCAAACCTTTATCCCATGAACCTGGCAGGATTCGATGTTGTTTTAGGAATGGATTGGTTAATAGCCAATAAAGCCAGTATTTTATGTGATCAAAAGTCAATTCAAGTAAATTCACCAAAAGGTAAAATGATCACAATTAAAGGAAATAAACCATCTAGATCCACAAAATTCATCTCTGTGATGAAAACTGCAAGTTATATAAGAAAAGGTTCTATAGTGTATTTGATTTCCATAATCACTAACACTAAAGGAAAAGAACTAAAAGACATTCCAGTAGTATCTCAGTTTTCAGATATATTTCCAGAAGAATTGCCAGGGCAACCTCCAGATAGGGAAGTTGAATTTAGAATCCATTTAATACGAGGAACAGCACCAATTGCCAAAGCACCCTACCGTTTGGCACCCGCTGAAATGCAGGAACTGAAGAAACAATTGAATGAATTATTAGAAAAAGGATTTATACAGCCAAGCTCATCACCATGGGGAGCGCCGATATTGTTTGTTAAAAAGAAAGATGGATCAATGCGTATGTGCATTGACTACCGTGAATTAAACAAGGTTACGATTAAAAACCGGTACCAATTACCGAGAATCGATGATCTGTTTGATCAACTACAAGGAGCTCGATTTTTCTCTAAAATCGATTTAAGGTCAGGATATCATCAATTAAAGGTACAGGAAGAGGACATTCCTAAAACCGCTTTCAGAACGAGGTATGGCCATTATGAATTTACTGTCATGCCATTTGGTTTAACCAATGCCCCAGCTGCATTTATGGACATGATGAACCGAATATGTAAGCCATATTTGGATAAATTCATAATCTTTTTCATAGATGATATTCTCATTTACTCAAAGAATAAAGAAGATCATGCAAAGCATTTGCACGCACTTTTAAGTTTATTAAGAAAGGAAAAGCTTATGCTAAATTTTCTAAGTGCGAATTTTGGTTAGAACAGGTACAGTTTCTTGGACATTTAGTTAATCATGAAGGAATTCATGTGGATCCCACAACGATCGAGGTGATTACTAAATGGAAAAACCCTGAGTCACCAACCGAGGTTAGAAGTTTCTTAGGATTGGCCGGTTATTATAGAAGATTTATTCAAGATTTTTCTAGAATAGCCATTCCTTTAACCAAGCTAACCTGTAAATCTGTTAAGTTTGAATGGGGATTAAAACAAGAAGAAGCATTTAGAATCCTTAAGCATAAATTAACCCATACACCCATACTAGCATTACCAGAAGGAGCTGAAGACTTTGTAGTCTATTGTGACGCTTCAAAATTAGGTTATGGATGTGTATTAATGCAACGCCAAAAGGTTATAGCTTACGCATCTAGACAACATAAGAATCATGAAGAGAATTACTCAACCCATGATCTAGAGTTCGGAGCAATAATTTTTGCCCTTAAGATTTGGAGACATTACCTTTATGGTAGTAAGTTTACCGTATTCACTGATCATAAGAGTTTAAGGTATATTTTCAAGCAAAAAGAGTTGAATATGCGGCAAAGACGCTGGATGGAGATGCTTAGTGATTATGATTGTGATATCCAGTATCATGAAGGAAAAGCAAATGTAGTGGCAGATGCTTTAAGCCGAAAGTATCATGAAAAACCAAAAAGGGTACGTTCTCTTAAATTAAATCTACAAGTAGATTTAAATGATCAAATAAGAGAAGCACAAGAATCAGTAATCAAGGAAGATACTGAAAAGCTAAAAGGTATGCTAAAAGAATTAGAACAAGGAATAGATGGAATTTGGAGATTCCATGAAAAGAGAATGTGGATACCTAAATTAGGAAACATGCGTCATCGTATATTAGAAGAAGCCCATAAGTCTAAGTATACGATGCATCCATGAAATGATAAAATGTACCAAGATTTAAGAAAGAATTTTTGGTGGATAGGAATGAAAAAGGACATAGCAGCCTATGTTTCTAAATGTTTAACCTGTTCACAAGTCAAAGCTGAACACCAGAAACCCTTAGGTGTATTGTAACAATTAGAAATGCCAGTGTGGAAATGGGAATTAATAACAATGGATTTTGTTACTAAATTACCCAAAACAAAGAAATGCAATGATACAATCTGGGTAATTGTAGATAGGCTAACCAAGTCAGCTCATTTTCTACCAATGAAAGAAACTTTCAGTATAGAACAATTAGCCAAATTGTATGTAAATGAAATTGTTTCTTTACATGGAATTCCTTTATCAATTGTTTCTGATAGGGATAGCCGATTTACCTCTCATTTTTGGTCAAGTTTCCAAAAGGCAATGGGAACCAAGTTAAATTTGAGCACGTCTTATCATCCTCAAACGGATGGACAAAGTGAAAGGACAATTCAGACAATGGAGGACATGCTTAGAGCTTGTGTAATTGATTTCAAAGGTAATTGGGATGATCACTTACCTTTAATAGAATTTTCTTATAATAATAGTTATCACACAAGTATCAATGTTGCATCATTCGAAGCACTTTATGGACGAAAGTGCCGAACCCTAGTCTGTTGGGCAGAAATTGGGGAAAAGCAACTATCTGGACCTGAGATAGTGCAAGAAACAACTGACAAGATTATTCAAGTCAAGGAACGATTGAAAGCAGCACGTGATAGACAGAAAAGTTATTCCGATAACCGACACAAGCCATTGGAATTTCAAGTAGGAGATAAAGTATTATTAAAGGTCTCTCATTGGAAAGGAGTAGTAAGATTCATCAAACGGGGAAAGCTAAGTCCCAGGTATATTGGACATCTTGAGATTATTAGAAGATAGGACCTGTAGCCTATCAGCTACAACTGCTAGAGGAAATGGCAGGAATACATGATGTATTTCATGTATCTAATCTCAAAAAGTGTTTAGCTGATGAATCACTGATAGTACCTCTTAAGGATATAGAGGTAAATGAACAACTCAAGTTTGTAGAAAGACCTCTACAGATTGAAGACAGGAAAGTCAAGAATCTCAAGCACAAGAGACTAGTTCTGATCAAAGTGAAGTGGGACTCCAAAAGAGGACCTGAGTATACACGAGAGCTTGAATCTGAAATGCAAAGAAAATATCCGCATTTGTTCCAGTAGATCTCGAGGTCGAGCTCTAAAACAAGGTGGGGAGAATGTAACAACTCTCAAATAAAACTGACATCCTCATAATATTTCCTATACCCTAGTATATTTTAAAAATGTCCCAATATGTCTTAAAATACACCTCGTATGTGAAAACCAAGCCCGAAATACATTAAATAGTATTTAAAATAAATAAAATAGAAATTTTGAGTTGAGGCGGGCCGTGTAGACCCACCCCAACACTCACGCGGGCGGTATCAAGGTTGAAACTTGATTCCGGTGGAATTTTAAGTTAAGGCGGGCCGCGTAAGCTCACCTTAACACTTACGCGGGCCGCGTGAGATCAACAACGCGGAGACACCCCAGGCTGACATGTGTCATCATCGTGTCGAGTCTATACGCTGATCCAGACGAGCTACACGTTGACCCGGAGTCAACGCGGGCCGCGTAAGCCCCGCTTATCTTCTACGCGGGCCGCGTGAGACCCAGTTTTCGTAACTATATAAGCAGGCATCGGGTTTCAGTATTCCTCGTTCATTTCTTTTCTTTCTTAAGCGAGTTTCTGAAGATATAGGCATACCATTCAAGTATTATACCCCCTAATTAGTGAGGTTCTGTTCCGTTGTAAGTATTATAACCCCGGTTTCGTAGTAGATACGATGCCCGATTGATTTAGGGTTCCATAACAACTGTCGTGGTTCTGCCCGACGTAGTTGTTGGAATACCGTCTCGGGGAGGGTATCATTAATAGTTTCAAAGGGTTATGATACTACCTATGTACATTTGTATAAATTATAGATTATTCCCAGGAAACCCTTACGCGAAGTCTAAGATAGCAATGTGAGTTTATCCTCTTTTTGTTAACCTTTTTGGAATGTTTTACAAAACCTTAATTGTTTTACAATGTGATTAAGCGGTGATTGAGTCTTTGTAGTTCTTCAATTACTGCCGGTATGTTGGGGTTTTGTATACAAAATTTACTACTGCGAGTAGTAAGTCGGGATGACAGTACGTTACCATTGGACAACGAGTTAGCCAATGTGTAATATGACCCGCAAGTCAGGATTGACAGTACTGAATGAGTAATTGTGTAGAAATAAACAATGTGATCGCTCTCAATACTGTTTTAATTGATAAAATGTTTCTTGATTAAACTGGGATTCACTCACTAGTATTTCCCACTGACAAATGTTTTTAAAACGCGTTTCAGGTAACACAATGTGACAGCCAATTAGTAAAAAGCCAGCTGGAGAGCACTGAAGGCTTGGGAAAAATGTGGCTATAAAAGTTACCTAATAAACGATGTTTTAAATTCAATAAAATAGGGTTTATCCCTATAAATGTATTGTAATAAGAAACTTGGGTTTTATCCACGTGATTATTAATATTAAATGTGGTGGTTTTACTCTGATAAACATTTCCTAACTACGGTCCTGATGTAATTTCCGCTGCCAAATTAACAAGCTGATACCACCGAAACTCTGAGTTCGCGTCCGCCCATTCCCGGGTAAGATAAGGGATCGGGGGTTGCGACAGCAAGGAAATTAGTAGGGAGGATAATACCCCAACTAAAGTGCCAATTGAGGTATAGTCTACGTGAGATAGACTTGCCAAATACGAAACGACCCCCGAAAGAACAAATGAGAGTTATATGTGACAAGTTGCATTTATTTGCCTGTGTATACTAAGTAACATATTTATTCATTAATATATATGCGTATAAGTGTACGGAATAATTACCGACGGGAACGAGATACCTTCGACTTCAAATTCTTTTATTGTTTTTGACTCGCACAATGAGACTATTGATGTGTGTAAAATTCAACATATAAATTACATCAAATGAGGCATAAAACTAACCCTTTTTTAGTACTAATGTTGGAAAAAGTGTGCTTTAGTCTTCCTTTTGTATTTTCAGGATTAAATGAGCGTAAATGAACAAAAGGAACAAATATGCAGCAAAATCTAACATAAATACAAGAAAAGGAACAAACGTGGCATGCCCGACCCCTCGACAGCATCTTCCAAAGCAAAAACAAGAAAACAGAAGGCTGACCACGGCCCCGTGCGTAGCGGACTCGCGTGGCCAGGTGTCTGCAGAAAGGACAAAGCTATAGAAGCTTCTATTCCCGACACGGGGCATGGTCAATGCTAAGATTCATAGAATCCAAACAAATCTTGGTAGTACAGATATGCTTCTGCACACGGGGCTGTGCCCAGCGGACACGAGGGCGTGTAGAGCTAATCCAGACAAAGTGCAATTAATGAAGAAAAGAGAATAAGGATGGACACGGGGTCGTGCCCAATGGACACGGGGCCGTGCCCAATGGACACGGGGCCGTGCCCAATGGACACGGGGCCGTGTCCAGGCTTCTGTGCAGGCTATAAATAGAGGTGCTTGGTTCACTTCAAAGGCATCCCTTGGCAAACCATCTCTCTCCCACTTCACCCACACTCCACCACCACTACAACCCACATCCACCACCATCATCCATCATCCATCATAGAGTGTGTGTAGTAGTCTTGGGATCCAAGATTGAAAGTAAGAGTTCTTGACAATCAAAGGCCATGTTTACCTAAGTCTCTTACATCACTTGGTGAAGACAAGCATTTAGTGTAATACTTTTGATTTTTAATCTTTTCGCACTTTTTATTTTGTTTTGTATTAATGACTTTAATAACTAGTTTCTTATGTTGAAGGTGAAACTTCCTTATCATTTGTCCGTGGTGTCTTGGCGTTATTTTACTGTCTATATAAAACAAAAGATTTACAAAATTCATATCTCTACGGTCTATATAGAGATATGTTGGCTACCTGGTCGGGAGTTAAGGGATTGGTTTGGTAAGGTTCTTGCCTTGTTCAGTGTATAGATCCTGCAAGGACCTGGGTCAAGCTTACTAGGACCTCCTTCAATACCCACTGGTATTGGATGGCGGGGGTGCGAATGGCTTGATCCCATCATATGTAAACTACTATTAATACATTAACCCGGCTACTTGGGATTGTATCCCTGCTGACTCAAACCACTTAGCCAAGGGTAACGTCACCTTCAAAAGAGGGGCCTACCACATTACGCATTAATAACTTAATTAATTATCTTTCAATATTACAACCCTTTAGGATTGTATCCTTGCTGACTCAAACTACTAGGTTGAGGGTAACATCACCTTCAAAAGACGGTCCTACTACTATAACTAAGATAATCTATTAAAAAGTGCAAAAGTGCGGAAATCATCAAAGGTTACACAAAAGGCGAGTCGGATCCAAGTGATTCATCTTGTCTATTTGATTTGATTTGATTTTTATTTTTAGCATTTTTAGTTTTTAATTTCATGTTTAAAACTTTTTTCTAAACTTTTGATTTGATTAGACGTTGAGGATAAACCGGTATTAAAAGCTCTTGTGTCCTTGGATGACCTCAGTATCTTACCAACGCTATACTACGCTCACGATGGGTACACTTGCCCATATGTGTGTTTAGTGTTAGTAGAATATCGTGTTTTATAAATTTAAAACTTGACTAAAGTGTTACAAAAGGGCTTAAAATATACATAAAAACATATCACACTCGACACGCATCAAGTTTTTGGCGCTGTTGCCGGGGACACAAGGATTTTAAGAAAGTTAGGAATCAACGGCCTAATCGTTTTTCTTATTTTTTTGTTTTTTTAGGATTTTCATTACTTTTTCAGTTTCTGCAGAGCTCAGCACGGGGTCGTGCCTGGTCAGACACGGGTCGTGCCCAGCATCGTTACTGGCAGTTTTTATTTTCCGAGTTAAAGAGAGTTGAGCACGGGCCGTGTTGGTGCAGCACGGGGCGTGTTGAACTCCCCAGTAACAGGGATCCAGAAAAAAATCACGGTAACTCCGACCACGGGGCAGTGTTCAGCTGAGCACGGGGCCGTGGTGAAACTTCTGACCAATAATCTTTTTTGTTTTTATCACAGGACTTGGAACCCAGGTGCTGCACCTAAACTTTATACGCAATGTATGAGCTCCAGTTCCAATAAAGTCATAAAAGAACCTCTAGACGAACCCGAACGCTTTCTAAGAAAAAGACTAAAAGCTAAAAACCAAGAGAAAGTTTCGGGGGACCCACTTCCAATGGCGGATCAACAGACTCTAATGAATTACCTACGGCCCACGGTAGGTAATCTCGGCGCCGCTATCATTGCACCGAATGTCAATGCCAACAACTTCGAACTTCGGCCCCATTTGATTCAAATGCTCCAAAACTCCGCAACTTTCCACGGGCTTGCGGACGAAGATCCCTATTTACATATTACTAACTTTTTGGAAATATGTGATACTTTTCGGATCAACGGAGCATCGAATGACGCCATCCGCCTCCGAATGTTCCCATTTTCACTAAAAGACCGAGCTAAGGCTTGGCTTAACAACCTCCCAGTTGGATTGGTAAACACCTGGGATGAACTAGCCCAAAAGTTTTTGTATAAGTATTTCCCTCCTTTCAAAACGGCTAAATTAATGACTGAAATTAATACATACTCACAAGAGGACGAGGAATCCTTATATGAAACTTGGGAAAGGTTCAAGGAGCTACTAAGAAAGTGTCCTCATCATGGCCTTGCGGTATGGCAACAAGTATCCACTTTCTATAATGGGTTGTTGCCACACACAAGACAAACACTTGACTCTAGCTCCGGGGGACTTCTAGGTAATCGTCGCCCAAATGAAATTTACAATCAAATTGAGGAAATTGCTCAAAACAATTTTTAGTGGCACACTCCCCGAGGCATAAAATCTATTGCCCTGGGCACCCATAAGGTTGACGAAAGCACCTCTTTTCAAGCCCAAATCGAGGCCCTCTCTTCAAAAATCAAAAAGTTAGAAATGGCAAAAACGGCCTCGGTTATGGCTTGTGAAGGGTGTGGTGGACCACATGAAAATTGGAGTTGTATAAAAGAAATGGATAATCAAACAGAAATGGCAAACTACATTGATAATAGACCTAGACCATCAGGTCCTCCCACGGGTACCTACAACCAAGGATGGCGTAATCACCCTAACCTTGGTTGGAAAGAACCCAGCAATAGTAGTAACCAACAAAATCAAAATCAACGAACAAACTTTCAACAACCAAGAAATGAGTCACAAAATTTCTCTCAACAACAACAAGTGGGACGAGAAAGGCTTGAAGATACTATCTCACGCCTCATCTATGACACCGAAAAGAAAAACTCGGATCGATTTCAACAAATGGAATCGAACTTTAGAAATCAACAAGCTAGTATTCAAAACATTGAAAAACAATTAAATCAACTAGCTCAAAATTTCTCTGAGAGACCACAAGGCGCGTTACCCAGCAATACCGAAACCAACCCAAAGGCGCAAGTACAACTCATCACATTGAGAAACCGTACCGTAGGTCCCGAGGATGCTCCGCTACCTCCAAATGAAAAGAGCCCGTCTAACCAAACCGCAACTTCACCAACACCCCAAAAAGAAACGACTCCTCCACCAAATCAAGAGCCTACCAAGAATCCTCTGGTACCTTACCCCGGTCGGTTACTTCGCCAAAAGACCGATGAGCAATTCACAAAATTCATAAACTTACTAAAACAATTGCATGTCAATATTCCCTTTGTAGAAGTCCTAACCCAAATGCCTAAATATTCAAAATTTATGAGAGACTTTCTCACTCACAAAAGTAAAATTGAATCATTGCAATTAGTTAATTTAAGCGAAGAATGTTCCGCCTTGCTACTCAACAAACTCCCACAAAAGAAGATCGATCCCGGAAGCTTCACCATCCCTTGTTCGATTGGGGGATCACCCATACGCAATGCACTAGCCGATCTTGGGGCTAGCATTAACCACATGCCCACGTCAATGTTCGACCGACTTGGACTAGGGAAAACAAGCCCTACAAAAATGAGCATACAATTCGCCGATAGGTCCATTAAATATGCACAAGGTGTCACCGAAAATCTATTGGTAAAAGTCGGAGACTTTGTCTTCCCGGCTGACTTTGTCATACTAGATATGGAGGAAGATACCGAGGTACCGCTTATCTTAGGAAGACCATTCCTAGCCACCGCCAACGCAATGGTGGATATGAATGGAGGGACAATAACATTGAGGGTTGGGGACAAGGAAATGGAATTTGGGGTTGGGAAAAGAGTAGAAGACGACGACCCGGTCAACTACATGAAAGTCATAGACTCAAGTTTGGATGATGCTTTCCGACGGTGCAACATGGGATGAAAAACATCCCACTTGGGTAACATATGACTGACTTTGGGTCTAGCCAAGGACCCTTATAAACGTGGCGCACCACGGAGGTATTCCGCGGAACTATCGTTAGTTTTAGTTTAGATTAACTTTTATGCTATCTAGTTTAGTTTTAATTTTCAGGAATAAAACACACTCGGAATGATGGAGGTTACTAAGGGAAACTTAAACCCACACCCCATGCACAAAAACAGAGCCACCCGGCAATTTTTCTTCGTTACAGCAAGTTCAACACGGGGCCGTGCTCAGCCCAACACGCCCCGTGCCCGAGGTTCTGCAGAAAATGCACAGTTCAGGTAACTGGACACGGGGTCGTGTTCACTGAACACGCCCCCGTGCCCAGCCTTCTGTTAATTATGATACTGGCAATCTGAACACGGGGCTATGCCCGGATCAACACGGTCCTGTGTCCAGATGCCCAGCAACATGAAATTTTGTTTTTAACACCTTTTTATGTAGGGTTTTGTACATGTTTATCAAAGCTAATTTTATCCGAATAAAATTAAAACGCACGGAATAAGGATTTAAAACATGTTACTTTACAAGATTTAAAACTCTTTTAAATGCAAAAACCCAAAATCGGATCCATATATGACATACATGCTATCAAAATACAACCATAGGGTGTTTGAGAGTTCAACCTTTCTTTGGAGCAAGGAGATGGAAGATGATGATGAATCTTGAATGGTAGCTTCCAAACGAGAAAGCCTCAAGCTAGTATACCCGAAAGCTCCAACAAACACCTTGAGATTGCTAGGATTTCTACACTTGAAACTCACAAAATTCCCTCTAATAATCAGCTCTTGGCCGAAAATATTTAGAGAAAAATAGGAGTTTTTACACTTGAATATGTTGTGTTCTTAATGAGAGAGAGAGTTGCATCTTTTTAAAATCAAGTGCCTTGTAATTTGAGAAGTTTGCATGTAATCTAAGTGGTGGAAACACCTTGGGAAGACCCCATAGGGGGCGGCCAAAGTGGCCTCCATTCTCACCCAATGAGAATTCTCCTAACTTAGTTTATGTCTTTAATTTAAGTTTTATAACTTTTATAAAACTTAATATAACATTTTATAAACAATATGCAACCTTTTAATTGTTATTTAACCTATTAAATAACAAAATAAAATATTCTCTCAAAAATAAATTATCCATATAATTTATTAGTTTGTCAAGTGTAATTATTTAGAAAACCAATTTCTAAATATTCTAAGTGTTAATATTTATTTGTTTGATCAAATCATAAATAAATATTATTGGTGTTTGTCTAGCTTGTTATTGGGTATGACCCGACTTGGATCATAACGTACTAGCCACATCAATTTAATATGTGTCTTGGGCATACAGAGTCCAACAATCTCCCACTTGCACAAGATACATAGAAGATTGATGCAAGCAGTAAATGACGCCTAACAACGGTTTACTACCCCTAATACGTATGACGAAGTGCCATTCAATAACATCATCCCCTTCAAGTCCCTTACTTGAAAATGATTTAGGTGAATCTATCATTTATCCTTTCGTTACAGATGTCATGTCAAATCCAGAGACAGAGTGTGATCATTCTCTGTTGATTTAACTTAAGCAGGCCATAGACATCTTACTCTCAATGAATAAGAGGAACAAATCCCTTCTTGACTACATACGTCTCTCACAATCACCTCGTACCATACCTGAGCTTAGTCTTATGTACTATCTTATTACAGACAGCGAAGAACTAAGTCAAGGCATAATATTTGGTGAATATCAAGACCCAATATGTATCTCAGGTCAGAGGATACTATGATATTCGCCTTTGCTCAAATTTACTTATGATCAATCATAAATGATTCCATGCAGTAACATTTGAGAGCGGGTCAGTCCAATATTTGTATCCCACAAATATCTATGAACTTTGGTAGCAACACTTTGCTCTATATTCATACCTAATGAATATCCACCAATCCAAGTTCATAATAGTCTTACATTCATATTTGTTCCCACAAGTATGATCGACTACGGACATTTAGAATAATTAATTTATTCACGGATTTAAACATGCTAAAATGGAACATAACTCAAAATACCATAAAAGAGTTAAAATAACAATTGTTCCAATATCCACATACAAAATAGATCAAATCCAATCACTAGAATACCTCCTAAGGCACAAGTATGACCCTCATGTTTTGGCCGTTCAAGGAGCTTCGTGAGTGGATCCGCAATGGTTTGATCGGTGTGAACTTTGCGAATACATATCTTTCCTTTTTCAACTTCATCCCTTATGTAGTTGAATCTCCGCTCAATGTGCCTAGTCTTTTGATGTGCACGAGGTTCCTTGATTTGAGCAATCGCACCCTCGTTATCACAAAAGATCTCTAGGGGGTCTTGAATGGTAGGGACTACCCCTAGGTCGGCAATGAACTTCTTTAACCACGCAGCTTCTTGTGCTGCCAATGAGGCGGCGATGTATTCTGATTCTGTAGTGGACAATGCTACAACATCCTGCTTCGAGCTCTTCCAAGAGACTGCAGCTCCATTCAAAATGAAGACATACCCAGATTGTGATCGAGAACCATCTCGATCAGTTTGGAAACTCGCATCCGTGTAACCTTTTACAACGAGTTCCTCTTCACCAGATCCATATATTAGAAACATATCCTTAGTCCTCCTAAGATATTTCAATATGCTCTTAACAGCCATCCAATGACTGTTACCTGGATTTTGCTGGTATCTACTTGTCATGCTTAAGGCGCATGACACGTCCGGTCTTGTGCATATCATTGCATACATTATGGATCCTTTAGCAGACGCATATGGGATTCCTTTCATTCTTTCTTGCTCATCCTTTGAGCTTGGACATTGAGTCACATTCAATATTGTCCCCTTTTGAATAGGTACCAAACCTTTCTTAGAGTTCTCCATCTTGAACCTTTTCAAGACTTTGTCAATGTATGCACTTTGGTTTAAACCTATCAAGCGCCTTGATCTATCCCTATAGATCTTTATTCCCAAAATATAGGCAGCTTCTCCAAGATCTTTAATGGAAAAACATCTTCCAAGCCAGGCTTTTACACCTTCCATGGTTGGAATGTCATTTCCAAATAGTAGAATGTCATCGACATACAATACTAAGAAAGTGACAGTGCTCCCACTAGCTTTCTTATACACACAAGCTTCATCCCCGTTCTTGATGAACCCAAAATTCCTAATTTCTTCATCAAAACGGTGATTCCAACTTCTCGATGCTTGTTTCAATCCATAGATTGATTTCTTTAACTTGCACACTTAGTTAGGATGTTTTGGATCGACAAAACCTTCAGGCTGAACCATATAGACATCTTCATCAAGATATCCATTGAGGAAAGCCGTTTTGACATCCATTTGCAAAATCTCATAGTCATAATATGCAGCTATGGCAAATAATATCCTAATCGACTTTAGCATTGCCACTGGCGAGAAGGTCTCATCATAATCAACCCCTTGAGTTTGAGTGAAACCTTTTGCTACAAGTCTCGCTTTATAAGTATCCAAGTTACCATGCATATCTGTTTTCTTCTTGAAAACCCACTTACTTCCAACTACTTTGGAGTTAAGAGGTGGCACAACCAATTCCCAAACTTGGTTGTCATACATGGATTGCATCTCTACGTTCATAGCCTCAAGCCATTTGTCGCAATCATATTTTGACATTGCATCAGGGTATGTGATTGGTTCATCTGAATCTACCACATAGCATCCATCCTTGAAAAATCCATATCTTTCAGGTGGATTACTAATTCTTCCTGATCTGCGAACGTTTTGTGTATGTTGATCAACCATTTGATCATTTTCAACAACCTCTTGTTGAGTGCTAGTATCAACCAAACGTGTATCGGCTTGTGGTTCTTGATCCTCATCAAGTTCCACTGTTCTACTAGTTCCTTCCATAAGGAACTTATCCTCCAAGAACTTACCCTTTCGAGCAACAAATACCTTTTGCTCTGTTGGATCGTAGAAATAATATCCTATATCGTCTTTAGGAAATCCTACGAAGATACACTTAATGGATCGTACTTCTAACTTGTTTGGGGTGTATTGCTTCACATAAGCATCACAACCCCATACCTTCAAATATGATAATGATGGAACCGTTCCATGCCATATTTCAAAAGGTGTCTTATCCACTTTCTTGGTTGGGGCCATATTTAATATACGAGCCGCGGAGAGCAAAGCGTAACCCCAAAATGATAGAGGCAATGTGCTTCTAGCCATCATTGATCGAACCATATCCAATAGAGTTCGATTCCTCCTCTCAGACACACCATTATGTTGTGGTGTTCCAGGTGGAGTAAGTTGTGAGATGATCCCACAACTCCTAAGATGATCTTGAAAGGCATCACTAAGGTATTCACCTCCTCTATCGGAACGAAGAACTTTGATTGTCTTGGTGAGTTGATTCTCTACTTCGTTTTGGAAGATTTTGAACGTTTCAAAAACTTCATCTTTGTGTCTTAGCAAGTACACATAACCATAACGACTAAAGTCGTCGGTAAAAGTTACGATGTATCTTTCACCATTCCTAGTCATTGGCTTAAAAGGACCACATACATCCGAATGTATGATGCCTAATAAATCTTTTGCCCTTTGGTTTGTGCCACTAAAGGGTTTCTTGGTCATTTTACCTTGTAAACAAGATTCGCATGTATCAAATGAACCAATTTCATTTGTTTCCAAAAGACCATCTTTTGAAGTGTTTGCATGCGATTTATGTTTATATGACCAAGACGACAATGCCAAAGATAGGTCTCACTCAAATCCATTTTGAGTTTCTTGGTGTTTGCTTGGTACATCGAATTATCAAATGATGTATTATCATGAACCAATTCATAAATACCATTTGAAGGTGTAGCTTTAAAGTAGAACATGTCATTCATCAAAGCATAAATTTCATTGTTCACAAACTTCAAATCAAATCCATATTATCTTAAAAGGGAAACAGAAATAATGTTCCTAGTCAAACTAGGAGCATACAAAACATTTTTCAAACATATTTCCAAACCACTTGGAAGTTTTAAAACATACTCTCCTTGGGCTTCAACTTGAACCTTCGCTCCATTGCCCATGAAGAGACTAGTGTCTCCCTTCTTGTAATGCTTATTTCTTTTGAACCCCTGCAACGAATTGCAAATATGAGTTCCACATCCGGTATCTAATACCCATGTGTTAGAAGAAATAACATTTAGATCAATATGTATCATAAAGATTGTACCTGAGGTTTGCCCTGCATCCCTCTTGTTTTTCAACTCTTTGAGATAGGTTGGACAATTCCTTTTCCAATGCCCTATCTCTCCACACTCAAAGCATGGATCGCTCGTGGCAACCTTTGCCTTCTTCTCTTTTGGTTTTGGTGGTTCTGCTTTAGCCTTTCTTTTCCCCTTCCCTTTGACGTGCCCCTTTCCTTTGGCAACATTTGCCTTGGAGTCAGAGTGATGTCCCTTCTTGCCTCCCTCATTGATCGTTAGAACGGGTAAAGCCTTTTTACCCATTCCCGCTTCGGCCGTTTTGAGCATTGCATAAAGCTCACCAATGGTCTTGTCCCATCCATTCATGTTATAGTTCATAACAAAGCTCTCAAATTTCTTTGTTAAAGAGTTGAGGATCAAATCCGTAGCCAACTCTTTAGAGACGGGACAATTGAGCCTCTCGAGGCGATCAATGTGGCTTTTCATCTTAAGGACGTAAGATGAGACCGATTGGGTTTCCTCCATTCGACATGCATGAAGCGCTCGAACCGTTTCGAAGCGTTCTACCCTTGCTTGTTGTAGGAACATTTCCTTCAATTGGGTAATCATGTCGTATGCCCCATGATGTTCAAAGTCCTTTTGAATCTTGGAATCATAGTTCCCAGCATGAGGCATGAGGCTTGCATGGAGTCCTCGGTATATTTAACCCAATCATTGTAGGCTTCTACATCTTCCTCGTCGGGTTGATCGGGAATAGGATCGTCCAACACATAGGATATCTTCTCTTGCTTGAGAACAATTCTCAAGTTTCGAAACCAATCCATGAAGTTGTTATGGTTGAGACGATCCTTTTCAAGGATGGTTCTTAATGATAGGTTACGGACGGTTTGGGTAATCGGGTTTGCATTGTTAGCGGCCATCTACAAAATTTAACAAAGTTCAATTTTAGTATTTTCGATATTATTAAAATTTTAATCATTAATACCCTTTTAACGTCTCATAGACAATTAATAATTAAAATCTAGAATCCAACGTTACATTTAAATATTGGTTAGGTGACCTTTATCCCATTATTTAAATTAACAAGGTAGTCAACGTTTGACAATTGCAACCCTTTGCAACTTCTAGCCATATGGGATCGGTTAAACATCTTTATGTTTAGTTGGCATGTTTAATCCCATCAACACCTTTTGTTCCCCATGCTTCGGTGACCCTAAGTTCATGGTTTCCAAATCAAGTCGTCCAACTTACACACACGTGTGAGTTTATACACATAAGTGGTTAGGTGACCTTTATCCCACAAACATGGTAAACCCACCTCAAATATACAAGTTTCCTCAAATGTGGTTAGGTGACCTTTATCCCACAAAGAGTTCCCAAGTAATTTGAGTGTTGTATAAAAGGATGGTGTTTGACTTGTTTTATAAAAGGGATTTTTATTTTTCAAAATTCTAGTTTAGAAAAATTTTATGTACCATATATTTGCATGCATTCAAATCAATGGTACTTTAGTGAAAACCAATTTTCAAGGTTCTTTTAATAAAACCCATTTTATTATAAAATCATTAATTTTTAATAAAAACCTTTTATTAATCGTTTTAATGATTTTGTAAGAACCAATTTTAAGCTTGTTACGGGTTATTAGTTGTTAAGTATGCATATCCAAATATCATCGAAACAACCATAAATAAAATATAACCATACAAGCACACAACACATATGTTAAAAGGTGCATAACCATAGCCAACTATTTTGACCACACTTGTTAGCCGAAACAAGTGTGTCAAAAGGCCCTTCCTAAAGGGTGAATATGGACACAAAAAAAGTGTCGGTGAACTCCCACTTGATCCCGCATCCAAATGCTTCAAGTCTTCATCTTGTGTTGTGATTTCTTCACATTTTTGAGCTTCCAAATGTCTTTTAAATTCAGCTCCAAACTCCTTTGGACTTCAAAAATGTGTTTTGGTTATCGGGCTAAAATCCCGTTAAGAACTATGAAGTTCTTTATGCCCGAAATTGGCAAAAACCAAAACCGTATTTTGTGTGCATCTTCTTTTACATAAAAGTATCCTAATACACTTTTCTAGTAAAATAAATGCATCTAATCTATTTACTTACATACCAAATGAAAAATAAATAAATTACATATTTTTACAAATGGAAGACAAAATAATAATTATTACAACTCATTGAATAATTATCTAAAATCACAAACACAAACATATTCACACAAGGTCATGGCTAGGTTATGAACACCAAAATATATATCCAAATATATATATATTTCAAGAGCAAAATGGTTTCCTTTTATAACCTACATTTTCGGCCAAGAATGAAAAACCGAAAAATGTGGGTTTTTGTCCAAACAAAACAAATCATCAATATGACATAATTTTTTCAAGATTCCTTTATGCATGTAGGAAATAAAACTTGAAAAATAAAAGGAGAACCATGGTCAAAACTTTCGGCCATAGGGTTTAACCAAAACCAAAACCCGAAAATTTTAAATCCAATGAAGCATGCACTCATATAAGCGGCTCTGATACCATTGTAGGGTTTTGTACATGTTTATCAAAGCTAATTTTATCCGAATAAAATTAAAACGCAGCGGAATAAGGATTTAAAACATGTTACTTTACAAGATTTAAAACTCTTTTAAATGCAAAAACCCAAAATCGGATCCATATATGACATACATGCTATCAAAATACAACCATAGGGTGTTTGAGAGTTCAACCTTTCTTTGGAGCAAGGAGATGGAAGATGATGATGAATCTTGAATGGTAGCTTCCAAACGAGAAAGCCTCAAGCTAGTATACCCGAAAGCTCCAACAAACACCTTGAGATTGCTAGGATTTCTACACTTGAAACTCACAAAATTCCCTCTAATAATCAGCTCTTGGCCGAAAATATTTAGAGAAAAATAGGAGTTTTTACACTTGAATATGTTGTGTTCTTAATGAGAGAGAGAGTTGCATCTTTTTAAAATCAAGTGCCTTGTAATTTGAGAAGTTTGCATGTAATCTAAGTGGTGGAAACACCTTGGGAAGACCCCATAGGGGGCGGCCAAAGTGGCCTCCATTCTCACCCAATGAGAATTCTCCTAACTTATTTTATGTCTTTAATTTAAGTTTTATAACTTTTATAAAACTTAATATAACATTTTATAAACAATATGCAACCTTTTAATTGTTATTTAACCTATTAAATAACAAAATAAAATATTCTCTCAAAAATAAATTATCCATATAATTTATTAGTTTGTCAAGTGTAATTATTTAGAAAACCAATTTCTAAATATTCTAAGTGTTAATATTTATTTGTTTGATCAAATCATAAATAAATATTATTGGTGTTTGTCTAGCTTGTTATTGGGTATGACCCGACTTGGATCATAACGTACTAGCCACATCAATTTAATATGTGTCTTGGGCATACAGAGTCCAACAATTTACACATTCAATCAAACTAAAAAACTTATTTTTGGGACACATTGAGGACAATGTGTAATTTAAGTGTGGGGGATGCTAAAACCTTGAATTTTGCAAGTCCTAATAACAAGCCTTACACAAAACTCTATTGGAACCGCTAATTACCCCAAATTTTTTTCAAAAACTTTTCATTTTTTTACTTTTCTTGGTTTAATTTGGGAATAACAAGTTCTAAAAAGGTTATATTTTTACAAATTTACAACCGATAGCGTCGTGATAAAAGAACCAACATAACAAAATTATGAAACGACATGACAAACCAAGTTAAAATTTGATTATATATACTTGATCACATTAAAAACCCATTCCCATAAAAATTGAGTTTTGAGCCTTTATTGCGCATAAAAGCATACATCTTTAAATTAAATGCTCATCTTTCGTGTCTTGTGTGAACAGCCGCTTGGTTTCTTACGACTCTAGAACTTGCCATGACGATACATTCCCGGTCCTTACCAACTTAAACCCAGGTAAGTAAATGATGGAGGCATTAGGACTAACCCTTTTTCTTTCCTACACCATTATTTTTCAATTTTTTATCACCTACCCAAAATCCCCCTAGTCAACCCCTTTGAGCCTAAACCCTTTTCATTTCTAAACCCATAAAACAAACACCCTTTACCCACCAAAACCCTTTTTATTTTTAACCCTTTATTTTAGTAAAAAGCATGGTCTTCATGTGACATTCCTTATAAAAAAAGTATAGAAATAAACAAACAAAGAAACTTTGTTTGAAAATGCTTTGTTTGAATAAAAGTCACAAAAACAAAACGTTTTATGACGGCCGACGCTTTTTACGCTTTTTACTAACCACTAACCCAAAACCACCTACCTTTAACCCAAGCCTAACCCTTCCCCAAGTCCTCTTGGTATTTACAAAGGTGTATAGTTAAAAAGGAGGAGGATTGATTGATTGATTGGCAAGCATATGGTAGAAGTGTTGGTCCCAGTTTGGACTTAAAAACTTCTTTTCATGTAATATGGCAAGTGATTTCAATAGATGTGAAAATAGTGTGCGGAAATAGAAATCAGACTTTCAAGAAACAAGACCTACAGAATTTTTAAATCACTTTGAAACAAAATGGTTTACAAGGTGATTGTAAGATTATTATCTATTACAAATGAATACTTGAATTATGAGGGTGAAAGGACAATGGAGTTTGTAGTATGTATTGAATACTAAGCTTAACTCATTGTTCTCTGCTTGATGAGCCTTCTATTTATAGACGGCTGGGATACATGAATAAACATTTGTTTATTCATGTATTAGTCCTGCAAAAAGTAGCTCTTTAACATATTCATTGAATCCAACAATCAACTTACCTTTGTCATCATGATATCCAATAATGTCAAGTTGTTTCGGTTATTGTGGCAGGATAGAGCTGATTTTTAGACAAGTGGGGTTTTTATCAGAATTTCTGATAAACCACTTCATTAGAAATTCTGGTGAACAAATCATCAGAAAATCTGATGATCAGAATTGTCAGAAACGGATGATATTTCATCAGAAATATCATCAGATCCATTAGAAAGACCTTCTCTGATAATCTTCTTCAGCTCTTGATCAACTTATGATACTTTGAAGTAGATGTTGTTCTTTTCAGTTGTCTTATCCGATCTTCTTCTTCTTGTTGTGATCTTCGGACTGTTATTTTCTTCATAGATCAAGTTGAATATGATTTTCTTCAATACTTACAAATAAAGTTTCCTAACAGTTTCCCCCTAAGTATTGTAATAAAATGAACTATCTACATCAAACATAAACATACTTCAACTAATCCTTAAAAGAAAGTTCAAACAACTAACTTCAGAAACATAAAACAGAATCAAACCAACCATTGTTCAAAACAAACAGAAATAAAATATTGTTCTCAAAAACAGAAATTTAAACTCATGAATTCATCAATTGATCTTCAATCCACTTCTGTACTTGTCTCCTGGTTTCAGCCTTTTCTTGTGGTCAATTGCCTTTTGAGTTGTTTTGTAAAGTTCTTTGTACCAACCTCTGGCTTCCATCCATTTATCTATGTCATTTTCAATTGCCTTTCTCAGCTGTTCATTGTTCTTCCCCTTCTTCTTGAGCTGCTCTTGTTTCTTATTCATGCAATTCTTTATATATTTCAGAGTTTGATTAGAATACCTGTATATTTCACTGACTCTGAACAGAGCTTTCTCATCATAGGCATTTTTGAAAACCACACTTATTTCTGGTTTGTCAAAGATAGCTCCAGTTCTTACTTTGTTGAGAGGAATTTCAGCTGGAATGGTGTTGTTAGGAGGAGGAGTTAGTACCTTTTTGCTATATTCAAAGTTTATACACAGATCATAATCTGTCAGTGCAGCCCTTTGATATAACTTTTCTCCACCTTTCTTGATACTGTTAAGAGCACTTCTGATCACAACTGCAGAACTTCTGTCATTATTAATAATCTGCTTCAACTTTATTAAACTCATTGGGTGAAGATCATCAGCCAGGTCTCCATCAGTAACAATTATATCACTATTATCTTTTCTGATCAGGGTGTATTTATTCTGTCCACAAGTACCTAAGACACCTACTACAACATTGATAGTGATAATCTTTTCAATAGAAACTATTGGATTTGTGACTGGTTTGTGAAGCATTTCCAAGTTTCTTGCATCTCTGAGTTCAACAATATTCCTGCTTAATGGAGAGAGTGGCCTTTCTAGATTATCTTCTGGACCTTTCCAATAATAATGCTTCAGGTGTTCTTCAGGGTACATAATTGTATGGAGATCCCCTTTCAACACTTAAAATTCTTTGAGTTTTCCATCTGCATCTTCTCCAATCACCTTTCTTGGCCTTTTTGAGGATGTTACTTCATGTTCCATTCTTCTCTTTTCTTTTGTATCCAACTTTATTTTGAATTCTGTTTCTCCTGTGAGAGATGTGGAAGATGATTGAACTGGAACACCTCCTTGCACTGGTACCTTTGATGTGTCTGGTTTTGGAATATTTGTTGGAGGACCCATGAGTAACTTTGGCTTACTAGGAGGAGGACCCATGGGCTACTTCTGTTTTTTGTGTTGTTGAAGTTTCTGATTGTTTGGTTGGATCTTGTTGAGTAACTTCTGGTTGTTTGAGTTTTTGTTGAGGAGTTTCTGACTCTCCTGTTGGTTTTTCTTGTGGAATTGGAGCTTTTAGTTCATGAAAATCAACCTTTGCCAGTCTGGCAACATTGTACTGCAACCTCTTTACTAACAGATGAATATCAGCAAGAGTTTGAGTATTTGTTTCTCCTTGTTTCTTCATTCACTGAAACTCCAGTTTATCTTGATTTTTCTGTGCAGACTATTCCACCATCAACTTCTCAAAAGCCTCAGCCAAGCTGCTGTTGTTGGCTCTGAGAAACTGAATTTCTTCAAGGATTCTTCCTAAACTTGAGCTTTCCCCTGCACTTGCAACCTCAGCCATCTGTTTCTTGATTTCTTGCAGTTCTTTGAGAGCTTTCTTGAATTCTGATGAGCTCTCTCTGTTTTCTGATGACTCCTGTAGTTTGTTGAGGACTGCAGTGTTGTCTTCTGTTTGCTTCTGCACAGCTTTGACAGTTTCTGATAACACTTTGATATCTGATTTTTAATTTATGATCTCTTCCAGTATCATATCGAGCTTTTCTTCTGTGGCTGTTTTGCCAGTACAAACAGCAGTTATGTCTTCAAGTTCCTTGTGTAGTTGCTCAATTGACATAGATTGATGTCCTTGGATAACAGGAGGAACAACAGATGTTCCACCTCTAACACCAGCAGAAAACACATTCTCTGCTGTTCTGAGGTTAAGAGGATTGAAATATTCCATATTCTCTATACCCTCACCAGAAAATTGAAACACATTCAAGTTCTGGTTTTCCTCATATCCTTGAACCTTTTCAGGTTCTCCATGAGTTGTTGAGAAACTCTTAATTTTCTCATCCAGGTTTCCTAGATCAGTAGACTGATTTCCACATGTTGCCACCACATTTTCTTCCTCAGAATCTGATTCAGAAAATGGGTCTTTGGTTCCACTCACATCTTGTCTTATAGAAACCGTGCCTCTATGTGATATTTCATAATTTCCTTGAATTGAATCATCAGAATCACTCTCAAAATTATGAACAATATTAAGTTTAGAGTGTTGTGCACCTGTTTCTCCCATATGTGAGATTTCTACATGATGTTCTTCTGCCACAGGACTCATGTTCACATCTTCATCAGCTAGATGAGGTTCCGATTCACCCCTGCTGCTCCATTCTTGGTGTGCTTGACTCTTGTGCATCATGCTCCAAAGGAGACACACTATTAAAAACTTCTTTGTTTTCTGGCTTCTTGCTTAACATCCGTAGGTATTCTGCTCAGTAAGGTGAATCTTCTAGTATCAGATTCATCATTCTTTCTGACAGAACAGGTACATCATAATCTGACTTCCAAGACCCTACAGCAGTCCAAGGTCTCATGATTTCTATACTCCACATATTTTCTGATGCTAGAATTTCTAGGTTCCTTTCAGAAAATGCATCAGAAATTATGACTAACAAAAATCTGGGAAAAGGTAGATGTGAATCTATCCTTCTAGTCTTAGTCAGAATTGATCTTCTGATCAGATTAAATATTTTTGTTCCAAAATCAATATTCAACCCACTAATGAGGCTAAACATGATTGTCAGAACATTCATATTTATCTGGTCTGTACCTCTAATTTTTTATGATAAACACTTGTTCAGAATTTCCATTAACACTTGCCAGAAGGCTGGTAGCTGATTCCTCTTGAATTCACTGATTTTTGAGATCTTTGTTTTGTAACCCATTACTGCATCAAGTAGTGAAAACATATCTTCCTTTTCTGGTGCTTCTTCATAGCTTTGGCTTAAGGGTAGTTTCAAACATTCCCTTATTTTCTCCAGTGAAATTGTAATGAAGATATCTCCCCACATATGTGCTGTAAGCTCGATTTGATTTGAGAGTTTGAGAGTTTTTACAACTTGTTGTGTAAGTTTTTCTGGTACCTCTCTGGTCTTTGTGAGAGCTTGAGCTATCGGGCATCTGGTCAGAAATTCAATTAGGATTTGACACTTTGTATCATATTCTTCAATGTTGTCGTTCATCGCTTCATTGTTGCTTTTTAATGGAAGAAATTCAGCTTCGGTAATGAGTGGAACAGAGTGTTCAACTGGTGGTATATTGATGTTGATAGCAGCCATTGAGAATTGGGGTTTTTGTTTCGGAAAAGGGTTTTTAGGGTTTTAAGGAGGAAGGTTGAAGATGGAAGTCTCTGTTTTTTGAATGAGATATTTATAGCGTTTTGAGAAAGAGATCTTTGAGTGTTTTTCGTGGGTTGTTTGTATTCAAGGTGGTTTATGACACCTTAATGATGTTTTTAATCCGTTTAGGAAACAACCGTTTTTGAAAAACCTTTGGTTTATCTCTAATTTGATATAAATCTTTTAATTTGAAAATCAGAGATTCCAAGGGATTAGCAGATAAACACTAATGTCCAACTTGCACCTTTTCTTCATGTGGGACCCCTTTTGTTGCAAAAAGGTCCAATACCAGCCATTTTAAGATTATGTATCTTCCCAAGTTTTCCTTTTGATGATATATATCAGAAAATCTTTGAATAGACCTTTGTGAGTTGGATTTTTCTTCATATCTCATCAGAATATATTTGATTCATATTTAGAAATTGAATCAACATTTTTTTCTAAATTAAACAAAAGAAAAAAAATTCAAAAACAGACTTATTCACAGTTATACACATGTGAGATATGCATGAAGATGGAAATTTCATAAAATTTTCTGATGATCAGTGATCATTCTGATGTTTCAACAAAGTTTCTGATGTTTTATCAGTATTTCTGATGATTTCATCAGATTTTCTGATACTTCTTCAGATTTTCTGATAAATCATCACATTCATTGATGATTTATCAGATCTTTTGATATTCCATCAGATTGATGGATTTCTTTGTCAGAAACCTGTTGATTTATCCTTTGATTATCAGAATTTTGATGTTCATCAGTTTGGTTTTCAATTTGTGGCCTTTTGTTTTCTGAAAGATCTTCATCTTTTATGTTAACAATGCCAAGTTTGCTGATTAAAAAATTGTGTCTCTTTTCATCAAGAGGTTTTGTAAAGATATCAGCAATTTGGTTTCCTGTTGGAACAAAGTACATTTCTATGTTACCTTTTTCAACATGATCCTTTATGAAGTGATATCTGACATCTATGTGCTTGGCTCTAGAGTGATAAACTGGATTTTCTGTTATTGCAATTAAACTCTTTGAATCACATAGGATTGGTATCTTTGTCAGATTTACTCCATAATCTTTCAGCTGAGTTTGCATCCACAGCACTTGTGAACAGCAACTTGCTGCTGCTACATATTCTGATTCAACTATTGATGTTGCAACACAATTTTGTTTCTTACTTGCCCAACATACCAACTTTTCTCCCAGGATTTGACATGCACCAGATGTGCTTTTTCTGTCAATCTTGCAACCTGCATAATCTGCATTTGTATATGTAATTAGTTCAAGATTTGTATCCTTAGGATACCAGAGACCAAGTTCTGATGTGCATTTTAGATATTTGAAAATCCTTTTTACAGCTTTTAGGTGGGATTCTTTAGGATTGCATTGATATCTGGCCAGAAAGCATGTTGCAAACATAATATCTGGTCTGCTTGCAGTTAAGTATAGCAATGATCCTATCATCCCCCTATAGGTTATAATATCTACACATATTCCATCTTTATTAGAATCCAATTTGTTCCCTGTTGCCATAGGAGTTTTTGAAATTGAGCAATTTTGAAGTGAGTATTTTTGCAGAATTGTTTTCACATATTTTGATTGACTAAAAAATATTCCATCAATTCTTTGTTTTACTTGTAAACCTAAGAAAAAGGTTAACTCACCCATCATGCTCATTTCAAAGTGACTGGTCATTAACTTTTGAAACTTTTTACAGAAATTTTCATTTGTTGATCCAAATATAATGTCATCAACATATATTTGGACTAACAAGGGATGACCTTTGTGTGTTTTGAGGAAAAGTGTTGTATCAATAGTACCTTTAGCGAAGCCAGAATTGAGTAAGAAGTTTGAAAGTGTTTCATACCAGGCTCTAGGAGCTTGCTTCAAACCATACAAGGCTTTGTTTAATCTATAAACATGGTTTTGAAATTTTGGATCAACAAAGCCTTCAGGTTGATGCACATAAACTTCTTCCTCAATCTTACCATTCAGGAATGAAGATTTCACATCCATTTGATATACTTTGAAGTCTTTGGATGCAGCATAAGCAAGAAAGATTCTTACTGCTTCTAATCTGGCCACTGGTGAAAAGGTTTCATCATAGTCAATACCTTCTTGTTGATAATAACCTTTGACCACTAACCTTGCCTTATTCCGGGTGATTATGCCATTCTCATCTGATTTATTTCTGAATACCCATTTTGAGCCTATGACTGATTTGTCATTTGGCTTAGGCACCAGATCCCATACCTTGCTCTTTTTAAACTAATCAAGCTCTTCTTGCATTGCTTGAATCCAGTCTGAGTCATTTAGAGCTTCTTTGACAGATTTGGGTTCTATCTTGCTTAAGAACCCAACAAATGCACACTCATGTGTTGTCGCAGATCTTGTTCTCACACCATCTGCTGGATTTCCAATGATGTCAGAATGAACATGTCCTTTTATCCATCTCAACTTGTTGTGAAAAGTTGTTGGTTCAGATGGATTTGAAGATTCCCCCTGAACACGTGCTTCAGTTGCATGGAATGTATCAGAATTTTGATTGTTAGAAATATTTTCAATGTTCTGATTCAAGATTCCTGATGCATTTTCCATTTGTTCTGCAGGGTTAGTACATGAATTATCTATTGATTTTTTTGTAAGAGTTTTATCTTGTTCTAAGAAATCTTCTGTTATCATTTCAAAAAGATGTTCATATTTTTCTTGTTTATCAGAAAAGTTTATTTCCTTCATATATTCATCAGAAACTTCTGTTTCTGATGAGTCATCAAAAGATACATATAAACTTTCTCTGATTGTCCTTGTGTTCAGAATGAAAATTCTATAAGCTTTTGAGGACAAAGAATAACCAAGAAAAATACCCTTTTCTGCTTTTCTCTCAAATTTCTCAAGGCTTTCAAAATCATTGAAAACAAAACATCTACAACCAAATGTATGCAAAAATTTTACACTTGGAATTCTTTCATTTATAATGTTGTAGGGTGTTTTATTGTTCCTTTTGTTGATTATGGATCTGTTTTGGGTAAAACAAGCATTTGCTATTGCTTCTGCCCAAAAATGAGTGGGCATTTTAGCATAAGCAAGCATTGTTCTGGCTGCTTCCACTAAGGTTCTATTTCTTCTTTCAACTACCCCATTCTGTTGAGGTGTTCTGGGAGCAAAAAAATCATGAGAGATTCCTTTACTTACAAGAAAGCTCTTAATTTTTAAATTCTTAAATTCTGTCCCATTATCTGATCTGATCCTTCTGACTGTTAATTTTAACAGATTTTCAATTTTTCTGATAAAATTTATGATCAGATCAGGAGTTTCACTTTTCTTTCTAAAAAATTTTACCCATGTGTTTCTAGAAAAATCATCTACAATTACAAGTATGTATTTCTTTCCAGAAAAGCTTTTTGTACTTATGGGTCCACACAAATCCATATGTAAAAGTTCCAAATTTTGTGTTATAAAAGACTCAGAAATTGATTTGTGTGAGCTTCTTTTGGATTTTCCCATTTCACAAGCTTCACAAATTTTATCCTTCTTTGAGGATATGAAATGCAATCCTTTTACCAGGCCTTTGCTTGCTAATTTGCTTAGATTTTTGAAATTTAAGTGGGCTAACCTTTTGTGCCACAACCAACTACTACCTTTGTTAATTTTTGAAAATAAACATAATTTTGGATGTTCATTTTCTTCTTTGAAATCAAAATAGTAGATTGATTGTCTTATCCTTTTTCCACTTAAATAAATTTTATTATCATCCATACCTATTAACAAGCATTTTTCTGGTAAAAGGTTACCTAAAAACCTTTATCACAGAATTGACCACAACTTAGCAGTTTGTACTTTAAGCCTTCTACATAGGGTACTTTTTCTATGGTCAAGCATCCATACCTTATGCATCCATATCCCATAATCCTCCCTTTTACTCCATTTCCAAAATTTACCATTTAACCTGGTTTTGAAACAAAGTTACTGAGTAAGCTCCTGTCCCCAGTCATGTGCTTGGAGCTTCCAGAATCGTAGTACTAGATCTACTGCACATGATGGTCCTGAAATGGAAAAATTAGAGGGTTTTTGGTACCTAGACTTGCTTGGGTACACTTTCTGATGAGATTTTAATCAGATGATTTTCTCTTGATGGCCTTTCATCAGAATATTTGTTATATGCTGAGCCATAAATAGATTTTTCGCTTTTCTTTTGGAGATGGTGTTGAACAAGCTTCAGTATGTCAACACACATACAAGATTCTTTATCAGAATTTTCTGATATTTTTTCTTGTGATGGAATGAGTGGATAATTTTGAAAAAAATGAGTGAACTGCTTCTGGAATATTTAAAGATTTTTGTTTGCATTCACTCATTTTTTCTTTAAATGAGTGAACTTGCTAGATCATGATTAAAAACATAATCTAGCAAGATGAGAGGATGAAAGTGTTAAAGATTAATGGATTATCCTCACAAAAGTCATGAACTTGAATGAATAAATTGTTTTCTTGTTAAGTGATGAACAAAGTAAGTTTAAAGTCTTGTAAGTCTAAGATTTCAAGAGTGATTTTTCAAGAAACCAAGTTAAAAATACAAGTTTTACATAATATTGGTTCTTAAATAAATAAACCTCATTTTTGATGGTTAATAAAGTGTAGAAACACATGTGTAACAAGAAAAATCCATGAAGAAACATTTTTAGAAAATGTGATCACAAGTTGTAAAGATATATTTAAAATAAATTTTTTAAAGAATTAATCACACTTTAAAGGGTAACAAGACTTACTAAAAACACTAGTAAGTTACTACAATTTTTTTTAAATTTTCAAGTTCATGAAGTGGTAGATTATGCTTGTTTTTGGCAAAATTGGTTAGTGTAGATTGTTTATTGTTGATTGTGGATTGATTGTATTGATTTACAAAAGAAAATGATATGCTTTGAAAGCATGGAAACCTCCATTTTTAGGAGAAACTATGGCAAAAATTTTCTAAAAATTTAACACTTAGAAAAATATTTCTAAACAAATACTTACAAGTGTATTTTGAACCATGAATTTTTACATAAAGTTTGCCATAAATTTTGTTACAAAAATTACAAACATTAGAGGTTGGTTTTTATAAACAAAAGTGATTAAATATGTATTTAGAAATATATATTTAGAGGGCACCATGTGTGTGACTATTTGTATATTATATGTATTAGTTATATTATTTTAGGACTTGAAATAATATAACTCACCAAAATGCCAAAACCTACAATCCAAAATATTACCAAAATTCCAAGGAATAAAAATACAAAGAAATACACAAAATATTGGTGAAACCGAACTAAGGAATATAACTCACAAAACTATTCCGGAAAATTTATCCACAAGTATATTTTTGGTAAATAATATTTTGGACATCAAGAGAACAAAAATATGATTTTTACAATTATTACAAATTTATATCATATTTTTGACAAGAAGAAAATATATTATTTTTTGTGGACAAAAATATATTTTCTTGGAATTAATAGAAGATGTATTATTTTTGGAAGAAATACATATTTTCTCAAATAAACATGAAATATATTATTTTTGGAGAAAAATAAGTTTGTTTTTTAGACTTGTATGAAATTTATAAATATTTTCGTCAAGGGAAAAATTATAAGTAAATTTCTTAAAATATATATTTTGGAAATATATATGGATTTTTATTAAGGATATTATTCCGGAAAAGTTAATATAAGATTAAGTATAAGGATACTTAACAAATACAAGAAAATACGTATTTTTGTACGTATAAATACACTCCGGAATATGACATCAATACATGGCAAAAATATACAAGTATAAGATTACGAATACAAATACACCCATCCTTGAGAAGGAAATACATGTACAAATAATTGAAAGGTATCAAGCTAAAATATATTATTTTAACTATTATTCCAAAATTTTAATAAGTGTAATTTAAGTTAAAATATTTATTATTTTAACAAATAATTGTATAACTTTGAATAATCTTGAAGTCATGAAGAAACGTAACTCAAAGACACTAAGTAATACTAAGTCAAGGCACGACCCGCTCGTCTAATAGACCTTAGTACGTTGTAGATAGTCGTGTACGCCAGGCGAAGCTTTGAGTTACGGTGATTACGAAGAACGCAAGACTGTGAGTTTATGTTCTCCCTTTTCTTTTAACTGTTTTCAGTTTTATAACTTCGGGGGTGAAGTACATGTTACAAACTGTTTACAAACATTTATATGTGGTATGGTTAGCTAAGGAAGGGTATTGCTAGTTCATGTGAGTGGTGGGTATAACGCTTAAGACCATTAATCCTCGTTGTAGGACCGAGGGACATGAGTGATAGATCTATTTGGGTGTAGCGAGCCCCGCCCATGTTGGACCAGGCCCATGGGTTGACTATGTCTTACAGCCGGAAGCCCGGTGCAAAGTCTGCTAGGTTTGAGCCTTCCTTCATCACGTCACACATATTAATGGCCTTGCAAACCATTAATGATCTGTTTTCCTTGTTGCTTTCATACAAAGAATTTACAAACATACATACATACATACTTTCAATGATTACAAAGGTTATTCATACACACAAACAAACACATGAACTCGCTCAACTTTTGTTGATGTTTTCAAACTACATGTATTTCAGGGAATTAAAAGTGGATATGGCGGGCGTTTGGATGTTTCAAGTAAGGTTAAAAATAAAAGATGTCATTCGAAGTCTAAGGATTTGGATAGTGTGTCTTATCCTAGTGAACTCTTAAACAAGTCTTTTGTCGAGTCCTTGTGAACTCTTAAACAAGTTGCATGATTTGTACTCGAATTTGAAGTCTATGTTTAAAACAATGTTGTTATGTTTTTAAACTTATTTAATGGATGATCATCTTTAGTTTTATCATATAGTTGTTGTTATGATTGAATGCAATGATATTAAGCAAGTCACACATAATCACGCTTCCGCAAAAGTCAGGGTGTGACAGTTTGGTATCAGAGCTTCGATTGTAGAGAACTAGGATTCTTTCTTGAGTCTAGACTACAATCATTAGGGCTCTCACGAAAATATTTTTACAACATGTTTTTTATTGCATACACGAAACGCCCAGATCCAGGGAAACAAACATTTTTAAAAACGAAAAGACACGAAACACGATTTCAAGGTTTGCTTATGTGGTTTAGTCTGGGAGACTAGGCGGTCTAGTCTAAGAGACTAGGTGATTTAGTCTGGGAGACTAGGTGGTTTAGTATGGGAGACTAGGAAGGATACATGATTTCATGATACATTGACTTTGCTTGCATACTTAATGTTAGTGGTTAATATATGTGCATGTGTTGTGATTGTTCTGTTACAGACACTATGTCTTCATCTGAGAGCGGATTGTCCGATACTGATGACCCTATGGCTATTATGTCTGACGATGAGATCATCCCAGAGCCAGAGATCTTTACATCCGATACAAAGAGTGACTCGGAGATGATGTCCGATGACGAGGATGATTTTCAGCCATTTACGCTACCTGATTTTGGAGACGACTTACCGCTTGTTGATGGTATTCCAGACGAGGATCCTTTTGTTATTCCCATTCCAGTCCATGATTATCTTATCATCGGGCATCCCGATGGTGAGCATGTTGTGGCACCGATCCTCGCTCCTGTTCCTTTAGTGGTCATCCCTCCTGAGGATTGGCCTTTTAATGATCTGTTTGATGATGATTTTGATCTGTTTGTTGATGGTGTCACACCCTAACTTTTGCGGAAGCGTGGTTATTGGTGTGACTTCTAAATACCATAGCATTCAATCATAACAGTGCTAATGATAAAACTATTTAGATGTTCATCCATTGATTAAGTTTAAAAAACGACATAACATAATTGTTTGAAACATCGACACCAAATTCAAATTACAAACCATAACATGTTTTAATGAGTTCATGAAGACTAAACAAAAGACTTTAAGTAAAACCGGGTTTAGAGACATGTATCCCGTCCAGGAATAGGATACATCTCCTAACTCTACGACCCTGGATGACATCTTTTATTCATGACACAGCTTGATATGCAACACTTGCCAGATCCGCTTAGTTCCCTGAAATACATGTAATTTGAAAAACATCAACAAAAGTTGAGCGAGTTCATGTGTGTGTATATGAATAAACCTTTAAAATATGTCTGTATGTATGGATGTCCCTGGTATGTAGCAGTAAGGAAAAAGATCACCAATGGGTTGCAAAGCCAATGGTATGTGTGAAAAATGGTGAAGGAAGACTCAAACCTAGCGGATTTTGCCATGGCTTCAGTTTGTGGACATAGTCATGGGCCACCCTGGTCCTCATGGGTGTGGGCTCGCTACACCCAAATAGATCTATCACTCATGTCCCTTGGTCCTACGACGAGGATTAAAGGCCTTAAGTATTGTACACACCACTCACATAATCAAGCAGTAACCCTCCTTAGCTAACCATACCATGTATAAAATGTTTGTAAATAATTGTAACATGAATATCACCCCCGAAGAATAAAACTAAAAACAGTAAAAGAAAAAGGGGACATGAACTCACAGTATTACGTCTTCAAAATCGTAACCCAAATCTCTTCAGCAAACCCGACTACCAACATCGTACTAATGTCTATAAGACAAACGGGTCGTGCCTTGCCTTAGTGTTTACGTTTTTGAGTTACGTTTCTATTACGTCTCTAATATTATTCCAAGTTATAATTACTTGTTAAAATAATAATTGTTTTAACTTTTAAATTATATTTAATTTTGGAATAATTGTTTAAGCAATACTTCTGTATTAATACTTCTCAAGTATTTACTTTTGTATTTCCTTCCCAAGGATGGGGGTATTTCATACATGTATATTCGTATTCTTGTATTTGTTGTTCCAAAATAATATATTTTCAAGTCTTACTTTAGAAAATATATAATAACTCATTTTGTCCCAAAAATAATGTATTGTCCAGAAAATATATATTTTTCCCAAAAATCATATATCTTCTAAATATACTAAGAAAAATATATTTTTTACTTCCCAAAAATAATATATTTTTCTCCTTGTCGAAATATGATATAACTTTGTAATATTCACAAAAACCATATTTTCATTTCTTGTATCCAAAATAGCATTTACCAAAAAATATATTTGTAACGGTTTTCTCCGGAATATTTGTAAGTTACGTTCTATTGTTCGGTGTCACAATATTATGTGTGTAACTTATATATTTATTCCTTGATATTCTTGGTATTATTTTGGATTGTAAATTCTTGGTGTTTTGTTAAGTTATATTATTTTACCCTAAAATAATATAACTATTTCACAAAGTATACAAATAATCACACACAATGTGTCTTTAATGTAAATATATGTTCTAAATACATATTTATCCATTTTTATTTATAAAAACCAACTTCCAATACTTGTATTTTTGTAACAAATTCTTTGGCAAAGTTTATATTGAAAACCATAGTTAAAAAACACTTGTTAATATTTGTTAGAAAATTTTTTCTAAGTGTTTGTATTTTTAGAAAATTTTGCCATAGTTTCCCCTAAAATGGAGGTGTCCATGCTATTAAAGCATATCATTTTCTTTTCAAAAATCATCACAAACAATCGACAATCAATCCCTAAACAACTACACTTACCAAGTGCAAAAAACAATGTTATTTGCAATACAACATGAACTTGAACTTTTATTAAAAACTTGTAGGAACTTGGTAGTGTGTTTAGTAGACTTAGTTACCCTTCAAAGTGTGTTTATTTCTTTAAAAAAAATCTCATTCTTGAAAGATTGTTTACAACTTGTTAGATGATTTCAAAAATCATTCTTTTGAATTTTTCTTGTAAACAAAGTGTTCTTATACTTGTTTAATCACCAAAAATAATGTATATTTAAGTAAGAACCATGATTTTCTAAATATCATATTTTGAATTTGGTTCTTTTGAAAAACCATTCATAAATCTTAGATCCATAAGATTACTAACTTACTTTGTTTTGTTATTTTTCAAGAAATCACTTATTATTCAAGTTCATGCTTGCACATGAGGATGATCATCTTGTTTTATCACATAATCATCCTCTCTCTTGCTAGATCATGTGTTTAATCACAATCTAGCAAGCTCCTTATGATGATCAACATCATAATCTCAAGTAAATAATAAGCAAGTATCATTCATACACTAAACAACATAGTTTCATCAATATTCCATCATATGTTAACCTTATGTTAGAGATTCATGGATATGTCTTTTATTGTTCATCAAGATAATCAATGTATATCATCTTTTAACTAACAACATATGAAGTAAATAAGGATCATGAGATTCTTACAACTAGCACAAAGGCTAGGGAAGAACACAAGATGATGGTGATGACAAAAGTGATGGATAAAAGCAAATGATGAAGGTCCTTCAAGATCCAAGAGCACCAAACTTCATTAAACACCTTCTAACACCATGTAGTGATCTTGGAATGGATGGAAGCAAAATGTAAATGATGATGGTATTGGTGGGGGTTCATTGCCGAGAGGGAGGGAAAGAGAAGGAGAGGTGAGTTGTGGTGAAGATGAAGTGAGATCTTGTGTTCTTGTAACCATTTTAGAGTTTTGTCCATTGGGTTTTATGTCTTCCAAGTACACTACACAATCTACTCCTAAATCAATTGAGATTATGCAAGATCTTACTAAGATTGTGGAGATCAAGGTGGTGGGGCCACCTTGAACCGTAAATATGAAGGGGGGGGGGGGTCTAGTTTGTTTTCAATGGTAGGTTAAGTAATTAGTTGAAAACTAAGTGTATTACTTTAGGTGTTATGCATAAGGTATGTTATATAGTGTGTTAAGGTGTTCGGGGATCATAACTAGCTTAGAAACATTAAAATAATGCTTCTAGTATAATTTTGGTGTTTCGGGTAATGTCCGGTTGTTCGGTTAGATACTGGTTCGTTAAAGTGTCAAACTATTTCGTTTAGTGATATTTAAGTACCCTTTTGTGACACTTTTAATTCCAGACACTTAGGAAAGCATTCAGGACCATTTTGCCATATTTTTGCATGTTACTAGTTTGTTAAATTGCTGAATTTTCCTGAAATAGGCAGAATTCTGCACTTTAAGTGGGTTTTAGGCACTTTCCGGCACTTAAACTATCACCTAGTGACGCAGTTTTATGGTCCTTACTTCCCTACACACTATACTAGTGTAAAATTTAGTCTCTGGATCATACTGGGTCTCAAAACACTGCCTGTCTATGTACTGAACCCCGTCAGCATATTCCTGTTTTATCCGTTAACTGTGCTTACTGTGCTTTGTGCATCATGTATGTCAATATAGTTTGTATGTAAAAATGATGTGACAGTATGCAATATGTGATGCACATGTAAGTATGATGTAGAAATCAGAAAGCAGTTTAAGTCATCAGTTGTAATTTAGTACAGTCATTATTTACATCAGGTGATTCCAGGGATATATCTCAACACAAAACCAAACTTAGGGTTTCATTATGCGTGTATGTATATGAATGATACTGGGGTAGATAACTACAAAACCGAACCTAATCTTATTTACATCAGGTGATTCCGGGGATATATCTCAACATAAGAACCCAATGATTAGAAGGTATGTATTCTAGCATTTGATGTCAAAGGGTACGAGATGTATAGATGTATAATCTTGCGTAACTTAGTTAACAGAGGTGTAACAAAGGAGTTTTGACCCATGGATTCTCAAACAATCGGTCACAATATGCAAATGGGTTTTCACAACCCATAGCATCCGCTAAATGAACCCAAAATCAACAACTTGAATATGAAAAAGATCTGTCAACTTTCGAATAAATAAATGTTAAGGATTAGTGTGTTGACATTCTTGAATTGCGAAAATACACCAAATGAGATACAAGCGAATCTGGTGTCTCATTGTCTTGATTCGTAGTTGCATCAGGAATGTTTAGATGACAAGTTAAACAAAAGTATGTGTAGTTTCGTGTGAAACGGTTGACCATGACTAACACAAGCTACAAGTTTGTAATGACACCACAAGGTTTCGTAGTGACATAATTCAATTATAGTGGTGACTGAACAAGTTCACCGTGTCTGAGATCAAATGAAAATGTACTAAAACAAGCCTGAAGATTTGATTTACACAATGTCATAGAATTTTCAGTTGGATACGGAACATCAAAGAGCCACTGTTTTTGATTGAAGACGGAAACAATAAACACTGCGAGGTATTCAATTTGTAATGAAAGAATCGTTAGGAGGTACACCGTGATATGAAATGAAACTAGGTACCATTGTCTCAACACACAACGGTGTTGAGACCCTTTAATAGTGATAAACAAAACGGACTTAGAACAATTAAATAGACAATTAAATCCATGTATAGGGTGCGCAACTAAATTAGCACAGGCTTCAATTTTGTGAAAGTATCACCGCAAGGTATCGAAATCAATCAAACGATTTAGTGGAGTCGTAGACCAACCAAATCTACTACGACTCGAAATGAAAGAATCTGTGCAAAAATATTTGAATATGATGCTCCCAATACATCATATGAGGTCTTAACTGAATATGCGAAATGGATAAGTTTAAGCAATTGAACTTGGTTCTAGCGTAATCCGACAATAAACGTTTGTATCAACAAGGGAATCTTAGCATGGTTACGAAGATGAACTATGAATGTAACTTTGAAAGAAAAGAAGTTTCAAGAAAGTGTGTTGACTTGATAACAAAAGAGCCATTAATGTAGGTCATTCGAATCACAAATCAGTAATTAGGTTTAGCAAATTAATATTTGAATTTCAATGAAGCGTTTGTTCAAAACGAAACCACATGCGTAGCAAATGGTGCATGTGTGACATATAAGTTTCCGAGTACTGAAACAATGAGTATTTGCTAAAATGAAGAAATGACCAAGTATCGAAGCAAATGTGTGTTCGCTCTCAGCGAAGAAAATTGGCGCGATGCAACTACCATTAAGGGGGAGTATAGATGCAAGCATCTACTCGCTAGGCACAAAAGATGAAATTCCGACAAGAGAAATTTGAGTACTTTCTGTTTGGTTAACTGAAGTAGCATATTTATCTGGATCATGGGGTTTAATTAAGTTAACAGGTGTGGTTCCTAAGTGACAACCTCTATTAGTTTTGGCCTGGGTTCCCAAAGGATTTAGCACAAGTTTTAAAATTTTCGTATTCTGTGCGAAACTGTTTTGTGCATTGCGTAGGAAACCCAATTTTTGTATATGTCCAAAATAAGTCATTGTCCCACAATTTCCCGGTATGCTTCCTTTCTGAATTCATAGATAAAGACCCTCACTCATCGATCAATCTTAAAATAGTGGTTGGGTCCTTATAGTTAGTTAAATAAATAATTCATTAATCCTTGGCAAGAGTTACCAACTCTTGTTGGTTGGCTTGTTCGGCTCCTGGTAGTTGATGCTCATTTGAAAATCATTATCCTTCTTCTTGACGGGCGAAACCGGGGTTACTAAAAAGGAAAACTTGGTCTGTCAGCTTCCTTCTCTATCATCTACTAAAGCTACACTGTCAATCCTTGCTTCTCTGAAGGTGTAAGTCGCTAAGATGCGTTGACTGCAGGAGCGGCGCCTGGAATTAAATCGGTGCGAAATTCGACTTGTCGTTGAGGAGATGATTCTGGCAAGCCTTCGGGGAAGACTTCAGGATATTCCCTTATCACAGGGACATCTTCGAGTTTTTGGTTCTCCGGCTCCCTTGTCCACGACAATGAGTCAGGAAGACAACGCATCCCTTGCGCGAAAACTTCCGTGTCTTCAAGCACTAGTAGTTTGTAGAGGCGTATCCTGCTTCATGAGTCACGATTGCTTCGTCGCTCATCGTCGGGGCGTTGATAACAACCATTGTTTGATTGCTTGACAACTGGTCCATTCCAGTTACCACATCGAGGCTACCCATTAACTAGTCCTATCGAGTGCGGGTTATCTAACTTATCCCTTTACTAAACCAAGTATATTCTTAAATTCATGAGATACGAAGCTATGGTTGGCACTGTTATCAAATAACATAGATGTAAAATTTTGGTTGACCGAGAACGTACCAGCAACCACATCTGGATTCTGGCATGCTTCACGAGCTCTGATGCTGGATGCCCCTTCACGGTCTTGGTTAGTCCTCCTTGGGCAATCTTTTCTAAGGTTCCCCACGTTTCCACATCCGTAGCAGCCCGGAACCTTATCATTATTATTTCCGCCTTGGTTGTTATCACCACTTCCTCCTTTTATGGGACTCTCCGCCCAACAGGCATCCTTGTTGTGTCCCCACTTTCCACACTTACCGCACTTAGGCTTCTGGCAACGAACTTCATGGTGAAACTTGCACTTTTCACATCTCGGCTTAGTCCCAAGTAAGTCTTAACATCGGCTTGATTGTTGTTAGGGATGTCTTTCTAGAGGTGCCCTTTGTCCCCACAGTCAAAACAACCTCGAACATGTTTTTGTTCATCATTGGCCCTATTTTGATAGTCGTTGTTGCCGTTGTTTCCTTCGTGATTTCCGTCGTCATCTTGACCTTCGTTTCCATGTCCCGTACCGATCTGACACATCTCCTTGACATGCCCTACTTTGTCGCAGACATCACTTCTTCCATCCCTACGTGACCCAGCGTGATGAAGTGGGAAGTTATTGCACTTAGGTAGGATGCCCATGTATTCCTTTTCCTTTTTGGCTTTGTTCTCGTCATTCGTTCGGGTATCCTCCTAGAAGTCAGTGAGCTTCCAGCCTAATCGCTTCTTTACTGAGTGCCGCACTTAACTTGATCGCGTCGATGGTTGTTGGTGGAGCTGATACCGCCATTAAGCGCAGGATCTGAGGCTCCAGTCCCCAGATGAATGGCTCCATCCTTTTCAACTCTGGTTCCACTAGGTACGAAACAACCCGCGACAGATCGTGAAGTTTTTGCACGTACTCCGCCACATTTGGACCTTCCATCTTTAGCTTCCAGAATTCGAATTCCAGCTTCTGGATCGCCATCTGAGAACAATACTCCTTACGCATCATATCCTTCAGCTCACCCCATGTTAAAACATTCATAGCAGCTCTGTCCATTATTCGAATCTAAGAGTTCCACCATGACCAGGCCCCATCTTGAAACAATCTTGACGCATATAGGACTTGTTGCTCTGGCGTACATCCGCTCATTCGGAAAACATAATCCATATTTTTGGTCCATTTCACAAAGGCTATGGCACCTCTAGTGCCGTCGAAATGCGGAGGCTCGCAGTTGAGGAACTGCCAGTAGGTACAGCCATGAGGTGGGTTGTTTTCTGAGGTACCCCTGCTGGGTTCAGAGTGCAGGTACCCCTGCGAGGATGATCATCTTGTTTTATCACATAATCATCCTCTCTCTTGCTAGATCATGTGTTTAATCACAATCTAGCAAGCTCCTTATGATGATCAACATCATAATCTCAAGTAAATAATAAGCAAGTATCATTCATACACTAAACAACATAGTTTCATCAATATTCCATCATATGTTAACCTTATGTTAGAGATTCATGGATATGTCTTTTATTGTTCATCAAGATAATCAATGTATATCATCTTTTAACTAACAATATATGAAGTAAATAAGGATCATGAGAGTCTTACAACTAGCACAAAGGCTAGGGAAGAACACAAGATGATGGTGATGACAAAAGTGATGGATAAAAGCAAATGATGAAGGTCCTTCAAGATCCAAGAGCACCAAACTTCATTAAACACCTTCTAACTCCATGTAGTGATCTTGGAATGGATGGAAGCAAAATGTAAATGATGATGGTGTTGGTGGGGGTTCACTGCCGAGAGGGATGGAGAGAGAAAGAGAGGTGAGTTGTGGTGAAGATGAAGTGAGATCTTGTGTTCTTATAACCATTTTAGAGTTTTGTCCTTTGGGTTTTATGTCTTCCAAGTACACTACAAAATCTACTCCTAAATCAATTGAGATTATGCAAGATCTTACTAAGATTGTGGAGATCAAGGTGGTGGGGCCACCTTGAACCATAAATATGAAGGGGGGGGGGGTCTAGTTTGTTTTCAATGGTAGGTTAAGTAATTAGTTGAAAACTAAGTGTATTAGTTTAGGGTAATGTCCGGTTGTTCGGTTAGATACCAGTTCGTTAAAGTGTCAAACTATTTTGTTTAGTGATCTTTAAGTACCCTTTTGTGACACCTTTAATTCCAGACACTTAGGAAAGCATTCAGGACCATTTTGCCATATTTTTGCATGTTACTCGTTTGTTAAATTGCTGAATTTTGCTGAAATATGTAGAATTCTGCACTTTAAGTGGGTTTTAGGTACTTTCCGGCACTTAAACTATCACCTAGTGACGCAGTTTTATGGTCCTTACTTCCCTACGCACTATACTAGTGTAAAATTTAGTCTCTGGCACATACGGGGTCTCAAAACATTGTCTGTCTACGTACTGAACCCCGTCAACATATTTCTGTTTTATCTGTTAACTGTGCTAACTGTGCTTTGTGCATCATGTATGTCAATATAGTTTGTATGTAAAAATGATCTGACAGTATGCAATATGTGATGCACATGTAAGTATGATGCAGAAATCAGAAAGCAGTTTAAGTCATTCGTTGTAATTTAGTACAGTCATTAAGCACTAATCCAATTTAATTAATTGTACGGATACCTGAATTTTTGACAGTTGTCACATTCTCCCCCTGTTAAGAAATTTTCGTCCTCGAAATTTGTACTACTTTAATTCCTTAGGGCTTCATTATGCGTGCTAGGGTAGATAACTACAAAATCGAACCTAATCTTATTTACATCTGGTGATTCCATGGATATATCTCAACACAAGAACCCAATGATTAGAAGGTATGTATTCTAGCATTTGATGTCAAAGGGTATAAGATGTATAGATGTATAATCTTGCGTAACTTAGTTAACAGAGGTGTAACAAAGGAGTTTTGACCCATGGATTCTCAAACAATCGGTCACAAACCCATAGCATCCGCTAAATGAACCCAAAATCAACAACTTGAATATGAAAAAGATCTGTCAACTTTCGAATAAATAAATGGTAAGGATTAGTGTGTTGACCTTCTTGAATTGCGAAAATACACCGAATGAGATACAAGCGAATCTGGTGTCTCATTGTCTTGATTCGTAGTTGCATCAGGAATGTTTAGTTGACAAGTCAAACAAAAGTATGTGTAGTTTTGTGTGAAACGGTTGACCATGATTAGCACAAGCTACAAGTTTGTAATGACACCACAAGGTGTCGTAGTGACATAATTCAATTATAGCGGTGATTGAACAAGTTCACCGTGTCTGAGATCAAATGAAAATGTATTGAAACAAGCCTGAAGATTTGATTTACACAATGTCATAGAATTTTCAGTTGGATACGGAACATCAAAGAGCCACTGTTTTTGATTGAAGACAGAAACAATAAACAATGCGAGGTATTCAATTTGTAATGAAAGAATCTTTAGGAGGTACACCGTGATATGAAATGAAACTAGGTACCATTGTCTCAACACACAACTGTGTTGAGACCGCTTTAATAGTGATAAAAAAACGGACTTAGAACAATTAAATCCGTGTATAGGGTGCGTAACTAAATTAGCGCAGGCTTCAATTTTGTGAAAGTATCACCGCAAGGTATCGAAATCAATCAAACGATTTAGTGGAGTCGTAGACCAACCAAATCTACTACGACTCGAAATGAAAGAATCTGTGCAAAAATATTTGAATATGATGCTCTCAATACATCATATGACGTCTTAACTGAATATGCGAAATGGATAAGTTCAAGCAATTGATCTTGGTTATAGCGTAATCCGACAATAAACGTATGTATCAACAAGGGAATCTCAGCATGGTTACGAAGATGAACTATGAATGTAACTTTGAAAGAAAAGAAGTTTCAAGAAAGCGTGTTGACTTGATAACAAAAGAGCCAATAATGTAGGTCATTCGAATCACAAATCAGTAATTAGGTTTAGCAAATTAATATTTGAATTTCAATGAAGCGTTTGTTCGAAACGAAACCACATGCGTAGCAAATGGTGCATGTGTGACATATAAGTTTCCGAGTACTGAAACAATGAGTATTTGCTAAAATGAAGAAATGACCAAGTATCGAAGCAAATGTGCGTTCGCCCTGAGAGAAGAAAATTGGCGCGATGCAACTACCATTAAGGGGGAGTACGATTGCAAGCATCTACTCGCTAGACACAAAAGCGGAAATTCCGACAAGAGAAATTTGAGTACTTTCTGTTTAGTTAACTGAAGTAGCATATTTATCTGGATCATGGGGTTTGCTTGAGTTAACAAGTGTGGTTCCTAAGTGACAACCTCTATGAGTTTTGGCATGGGTTCCCAAAGGAATTAGCACAAGTTTAAAAATTTTCGTATTCTGTGCGAAACTGTTTTGTGCATTGCGTAGGAAACACAATTTTTGTGTATGTCCAAAATAAGTCATTGTCCCACAATTTCCCGGTATGCTTCCTTTCTGAATTCATAGATAAAGACCCTCACTCACCGATCAATCTTAAAATAGTGGTTGGGTCCTTATAGTTAGTTAAATAAATAATTCGTTAATCCCTGGCAAGAGTTACCAACTCTTGTTGGTTGGCTTGTTCGGCTCCTGGTAGTTGATGCTCATTTGAAAATCATTATCCTTCTTCTTGACGGGCGAAACCGGGGTTACTCAAAAAGGAAAAACTTGGTCTGTCAGCTTCCTTCTCTATCATCTACTGAAGCTACACTGTCAATCATTGCTTCTCCGAAGGTGTAAGTCGCTAAGATGCGTTGACTGCAGGCGCGGCGCCTGGAATTAAATCGGTGCGAAATTCGACTTGTCATTGAGGAGATGATTCTGGCAAGCCTTCGGGGAAGACTTCAGGATATTCCCTTATCACAGGGACATCTTCAAGTTTTTGGTTCTCCGGCTCCCTTGTCCACGACAATGAGTCAGGAAGGCAATGCATCCCTTGCGCGAAAACTTCCGTGTCTTCAAGCACTAGTAGTTTGTAGAGGCGTATCCTGCTTCATGAGTCACGATTGCTTCGTCGCTCATCGTCGGGGCGTTGATAACAACCATTGTTTGATTGCTTGACAACTGGTCCATTCCAGTTACCACGTCGAAGCTACCCATTAGCTAGTCCTATCGAGTGCGTGTTATCTAACTTATCCCTTTACTAAACCAAGTATATTCTTAAATTCATGAGATACGAAGCTATGGTCGGCACTGTTATCAAATAACATAGATGTAAAATTTTGGTTGACCGAGAACGTACCAGCAACCACATCTGGATTCTGGCATGCTTCACGAGCTCCTATGCTGGATGCACTTTCCGCACTTACCGCACTTAGGCTTCTAGCATCGAGCTTCATGGTGAAACTTGCACTTATCACATCTCGGCTTAGTCCCAAGTAAGTCTTAACATCGGCTTGATAGTTGTTAGGGCAATCTTTCTTGAGGTGCCCTTTGTCCCCACAGTCAAAACAACCTCGAACATGTTTTTGTTTATCATTGGCCCTATTTTGATAGTCGTTGTTGCCGTTGTTTCCTTCGTGATTTCCGTAACCATCTTGACCTTCGTTTACAAGTCCCGTACCGATCTGACACGTCTCCTTGACATGCCCTACTTTGTCGCAGACATCACTTCTTCCATCCCTACGTGACCCAGCGTGATGAAGTGGGCAGTTATCGCACTTAGGTAGGATGCCCATGTATTCCTTTTCCTTTTTGGCTTTGTTCTCGTCATTCGTTCGGGTATCCTCCTGGAAGTCAGTTAGCTTCCTTTTGTTCTTTCCGGATGACTCTGCCTGAGTTTCCTTCTTCTCGTCAGTGTTTGAAAGCTCTTCCAGCCTAATCGCTTCTTTACTGAGTGCCGCACTTAACTTGATCGCGTCGATGGTTGTTGGTGGACCTGTACCGCCATTAAGCGCAGGATCTGAGGCACCAGTCCCCAGATGAATGGCTCCATCCTTTTCAACTCTGGTTCCACTAGGTACGGAACACCCGCGATAGATCGTGAAGTTTTTGCACGTACTACGCCACATTTGGTCCTTCCATCTTTAGCTTCCAGAATTCGAATTCCATCTTCTGGATCGCCATCTGAGAACAATACACATTACGCATCATATCCTTCAGCTCACCCCATGTTAAAACGTTCGTAGCAGCTCTGCCTATTATTCGAATCTGAGAGTTCCACCATGACCAGGCCCCATCTTGAAACACTCTTGACGCATATAGGACTTGTTGCTCTGGCGTACATCCGCTCATTCGGAAAACAGAATCCATATTTTTGGTCCATTTCACAAAGGCTATGGCACCTCTAGTGCCGTCGAAATGCAGAGGCTCGCAGTTGAGGAACTGCCAGTAGGTACAGCCATGAGGTGAGTTGTTTTCTGAGGTACCCCTGCTGGGTTCAGAGTGCAGGGCCTCGGTCATGAGCAGCTGAATGATCTTTTACGACATATTCTATGAAAAGTTTGGGTTGGTCAGGCCTCATTTGTTCAGGGAGTGTAAATAGTTGTTTAGAGATCATATGTATTTACACGAAATAAATCATCATATCAACACGTCAAGCAACAGCATACTCATAGCATAAGCAAGTAAATGGAATTATCTTAATTGAGAGCATAACAAACAAGTACGTACCTTACAATCATTAGTAGCACATCTAACGAGAATATTACGATTAGGTTTTTATTAAGCAGGTAAACGCATTATATCTCAATCATAGCATAAACAAGTAATTTAACAATGTATATAATGAGAATACTGCGATTGAGCTTGCATATATCAATGACCACAAATACCGTTTTACAAGTTCGTCAAATGTATCAAGTCACAACAAAAGGGACAATAGGGTCACATCACCCATGTCCAAATCATCTATCAACTATAACAGTCATATACACAAAAAGCGGTCTTCAAAAGTCTTCTCAATCTGGGCTCAATAGCAACACTCTCACAAAAAGTAAGCTATATGCATAAGACCAAAAACCAACTACGCTGATGGTGGAGGAGGAGGAGGAGGTGGAGGAACGAAAAGAGACCTGCGCAAATGTGCTAAATCCTCCTCAAGAGCATGAACGATACGTAGCAAGTAACTAATCTGGTGCTCCATAGTATGGAAATGGACGTCAAAATCTGGGTATGGCAGAAGAGGAGCGGGTGGAGTCGTGAACGGTGACTGGCAAATGCAAGGGGGAGGACGCGGAATCCTCTCAAGATCCATGACTCTGTGACACAACATCTCCTGCTAGAGCTGTAAGGATAGGAGTAGTTCATCCCTCATGTACCCAGTGTAATGGAAGGGATGGTATGGATCAGAAACAAGCATCGTGTTGGGCGGAAACCAGATCAGTGGCTCGCCCGATGGTGTAGCAGCAAAAGGTGCAGTATGTGAAAATTGTGGCATGAAAGGAAAAGCAACTGACACAGGTGGTACAGGGCAAGATGGCTGGCTAGACAGTCCTTCCCCTGGACGGGGTGGAGGGATATCCTGTAGGAACGTGACCGGTAGATCGGTGCGGTGTATGTCAGACACATATGGGTGAAACGGGGCGATATCAACAGGTGCATGAGTAGGTGCAGGTGGGGGAGTAACAGGTCTAACAAAAGGAGGCAAGTCATTGTCGTCCTCTATCCATCCATTGTAGGTGAATGCATAACGGGGATCTACATTGTCAGCAAAAGGAGCATGGTCTGTGGGTGCAGGTAGAGGGTCAGGTAACAGTGGTGCAAAAACTGGAATGTCAACGGGGTCATGCTCCGGTAGAGGATCATGAGCAGGTATGGGCTCAGGTGCAATCAAAGGCTCAGGGTCAGCTGGTGCAAGCTCATGATCAGTGGGTATATCAAAGAGCTGATCATCTGGAACGACAGGTGCCTCAAAAGGCTAATCATCGGGGACAAACTCAATCTCATGCTCAGGGTCAAATTCGTGTGGAAAAACTGGATCAAACTCATCATCAAACTCGAAGTCCTGTGGAGGAACAAGTGCGGCAGACATAGCTGTGTCGGAATCAGAATCTGTGGGATATCACTGTAATCCCAGTGTGTGTAGAGTAGTAGATGACACAGACTCGAATGAATTAGGACCAGAATGGTCAGATGAAATCTCAACGACAGGAATCTCAATAAGCGGAACAGCAATAACATCGTCGACTGGAATCTCGACAAGTGGAGAGACAACAACATCATCGACTGGAGCTCCATCATCCTGGGCACCCTCAGGGGGACCCTCAATAAAAAGATCGATGTCGTCGTCAGACAAAGCATCAAAAGGCAGATCCTAAAGAGGAAATGCAGCAAGAGGTAAAGGAGCAGGGATCTGAACAAGAAGTAGATCCTTGCCAGGAAGACCATCAGCTAGCGGTATATCATCGCCAAAATCTGGTAAAGCAAACGGCTGGAAATCATCATCATCGCTACTCGTAGTGTCAGACGTAAAAACCTCATCCTTTGGGATGATCTCATCATCCGAAACTATGGCCATAGGGTCTACGGTATCTGATACTCCACTATCAGAAGAGGACATGGTTTCTGTAACAAAGCAATCACAACATATGCACATATATCAACAATCATCAAGTAAGCATGTAAGTAGTAACAATGTAAGCATGTATGTATCCTAGTCTTCCCAGGACTATCCCACCCAACCTCTCACACCGAACCACCAAGTCTCTTAGACTAAACTTCCCAGATTCTCAAACTATCCCAACTAGTCTCTCAAACTACCCAGCCTCTCAGGCTGAACTACCCAGTCTTTCAGACCAAACTACCCAGCTAGTCTCTCAGACTAACTCCCCTGTCTCTCAGACTGAATTATAAACGAATTCCTTGAAATGTGTTTTGTGTCTTTTATTTGTAAAAATGTTTGTTTCCTGGATCTGGACATTTTGTGTATGCAATGAAAATATGTTATGAAAACATTTTCGTGAGAGCCCTAGTGATCGTAGTCTAGACTCGAGAAAGAATCCAAGTTCGATACGATCGAAGCTCTGATACCAAGCTGTCACACCCTGACTTTTGCGGAAGCGTGGTTATTGGTGTGACTTCTTAATACCATAGCATTCAATCATAACAGTGCTAATGACAAAACTATTTAGATGTTCATCCATTGATTAAGTTTAAAAAATGACATAACATAATTGTTTGAAACATCGACACCAAATTCAAATTACAAACCATAACATGTTTTAATGAGTTCATGAAGACTCAACAAAAGACTTTAAGTAAAACCAGGTTTAGAGACATGTATCCCATCCAGGAATAGGATATATCTCCTAACTCTAAGTCCCTGGATGACATCTTTTATTCATGACGCAGCTTGACATGCAACACTTGCCATATCCGCTTAGTTCCCTGAAATACATGTAATTTAAAAAACATCAACAAAAGTTGAGCGAGTTCATGTAATTTAAAATATGTCTGTATGTATGGATGTCCCTGGTATGTAGTAGTAAGTAAAAAGATCACCAATGGGTTGCAAAGCCAATGGTATGTGTGAGAAACGGTGCAGGAAGACTCAAACCTAACAGATTTTGCCACGGCTTCAGTGTGTGGAGATAGTCACCACATGGGCCACCCTGGTCCTCATGGGCGTGGTCTCGCTACTCCCAAATAGATCTATCACTCATGCCCCATGGTCCTACGACGAGGATTAAAGGCCTTAAGTGTTGTACCCACCACTCACATGATCAAGCAGTAACCCTCCTTAGCTAACCATACCATGTATAAAATGTTTGTAAATAATTGTAACATGTATTTCACCTCCGAAGAATAAAACTGAAAACAGTAAAAGAAAAAGGGGGACATAAACTCACAGTATTGCGTCTTAGAATCGTAACCCAAATCTCTTCAGCAAACCCGACTACCTACAGCGTACTAATGTCTATTAGACAAACGGGCCGTGCCTTGTCTTAGTGTTTACGTTTTTGAGTTACGTTTCTTTTACGTCTCTAATATTATTCCAAGTTATAATTACTTGTTAAAATAATAATTATTTTAACTTTTAAATTATATTTAATTTCGGAATAATTGTTTAAGCAATATTTCTTTATTAATACTTCTCAAGTATTTACTTTCGTGTTTCCTTCCCAAGGATGGGGGTATTTCATACATGTATATTCGTATTCTTGTATTTGTTGTTCCAAAATAATATATTTTCAAGTCTTACTTTAGAAAATATATAATAACTCATTTTGTCTAAAAAATAATGTATTGTCCAGAAAATATATATTTTTTCCCAAAAATCATATATCTTCTAAATATACTAAGAAAAATATATTTTTACTTCCCAAAAATAATATATTTTGCTCCTCGTCGAAATATGATATAACTTTGTAATATTCACAAAAACCATATTTTCATTTCTTGTATCCAAAATAGCGTTTACCAAAAATATATTTGTAACGGTTTTCTCCGGAATATTTGTAAGTTACGTTCTGTTGTTCGGTCCCACAATATTATGTGTGTAACTTATGTATTTATTCCTTGATATTCTTGGTATTATTTTGGATTGTAAATTCTTGGTGTTTTGTTAAGTTATATTATTTTACCCTAAAAAATATATCTATTTCACAAAGTATACAAATAATCACACACAATGTGTCTTTAATGTAAATATATGTTCTAAATACATATTTATCCATTTTTATTTATAAAAACCAACTTCCAATACTTGTATTTTTGTAACAAATTCTTTGGCAAAGTTTATATTGAAAACCATAGTTAAAACACACTTGTTAATATTTGTTAGAAAATATTTTTCTAAGTGTTTGTATTTTTAGAAAAAATTTCCATAGTTTCCCCTAAAATGGAGGTGTCCATGCTATTAAAGCATATCATTTTCTTTTTAAAAATCATCACAAACAATCAACAATCAATCCCTAAACAACTACACTTACCAAGTGCAAAAACAATGTTATTTTCACTACAACATGAACTTGAACTTTTATTAAAAACTTGTAGGAACTTGGTAGTGTGTTTAGTAGACTTAGTTACACATCAAAGTGTGTTTATTTCTTTAAAAAAAAACTCATTCTTGAAAGATTTATGTGTTTACAACTTGTTAGATGATTTCTCCAAAAATCATTCTTTTGAATTTTTCTTGTAAACAAAGTGTTCTTATACTTGTTTAATCACCAAAAATAATATATATTTAAGTAAGAACCATGATTTTCTAAATATCATATTTTGAATTTGGTTCTTTTGAAAAACCATTCATAAATCTTAGATCCATAAGATTACTAACTTACTTTGTTTTGTCATTTTTCAAGAAATCACTTATTATTCAAGTTCATGCTTGCACATGAGGATGATCATCTTGTTTTATCACATAATCATCCTCTCTCTTGCTAGATCATGTGTTTAATCACAATCTAGCAAGCTCCTTATGATGATCAACATCATAATCTCAAGTAAATAATAAGCAAGTATCATTCATACACTAAACAACATAGATTCATCAATATTCCATCATATGTTAACCTTATGTTAGAGATTAATGGATATGTCTTTTATTTTTCATCAAGATAATCAATGTATATCGTCTTTTAACTAACAACATATGAAGTAAATAAGGATCATGAGAGTCTTACAACTAGCACAAAGGCTAGGGAAGAACACAAGATGATGGTGATGACAAAAGTGATGGATAAAAGCAAATGATGAAGGTCCTTCAAGATCCAAGAGCACCAAGCTTCATTAAACACCTTCTAACACCATGTAGTGATCTTGGAATGGATGGAAGCAAAATGGAAATGATGATGGTGTTGGTGGGGGTTCACGGCCGAGAGGGAGGGAGAGAGAAGGAGAGGTGAGTTGTGGTGAAGATGAAGTGAGATCTTGTGTTCTTATAACCATTTTAGAGTTTTATCCATTAGGTTTTATGTCTTCCAAGTACACTACACAATCTACTCCTAAATCAATTGAGATTATGCTAGATGTTACTAAGATTATGAAGGGGGGGGGGGGGGGGTTTAGTTTGTTTTCAATGGTAGGTTAAGTAATTAGTTGAAAACTAAGTGTATTCGTTTAGGTGTTATGCATAAGGTATGTTATATAGTGTGTTAAGGTGTTTGGGGATCATAACTAGCTTAGAAACATTAAAACAATGCTTCTAGTATAATTTTGGTGTTTCAGGTAATGTCCGGTTAGATACCGGTTCGTTAAAGTGTCAAACTATTCCGTTTAGTGATCTTTAAGTACCCTTTTGTGACACTTTTAATTCCCGACACTTAGGAAAGCATTCAGGACCATTCTGCCGTATTTTTGCATGTTACTAGTTTGTTAAATTGCTGAATTTTGCTGAAATATGTAGAATTCTGCACTTTAAGTGGGTTTTAGGCACTTTCCGGCACTTAAACTATCACATAGTGATGCAGCTTTATGGTCCTTACTTCCCTACACACTATACTAGTGTAAAATTTAGTCTCTAGCTCATACTGGGTCTCAAAACACTGTCTGTTGATGTACTGAACCCCGTCAGCATATTCCTGTTTTATCCGTTAACTGTGCTAACTGTGCTTTGTTCATCATGTATGTCAATATAGTTTGTATGTAAAAATGATGTGACAGTATTCAATATGTGATGCACATGTAAGTATGATGCAGAAATCAGAAAGCAGTTTAAGTCATCAGTTGTAATTTAGTTCAGTCATTAAGCAATAATCCAATTTAATTAATTGTACGGATACCTGAATTTTTGACAGTTGTCACATTCTCCCCCAGTTAAAAAAATTTCGTCCTAGAAATTTGTACTACCTTAATTCCTTAGGGTTTCATTATGCGTGTATGTATATGAATGATACTGGGGTAGATAACTACAAAACCAAACCTAATCTTATTTACATCAGGTGATTCCAGGGATATATCTCAACACAAGAACCCAATGATTAGAAGGTATGTATTCTAGCATTTGATGTCAAAGGGAACGAGATGTATAGATGTATAATCTTGCGTAACTTAGTTAACAGAGGTGTAACAAAGGAGTTTTGACCCATGGATTCTCAAACAATCGGTCATAATATGCAAATGGGTTTTCACAACCCATAGCATCCGCTAAATGAACCCAAAATCAACAACTTGAATATGAAAAAGATCTGTCAACTTTTGAATAAACAAATGGTAAGGATTAGTGTGTTGACATTCTTGAATTGCGAAAATACACCGAATGAGATACAAGCGAATCTGGTGTCTCATTGTCTTGATTCGTAGTTGCATCAGGAATGTTTAGATGACAAGTCAAACAAAAGTATGTATAGTTTCGTGTGAAACGGTTGACCATGATTAGCACAAGCTACAAGTTTGTAATGATACCACAAGGTGTCGTAGTGACATAATTTAATTATAGTGGTGACTAAACAAGTTCACCGTGTCTGAGATCAAATGAAAATGTACTGAAATAAGCCTGAAGATTTGATTTACACAATGTCATAGAGTTTTCAGTTGGATACGGAACATCAAAGAGCTACTGTTTTTTATTGAAGACAGAAGCAATAAACACTGCGAGGTATTCAATTTGTAATGAAAGAATCGTTAGAAGGTACATCGTGATATGAAACGAGACTAGGTACCATTGTCTCAACACACAACTGTGTTGAGATCGCTTTAATAGTGATAAACAAAACGGACTTAGAACAATTAAATAGACAATTAAATCCGTGTATAGGGTGCCTAACTAAATTAGCGCAGGCTTCAATTTTGTGAAAGTATCACCGCAAGGTATCGAAATCAATCAAATGATTTAATGGATTCGTAGACCAACCAAATCTACTACGACTCGAAATGAAAGAATCTGTGCAAAAATATTTGAATATGATGCTCCCAATACATCATATGACGTCTTAACTGAATATGCGAAATGGATAAGTTCAAGCAATTGAACTTGGTTCTAGCGTAATCCGACAATAAACGTATGTATCAACAAGGGAATCTCAGCATGGTTACGAAGATGAACTATGAATGTAACTTTGAAAGAAAAGAAGTTTCAATAAAGTGCGTTAACTTGATAACAAAAGAGCCAATAATGTAGGTCATTTGAGTCACAAATCAGTATTTAGGTTTAGCAAATTAATATTTGAATTTCAATGAAGTGTTTGTTCGAAACGAAACCACATGCGTAGCAAATGGTGCATGTGTGACATATAAGTTTCCGAGTACTGAAACAATGTGTATTTGCTAAAATGAAGAAATGACCAAGTATCGAAGCAAATGTGTGTTCGCTCTCAGCGAAGAAAATTGGCGCGATGCAACTACCATTAAGGGGGAGTAGAGATGCAAGCATCTACTCGCTAGACAAAAAAGCACAAATTCCGACAAGAGAAATTTGAGTACTTTCAGTTTGGTAAACTGAAGTAGCATATTTATCTGGATCATGGGGTTTGCTTGAGTTAACAGGTGTGGTTCCTAAGTGACAACCTCTACTTGTTTTGGCCTGGGTTCCCAAAGGATTTAGCACAAGTTTTAAAATTTTCGTATTCTGTGCGAAACTGTTTTGTGCATTGCGTAGGAAACACAATTTTTGTGTATGTCCAAAATAAGTCATTATCCCACAATTTCCCGGTGTGCTTCCTTTCTGAATTCATAGGTAAAGACCCTCTATCACCGATCAATCTTAAAATAGTGGTTGGGTCCTTATAGTTAGTTAAATAAATAATTCGTTATTCCTTGGCAAGAGTTACCAACTCTTGTTGGTTGGCTTGTTCGGCTCCTGGTAGTTGATGCTCATTTGAAAATCATTGTCCTTCTTCTTGACGGGCGAAACCGGGGTTACTCAAAACGGAAAACTTGGTTTGTTAGCTTCCTTCTCTATCATCTACTAAAGCTACACTGTCAATCCTTGCTTCTTCGAAGGTGTAAGTCGCTAAGGTGCGTTGACTGCAGGCGCGGCGCCTGGAATTAAATTGGTGCGAAATTCGACTTGTCGTTGAGGAGATGATTCTGGCAAGCCTTCAGGGAAGACTTCAGGATATTCCCTTATCACAGGGACATCATCGAGTTTTTGGTTCTTCGGGTCCCTTGTCCACGACAATGAGTCAGGAAGGCAACGCATCCCTTACGCGAAAACTTCCGTGTAGTTTGTAGAGGCGTATCCTGCTTCATGAGTCACGATTGCTTAGTCGCTCATCGTCGGGGCGTTGATAACAACCATTGTTTGATTGCTTGACAACTGGTCCATTCCAGTTACCTCGTCGAGGTTCCCATTAACTAGTTCTATCGAGTACGGGTTATCTAACTTAACCCTTTACTAAACCAAGTATATTCTTAAATTCATGAGATACGAAGCTATGGTCGGTACTGGTATCAAATAACATAGATGTAAAATTATGGTTTGCCGAGAACGTACCAGCAACCACATCTGGATTCTGGCATGCTTCACGAGCTCCGATGCTGGATGCCCCTTCACGGTCTTGGTTAGTCCTCCTTAGGCAATCTTTTCTAAAGTTCCCCACGTTTCCGCATCTGTAGCGGCCCAAAACCTTATCATTATTATTTCCGCCTTGGTTGTTGTCACCACTTCCTCCTTTTATGGGACTCTCCCCCCAACAGGCATCCTTGTTGTGTCCCCACTTTCCGCACTTACCGCACTTAGGCTTCTGGCATCGACCTTCATGGTGAAACTTGCACTTATCACATCTCGGCTTAGTCCCCAAGTAAGTCTTAACCTCGGCTTGATTGTTGTTAGGCAATCTTTCTTGAGGTGCCCTTTGTTCCCACAGTCAAAACAACCTCGAACATGTTTTTGTTCATCATTGGCCCTATTTTGATAGTCGTTGTTGCCGTTGTTTCCTTCGTGATTTCCGTCGCCATCTTGACCTTCGTTTCCATGTCCCGTACCGATCTGACACGTCTCCATGACATGCCCTACTTTGTCGCAGACATCACTTCTTCCATCCCTACGTAACCCAGCGTGATGAAGTGGGCAGTTATCGCACTTAGGTTGGATGCCCATGTATTCCTTTTCCTTTTTGGCTTTGTTCTCGTCATTCGTTCGGGTATCCTCCTGGAAGTCAGTGAGCTTCCTTTTGTTCTTTTCGGATGACTCTACCTGAGTTTCCTTCTTCTCGTCAGTGTTTGAAAGCTCTTCCAGCCTAATCGCTTCTTTACTGAGTGTCGCACTTAACTTGATCGCGTTGATGGTTGTTGGTGGAGCTGATACCGCCATTAAGCGCAGGATCTGAGGCACCAATCCCCAGATGAATGGCTCCATCCTTTTCAACTCTGGTTCCACTAGGTACGAAACAACCCGCGACAGATCGTGAAGTTTTTGCACGTACTCCGCCACATTTGGACCTTCCATCTTTAGCTTCCAGAATTCGAATTCCAGCTTCTGGATCGCCATCTGAGAACAATACTCCTTACGCATCATTTCCTTCAGCTCACCCCATGTTAAAACATTCGTAGCAGCTCTGCCCATTATTCGAATCTGAGAGTTCCACCATGACCAGGCCCCATCTTGAAACAATCTTGACGCATATAGGACTTGTTGCTCTGGCCCGTACATCCGCTCATTCGGGAAACTGAATCCATATTTTCGATCCATTTCACAAAGGCTATGGCACCTCTAGTGTCGTCGAAATGCGGAGGCTCGCAGTTGAGGAACTGCCAGTAGGTACAGCCATGAGGTGGGTTGTTTTCTGAGGTACCCCTGCTGGGTTCAGAGTGCAGGGCCTCATGCTGTGCTATCGCTTGTGTGTTGTGCGCTTGTAGTTCTGCCTCTGTCATGAGCAGCTGAATGATCTTTTGAGACAAAGCATCAAAAGGAAGATCCTCGAGAGGAAATGCAGCAAGAGGGAAAGGAGCAGGGATCTGAACAAGAAGTATATCCTTGCCAGGAAGACCATCAGCTAGCGGTATATCATCACCAAAATCTGGTAAAGCAAACGGCTGGAAATCATCATCATCGCTACTCGTAGTGTCAAACGTAAAAACCTCATCCTCTGGGATGATCTCATCATCCGAAACTATGGCCATAGGGTCTACGGTATCTGATACTCCATTATCAGAAGAGGACATGGTGTCTGTAACAAAGCAATCACAACATATGCACATATATCAACAATCATCAAGTAAGCATGTAAGTAGTAACAATGTAACCATGTATGTATCCTAGTCTTCCCAGGACTATCCCACCCAGCCTCTCAGACTGAACCACCAAGTCTCTTAGACTAAACCTCCCAGTTTCTCAAACTGTCCCAACTAGTCTCTCAAACTACCCAGCCTCTCAGGCTGAACTACCCAGTCTCTCAGACCAAACTACCCAGCTAGTCTCTCAAACTAACTCCCCAGTCTCTCAGACTGAATTATAAATGAATTCCTTGAAATGTGTTTTGTGTCTTTTATTTGTAAAAATGTTTGTTTCCTGGATCTGGACATTTTGTGTATGCAATGAAAATATGTTATGAAAACATTTTCGTGAGAGCCCTAGTGATCGTAGTCTAGACTCGAGAAAGAATCCTAGTTCGCTACGATCGAAGCTCTGATACCAAGCTGTCACACCCTGACTTTTGCGGAAGCGTGGTTATTGGTGTGACTTCTTAATACCAAAGCATTCAATCATAACAGTGCTAATGACAAAACTATTTAGATGTTCATCCATTGATTAAGTTCAAAAAATGACATAACATAATTGTTTGAAACATCGACACCAAATTCAAATTACAAACCATAACATGTTTTAATGAGTTCATGAAGACTCAACAAAAGACTTTAAGTAAAACCTAGTTTAGAGACATGTATCCCGTCCAGGAATAGGATAGATCTCCTAACTCTATGACCCTGGATGACATCTTTTATTCATGACGCAGCTTGACATGCACGTTGGTGCATGCGTCTGTCAACTTCGTCTTGTATCGAGTCTTGCATTTGTATAGATAGATCAAGACACGCAAAATGAGAAAATGTGTTTGTAGGTAATTTCGCTTGAAACAGATGCTAATTCCGTTTGGGTTAATTCCATGCGGAATTAGATTCCGTTTGAACCTGTTTCAAGCGAAATCACTTCTCTATAAATACCTGTTGTGCCTAGTCATTTGTAACGATTCTGATTCCGGTAGCGAAACTCTGCCGAAGTGTCTACATCATTGTAATCGATCTGTTATAAATCAATAGACAGTTTAAAGTGATTTTCTTGCTGAATTGAACTCGATACGTCTGTTTCCGCCATTCGTATTGAGAAAAACTCTTCTGATCGACTCGTTCGGGTAAGAAAACGATCCTACAAGTGGTATCAGAGCTCAGGAGGAAGAGTTCTTACCAATTCAGCTGCAAATTCTGATTTCTACACCATCTTTTTCAAAATTAACTACTTTTCACGGTTAAAATCGGCTAAATTTCTCACATATTGTGTGAAACAGTGTTTTAACGAATCCTTGAAAGTATTGGACCTCAATTCGATCTAAAATTGGTAAAATTTGTAATTTCGCTTGAAAAACAGATCGAGAATGATGACATCAGCATAATTTCGCTTGAAGTTATTGTTAATTTCGCTTGAAACCAGTATTTCGCTTGAGTGATTCCGTTCGAAATCACTATTCCGCTTCAAATTGTAATTCCGTTTGAAAGAGTGTTGTTTCATACGAAATCAGGTAATTCCGTGTGAAAAAGGTATTTCGTTTGAAAAGGTATTCCGTTCCAAAGGGTATTCCGCTTGAAAGTTAATTTCGTTTGAAACAGTCTGTTTGTGATTTCTTGAAAACCGAAACATGGAAGAGGAATTTTATAATGCATTTGCTACTACCCCGACTACTCCGGTTAGTGTTACTCAGAACTTAACTATGGAAAATGAAACGTGCACTATGCAAAAACCGCCAAAGCTTATGAATATTGAGGAGTATAGAGGATGGGAGGAACGATTTGAGAATTGGGTTCAAGCAAATTATTTTGATGCTTGGGAATGTGTGGAAACGAAATATGTTAGACCATTGAATGATGAGGAAGAGGAGATTGCTATTAAAGATCTAAGTGTTGATGATAGAAAGAAATACAAAAATGAAAAGATGATGATTAGTCTATTGCGTCAAGCAGTTAAGGAAGATATTTTGGTTTTACTGCAACACACTGGAAGTGCATACTCTATCTGGAAAGCTTTAAAATCAAAGTTTGTTGGAAGTAAAGAAATGATCAAGAACAAAAAGTCACTTTTGAAGAAAGAGTTTGATTTATTTCGTGGTTTGAGAACTGAAAGCACAAAGCAGATCATTGAAAGATATTGCAATTTGTTAGTCCAAATGAAGAGAGTGAGCATCAATAAAGATAATGAAGAGTTGATTGAGAAGTTGGCTGATGCTTTGCCACATGAAACTTGGGGCAGGTACCTCATGATGTTGAGGAACAAGAAAGATTTTAGCAATTTAACACTGAATAAGTTCATTGAAAAGCTTGAAGCTCAAGAGATGGAACAGAGAAAGATATCGAGAATGAAAGATTTTGATGGTGAACAAGATATCGGTCTTTATTACAAAGGAGGTATCAGTGATAAAACGAACATGTCACCAAAGGTAGAAACTGCATTCAATGCTAAGAGTTCATCAGGAGGGTCATCAAAAGGATCAAACAGCAAAACTGAATTTTCTTCATATCCATCATATGATCCAAACTTTTCAACAACAAAGAATGGAAATAAATTACAGTGCAACATGGTATTAGATCTTGAAAATGGTCAAAATTACACTGAGGAGGTTGCAAAAAATCACATGTCTTTGTTGGTGACTGTGTTACAATCATATGAGAGTTTAGTGGCAGGTCGGATCGGGAATCCCATGTTGACAAAAGAGGATTACGATCAGATTGATGTTGAGGAGATGTAATTGATGGATATAAAATGGTGTTTGGCGAGTGTTTTGAGGAGAGCCGAAAAGTTTAAACAAATTACGGGAAGAGATGATTTCCGTGATGCCAATGTTTCTACTTTAGGTTTTGATAAATCTAAAGTCACTTGTTTTCATTGCAGGGAAAAAGGACACTTCAAGAGAGAGTGCACAAATCGCGAAGCAAGTGGAGCTCAAAATCCGTTCAACAACAATGACTACTATCGGAAAGCAATTTATCATCAAGTTGCTCAACAATCAAATCAACAAGAACCACAAACTGCACATGCCAGGAAAGCGATTGAGGAATCATCAAAGAGAGCCAGCATGGTGAATCAAGATGGTAAAAAATCTACAAGTGATTTTAGTTGGGACAAATATGTTTCAGCTGACAGTAAAGCATGTCTGATAAACCAAGATGATGAAAAATTATTAGAAGGATTTAGCTGGGCAAATTTCAGTTGGGATGATTATGATCCTAACAAAACTCCAAATCACAAAGCTTTTGTTGCTCGAGCTGCTGATGACAGTGATAATGATGATGATTATTATGCAAGGAGAATGGAAAAGCATTTGAAAATGATGGAAGAGAGTGACAGTGATGATGAAAAAGTTAAAAAGAAAAAGAAGAAAGTTAAAAAACCCATTAGCAGTGATGAAGAAGAAGTTCCTGAGATAAGGAAGAAAATAAAAGACATTCCAGTTTTCAAAGTTGATGCAGAAGCTGATGCTCAAAAGATTCCGGTGAAATGTGAAAACTGTGAAGCAGTGAAAAAGCAAAACAATACTTTGATTCATAACATGAACAAATTGAAAGAATCGTATGATGTTCTGAACAAAGCAATGAATCAGTACAATCAAACAAGCAATGAATAGGCAACAGCAATGAAGACACTTCAAGGAGCTTTCATGACAAAGCAGAAAAGTGTTAATAGTTACATTGAAAAATGTGCTGTGCTTGAACAAAAATTGGAAACACAAAGGATTGAAACAGAGAGAGTAAATAGATTGTTAAAAAGTTACTCATGTACTTCTTATGTCATTGACAGGATTTATCCAATAGTTGAAGGCATGAAGGCATTTGATGAAGAGGAATTATCTGAAGACAAACATTCTGAAGAAAAGAAGAAGGATACTGAAGTGAATGATTCTAGTAAGAAAAAAGGTTTCAGCTAACAAAGTGTCCACCTCCGCTTAAAAATGGATATTCTCCACGAAATCCAAATTCAGAAAGAGTAAAAAAGGCAACCAATTTACAGTGGGAGGCTGAGTCTTCAGAAAATTTTCCAGAAAACATTGATGTTACTTTCACATTGTAGGATCGAATCGCGACCTGAATGAGTCGTTCGGAAGAGCTCTAGTCCATTTCAGAGGCGGAAACTAAGAAACGGATGTGATAACAGCTTGAATATCACTATAAACCTCTTGTATATTGATTTACTATCGATTACAATCACAAGGAACACCGGCAGCACCTCGGTATCAATTCTGGAATTCGTTACAAATGAAATGACAACTTGCCTATTTATACTAATCCTAGATCGCTTGAAATGAACATGACAATTTCAAGCGGTCAAATCAAGCGAACAATCTACAATTCTTTCAAGCGAACATGCTTTTGTCTTATATGAACATGCATTTCAAGCCAACATGACAAGAATCTGATTTGAATATATTTGCAATTCCATGATGATGCAATTGATGATGTCACCATTATGATGTCATCTTTGAATATGATGACATCATGCTTGATCAAATCCGTAATGCAACCCCGACTCGATATAAGACGAAGTCGACAGATGTATGCACCAACACACATCATCTAACACTGATCATGAGTCTGAATTAATAAAGAAAGTGGTCGATCAGGTGTTGGATAACGATGAAACCAAGGAGTCAAAGTTGGAGTCAAACTCAGAGTCAAAGTCTGACAAGTCAAATCCTACAGTCAAAAAGGAGAAACTGGTTTACAATAAAGATTTTTTGTTATCAAAATCTAATTTGAGTGACGAACCAATCAAAGTGGCTTATACTTTGAATGATTCTGACAAATTATATTCTGATGAAGAATTTCCAATAAGAGGTGTTAAAACTAAATTGATCAAAAAGGTTTTCAAACTAACAGAAATTAAAATTTCTGAAATAAAAGATGTAAATTTTTCTGAAAAACCTAAACCTTACACCTCAAGAGTTCAACAACGTTTAAACAAGAAAAAGGGTTACAGTTCTGGTTCTGGTTTTCAAAAGAAACCAAACCATAACGGTAATTTCAAAAGAAAAGGTCTTGGTTTTATTCCACCGAAAATTATAAAAATGAGAAAAATTATAAACCATAAACTGTGTTTGTTGCAGGAATATCATCTGAAGAGGAAAAGGAGCAGTTGTTCATGAATCAATCAAACAAAGAATTCCTTGCGAAGAAGCAAGAGGAAATAGAGAAAAATGTTGTTCAACAGAAAAAGACAGAGACGAGAATTTGTTTTCAATGCAAAAGTGTTGGTCATATTGCCAGAAACTATCCAAAGGCAATTCAAACAAAACAGGGAGTTTCTGAAAAATTGAAAGAAAATATGGTTGAGAATGAATCACCATCCAAACCTTTTACAGTTTTCAAAAATTCAAAATTTGAGGTTGGTGAATGTTCAAAGAGTTTTTACAAGAGAAAAGCAAATCTTGACAATCAGAAATGGGTTGTTAAGAAATCTGTTGATAGTTCTAGCAATGATTCTGATTCGTCAAAATCAGAGGAGCTATTTTCAGGCGATGAATCTGATTCCACAAAGTCAGAGGAGCCTCATGTTGAATCACAAGTTGAGAAATCAGTACCGCCAATGGATGATGTCAATTTTCCACCATTGAGGGCTGAAATTTTTAAACAAAAGGTTGGCAAAATTGAGATTTCAAATCAATTTTTCTCTGAAAAGAAAGAATTTGATATTGAAAAATCTTTTAACCCCAAAGTGCACCATATTTTTGGCAAAATGGTTGATGGGAAGGTAAAAGGGGTGAAGCAATTTTATGAGAAAAAATTGAAGAAACCAGGTAAAACTGTGACATCCCAGGTTTGTGACTGGGATGGAACATATTATGATGAGTGATAAGTATGACTTGCCGGAGCTTCCAGGTTGGTAAGAGTGGAGCAGGAATCGGGATCTTTCTTGAGAAATTCACTCTGGTGATATTTCGATCTACAAGTGGTTGAAGAAGGGTTTTAACATACAAGTGGTAAATCAGGGACATTAAGTTGTACTTGATTTTCTACAAGTGGTTTTGTTGTTTGAATTTAAACTGTTATATTTTTCAAGAGGTTAAAAATGAACAAGGTAATGAACGAATCCCCTAACCTACAAGTGCTACGGTTTTATGAAATCAACATAACTTATTTTCTGGAAAAACCATTTGATTAAAACAAACTTAACTGTTTTGAAATCACAATGGGAAAATAGTTTGTTGTGAGGGGGAACTCTGATTGTTTATGTCAAGTGGATGGCGAAATGAAGTGATTCGATATCAGTTGTCACTCTATTTTGTACAGTTTGGTTTCAAATTTCTTTTAAATGATTTTGAATTTTAGGGGGAGTAAGAATTTTCAGAAAATCCAAAAACATTTGAAAATTTGAAAAAGTAAAAAACATGATAAAAAATGAGTTTTTTGTTGAGAAAAGAGGAAATGATAGTACATCAGTGGATGATCACAGCATGCTAAAGAATTGGGAAGTCAAAATTGTGATAAACGGTCTCACTGATGATGTGCCAGTAGGTTTTTGCACATTTAGTAGATTGTGTCGAGATATAAACCTAAATTTCAAACTTGCTTATATCGTGGGGAACATCTCTCGGATATATGGGTAACCCCCGAAATCTTGTTTGAAAGGTCCCTCTTTCTGAGATACTAGGTCTTTATACCCAGTGATATCTGGGGTATTATTTCGGGACTTCTGATTTTGCGGAAGCAATGGCCTAGTCCCCGTATAATACTTTCTGCTTGCTTGAAATATAGCATCGCCCTCAGTACAAAAAATGATGAAACATTGCAAAATGCTAATCATGTGCTGTTGAAGAAAAGATTCTCTAAAGGGAACACACCAAAAGTCGAAGCCGTCATCTCTCTGATTTTGCGGAAGAAATAGCCTGAGCTCTCACGACCCTCGCAATTTAACCCTTTACAGATATCATCTGTGGTATACTCACCTGTAAGACTGAATATTGGGATCTGGATACGGGAGTATATTCTGAGGTGGGACACGCGAATAAGTTTAAGTGCTTAAAACATTAATCTCGTAACTCGAAACAGTTGAATTTTGTGTGAGAATTTAAGTGGATAAGTATACTGACAATCTAAGTTAATCGTTTAGAACTTAAAATGTTGAAAGCTTAACGGTGTTGGTGATTTGTCTCTATAACTGATATGATCCTCTTACTCAAACTCACAAAAATATTGTATCTAAATATTTCTTTACTGCATATTCATTACATTTAAAAATCCAAAAAGAGTTTAGTGTGTTTTAGCATAAATTTTGAAAAATTCAAAAAGATTTTCGACAACTGATGTTGAAGAGCTGATTTTCAAAATTCCAAGTGCTAAACATGATGAACAAAAGGTTTGGGAGAATTTGTTTGAGATGAAAAAGTGTTTGAAAATGAAAAGATTATTTTTACAAGTGGTTCATCAGTGATTAATATTGTAAAATCATTTATTGATTTGTGTATACAAGTGGTAAGCAGAGAATAAATTTGTAAAATTTTAAAATTTGTGAAATTTATTTCTGGGTTAAGATTGTACAGGTTAGTCAGGTTTTGATACTGAGCAGGATATGAGCCAGGTCACGATCCTGAACCTGTAAGAGCCAGACTACGATCCCAATCACAACTTAAGGGGGAGTCTGAAGTTTGTATAGCCAAGTTCAGATCCTAATGTTCACGCAAGCTGATGATGCTGATGAACTTAAGGAATCAAGAGATCTGATCAAGAGGAGTATAGAACCAGTTTGAAATTCTGGAAGAAAGAGAGAGAGGATTGAGGATGCTTTACATTGTTAAATACTTCAGAAGAGGTCGAGAAGACTGATAAAGACTGAAGATATTGAAGACTCGACACTAAAGACTCGTCAACATTCGAGGGGGGGTCTGTTGGTGCATGCGTCTGTTAACTTCGTCTTGTATCGAGTCTTGCATTTGTATAGATAGATCAAGACACGCAAAACGAGAAAATGTGTTTGTAGGTAATTTCGCTTGAAATGACACATGGTCATTTCAAACGAAATTAAGAGGTTAATTCCGCTTGAAACGGATGCTAATTCCGTTTGGGTTAATTCCGTGCGGAATTAGATTCCGTTTGAACATGTTTCAAGCGAAATAACTTCTCTATAAATACCTGTTGTGCCTAGTCATTTGTAACGATTCTGATTCCGGTAGCGAAACTCTGCCGAAGTGTCTACAGCGTTGTAATTGATCTGTTATCAATCAAAAGACAGTTTAAAGTGATTTTCTTGCTGAATTGAACTCGAAACGTCTGTTTCCGCCATTCGTATTGAGAAAAACTCTTCTGATCGACTCGTTCGTGTCAGAAAACGATCCTACAATGCAACACTTGCCAGATCCGCTTAGTTCCCTGAAATACATGTAATTTGAAAAACATCAACAAAAGTTGAGCGAGTTCATGTGTGTGTATATGAATAAACCTTTAAAATATGTCTGTATGTATGGATGTCCCTGGTATGTAGCAGTAAGGAAAAAGATCACCAATGGGTGCAAAGCCAATGGTATGTGTGAAAAATGGTGCAGGAAGACTCAAACCTAGCGGATTTTGCCACGGCTTCAGTTTGTGGACATAGTCACCACATGGGCCACCCTGGTCCTCATGGGTGTGGGATCGCTACACCCAAATAGATCTATCACTCATGTCCCTTTATCCTACGACGAGGATTAAAGGCCTTAAGTGTTGTACCCACCACTCACATGATCAAGCAGTAACCCTCATTAGCTAACCATACCATGTATAAAATGTTTGTAAATAATTGTAACATGTATTTCACCCCCGAAGAATAAAACTGAAAACAGTAAAAGAAAAAGGGGGACATGAACTCACAGTATTGCGTCTTCAGAATCGTAACCCAAATCTCTTCAGCAAACCCGACTACCTACAGCGTACTAATGTCTATTAGACAAACGGGCCGTGCCTTGCCTTAGTGTTTACGTTTTTTAGTTATGTTTCTTTTACGTCTCTAACATTATTCCAAGTTATAATTACTTGTTAAAATAATTATTATTTTAACTTTTAAATTATATTTAATTTTGGAATAATTGTTTAAGCAATATTTCTGTATTAATACTTCTCAAGTATTTACTTTCGTATTTCCTTCCCAAGGATGGGGGTATTTCATACATGTATATTCGTATTCTTGTATTTGTTGTTCCAAAATAATATATTTTCAAGTCTTACTTTAGAAAATATATAATAACTCATTTTGTCCCAAAAATAATGTATTGTCCAGAAAATATATATTTTTTCCCAAAAATCATATATCTTCTAAATATACTAAGAAAAATATATTTTTACTTCCCAAAAATAATATATTTTTCTCCTTGTCGAAATATCATATAACTTTGTAATATTCACAAAATCCATATTTTAATTTCTTGTATCCAAAATAGCATTTACCAAAAATATATTTGTAACGGTTTTCTCCGGAATATTTGTAAGTTACGTTCTATTGTTCGGTCCCACAATATTATGTGTGTAACTTATATATTTATTCCTTGATATTCTTGGTATTATTTTGGATTGTAAATTCTTGGTGTTTTGTTAAGTTATATTATTTTACCCTAAAATAATATAACTATTTCACAAAGTATACAAATAATCACACACAATGTGTCTTTAATGTAAATATATGTTCTAAATACATATTTATCCATTTTTATTTATAAAAACCAACTTCCAATACTTGTATTTTTGTAACAAGTTCTATGGCAAAGTTTATATTGAAAACCATAGTTAAAACACACTTGTTAATATTTGTTAGAAAATATTTTTCTAAGTGTTTGTATTTTTAGAAAATTTTGCCATAGTTTCCCCTAAAATGGAGGTGTCCATTCTATTAAAGCATATCATTTTCTTTTCAAAAATCATCACAAACAATCAACAATCAATCCCTAAACAACTACACTTACCAAGTGCAAAAACAATGTTATTTGCACTACAACATGAACTTGAACTTTTATTAAAAACTTGTAGGAACTTGGTAGTGTGTTTAGTAGACTTAGTTACCCTTCAAAGTGTGTTTATTTCTTTAAAAAAATCTCATTCTTGAAAGATTTAAGTGTTTACAACTTGTTAGATGATTTTTCCAAAAATCATTCTTTTGAATTTTTCTTGTAAACAAAGTGTTCTTATACTTTTTTAATCACCAAAAATAATGTATATTTAAGTAAGAACCATGATTTTCTAAATATCTTATTTTGAATTTGGTTCTTTTGAAAAACCATTCATAAATCTTAGATCCATAAGATTACTAACTTACTTTGTTTTGTTATTTTTCAAGAAATCACTTATTATTCAAGTTCATGCTTGCACATGAGGATGATCATCGTTTTTTATCACATAATCATCCTCTCTCTTGCTAGATCATGTGTTTAATCACAATCTAGCAAGCTCCTTATGATGATCAACATCATAATCTCAAGTAAATAATAAGCAAGTATCATTCATACACTAAACAACATAGTTTCATCAATATTCCATCATATGTTAACCTTATGTTAGAGATTCATGGATATGTCTTTTATTGTTCATCAAGATAATCATTGTATATCATCTTTTAACTAACAACATATGAAGTAAATAAGGATCATGAGAGTCTTAGAACTAGCACAAAGGCTAGGGAAGAACACAAGATGATGGTGATGACAAAAGTGATGAATAAAAGCAAATGATGAAGGTCCTTCAAGATCCAAGAGCACCAAGCTTCATTAAACACCTTCTAATACCATGTAGTGATCTTGGAATGGATGGAAGCAAAATGGAAATGATGATAGTGGTGGTGGGGGTTCACGGCCGAGAGGGAGGGAGAGAGAAGGAGAGGTGAGTTGTGGTGAAGATGAAGTGAGATCTTGTGTTCTTATAACCATTTTAGAGTTTTGTCCATTGGGTTTTATGTCTTCCAAGTACACTACACAATCTACTCCTAAATCAATTGAGATTATGCAAGATCTTACTAAGATTGTGGAGATCAAGGTGGTGGGGCCACCTTGAACCGTAAATATGAAGGGGGGGGGGGTCTAGTTTGTTTTCAATGGTAGGTTAAGTAATTAGTTGAAAACTAAGTGTATTAGTTTAGGTGTTGTGCATAAGGTATGTTATATTGTGTGTTAAGGTGTTCGGGGATCATAACTAGCTTAGAAACATTAAAACAATGCTTCTAGTATAATTTTGGTGTTTCGGGTAATGTCCGGTTGTTCGGTTAGATACCGGTTCGTTAAAGTGTCAAACTATTCCGTTAATTGATCTTTAAGTACCCTTTTGTGACACTTTTAATTCCCGACACTTAGGAAAGCATTCAGGACCATTTTGCCATATTTTTGCATGTTACAAGTTTGTTAAATTGCTGAATTTTGCAGAAATATGCAGAATTCTACACTTTAAGTGGGTTTTAGGAACTTTCCGGCACTTAAACTATCACCTAGTGACGCAGTTTTATGGTCCTTACTTCCCTACACACTATACTAGTGTAAAATTTAGTCTCTGGCTCATACTGGGTCTCAAAACACTCTCTATCTATGTACTGAACCCCGTCAGCATATTCCTGTTTTATCCGTTAACTGTGCTAACTGTGCTTCGTGCATCATGTATGTCAATATAGTTTGAATGTAAAAATGATGTGACAGTATGCAATATGTGATGCACATGTAAGCATGATGCAGAAATCAGAAAGCAGTTTAAGTCATCAGTTGTAATTTAGTACAGTCATTAAGCACTAATCCAATTTAATTAATTGTACGGATACCTGAATTTTTTACAGTTGTCACAGATGGTCCTCCCGATGACGCTCTTGGCGACTGAGAGCTAGATGAGGACGTTGTTGCTAGTCCACTTCCTGAGATCCCTGTTATCGAGATTTCCTCTGACTCCAATTTGCACTCTGTCTCAGATTCCTTTGAGTCTGTGACTTCTTCCGCCTTGCAAGCAGTTGGATTGCGACGTTATGCCACAGATTGCGATGATGATACAGCCATGTCAGCTGCACCATCCCCTCCACACGATCCCGAGTTTGATCTTGAGCTAGACTTTATTCCTGTTGATCAGCATGACGATGCACCTGCAAATCCTGAGCCTTTGCTTGACCATGACCCTATTCTATTCGGCTTACTTGACATTGCACCTCTCATACCTGACCCAGTTCCCGCACCCGTTGACCCTCCTGTTATTGATCCATTCATTCCACCACCTACACCCGCACCCGCTAATGTTGCTCCTTTTCACCCAGTGGAGTCTGATGTTCACCGTGTTGATCTCCCTATCATTTTCTTGCAGGATATACCCGCACCCCGTCTAGGGGAAGGCACTTTAGGCCAGCAGCCTAGTCATGACCCTCATGTTTCAGCAGCTTATCCACACATACCCCAGTCTGCACCTTTTGCTCCTTTTCCTTCTTCGCCACTGGATGAGCCATTCCGATGGTTCCCACCGTACACCATGCCTATTTTAGATCCCTACCATCCCTCTCATTTTGTTGGTTATACATGGGATGAGCTACTTCATTCACTTCAGCTTCAGTTTGAGATCATGAGTCGTAGTATTTTGGAGCTTGAGATGACACCGCGTCCTTTACCATGTCCTTATCAGCCTGCTTTCATTCCCCCTCGTTCGTCAACGTCCCCTTTTTCACATCCTCCTGCACCACTTACTCCATTTCCTGAGTTTGATGCTTGATTTCTAACCATCGAGCAGCAGATCTGTCATCTGATGCGTCATGTTTATGAGCTTGAGGAGGAGCTTGCGCATGTGCGCAACTTGCTTTTCTTTCCTCCACCTCCTCCTCCACCACCATCAGCATAGCCGGTTTTTGGTTTTATGTAGGTAGCTTTGCTTTTGATGAGAGCACCACTATTGAGCTGAGCTAGTGAAGCCTTTTGGAGACCACCTTTTGATTGTATGACTTTTATAGACTGACAGACTGGTTGGGCAAGGGTAGTGTGACCCTATGATCCTTTTGATATGATACATTTGTAAAACATGTAACATTACTTTGTGGTCGATGATTAATGAAAGCTCAATCTTCATGTTCTCATTAGACACGTTGTTGATATACATGTTTGCGCTATAATTGTGATGATTACATGCTTACTTGTTATGATAAACACTATTATATATGTACTATTTATTATACGATTAAGACCTGACCTATACAATCTTCTTTTAGAAGATGCCTCCTCGAAGGAACACTCAGTTGCCCACAACAGAGGCAGAACTGCACGAACGAATTTCATAGGCAATCGCACAACATGAGGCCTTACGCTCTGAACACAGCGGAGGTACCTTAGGAAATAACCCACCTCACGGTAATGTTTAAGTCACCTAAGACACATTACAATACGTTTGGACTTTCCGTGTGCGTTTGCTAATGCTTTCTGTGAATGATGTTGCTTGTACAGGCTGTACTTACAATCAGTTCCTTGACTGTAAGCCTCTGAACTTTGACGGCACTGGAGGTGCTGTAGCTTTCATAAGATGGGCTGAGAAGACGGATTCTGTGCTGCGAATGAGCAAGTGTGCGCCAGAGCACCAGGTCACTTACATTTCTGGACTATTCCTAGATGGAGCTCTGTCATGGTGGAACCTTCAGGTTTAGACTCTAGGTGAGGCTGCAGCGTATGCTGTGACATGGGATGAGATGAAAGAACTGATGCGTAAGAAGTACTGTTCAGGGGCCGAAATTCAGAAGTTGGAAACTGAGTTTTGGAATTTGAAAATTGATGGTCTCAAGATCGCTGAATATGTGCAAAGATTCCATGATTTGTCTCGAGTTGTCCCCTACATGGTAGAACCGGAGTTCAAGCGAGTCGAACGTTTCATTTGGGGATTGGCACCTCAAATACTAAGCACGGTGACTACTTCGAAGCCTCCAACGATCACTGAAGCCATCGACTTGAGTGTGGCCCTGACCGAAGAAGCGGTTCGTTTGGGCAAGTTTTCTATTTCTGAGCAGAAGAAGAAAGAGACTCATGTGGAGTCGTCTGGAGAGCACAAAAGGAAGTTCTCGAATTTCAAGAAGGGTACCCAAGGAAACAACAGTGGTACTAACAAGCGTAAAGATGCTAACCCACCAGCCGATGTCAGGACTGGTGCTGCAAGTTCGGAGAACAAAGGAAAAGGATATATGGGCACCCTGCCCAAGTGTGATGTATGCCAGTTTCATCATGTCGGCCAGTGTAGGTTTAGGAAATGTGAAACCTGTGGAAAGAATGGTCATTCGAAGGAAACGTGTTGGGTTGGTAATGGTCATGGAAATGGTGGTCAGAGAGGAAATGGAAATGGCAGTGGCTATGGAAACCGTGGTGGAAACGGTTATGGAAATCGCAATCAAGGAGGAAATAGTGGAAATGGAAATCGTGGTGGTTCTCGAAACCAAGCTGATAACGGAAACCGCGGAGGAAACAACAATCAAGAAAGACGCAGCCAAAACAACCATCAGTGTGGTACTAGGAACGACCAAGGATGCTTTAATTGTGGTGATGTAGGGCATTTCAAGTGGATCTGGCGGGCGTTTGGATGTTTCAAGTAAGGTTGAGAATAAAAGATGTCATCCGAAGTCTGAGGATTTGGATAGTGTGTCTTATCCTAGATAAGACACGTCTTTCAAAGCCTGGTTTATCCAATGTCTTTTGTCGAGTCCTTGTGAACTCTTAAACAAGTTGCATGATTTGTACTCGAATTTGAAGTCTATGTTTAAAACAATGTTGTTATGTTTTTAAACTTATTTAATGGATGATCATCTTTAGTTTTATCATATAGTTGTTGTTATGATTGAATGCAATGATATTAAGCAAGTCACACATAATCACGCTTCCGCAAAAGTCAGGGTGTGACACCTACCACATTACGCATTAATAACTTAATTAATTATCTTTCAATATTCCAACCCTTTAGGATTGTATCCTTGCTGACTCAAACTACCGGGTTGAGGGTAACGTCACCTTCAAAAGAGGGGCCTACTACTATAACTAAGATAATCTCTTAAAAAGTGCGGAAATCATCAAAGGTTACACTAAAGGCGAGTCGGATCTAAGTGATTCATCGTGTCTATCTGTTTTTATTTTATTTTTATTTTCAGCATTTTTAGTTTTTATTTTCATGTTTAAAACTTTTTTCTAAACTTTTGATTAGATTAGACGTTGAGGATAAACCAGTATTAAAAGCTCTTGTGTCCTTGGACGACCTCGGTATCTTACCAACGCTATACTACACTCACGATGGGTGCACTTCCCCATATGTGTGTTTAGTGTTAGTAGAATATCGTGTTTTATAAATTTAAAACTTGACTAAAGTGTTAAAAAGGGCTTAAAATATACATAAAAACATATCACACTCGACACGCATCAACTATCAACCTCTCTTTTGTTGCGGAGCTTATGGCTGACGTAATTACCAAACGAGGCCCTAAGTTTGACTCCGTAGGAGATGGTTGTTCCTCTCTCTCGAATGCAAAGGTTCCTGACTACGACATTGATGGCGAGGCGGAGGAGGCCACCTTGGACAACAACCTTATCAGTGGGATGAGGTCCCTGTGGCTTTCGCGAAACAAGATTGACGACACTCTTGTCCAGACAAGTAAGATGAGGTACTCATCTTGAAGGTGCCCCTCCAACCACTATTTCTAGGAAACTCTCTGTTCCTATTCGGTCTAGCATTGTGCCACTTCGCGTGTAACAACAACAGACGTTGGCGCGTGGACCACCATAAAGGTCCCATTTATGTCGAAGGTATGAAGACAACAGTGTCCCCTCTCTGGCTGATCGTCTGCTTTGAACAAGGGAAAATTAGGGTGACCATGCAAGACAATTTATTATTAAGGGGGCCCACGTAATAACAACTTGTCGTGCATGGGAATCCTGGTGGACTCTGCGGGTCAAGCTAATGATCACCACCCATTCGAAATTTCTAAAGTTGTTCAAATTTTCACCTAGTAGAACACTAACCAAGATAGTTACTATAACACTCTACAAAGTAGGAAGTCTGTCTTTGCCTACTTCGTACCTAACACTTCTACCGTAATACGAGTCGTTTGGGAACCGGTATCTAAGCAAATGGAGATGGCTAACACTTAGAAAAGATTCTTCTCGTCCTCCACCTCACATGCACCCAATCACCCACTACCTATACCCCTACCAGCAACTCTACACTCTCTATCCCTTAAAGCACTACATCGTTTGAACGCGCCATGGAAAACTACTCTACAGTTGCTATAAGGCACAATTCGGTCTTGAGGAAGGAGTCACGAACCCTCACGACCTTATCTCTGTGTTTTCACTATCACCCCCCTATACGTGGTAGTAATATACAACCCCCCCAACTTTTGGGAAGTACACCCGTTTTCGTAAAACTAAAGACCTAAGAAGACCAATGTAGAAGGAAAATAACTACTACTTTCGTATTATGGAACTTGTATGACCGAGGTGATGTAACCTCGAGTCCATTTTGTTTTTCATCTGTTAAAAACAAGGTATCAAGTTGTCGAACATATATGGAAGCTCAGTGGTTGTTTTCTTATTTATACACTGTCGATTACATGTGCATGTGATGTTTATGTGATTACATGTTTGCTTGCCGTGATGATGATTCATGTTATATATGTACGTAGACATATACACCTCATAGGCAATTATTTGGTGAATGTTGTCTAACTTACCTGATACCTTTTGCTAGAAGAAAATGCCGCCCAGACATGACACACACACTAATACGTTACCAAGGACAGAAGCCGAGCTTCAAGAACGCATATCACAGGCAATTGCACAGCACGAGGCCAACCGCTCAGTACACAGCGGTGGCACTTCCGAAAAATAACCCTCCAACTGGTAATGTTAAGTCACCTAAGACACATTACAAATCTTTTGGGTATTTCCAATTGTGTTTTGCCAACGCTCACTTGTGAGTTGTGTTACATGTGATAAGCAATTCCTGGATTGCAAGCCTCTCAACTTTGACGGCACTGGAGGTGCTATCGCTTTTGTTCGCTGGGTAGAGAAAACCGACTTCGTGCTGAGGATGAGCAAGTGTGCTCCTGAACAGAGGATTACTTATATTTCTGGATTATTTTGGATGGAGCACTTTCATGGTGGAACCTCCAAATTCAAACACTTGGCGAAACTGCTGCATATGCGCTCAGCTGGGATGAGCTTAAGGAGTTAATGCGCAAGAAATAGCTGAAATCCAGAAACTGGAAACCGAATTTTGGAATCTAAAGATGGATGGAGCAAAGATAGCTGAGTATATTCAGCGTTTCCATGATTTATCAAGGGTCGTTCAGTCACACCCCAACCGAAGGCGGAAACATCAGGATGAGACGAACAAATCGCTCAAAGCATCATAACACTATTGTGACAATATAATTAAATTCAAATTTCATAATGAAATACTAAAATGTCATACATCGTTCAAATAAATCAAACATGAAACAATTGTTCAAATAAAACTTAAAATAAAAATCAACAAATATGTTGTCGAGTATACAAGTTTGATACATAGCATAGTAGAATAAAATGTTTAAATGTGCTCATATCCAACATGAATAAGATGATACTAGTTAACAGTTATGCCGAAACGATGTTACTCTACATGTTCAAACCAATGTTTGCGCAATTAAAGTGCCTATCCCAAGAGTTTAGCGGGAGGTTAACATGTTTAACTTAACAATACCCAAAGATAGCGGGCGGGGCATCACAACCTATAGCGCTATAATTGTTAAGGTAGGCTTATACGAAGTTAATGAGCATATAGTCATGAAGTGTTTACATTAGCATCACATGTATAACAAGAATCAAACATTTCATGTGTAATTTGGATAGAGTGTGAATAAATAAAGTTTAACGTGTTTGTGAATTTGAATATGAATACAAGTTGCACCCAAAAGTGTTTAAAATGAAAATGAGATCATGTATACTCACCTTGGTGGCGTTGCGATTTCTTGTAATAACGCACGAGTAAAGAAACGCACGAGTAAAGAAGGAGAATCCAAAAGAACGAACGCAAAGGTTATCCTAGAGATTTGAGATGGCACATAACGACCTTTTTAATATTTGTATAAGATTCCCAATATTTGTTATTTACAACTTAAATTTATATTATTACCTTTAAAATTACAAAAAGGGATTATAATGAATTATTTACTTATGTTATTATAAAAAGTTAATGATTTAATTTAAGAAAGGAGATGTATTAAAAAAAGGAAAAAAAAGAAAGGACTGATAATGATTTATTTATAGTTGAAAAGAGAAAGGAAATAAATAATAAAAATTGTTAAAAGACCTTAACGGTTATACTAAACCAAGTAGATTGTTTGATTTTGATTATAATTATACAGAACTTAGGTGCCCTTATATATATAATAGTTTTATAACACAAAAAATATAACCCGCGATAATACCGGAAGACGGGTTCAACTAATGGCCTTTGATATGAACAGCAACAACAACAGACCAACTGAGTTACGACAGCAACATAGAAAAACACGGATTTTAATATCATTTATACCATAACAGTTTGTCATCATCTTTGTACATATCATATTGTGAGGTTTAATTATTTGGTTTTATTTTATTTGAGCAGAACTCTAGGTCATCTTCTCCAAAAATAACAAAAACGACTGAACATGCAACATACCATTTCACAATACTTTGTTTTTGATTAATGTGAGTTAAATAAAAAGGTGATACATGAATGAAGTGGAACGAAGTAAAGGAGAGAATCGATACCGAAACGTTGATTCCATAGTTCCGTTGAAACTCCGGTGAGTTCGACTTACTCCGACGACTTCGGGGTTTCTCCGATGGGTTGTCTTTATAAGCAAACGTGTTCCGACGTAAAAGTTCGGCGACTTCGATGCTCCTCGAACTCCGGCGAGTCTCCGGTAAAGCTCCTTGTTCCTTCGGCCGTGTATTTCGAGAGTGGGGTGGTGAAAGGTGTCGAGAGTGGCTTAGAAGGGTGATCGAGTTGTGTGAGTTTCTCGGATCAACATGTCGTATATATAGCGTGTTTCGGACTCGTGATTTTAGTATGTTTGAAGTTTCCGAAATCGATGTTGGAAATTTTGTGAAAATATCATTTTTCACAAATATAGGAAAATGTTTTTTCCTATTTTGGACTAGAAATAAAAATAGTAAAATGAGCGGGTTTTATATATTTATTTGTGGGTTTGTGTTCTATGCCGGAAGAGCTTCGCAACGAACTTAACCACGTCCAAAACGGAACTAAGATGAATGAGATATTGATGCTCAAAGTTTGGTGTCTGAAACTTGAATGCTGGAAAAAGTAGGAAAGTAGCACATTGTCCCACATCGGATGAGAGATGAAACTTAAAGGGGTATTTAAGTGGGAACTCTCCATCCTTATTGTTTCATGGAAGCACTCACTAAGTGTACTCGTGGGCGATGAGGCGCAATGTGGCGCTTTGATGGCGCACTTTGCACTTCGCATCGCCGCTTGAGAGCCGCCTTTGTATTTTTGACCACGTGCGCGTGGTAGATCACAGAGGCTGCAAGGACCAAGTGGTTAAGTGGCGTGCAGGTTCGAGGCGCGTGACGTGGCAGTCCGCGCGCAAGTACACGTGGTTCGCGGTTGCGCGCATGGTGCATGTGCACTGATGTGACGTGTGCGGCGCACCTAAGTGAGCCAAAACAGCGCCACTGTGTGGCGTGCTCGTAGAGGCTACCAGGTGACGTGGCGCACGGGCGCAGGTGTGCATGGGACTGAGGCGCACGCGCGCATGGCAGTGAGCCAAAAGGACGCACCGCGCATGAGGGTGCAGACCTGCGCGCGCAGAAGCTTCCAGCAGCAGTTAATGTTGTGCAGTTACGTTTCAGCATTCGAAACTGACGAAGTTAATGCGTTTGACTGAGAATTAAGTGACGAATTAAAGTGCATTAAAGACGTTTAATGCAGTTTAATTCACCCATTTAATTCATTTTCAGTTTCTTCAAGACCTGCAACTATAAATAGGAGCATCCTATTGCAGAATAAAGACACCGAAAATTTACAGCTTATATCTTCTTCTCACACATAATTTTTCTCTCATCTTCATGCAGCAAGGTACACCTTCGGGTTGGAGTCAAGACCGGCAGTGCAACTGCTTGCGGCTCTTGTATCCTGGAAACAAACGTGTTCTCCTAGGAGACACGGAATTTGTTTTAAGGGACCCGTGTCTAACACGATCCTCAGCCTAGAACAGTTTTCCTGTTCGAGTTTTCAGTTCTTGTTTTTCTAATTTTTCAGTGGTAACTGTACTGTATTTTATTTTATTTCTGGTTTGTTCCTGTAATTCAAGTTAATAAAGTTTTTTTATTTAAATTTTGCACGAACGGATTCCTACAATCGAAACATTGTAAGGTTGTGCGATGTTTATGGATCCATATATGTCCAGGTTCTTGATTGATCGAGTAAATGGAAACGCGGATCAGTCCTTCAATCCCGACAATCACGAAGTGAAAGATGGAAACAAGACAACTGTTGCTACATGTTTTCTTGGGCGGCAAATTTTTAAAAGGAAGTGAAGCTGAAATTCGCTTAAAATCATTAAAGATCATTTGTGTGATTAAGATGAAGACAGTGGTGGAGCGGGTGATTTGTTGTTTGGTTATACCCGAGAGTCCGGGTTCGAGTCTGGACGTCGCCCAATTTTTTTTCGGTTTTGATTCCATTTTTACAGTTTCCATATTTGCACAAGCAGTCCCTGTGGTTTAATTAAGTAAATTGCACAAACGGTCCCGGAACTTTTAGAAGTTTAATTATTTACAATTTAACATAGTTTAACTAGGTAAATTGACTTGATTAACTCATATAGCTTAAACAAATTTTGAACCTTAACAAAATTAACTAGTTTATTTTTATAGAAATAAAAAGAACAAGACTTTTAATTGAAACAAATTTTGAAATGTGAAGATTATTTAAATTAATTAACTAGGAATATAAATAACTATATATATAAACGAATTAAACTAGGATAAAAATCTTTCGATGGTTATTTAATTCGCGAAAGATTTCCGAGTTTCAAGGGTTAGGATCCAAGATTCAAAACGGGTCGGATTTTGGGTATCCGTGTTTTACGGATGTTACACGTTCCCTATCTTGTCGAGCCGGAATTCAAGAGAATCGAGCAGTTTATTTGGGGACTTGCGCCTCAAATCCTAAGCATGGTTACTGCCACAAAGCCTCCAACCATCGCAAAGGCTATCAATTCGAATGGGAAAGTTTTCGAAATCTGAGGCAAACAAGAAAAAGACTCATATGGAGTCTTCGGGTGACAACAAAAGAAAGTTTTCAAACTTGAAGAAAGACACTCAAGTAAGCCATGACAACTCAAATGTAAACAAAAGAAGGGAAGCGAACCCGCCTCGTGGCATGAAAGCTTATGGAGCCGCTAATAAGGCCAGTGGTAAGGTTTATTTGGGGACTAAGCCGAGATATGACGAATGCAAGTTTCACCATGAAGGTCGATGTCTGAGACCTAAGTGCGACAGATGTGGAAAAGAAGGACACAACAAGGATGCCTGTTGGGCAAGATATCCTAACCAAGGAGGAAATGGTAACTACAACCAAGGCGGAAACGATAATGGTAAAATTCCAGGTTGCTTCAACTGTGGCGACGTGGGGCACTTTAGAAAAGATTGCCCTAAGAAGAAGCAAGCGAGGAAGAGTCTTCACGATCGGAGCTCGTGAAGCACTCCAGGATCCAAATCCGGTCATGGGTACGTTCCCTATTAACCAACCCTATTCATCCATTTTGATTGATACTGACGTTGACTTTAGCTTTGTATCTATAGAACTTAAGAACCTACTTGGTCTAGAAGCAAGTAAGCTAAATACCCCCCCCCCCCATTCAATAGGGTTAGTAAATGGGAAATTAGTCATAAAGGATGAAGTTGTTAAGGGTTGTACTTTGGAACTTGGAGAGCGTGAATTTTCTATTGATCTCCTACCTGCTGACTTAGGAAGCTATGATGTTGCAGTCGGCATGAATTGATTATCCAAGATTAGAGATGAAGTTGTTTGTCATGAGAAAATCATTCGCAATCCCGCTTGCGAATGATGAAACACTTATAGTACACAGCCTGCATGCAGTTGATGCGAGGGCGCTGGTCCCCATAAGGCGGAGGATTGTGACATCCCACGTTAGTTATGAAAGCACAGAAGTGCCTTTGAAATGGCTGCATAGCCTTCCTTAATCATGTTGTCGATAAGGAGACCAAGGAGCCAAAGCTAGAAGACATCCCCGTTGGGAAGGAATTTCCAGAAGTCTTTCCCGAAGACTTGCTTGGGCTACCTCCACAGCAACGAATGGAGTTTCGGACAAACCTAGTGCCAGGAGCGGCACCAGTGGCGAAGGCACCTTATCAATTAGCTTCGTCCGAGATGCAAGAATTTTCGACCAAACTACAGGCGCTGCTAGTCAAGGGATTCATAAGGCCGAGCTTCTCACCTTAGGGAGCTCCAGTGCTGTTTGTTAAGAAGAAAGACGGCAGTTTCCGGATGCGTATCGACTTCAGGGAGTCGAATAAGTTAACCATCAAGAATCGGTATCCCCTGCCGAGGATTGATGACTTGTTCGACCAATTACAAGGTTCTAGCTACTACTCCAAGATCGATTGAGATCAGGATATCATCAACTGAGAATACAAGAAGAAAGTATCCTTAAAACGGCCTTTAGGACTCGCTATGGGCATTACAAGTTCCTTGCCATGCCGTTTGGCTTAACAAACGCACCGGCAGTATTCATGGACCTTATGAATCGGGTGTGTAAGCCTTATCTGGATAAGTTCGTGATTGTGTTTATTGATGGAATCCTTATATACTCGCGAACCAAGGAGGAGCACGAGTAGCATCTGCGAGCTATCTTGGAACTCTTGAAGAAGGAACAGTTGTAGGCAAAGCCGTTGAAATGCGAATTTTGGATTCGCAAGGTGCAATTCCTAACTCATGCGGTAAATGAGAATGGAATTCACGTCGACCCTGCTAAGATTAAAGCAATCAAGAACTGGGAAGCCCCAAAGACGCCAACTGAGATACGACAATTTCTGGTGTTAGCGGGCTATTACAGACAATTCATTGAGGATTTTTCAAGTATTGCCAAGTCGCTAACACCCCTAACCTAGACGGTACCTATCTTGTCTTTACCTGACGGTGCCGATGGAATTGTGGTTTATTGTGACGCTTCCCGACAAGGTCCCGGTTGCGTGTTGATGCAACGGGACAAAGTCATCGCGTACGCGTCACGTCAGTTAAAGGTTCATGAGAAGAACTATACCACGAATGACCTCGAGCTGGGTGCGGTGATTTTCGCGTTGAAGATTTGGCGTCATTATTTGTATGGCACTCGTTGCACGATCTTTACAGATCATAAGAGCTTGCAGTACATTTTCGATCAGAAAGACTTAAACATAAGATAGCAAAGATGGGTCGAGCTGTTAAATAATTACGATTGTGAGATTAAGTGTCATCTGGGCAAGGCGAGCGTTGTAGCAGATGCCTTGAGCCGCAAGGAGTGCACAAAACCCCTAAGGATGCGAGCCCTAGAGATGACCATACAGGCGAATCTCGCTACTTGGATTCGTGAAGCTGAGCAAGAGGCGCTCGAACCGGAGAACCTACGAGCTGAAGCATTACGTGGAATGGAAGCGCAATCGTTGCCTAAGGAAGATGGAACATTGTACTTCCTGGAGCGAATTTGGGTTCCATTCTTCAACAATCTATGCGCACTTATTTTGGATGAAACTCATAAGTCAATGTACTCTATCCATCCTGGATCCGACAGGATGTACCAAGACTTGAAGGATTGGTATTGGTGGCCCAAGATTAAAGTTGTTATTGCTACTTATGTGGGTAACTATCTTACTTGTGCGAAAGTTAAGGCGGAGTACCAGAAACCAGCAGGGTTGCTGCAACAAACTGAGACTCCTGTATGGAAGTGGGAACAGATCTAAATGGATTTCATTACCAAGCTACCCAGAACCCAAAGAGGACACGATATGATTTGGGTGATTATTGATCGACTCACGAAGTCTGCGCACTTTTTACAAATCAACGAGAAAGATAGCGTAAAAAATTAGCAGGGATATATCTCAAGGAGATTGTGGCACGTCATGGAGTGCCTGTTTCTATCATATCTTACCAGGATGGTCACTTTGTGTCAAGGATTTAGCAAACGTTTCAGCAAACTTTTGGATCTCAGTTGAACCTTAGTACTGTTTTTCATCCTCATACGGACGGCCAAAATGAACGAACGATGCAGACTTTGGAAGACATGCTACGAGCTTGTGTGATGAACTTTGATGGAAGTTGGAATACTCACTTGCCCTTAGTGGAGTTTTCTACCAACAATATTTATCACACCAGCATCTAGGCCGCCCCATTTGAAGCTTTATATGGACGTAAGTGTCGGTCCACGTTGTGTTGGGCGGAGACCGAAGATAAACGGTTTATTGGCCCCAAGTTGGTTCAGGAAACTACAGACAAGATTGTTCAGATACGTGACCGTATCAAGTCAGCACGTGATATACAGAGAAGCTACGCCGACAAAAGGCGGAAACCGTTGGAATTTGAGGTTGGAGATATGGTTTTGTTGAAAGTCTCGCCTTGGAAAGGTGTGGCACGATTTGGAAAACATGGGAAGATGAACCCACGGTGAAACTTCCTGGAAAGGATCAGAACCATTGCTTACAAGCTGAAACTTCCAGAAAAGCTTAGCAGTGTCTCCGACACGTTTCACGTGTCTAACCTCAGGAAGAGTCCTACTCAAGAAACAGTCGTCATTCCCGCAAACAAGATTCACATCAACGACGAACTCCAATTTACTAAAGAACCTGCTGAGGTTACGGACCAGAAAGTCCATAAAACACGGAGAAGTCGTATTAAACTTGTCAAGGTCCGTTGGAATTCATGTCATGGCCCAGAGTTTACTTGGGAGCATGAAGACCAAATTAAGTCTAAGTATCCGCATTTGTTTCACAAATCCCCTGCAACCGATAACACAGCTTAAATTTCAAGACGAAATTCTTTTAACGGGGGGAGTATGTGACAACTGGCACTTTTCCATGTATTTCGTATAATAATAAACAGTAAATTGTACTTTGATGACTGTGCATGATTGAATTAACAAGAAGAATGATTTCTGATTACTGTCATATACATACAAGTGCATTTCATGTTGCAAGATTGTTTATCATTATTACATGCAACACAGTGTGGTTCAATTAGTGCACAGAACAAAGTTAGCACAGCTATCAGACAAACTAGAAGTACTGACGGGAGTTCAGTACTCATACAGACATGATGTTAAGACACAGAATGAGCCCCGAAACCAAGAACTTCACTAGAATAGTATGTAGCAAAGTAGGGATCATGAAACTGCCTTCCGAGTGATGATTTAAGTGCCGGAAAGAGCCCGAAACACATTAAAACTGCAGAATTCTGCAGAAAACAGCAAAATTCAGCTTTTAACCCCCAAAATATAATGCAGAAATGTGGTTTAATGGTCCATAATACTTTGATAAGTGTCGGGAATCAAACCTGTCATAGAAGACAACATAAAGCACACTAAACTGCGCAATTTAGCACCTTAATGAACTGGTAGCCAACCGAACAACCGGACACTACCCGAAACACCAAAATTCAACTAGAAGCATTGTTTTAATGTATTGAAGCTAGTTATGAATACTAAACATCATGTTACTACTTAAAACATATAAACACAATTAAACACTAACTAATACCCTTGAATTCTAACCAAAGCACTTAACTAATATTTGAAATGGAACTAGGACCCCCCCCCCCCCCCCCCGAGGACGGTTAGAACATGGGGGCCCACATTAGATTTCTTTTTATTAATTAAGTTGATATGCTATAAAGATTTAGAACATTATTACCATAATGTAAAAGATTGTTGGAAATCTTTTATAAGAACCATTAGTTCATGTGCTCTAATCATCTTCATATCTTCAAACAACATAACACCTTCATCTCCTCTCCATACTCACGGCCATACCTCTATCCCCATACACTTTCATTTTGATTCATCTTACAACCAATCTAAGCTTATACAAAGGCGAAGGAAGGTGATCTAAGGCAGCTTCAAGCACTAGAAGTGGAAGGACCTTCTTTAGGAGCTATTAACCACCCATTTTATTCTTCATCTTGCAACTTGTTCTTCCCTAGCCTTAGTGCTAGTAGTAAGACTCTTTGATCCTATTTTTACTCATGATTTTAGTGGTTGAAGTATAATGTAACTTAGTAATTCAAAGAATCTCAACAAAACATGAAGATGAACTTGAACATAAAGCTCTAAATCATGAAAATCAAAGATGTTTTAGTGTATATGTTAAACTTGTTTGTTGATTTCTTGTGTTTATGGAGTAGATCACCATATGAAGCTTGCTAGATGATGATTAAACACATGATCTAGCAAGTATAATGATGGACCTTGAGAAAATCATGTTGATCATCCTTTATGTAAACTATGAGCTTGAAGTTGAACATGATTTAGTGTAGGATGATAAATCCTACAAGTTAAATGTCTTGAAAATTTAAGATTTCAAAAATAATATTTTCAAGAAACTAAAGTTTCTTTCAATATTTAACATGGATTGATTTTTGAAAGAAAGAAAACATATTTTGATGGTTAAATAGGACTAGTAATGTGTAGGAAACAAGAAAAATACAAGAAGATTAATTTTTGAAAAATCATCATACAAGTTGTAAAGAATGAAAATACACAAGAATGAGTTTTATGAAATAAGAACCATGGATTTAGTGTTCTTACAACATACTAAACAACATGTTAAATTACTACAAATTTTTACTAACTTCAAGTTCATGACATAATGTAAAAATGCATATTTTTGGCTCATGGTAAGTTGTGTGAAGATTGTTGTTGTTTGATGATGAATTTTTAAAAGAAAATGATATGCTAATAAGCATGGGAACCTCCATTTTGAAGGGGAAACTATGGCCATTTTTTGTAGAAATTAAACACTTAGAAAAAATATTTTTAAATAAGTGTTTACAAGTAATTTTTGATCTTGGTTTTAATTATAAAAGTTGCCATAATTTTTATTACAAAAATTACAAATATTGGAGGTTTATTTTTGATAATAAAAATCACTAAGTATATATTTAGAGAAATATATATTTAGATGTCACAAAATTTGTGTGCTACTTGTATATTGATTGTATTAGTTATATTAATTTAGGGACTTGAAAATAATATAACACATCAAAATACCAAAAATTGTAATATAAAAATATTACCAAAATCACAAGAAAATGAATATATATTTTATACCCGAATATCAGACAAATCGGGCAAAGGACACTTGGACAATATATATATATATTCTGGAAATAAATTTGTAACTCGACAAATGTGACAAACGGTATTTTGAAACCGAAGAAACAGCAAAATATGGAATTTTTACAAGTATTACAAAATATATCATATTTTGTTGAAATAGAAAATATATTATTTTTGAAGTATATATTTTCATAAACAACACAAAAAAAATATTATTTTGGTGAAAACTAAAAATATATATTTTTCTAAGTTAATCTTAAAAATATATTATTTTTAAGATATATATGAAAGTATACTTATTTCGCCAAGTAAAATTTATAGATATTTTTCTATAAAAATTCTCTTAAAATAGGTATATTTTAAGAATATAAAGTTGGTTATTTTTAGTTGTATAAAAATAATATTCCGGAAAATTTTACACAAATTAAGTATAAAATACTTAATAAACACAAGATAATACGTATTCTTATACGTATAAATACACAACGGAATACACTACCAATATTTGGCAAAATACACAAATACACAAGCACGAAAATACACAAGTACAAGTATACCCATACTTGAGAAAATATTTATGTGAGAAATACATGACAAAGCAAGTTAAAAATAAAAATATTATTTTTTTACGATATTCCAAATAATTTAAGTTAAAATATTCCTATTTTAACTAATACTTATATAATTTGGAATTAAATATTGTACGTCCAACATATAACTCAAAGTATACCAAATCCAAAATAAATCTTAATAAATAAGACTAAGAGTCGTTACACGACCTAAACGTCTAATAGAACATAGTACGTGTGTAGGTAGTGATATGACCCTGGAAGTGAAACCTTGAGTATACGAGACAGCAGGACGCAAAATTGTGAGTTCATGTCCCTCTTTTCTCTTAACTGTATTCGGATTTATAACTCTCGGGGGTGAAATACATGTCAACATGGGTATGATTTGGCTATGAAATGAACTATTAGATCATGTAAGCATAGGCTTAAACTGAAGTGCCATTAACTCTTTTAAGAACCACGGACAAGGGTTAGATCTAACGGGTACGGCTGAGCCCCACTCATGGTCCTTGTGTGTCCACCTAGAGTGTTGTTGTGTCCCAGTCGAGGTGATTCGAAAACGGTTAAGGTGATTTGACACAGTCAAGGTGATTTGATACAGTCAATGGGATTTGACACAGTCAAGGGGATTTGACACAGTCGAGGTGATTCGACACAGTCGAGGTGATTCGACACTAATAATCGTCTACTCGGGTTAAGTATTCCCTATGTCGTCACATATATTAATGTCCTTGCAAGACATTAATTGATCTGTTCATAGATGTGACAACTGTCAAAAATTCAGGTATCCGTACAATTAATTAACCATGATTAGTGCTTAATGACTGTGCTGATCTGCAATTAACTGCTTTCTGATTTCTGCCATATACATACATGTGCATCATACATTGTTTAACGTCATACCAATATTGCATGAAAGCTATATTGCCTCAAATGATGCATTAAGTACAGTTAGCACAGTTATCTGATGAATCAGGAAAATGCTGACAGAACTCAGCACATAGACAGACAGTGCATTGAGACACAGAATGAGCCAGAAACCAAGTATGACACTAGTATAGTGTGTAGGAAAGTAAGGATCACAAAACTGCCTTTCTAAGTAATAATTTAAGTGCCGGAAAGTGGCTAAAACTCACCCAAAGTGCTGAATTCAGCAAAATTTAGCATAAATCAGCACTTTAACAATCTAAATTTATGCAGAAATGAGGTTAAATGGTCCTGAATGCTTTCCTAAGTGTCAGGAATTAAAAGTGTCACAAAAGGGTACATAAAGCACACTAAACTGCAAAGTTTAGCACTTTAACGAACCAGTAACCAACCGGACACTACCCGAAACATCAAATTTACACTAGAAGCACTGCTTTAACATTTCAAAGCTAGTTATGGTCCCCGAACATCATAACACCCTATAAATATCTAGTAACTAACATAACTAACTAACACTTGATTTTTAACCATAATGTAACTAGCATGGTTGAAACCTATCCTATTACCCCCCCCCCCCCCCACCTAGTAATCGGCCCATGCCCTCCTCCATACTCCAAGATTTTATCTCAATATTAAATTGGATCTTGTTTCTCTAATTAGAACATATTACACAATGGATGGAGACTTGAAATTGGTTTATAAGTTAACACCTAGAACATATTCTCATAATCTTCATTCTCACAAAAATACACAACTCTCTCTCCCTCCTCTTGTGCTCTCGGTCGAACTCAAGCACACCCACATCCACCATCATTCAATCTTCTACATTCATTCCACACATTTACAAAGGTGTTAGAGACCATACAAAGAAGCTAGGAGCTTGTGGAAGTGGAAGAACCTCTCTTGTTTGCTTTTATCCATCTCATTTCTTCACTTGATCATCCCTAGCCTTGTGTTAGTGGTAAGAGTCTTGATCTTGCTAGTTTACTCTTATTTTTAGTGGTTATCATACTCATAATCTTAAAGAACACTAAAGATCATAAGAATGAAACTTGAACATAAGCATGTTTAATGAAGTAATCTTGATGAATATGAGTTGTTATGCTTGTTGATCATTGATTGTTTGTAGAAATGATGTTGATTATCATAAGATCTTGCTAGATCATGATTAAAAACATAATCTAGCAAGATGTGAAAGTAGAAATATTGTAGGATGATAGATCATATACACATGAAGCATGAACTTGAATGAATAAATGGATTTCTTGAAAAATCATGATCAAAGTAAGTTGTTAATCATATGGATCTAAGAATTTCATGAAGGATCTCTAAAGAAATGTAACACCCCAAAAACGGGTTTGGTAATCAAACCACGTTAATATTAATGAAAGGGTAAAATACCCTTAGTGGTAAAAAAATTAACCCGGTAAATATTAGGATTTAAATAAATAAACCTAATATTAAACAAAACGTGAATAAAAGCTTTTAAGGAAATAAAGTTTATAAGAGGCCCGAGTTAACAAGACTTAAAATAAACTGAGTCATAACTTCCCTGAACCCACCAAGTAACTAGGAATATCAACCTAGTTAAATATATGCCTTAAAACAACGAAGAAAACTTGGGTAATAACCATTTTATAAAGTTACAAACTAGAAGGGCCAAAAGAGAAGATTGGAACTTGATATTTATTAAATATCAAAACACTACACACACATTAGTGTGTGTGCGTATGCGTGAGAACGAGCAGGGGAACAAGGAGCAAGCCAAAAACCCTAACTCACACTAAATCAAAAAATTGAAGCTCAATTCAAGCCCCAAATCGATGCATGAACACATAAAAATGATCACCAAGTCATGGGGATCATAAGGTATGTCACAAAACCTAGATTGGTTAAAGTTGAAATTCGAGACAAGTAGGTTACTTGCGAATAAATTGATGGATTATGATCCAAAGATGAAATTAGATGTTTATGTATGCCTAATTTCGTTAGATATGATGAAATTATGAAATACTTGATGTGGGTTACTTCTAACTGATGAACAAGTAGATTATCAAGTGGGTTTTGATGATATGATGAAGCTAATGAGATAATCATGTTTAAAACCATCATGGATGATAGTATTAGGAATGATACTTGAACAAATTATGAGTTTAGGTATATGTTCATAGTTGCCATGAAATGGGTTAATTATGTTATGGTGAAATTTGTGATTTTATTCATGTACATGGATGTTTGAAATCATGATATCCACTAGTTGATATGTAGAACTTGATTTTATTAGGTGTTCGGACGAATGCTAGTGATATGATAAAATGGGTTTTCACTTATAAATGAGAACCCTTAGTTCTTGCGAAAATACATGAATAAATTAGTCTTGATAATCGCTTGAACTAGTTGAAGTGTAGAAAACGTAATGAACTTGGATAGAAAATAGCTTAAAAACGGTAGCATCATTATAATGTCTACTGGATAGTTGATAAGATCGCCTAAATAAGTTATTGAACGCAAATATGCAACTCATATGATTAAGGGTAATTGACTTTTAAAAAGTCAAATTAATCAATGATGAGGTCGAATAGTAGTTTCGACATAAAATTCGTAAGATGAAATAATCGTATGTGATAATGACTAATCTAACCGTCTTACGAATTGTGATGATAGTTTGACGCCTAACAAGCTAGGTGAAAGCTTGTGGATGAAGCGGGTCAAACGGAGCAAGTACGGAAAGAAAAGTGTGGCATGGATGCAAGGTAAGTAAAGCTTACACTCTAATTATTTAATACCTAATGATTTTACAGGTTATGGATGATAAGTCTTATTTAAATTATGATGTTCCGACACGACAAGTGCGGTCCGGAACAAAAGACAATGGTCATAAACCATGTTGAATGGATAAAAAGGAGCTAATATGGTTAAATAGTCATGAAATGACTAAAAGATAACGAGTCTTTAATAACTACCTTATATGGTAAACCAATGCAAATAATCAGGGTAAAATGGTACTTTAGTCACTTGTTGACAATAACAGTTAGTTGTGAAAGACACTTTATAGCGTAAGTTATAATGGGTCAAAAGAATCAATAAATGATTTATAAGTAAAAAGACTATACGGTGTAAACCGGAGCGAGTCATATAGATAAGATGGTAATAAATATCATCTCATAAAGATTCATGGTCATTTAGACCAAACGGGTCAAAAGGTGAAAATATCACCCTTTGATAATATTGACTAATGGTTTGTCCAGTTGTGTGATTTAGGAATAAATAGCACATGGATGTTTACATTTACGTAGCGGCCACTTAGGCAAGGTATCGAAACGGGTCAATATATTGATCCGAGCCAGGTTTGTATAATGATTCAACTCATCATGTAGAACTTGAGGTTCTATAAGAGTTAGACAAGGATAAAATATAGATATTCGGTTATCTTTGTGGTAAACCGAATAAAATGAGTTATGATTATGGTGTTTTAGAAATATAATGGTTTATAAACAAGATTATAGTTTTAAAAGTGGGATTTTGGTCGAACATGGCTTTAAAAGTCCTTCGTCGTAATAGGAGGGGTAAAAGTGACCAAAATGCCCTTATAAGTGAAATTGAGAAAACGACCCTTAAGGGTTGTTTAGAAATGATTTTTGTGATCAAATAGATACTTGGAATAAGTATAAAAAGTGAAATATGCGAATCTTTGGGTCAAATGACTCTATATATGGGTCTTTGCCGTAAAATGATTGTAACACCCCGTGTTTTCGGAAGTCAAAGTCAAAGTCAAGGTCAAAGTCAACGGCCGATTGTACGAATTTGACTTATAGTAATTTCCTTATTTTAATTGTATTATGTGGAGTAAGTGTTGTTAATTGCTAAAATCGATGTGTGATAATCGCTACCTAATCGACTTACGACTGTGAGTTATAGGAAGTAACATTGCGATAAAGTTAACTAATCAATAATCAAGCTATGCTACTCGACATCGAATAGTGATACGAACAGCAACTCCACTTAATCTGGTTATTATACGTGTGTGTGTGCCTTATGTGTTACTTGTGCGTGTTATATATATATATATATATATATATATATATATGTTGTGGAAATCAATCGAACTCAATCGAAACTCAAAACGTAATCGAACTCGAATCCGAATCGAAAATCGAACTATGACAATTAGTAGTTGGGACTAAATGTAATTTGACTTGGAAACCCTATAATGACGAGCCGCTCGCAATCGAAATCGAAACATAAAAAATCGTCGCGTTAAGCAATCGAACCAAGTGCCATCCGGCCGGATAGCCATCCGACCAGATAGCCACTACGCTCCAGGTCAGGCGTCATCCGACCAGGATGTCATCCGACCGGATCGTCATCCGGGCGGTACGTCATCCGATCGGATAACCCTTTCCTCTTTTGGAATCCTATAAATACCCCTTTCAATGTCATCTTTTCCACTTTTGGAAACCCTCTATCCGAACTGTTCGTACTCCCCACCTTTTCTTCGATTTCTCTCAATCCAGGTAAGAACTCTCCCTAAATCATGTACTTTCTTGTTCTACACGCACTCCTACACCTTTCTACCTCTTAAATCTTAATTTTAACCGTGAAATCACTAGATTTCGGGTGTTCTAGGGTGACGTCATCATGTGTTCTTCAAGAACTTCATGTTTTGGCCTCAATCCACCAAGAACAACTTAGATCTAACCGATTTCCACAAAGATCTTGTAAAGATCTTGACACAAGGGTGATGAAAGAGGATTGAAAGATGGTTTTAACTTTCTTTCAACTCTTTTGCACTCAATGTACTCAAAACCGATAGGATCCGACCCTGATCTAGTCTTCTACTCGATTGTAGTGTTGTATTAGCTCAAGATCCGGATCCTACCCACGAGACTACCGATTTCGGGTTAGTCAAGAACAACCGTCTCAAGTTGGTAACCGGCCGGACTAGGGTGATTCCTGGTCGGGTTGGTCATCTGGGTCAAACAAGGGGTTCTGTTGGCTAACACGTTGTCAAAGTGTCTCGACATAATGACAAACCATCAAAACGACCAAGTGTAGGACGAACGGAAACAACCATAACGGATTGCTACCCGACCGGATTACAATCCGATCAGATAGGTCATCCGAACGGATTGCCATCCGAACGGATCACACTTGGGTCCCACCTTTAAAACAATCTTACTGAAGTTTGAGTATCGAACGAATTGCAATCCGATCGGACGACCATCTGACTGGATTACTCTTCGGATCATGAGATACTAAGACTTTAAGGACTTAAACAATTTTCAACATGTTCAATGACAAGGTTGCCATCCGATCAGATTGCCATCCGATCGAATGACGCTTCTGTTGTGAACTTGCTTTCAGTAAGTAACCTCATCACTAAGTCGCCATCCGACCGGACCATTGTCTGACCGGATGACCATCCGAACGGATTGTCATCCGCACGACCAGTCATCCGATCGAACGACTTGATGGATAGAGATACTTCCGTGGTTTCAAAATACTACAACGAAAACTTCAAAAGATAAGCCATCATATACAAACACATCCTTCTTATAGGAAGAAACAATCCACTCGAATCGTCATCCGACCGGACAACTGTCCGACCGGATGACCATCCGAACGAATTGTTATCCGCACGGATTACCATCCGATCGGATTACCATCCGATTGAACCACTATCCGACCCTTTCACACTTTGTGATGTTTTGCGCATCACTTATCGTTATGCTATCAAATCTATTCAGGCTAACCTTACTCGCTAAGCGCTCCCTTCAATCCATTAATCGCAGTGAGTATACTCGATCCCTTTTTGGTTTAAGCACTTTTGATACAAACACATCCTTCTTATAGGAAGAAACAATCCACTCGAATCGTCATCCGACCGGACAACTGTCCGACCGGATGACCATCCGAACGAATTGTTATCCTCACGGATTACCATCCGTTCGGATTACCATCCGATCGAACCACTATCCGACCCTTTCACACTTTGTGATGTTTTGCGCATCACTTATCGTTATGCTATCAAATCTATTCAGGCTAACCTTACTCGCTAAGCGCTCCCTTCAATCCATTAATCGCAGTGAGTATACTCGATCCCTTTTTGCTTTAAGCACTTTTGGGTGTTACATACGTTACGACTATTCAAATCACATCAATCACACTACTCGATACTATTTGAACACTAACCGTTAATGCATGTTATACGTGGTTTATGAATGCTTGTTTGTTATGTTTACACATGGAATGTTGTCTACCTGCCTTAGCAACGATAGTACTATAGTTTGGACTCAGCACCCGTTCACACGGGGGTTGTTAAGGACCATTACTTGCATGGATTACGGTGGTAATCATGTATTGCGAACTGCCTCGGGCAGTCAACCCGCAGTCATTGGTATCGATGGATCTATGTCGATAACTAACATGCTTCATTTAACTATGTGTACGTGCTCGTTATGCGTAAACGAATTCAAACTCTATATGCTATTATCAAACTTGTATGCTCACCTTTACATTTATGTATTGACATTATTTTAACGTATGTGACAGGTGCTTAGGACGCACACTTGGTAGGAATTTGAAGCTAGAATAAAGCTTTAGAGCCCAACAAATAGTTGTCTGTATTGGTCAAACTAAGGGTCTCTAGAAGCAGATAAACAATTGCTGTCTATTTAAATCTGAGTTGTCGGAACAGAATATTTACCTGGATTTTATCTGTAGTAATTTGTTTACTGTTTGAGACATGGGATGGGACATGTTAATTTAAATTGAATGGTAATGATAGTTGTTATGGAAACTTCTGGACAATCTGTTTCGCTCAGTGCCATGCCCCGATGATTCCGCCATCGGTTGGGGTGTGACATATTGGTATCAGAGCCATAACTATAGGGAATTAGGCAAGACTCGACCTAGTCCGGGTCGGTGTCATAAAAACCTAGTCTATAGTTAGGAACCAACAGACCAATTTATGCATATCCAGTAGGGATTATGTACGAGCTTATTCCTCGCTATTATCATTTATGCTACACTATCACTACACTCGAAATTACAGCTATAAATAGGCGATAAAGTCGAGATTAGGGGTGAAACCCACAAACTCTTGACTAAATTGCTTGAATTAATGTTGTTTTATCAACTTATCAATGGTGTCTTCTTTCTTTTTCAATAACGAACGCTTGTTCAATGGGGGAATTATACCAAATCAGGAGTGAAATCCATACTTTGATGAATAATCTCCTCGACTTTATCAAAAACAGGGACGAAGTTGTTGAGACAGGGGTGAAACCCTAACCTTGACGACTTGTTCCGCACATTTTACAGACTCCCACCAAAGTCTCGACGGACTCCAACGACCTAAAGTCACAACATGACTAACGGGATGTGTGTCAGACGCCCAAGAATCGAGGCGAGGACACAGTCCTGAAAGTCAAACGTAGACGACAAGTCCTTGCGAATAGTTGAATCGCTTTGGTTAGTCGAAGTCTACTAGCCGCAGACAATCTACTTCTCGAATTTTATGTGCTTAAATTCCGAGCCCGCAACTGCTGACTCAGATGGTTCGTCGATTTTATGTGATTTATGTGGTTTATGTTTATTTGTTAGCGTTTTGAGGTACTATTGGATTCGATCTAACGCCTTTGCTTCTGCTAATCACACAACACACTACACATCATTAACAAATCGTTGAATTGTGGACGACCTTATGCTACGATGTACGCTTATACTACGTTATTCGATATACTAAAACGCTATCGCTATATTCGAACGCTCGCGAACTTTGAATGATAGGTTTTGTATTCTGAGGTAGTCAGAATGCTCTACGTGTCTCTATATGTACCTCTCAATGATAAAGGAACACGCATAATCATAAGAAAGTGGATACATGCAAAATATGTGTTTAAGTAAGTTATGTGCCTATGTGCCTATGTGCTTATGTGCCTATGTGTTTATGTGTTTATGTGATTATATGGTTCTGTGTCCTACATGGTTATATGTCTATGTGTCTACATGATATGTGTTCCTGAGCTTTAGTAGTAGTAGACGTGTGAGGTGAGATTCGAATACATGTGTTGAGTCCTCTGACGATGTCTGTTGCAGACAATGTCGTCTGGATCCCGTCACGCACTTTCTCGTCAAGAAAAGAGAGACAAACGTCTTGCTGCCATCATCGCTAAGAGTGTGGCAAAAGCCGTGAGTGATGTTTATGAGAATGCCAGCAAATCGTCTGAGGAATCGAGAACCAAAGCTCCTAAAGCTACCGCGAAGGCCTTCAATTTCAAACAATTCAAGTTGTGTGGGCCAAAAGAATTCACTGGTGAGGGAGGTCCCACTGCATTATTCCACTGGTTTGATTCCATTAAGGTTACTCTGCGACAGAGTGGTTGCCCTGATGACCTCCGTACTCTGAATGCTACCGGCGTTTTCCAGTCCCGTGCACTAGACTAGTGGACGGCCGAGAGGAACAAGCGAGGGAACGATGCAGCCTACAGTCTGTCATGGGACGAGCTCAAGGAAGTTATGCTAGAGGAATTCTGCCCTCCTCACGAACGTCAAAAGCTAGAGGATGAATTTTGGCACATACAGCAAAAGGATGGTGACAATGCTGGTATCACTGCTCATTTCAAACAGCTCAGCATTATCTATCCCGATCAAGTCAAGACTCCAGACATGGCAATCAAGAAGTACATCCGGGCCCTGCCCGACTGTGTTGCTGATTTCGTGCAAGCGGCTAAGACTACGACGATCGAGGAAACTTATCTACTGGCCGCTGAAATCAACGACAAGCGGGTTAAGGCTGGTGTCTGTGTTGGATCGTGTACGGTGACCCTAAACAGTCAGTAAAAGTAGTTCATCATTGTTTACAGAGGCGGAATCAAAGTAAACAACGTCACACAGCTTGTTCCTTTTAACTTTCTTCTCTATTACTGATTTCTGAGCTTTTACAATGTATTCTGACAAAAATCTGGCAGCACCTTCGCTCACACACAATCTGGTCCGTCACAAATGAACATGCACAACACCTATATATAGACTAAGCCATTCCGTTTGAAAGTGACACAACCATGTTCAAACGGACTGGTTCAAACGGACAGACATTTTCAAACGGACTGGACATGTTCAAACGGACGGACCTGTTCAAACGGACTCACTACCTAAAACATGACCAAACCCTAATTCAATCACTGTGGTCACTCATTTAACCTATCTAGACATAAGACTCGATAAGACGTAGTTAACAGACATTCAGTGCACCAACAGACTCCCCCTTGGATGTTGACGAAGTCTTTGGCTTCGAGTCTTTAGTCTTTGTCTCTTTCCAAATTGTCTTGTCATTGTAAAAACTCTCTCTTCACAGGTTCAGGAACTCAACCTAGCTCCATCTTCAATCTCCCCTTTACCTGTTGATCCAGAAATCTGACTCCCCCTTTCGCAGACTCCCCCTCTCGATCAGCTAGGGCTTAAATTCTGGTTCAAACTTTAACATTTTGTTTCCATGGGGAACTACATTCCTGTTACCTGCATATACTCTACCCAACATAAGTATTACAAATTTATAACACTTAGATTTAAGAAACTTACTGGTAGAAATCATTCATTCATCAATCTGTATAGTTACATCAAGTTCAAGTAAATGACCTTGATTAACTAAACATACACTCTTTTAAAAACATTTGTATGTAACATTCAAATTTTATAAACAAACTCTCCCAATCCTCTAGTTCATCAAGTTTAGCACTTGGAATTTTGAAAATCAACTCTCCAACATCAGTTGTCGAAAATCTTTTTGTATTTTCAAAAATCTATACTAAAACACAATCTTTTTGGGTTTTTGTTTTTTTTTTAAATTAAAGAAATATATACAGACAATATTTTTGTGAGTTTGTGTAAGAGGATCATATCAGTTCATGAGACAAATCACAAGCACCGTTAAGCTTTTGACATTTTAAGTTCTAAACGATTCACGTTGATTGACGATATGTTTGTCCTCTTAAGCTCAATCTAAAAACTTTCGAAATGCTTATCGATACGTTAAGGTATATTAATTTTGCACTAAATTCTTATGGACCCCACGATCTCAACATATCCCCTCATCATGCAATACACTAACTCAAGTAATGCCTTTAAACTTTCATCAACTGTGATATGTGCGAAAACAAAGCAGAATGTTTAAACATTAACAATCAGGTCGATACTTCCGTATACGCAAAGAAAGTCCAATGTTTAAACAAAATAAGAAAATAAAAATAAGTTGAAGTTGTTTAGGCTTTAACCACTAGGTCGATACTCCCGTATACGCAGAGGTGATCCAAAGCTTAAACGAAACACCAAAGAAAATAAAGCAGAACATTTAGGCAATAACATCCAGGCCGATACTCACGTATACGCAGAGGATGTCCAATGCTTAAACAAAATAAAGAAATAAAACAAGTTTAAATCTTTGCAAAATGAAATGCACAATCACAGCGACTTTTTCAGCAAGTTGTGAAAGTTCACAAACTGACCGGTTTTTATGCTCTTTTAGCATTCAGCGATTACTGAGTAGGTACACAATCACGAAGGACAAAACTAAGTACTATGCTTTCAACCATGTTTCCCACTAGAACTAGGCTTTTTCATTTAAGTTTGTATCGTTATCGCAAATCTACTTGTCTAGCTGAGCCTATCGTCACATCATTAGTGAGACCGTTTATCACATTTGACATTACATTTCTTTAGCATGCTGGGATAGTCCACTGATTTACTATCATTTCCTCTTTTCTCAACAAAACTCATTTTTTCTTTTTCAATGTTTTTGGCATTTTCAAATTTTCAAATTTTTTTTTTTAATTTTCTCCCCCTAAAATCAAAATATGTTTCAATTTTGATTTTCAAGGAAAATTTGAAAACAAAATGTACAAGGTAAAGTGACAACATGATGTCAAATCGCTTCAATTCGCCATTCACTCGGCATAAACAATCAGAACTCCCCCTGACAACAAACTATTTTCCCATAATGATTTCAAAACACTTAAGTTTGTTTTAATCAAAATGATTTTTCCGGAAAATAAGTTTTGTTTGTCTTTTCACAAACTTGGGGTTCTTTCATCACATTGTTTTCCTTTAACCACTTGTCGGAAAGATAAATCAAGTACAACTTAATGTCCTTGATTAGTCTTTTGTAATTCGAAATATCACAGTTACCAACCTGTGAATTTCTCAAGAAAGATGCCGATACCTGTTCCACACTTACCAACCTGGGAACTCCGGCAAGTCAGGATTTTACTTGAATAGATTCACCCAAGCCTGACCAGCCTTGGGTTTGACAGTTTTTACCTCAACAGATGGCTCTTCTGGTTTTGACGAACCAGAATCATTGCCTGATCGTGGCTCCTCTAAGTTTGACAAGTCAAATTCATCGCCAACATGTTGCTCCTTTGTTTCTGAAGAAACAAATTCATGGCTAACAACTTTCTTTTTCTTCTCTTTTGTCCTCAGATTTGCTTCTGATGAATTCGTTTTGTTTGACTTATCGGTCTTGGGAGAGCAAAACGATTTATCAGAACTGTTATTCGCTTTGACGACTGTATCCGAGGACAAAATTTTCTCCAAGTATTCTCTTGCCTTCTTTCTCTTCTTCCTCAGTCTGTCTTTCTGCCCCTGTGAAAACTTCACTTTTGGTTCGTGAACTTTCTGTTCTTTGGGCTTGACATTGACTGGTTTCTTTACCAATTTCTGAGAATCAGCCCTCGATCCTCCCTTTGATCTCATTAGGAAATCTCTGGCAATGTGTCCTCTGATGTGGCATTCATAGCACCTTCTTGTTTCGAATATCTGACTTTGGCAGTTAACAGCAATGTGTCCTTGATAGCCACAAGTGTAACACACTCTGTTATCATACCTCTCACTACTTTCATACCACATACCGTCTTCATACCACACACTTAGATGAAAGCATTGATTTGCCTTGTGGTACTCATGTCTCCTCTTGTATCCTTGATTTGGCATTTAAGCACTGTGGTCAAACCTGCACCACTGGTTACCAACTTTTTGTGAGTTTTTATTTTCAGATTTTTGTGGTTTTTTATAATGATTTGGATGACTGAACTGATGAGCTTTTATTTTCATTTTGAAAATTTTTCAAATTTTTAACTTTTTGTTCCTGTTCTACAATCTTCTTAACAGGTTTTTGCTTTGAGCATTCACCTATTTCAGTAGATTGCAAAACAGTATTTTGAAATTTTTCATGTAATTCTAAAAATATTTTTCTTTTCTTTTCTTTTTCTTTTTCATCATCAGCTTTGTCATCGCAATCTTCAATTTTGACTTTGTCAAAATTTGTGACATTGTCACTTATTGGAACTGAATTGATCGGTTTTGGACAGACATGTGATGTAGAATTCACAAAACCTTTCAATTTATTCTCAAGCTCATCAATTTTATTTCGAGCAATTTCAGCTTCATTTTCAAGCCGAATGATTTTCTGAAGATGAGAATTTATTTCAATCTGTTTTTCAAGATTATTTTTAAAAATAACATATTTTTCATCTTCTAAAACCTTTATTTGACTTTGAAAATCTTTTTCAATCTTTAATTTTTCATTTTCAAAATCTTTTTCTTTTTCTTTAAAATTTTTGTTTTCTAATGACAAACTCTCAACATTCTTCAAAAGTTTGTCATTTTCAGATCTCAGTTTTCCACAATTCAAGCGCAACTCCAGAATCTGTTCATTATCAGCTTTTTTCTCGTCTTTCAAAGCTTTGTTTTCCAATGTCAAATTCTCCACATCTTTCAAGAGATTGACATTTTCTGCTTAGGATTTTTCACATTTTGAGCACACCACTTCATATTTTGAAGTTTCATTTTTCTTGGATTCTTTAATCTCTTTTTCTTTTTCTTTCTCTTCTCTGTTTCCCCACCATTTCCTTTGCCAATAATCATCTTCCTTTTTCATTTCTTTGATTATGGTTTCCATATCAAGAGTGTTATGATCAATAGCAATGTTTCCCTGGGGGTCAAGATAACATTCTCTGTCTGGATCCCATCTATTTGCTCTTTTTGCTTCAAGATAGATACCAGATATTCTGATCATTTTGTACTGAGCTAACAAATTTCTGTGACCATACTTCTGTTCTTCAGTTCTGTTGTCTTTCCAAGGAACAGGTTCAGATTTTGCCATAATTTTATATCCTTGAATTACCTCGAAATCACCTGCAAACAAACAAACAAATGATCAGTTTAAATGAACTGAATACGTGAAAGTGTGTTTGTGAAATCAATCTAAGACTCGTGTCAAAGATTTGCGGATAAATGTTGTTCGGATGAAATCACTAAATGAATAGGCTTGATTGGAACGAAATGGATTCAATCGGGCCTTAGAATGATTTGGGCCTCCCTTTTCACACGCTTATTGAACCTTAACTGGTCTTGGGCCAATTCACTATAGTGGGCAGATTTGAGATTTACTTTGATTGGGCCGATTTATAGGATCAACTCACATGCACAACTGACACATTTGTTTATTAACACATGCAGCACTAAACCAACAACTTTAATAAAATCACAAATGACCGACACACTTATATTGCTTTTAAAGTGATCTGACAAAACACATGCAAAATAATGACTGCATTTATTAATCACATGTAGCTGCTCAAATTGACTTTAAGAATGATTCGCATGTGTCGACAAAAATATTAATCACACTACAATCTGATTGGACCGATATACTATTTTTTTTTTTTATTAATGAGCTGTCAACAATTTATGTTATTCAAATTCTGATTGGACCTCAAATTTTTATCCAGTCAACACACGATATGACACACTCAAACAGAACCCCTTTCAAACGTGAATCTTTCAAATGTGAACTTTCAAACGAACCTCTTTCAAACGTGAATCTTTCAAACGATGTGTGGCTTTCAAACGGAAATCAGTTTTCAAACGAGAAACTCAAACAGAATACATTCCTCAAACGGTAATATAAGCCAATTTCAAACGGGATCAAATTTTAAGTGTATTTTCAAACGTAATGATCTATGACATCAGCATTTTTCGAACAATTTCAAACGGTTTAGGTGTTTTCAATCAGTTTTAAGTCGAATTTTAGTCTCAAATTTTCAAGGATTAGTTAACACTGTATTTCGATTGATATGTGAGAGTTTTAGTCCATTTCAACCGAAAACACTTGTTCAAATCAGAGAAGAAAAGTAGAAGTGAGTAGAAATGTGAAAATCCGGTGAAATCAAGCTGCAATGGTATGAACTCCTCGTCCTGAGCTCTGATACCACTTGTTGGATCGTGTACGGTGACCCTAAACAGTCAGTAAAAGTAGTTCATCATTGTTTACAGATGCGGAATCAAAGTAAACAACGTAACACAGCTTGTTCCTTTTAACTTTCTTCTCTATTACTGATTTATGAGCTTTTACAATGTATTCTGACAAAAATCCGGCAGCACCTTCGCTCACACACAATCTGGTCCGTCTCAAATGAACATGCACAACACCTATATATAGACTAAGCCATTCCGTTTGAAAGTGACACAACCATGTTCAAACGGACTGGTTCAAACGGACAAACATTTTCAAATGGACTGGACATGTTCAAACGGACGGACCTGTTCAAACGGACTCACTACCTAAAACATGACCAAACCCTAATTCAATCACTGTTGTGCACTCATTTAACCTATCTAGACATAAGACTCGATAAGACGTAGTTAACAGACATTCAGTGCACCAACAGTCTGGGATAAGACTTCGAAGCATCTGCATCAAGCTACCGCCACCGCACCAACTGCTGAACCCACCTCATCGAGCAACAAGAGGAAGAACAAGAGAAAGAACAGCTCCAGCAACAAGAACTGTGTGATCACTGCTGCACCAGTTCAAGCCGTACCAGCACAACAGCGTCAAGTAGCGGAGCCTGTGGCTAATGCACCTCTTGCAAAGCGTGCATACACTGGGCCACATCCGCTCTGCCCTACTTGTACCTACCATCACCCAACTGCCATTGCTTGCCGTTTTTTATGCTCATTGCAATGTGTACGGGCATTTTACTGCTAACTGTCGTATTCGACAAGCTCCTGCTCATCAAGCTCTACTCACCGCCCCACAGGGTCAACAAGCTCCTCCGGCACCCGCGGTCAAAGCCAGAGCCTGCTTCGCCTGTGGCGATCCTAACCATTTCGCCAACATGTGCCCAAACAGGGTTGTGAAACAAGAGCCCCAGCAGCAACAGCCTCAGCAGCATCAGCAACACCAGCAACAACAGCAGCAACAGCAACAACAGGCAGCACGCGCCAGAACTTTCAACATCAACGTGCGCCAAGCCCAAGCCGACAACAACGTGGTTAATGGTACGTTCCTTGTGAATGGTATTTATGCATCATGTTTGTTTGATACTGGAGCCGATAATTGTTTTGTGTCGTTCGAATTCGAGAAGCTCCTTAATCGTAAACGCTCCAAACTTTCTTCGACGTTCGATGTAGAAGTCGCCACCAGGAGAACTGTCGCCGTCCATTCCGTTATCCGTGATTGTACTCTTGAGCTCAACAATCACATCTTTCCAATCGACCTTATTCCGATGCAACTCGGAAGTTTCGACGTCATAGTAGGCATGGACTTTCTACACGAAAACCATGCTGAAGTTGTGTGTTATGATAAGATGATTCGATTTTCGCTCGCGAATGGTGACTCATTGTGTGTATACGGGGATACTACTTCAAAGGGTCTCAAGCTCATGTCATGTGTGCAAGCTAGCAAGTATATCTGCAAGGAATACAGGGCTTTCTTGGCTAACATTGTAGTAGCGGAGAAGGAAAAGAAAGAGAAGAAGGAAGTACAAGACGTTCCTGTGGTTCGTGAATTTCCTCATGTGTTTCCTGATGATCTTCCAGGTTTACCGCCAAGTCGTGATATCAACTTTTGTATCGACCTCATTCCTGGAGCAAATCCTGTTGCCAAAGCTCCTTATCGACTCGCGCCATCTGAAATGCGTGAACTCTCAAACCAACTCCAGGAATTACTTGAGAAAGGCTTCATTCGCCCGAGCACCTCTCCATGGGGCGCTCCAGTCCTTTTCGTCAAAAAGAAGGATGGGTCGTTCCGGATGTGCATCGACTACCTGGAATTGAATAAGTTAACTATCAAGAACCGCTATCCCCTACCCCGTAATGACGACTTGTTTGATCAGCTACAAGGTGCTACGTGTTTCTCGAAGATCGACCTACGTTCAGGCTATCACCAACTGCGTATACAAGAGGAGGATATACCCAAAACCGTGTTTCGCACCCGTTACGGACACTACGAATTCGTTGTTATGCCCTTTGGTTTAACCAACGCACCAGCGGTTTTCATGGATCTGATGAATCGCGTGTGTAAACCATATCTCGACCGGTTCGTCATCGTATTCATCGACGACGTCTTGATCTATTCCAAATCGAAAGTCGAACACGCGCAACATCTACGTTTGGTTCTCGAGCTACTCCAGGGGAATCAACTCTATGCCAAGTTCTCCAAGTGCGAATTTTGGTTGGAGGAAGTTCAGTTTCTGGGTCACATTGTTAATAGTCAAGGCATACACGTCGATCCTGCGAAGATTGAAGCTGTCAAGAGCTGGGTTACGCCTAAAAACCCGTCTGAAGTCCGCTCTTTTCTCGGACTAGCGGGCTATTATCGACGATTTATCGAGGGATTCTCAAAGATCGCTGTTCCGCTTACCTCTCTCACTCATAAAGATTAGCCTTTTGTCTTGGGAACCAAACAAGAGATTGCCTTTCAAACCCTCAAGCATAAGCTTTGCAATGCTCCTGTTCTCACATTGCCCGACGGAAACGACGATTTCATTGTCTATTGTGATGCTTCCAACCTTGGTCTTGGTTGTGTTCTCATGCAATGGAACAAGGTCATAGCCTACGCATCTCGTCAGCTCAAAATCCACGAGAAGAACTATACAACCCATGATCTCGAGCTAGGCGCGGTTGTTTTTGCATTAAAGATTTGGCGACACTACCTGTATAGTACCAAGTGTACGATCTTCACCGATCATAGGAGCCTACAACATATCTTTAATCAGAAGGAACTTAATATGCGTCAACGCCGAAGGGTAGAACTTCTCAACGATTATGACTGTGAGATCCGTTATCACCCAGGAAAAGAGAATGTTGTTGCTGACACACTCAGCAGACGGAGTTATCTGCTTAGCACTCGTAATGTTCAAGCCCAACACGACCTCGAAGCCCTTATTCGTGAAGCCCAGCACGCGTGTTTTAACGAACGCACACTGAAGAGGGAAAAATCTACCATGATGGAGCCCAGCTTGTGAGCAAATCCAATGGGATATTCCACTTTCTGGACCGAATCTGGATCCCTAAGGGGACCAACTTGCGACAGATCCTGATGGACGAAGCCCACAAATCCCATTACTCTATTCACCCCGGTGCTGACAAAATGTACCAGGATCTTCGCTACAGATACTGGTGGCCCGGCATGAAAAGAGATATCGCTCTCTACGTGGGAAAATGCCTAACTTATGCAAGATTCAAGGCAGAACACCAAAGACCCTCTGGCTTACTCGAACAACCACCAATTCCTATGTGGAAGTGGGAAAGTATAGCTATGGATTTCATAACGAAGCTTCCGCACACGGCATCAGGTCACGACAGCATTTGGGTTGTGGTCGACCGTTTGACTAAATCAGCTCACTTTTTGCCGATACGAGAAGACTACAAGGTAGAACGATTAGCCCGAATCTACACCGACGAGATCATTTGTAATCATGGAACGCCTCGTGACATCATCTCTGATCGTGATGCTCGGTTTACCTCGCGACTGTGGGAAACGTTTCATATGGAACTCGGTACATCGCTTAATCTAAGTACCGCTTTCCACCCTCAAACCGACGGTCAGACTGAAAGAACGATTCGTACTCTTGAAGACATGCTCCGTTCGTGTGTCTTAGACTTCGGTGGTAATTGGGATAAATACCTGTCGTTAGTCGAATTCTCGTATAACAACAGCTATCATTCTAGCATCCAAATGGCACCATTCGAGGCATTATACGGAAGAAGATGTCGATCGCCTATTGTGTGGCACGAGATCGGTCACTCGCAACTAACCGGTCCTGAGCTACTGCAAGAAACGACAGACAAAATTTTCCAAATCCTGGACAACCTAGTGAAAGCTCAGGATCGACAGAAAAGTTACGCCGATAAGAAACGCAAGCCCCGTGAATTTGACGTTGGTGACTACGTACTCCTAAAGGTATCACCTTGGAAGGGTGTAGTCCGATTTGGCAAGAAAGGGAAACTAGCGCCTCGATATGTTGGACCTTTTAAGATTCTGGAAAGGATCGGAAAAGTCGCCTACAGACTCGAACTACCGAAGGAACTTAGTAATGTCCACCCGACTTTCCATGTGTCAAACCTCCGAAAGTGCTTAGCCGACCACGACTTACATGTCTCTCTCGATGACCTGCAAGTAAACGAAACTTTTCACTTCGTGGAGAAGCCTGTCGAAATCATGGATCGCCAAACCAAGCGGCTCAGACGCTCTTGCATTCCTATTGTGAAAGTCCGATGGGAAGGTAAATGAGGCGCGGAGTTCACTTGGGAACTCGAAAGCGACATGAAGGCGAAGTACCCACATTTGTTTAAAGAGAGAAGCTAGGGAGAGAAAGTGACATCGTGATTCAGGTGTTTGTACGATTTCATATCAATCAATTGAATCACCGATTATATTACGTTCTTGTGTGTTTGGTCACTTTCGTGTACGGATTCCGCACGTCACACGTTCGGTTCACAATCGTTTCGGAGTCAAAACCGACCCGAACCGAAAGTTCTCAAACGTGATTCACGGAGTTGTACAGCTTCCAGCTTAATTTCGGGACGAAATTCCCTAAACAAGGGGAGGCTGTAACACCCCGTGTTTTCGGAAGTCAAAGTCAAAGTCAAGGTCAAAGTCAACGGCCGATTGTACGAATTTGACTTATAGTAATTTCCTTATTTTAATTGTATTATGTGGAGTAAGTGTTGTTAATTGCTAAAATCGATGTGTGATAATCGCTACCTAATCGACTTACGACTGTGAGTTATAGGAAGTAACAATGCGATAAAGTTAACTAATCAATAATCAAGCTATGCTACTCGACATCGAATCGTGATACGAACCGCAACTCGACTTAATCTGGTTATTATACGTGTGTGTGTGCCTTATGTGTTACTTGTGCGTGTTATATATATATATATATATATGTTGTGGAAATCAATCGAACTCAATCGAAACTCGAAACGTAATCGAACTCGAATCCGAATCGAAAATCGAACTATGACAAATAGTAGTTGGGACTAAAAGTAATTTGACTAGGAAACCCTATCGTGACGAGCCGCTCGCAATCGAAATCGAAACATCAAAAATCGTCGTGTTAAGCAATCGAACCAAGTGCATCCGGCCGGATAGCCATCCGACCAGATAGCCACTATGCTCCAGGTCAGGCGTCATCCGACCAGGATGTCATCCGACCGGATCGTCATCCGGGCGGTACGTCATCCGATCGGATAACCCTTTCCTCTTTTGGAATCCTATAAATACCCCTTTCATTGTCATCTTTTCCACTTTTGGAAACCCTCTATCCGAATTGTTCGTGCTCCCCACCTTTTCTTATATTTCTCTCAATCCAGGTAAGATCTCGCTCTAAATCCTGTACTTTCTTGATCTACACGCACTCCTACACCTTTCTACCTCTTAAATCATAACTTTTAACTGTGAAATCACTAGATTTCGGGTGTTCTAGGGTGACGTCATCATGTGTTCTTCAAGAACTTCATGTTTTGGCCTCAATCCACCAAGAACAACTTAGATCTAACTGATTTCCACAAAGATCTTGTAAAGATCTTGACACAAGGGTGATGAAAGAGGATTGAAAGATGGTTTTAACTTTCTTTCAACTCTTTTGCACTCAATGTACTCAAAACCGATAGGATCTGACCCTGATCTCGTCTTCTACTCGATTGTAGTGTTGTATTAGCTCAAGATCCGGATCCTACCCACGAGACTACTGATTTCGGGTTAGTCAAGAAAAACCGTCTCAAGCCGGTAACCGGCCGGACTAGGGTGATTCCTGGTCGGGTTGGTCATCTGGGTCGAACTAGGGTTCTGTTGGCTAACACTTTGTCAAAGTGTCTCGACATAATGACAAACCATCACAACGACCAAGTGTAGGACGAACGGAAACAACCATAACGGATTGCTACCCGACCGGATTACAATCCGATCGGATAGGTCATCCGAACGGATTTCCATCCGAACGGATTGCCATCCGAACGGATCACACTTGGGTCCCACCTTTAAAACAATCTTCACTGAAGTTTGAGTATCGAACGAATTGCAATCCGATCGGACGACCATCTGACTGGATTACTCTTCGGATCATGAGATACTAAGACTTTAAGGACTTAAACAATTTTCAACATGTTCAATGACAAGGTTGCCATCCGATCGGATTGCCATCCGATCGAATGACGCTTCTATTGTGAACTTGCTTTCAGTAAGTAACCTCATCACTAAGTCGCCGTCCGACCGGACCATTGTCCGACCGGATGACCATCCGAACGGATTGTCATCCGTACGACCAGTCATCCGATCGACCGACTTAATGGATAGAGATACTTCCGTGGTTTCAAAATACTACAACGAAAACTTCAAAAGACAAGCCATCATACACAAACACATCCTTCTTATAGGAAGAAACAATCCACTCGAATCGTCATCCGACCGGACAACTGTCTGACCGGATGACCATCCGAACGAATTGTTATCCGCACGGATTACCATCCGATCGGATTACCATCCGATCGAACCACTATCCGACCCTTTCACACTTTGTGACGTTTTGCGCATCACTTATCGTTATGCTATCAAATCTATTCAGGCTAACCTTACTCGCTAAGCGCTCCCTTCAATCTATTAATCACAGTGAGTATACTCGATCCCTTTTTGCTTTAAGCACTTTTGGGTGTTACATACGTTACGACTATTCAAATCACATCAATCACCCTACTCGATACTATTTGAACGCAAACCGTTAATGCATGTTATACGTGGCTTATGAATGCTTGTTTGTTATGTTTACACATGGAATGCTGTCTACCTGCCTTAGCAACGATAGTACTATAGTTTGGACTCAGCACCCGTTCACACGGGGGTTGTTAAGGACCATTACTTGCATGGATTACAGTGGTAATCATGTATTGCGAACTGCCTCGGGCAGTCAACCCGCAGTCATTGGTATCGATGGATCTATGTTAATAACTAACGTGCTTCATTTCACTATGTGTACGTGCTGGTTATGCGTAAACGAATTCGAACTCTATATGCTATTATCAAACTTGTATGCTCACCTTTACATTTATGTATTGACATTATTTTAACGTATGTGACAGGTGCTTAGGACGCACACTTGGTAGGAATTTGAAGCTAGAATAAATCTTTAGAGCCCAACAAATAGTTGTCTATAGTGGTCAAACTAAGGGTCTCTAGAAGCAGATAAACAATTGCTGTCTATTTAAATCTGAGTTGTCGGAACAGAATATTTGCCTGGATTTTATCTGTAGTAATTTGTTTACTGTTTGAGACATGGTATGGGATATGTTAATTTAAATTGAATGGTAATGATAGTTGTTATGGAAACTTCTGGACAATCTGTTTCGCTCAGTGCCATGCCCCGATGATTCCGCCATCGGTTGGGGTGTGACAATTTTAGTCCGAGGGATAAAACTCGGAATATATAGATCTCCACATTAAATCCACCACAAATATAGTTGTGGTGGAAGATTACTTGGTAAGAAATGTGGAAATATAAAGCTAGATACAAATGAAAGCGAATCATGTTTAAAATATACTTAAATACCCTTAACGGGTCAAAATAAGCATACGAGCGAAAACGGGTTTAAATTGTGTAAGAAACCTGTGATTAGAACCTAACATGGTAGATAATATTAAATTGAAGAGGTGCATGTGAAATAAGGATCAAACAAATATGTTTGTTTGATAAATGCATAAACGAGTTAAAATTTGGTAAAAAGGTAATGAGTCGAAGGCTTAGAAGTCTCAAAATTAATTATGCCGGATGTTGGATTTTAACTCCATAAGATGGAGAATTAAATTACGAGTGCGTAGGAAAAAGAATCGGGTAAAACGGATTAAAAACGAGAGAGTTATGCTCGTTTCCGTGAAATCGGATTATGCTGGGAATATGCAGCACCAGCATCAACATTCTGTCGAAACAAGACCGTGGCGTCGCGCCAAGGCCAGGGCCTTTTGCCGTCGTGCGCGGTGACGGCCTAAAATGCTGAAAATTTTGTTTTTTTGTTTATTTCGATTATTTGACCCAATTTTCTTGTTGTACTTGTTATTTAACTATCAAAACTGACTTCTAAGTTAGTTTTAATCATAGGTGAATATCAAGAGTCCCGGATGAAGATCAAGCGGTGAGCAAGAACCGAACACACGTTAAATGAAGCTTCCGCGTCAAATCTAGAGTTGTTTTGCTAAAAGTGAATTATGTAAACATTTATAAATATGTTTTTGAAATGTTTTAAACATATGGGAATGTTAGTATGACAAGATTTTTGTAAAGTCACATTTTAGCATTAAAATGTGTATCTTATTATTAAAATCTTGTTTAATTGAGACGGGTGTTACAAGTTGGTAATCAGAGCTCATGGTTAAAGAATAAAGTGTGTTCGGTTCGAGGCTTGATCGCAAATCCGGTAAGTACATGTATATCAATGGTTTAGTATGATTAAAGTGTTGAGAACAACACATATGGTTATCGTGTAATACACGTTACACCAATAAAATCGATATAGAGTAGATATAGTCAACGAAATTACACGCGTTGATGCGTATAGTAGAAAAGCCTTGTATTATAATACGGGCATCCATTAATGTCGAAATTACTAACTATTGTAAAAGTTTTAATTGAAGGACACTCGCATCTGAAGATAGCGAGAGTTTAGCAAATTGCGGATATGACGATGGAACGGTCCGAGGTATGACAAGCAGAGCATACTCATCAAGGACCTAAATCGCGTGACGATCGCGAACAAGGTTAACGGCATAAAAAGCCCGTTAGGGCAAGCATTTACAGGTGCGCATTTTAAATTATTACGTGAATAGTAATATGCAACAAATACGTAGAGATTGAAAGTTGCATATGTAGATTAAAAACTTGGAAAAACCCGAATAGAAAATCTATCCGGGATATTGTTTCCAATAGAAACAAATAGAGGCATTACATACATGGGGTGTAATGTGAAAATTATAAAAAGTTCATGTATACCAGGTATTGATCGCTTACTCTGGCCAAGTAAGTGGTGAGCACGTGGTACCATGAACTTTTTATGATGGACATGCTTACATCCAATGTTGTAAGGATGGGGTTAGTGGGACAAATTAAAAAGTACCCAAATGAATCAGATAAGCAAAATATTTGATAATAATGTAAACGCACAGCCGAGTGACGGAAGCGTATTATATTAGGATAATGAGCCCGAGTGAAGGGACAAAGAAACATATAAAATGATTAATGTACGCACTGGGAAGGGGTGTACTTACACTCGAACCCGGAGAATGCAAACATGTAAAACGATTAAGGTATGCACTGGGAGGGGGTGTACTTACACTCGAACCCGGAGACTGCAAACATGTAAAACAATTAAGGTATGCACTTGGAGGGGGTGTACTTACACTCGAACCAAGGCCAGGGCCTTTTTCCGTCGCGCGCGGCGACGGCCTAAAATGCAGAAAATTTTGTTTTTTTGTTTTTTTCGATTATTTGACCCAATTTTCTTGTTGTACTTGTTATTTAACTATCAAAACTAACTTCTAAGTTGGTTTTAATCATAGGTGAATGTCAAGAGTCCCGGGTGAAGATCAAGCGGCGAGCAAGAACCGAACACATGTTAAATGAAGCTTCCGCGTCAAATCTAGAGTTGTTTTGCTAAAAGTGAATTACGTAAACATTTATAAATATGTTTTTGAAATGTTGTAAATATATGGGAATGTTAGTATGACAAGATTTTTGTAAAGTCACATTTTAGCATTAAAATGTGTATCTTATTATTAAAATCTTGTTTAATTGAGACGGGTGTTACAAGAAACCAAGTTAAAAATATAAGTTTCATTTAATATTGGTTCTTACATAAACAAACCTTATTTTTGGTGGTTAAACAAGTGTAGAAACACTTGTGAAACAAGAAGAAATCATAAAGAAATATTTTTAGAAATAATGATCACAAGTTGTAAACATCTATATTCTTTAAGAATGAAGTTTTTCAAGAATCAAGCACACTTTAGAAGGTAGCAAGGCTTACTAATGACACTAGTAAGTTCTTACAAATTTTTACAAAGATTCAAGTTCATGAAGTAGTAGATTGTAACTTGATATTGGCAAAATTGGAAAGTAAAAATTGATTATTATTGTTTGTGAATTGATTGTGATGATTTTTACAAAAGAAAATGATATGCTTGAAAGCATGGAAACCTCCATTTTAGGGGAAACTATGGTAAAATTTTCTAAAAATCCAAACACTTAGAAAAATATTTCTAAACAAGTATTCACAAGTGTATTTTAAACCATAAAGTGTTGCATAAACTTTGCCATAATTTTTGTTACAAAAATATAAATATTGGAGGTTGGTTTTTATAAATAAAAGTGACTAAATATGTATTTAGGAAATATATATTTAGATGACACCATGTGTGTGATTATTTGTATATTTTGTGTATTAGTTATATTATTTTAGGGCATGAAATAATATAACACATCAAATACCAAGAATTACAATCCAAAATATTACCAAAATTCCAAGGAATAAATATACAAGTGGTACACAAAATATTGGTGGAAACCGAACTATGGATTAAGACTTACAAAATATTCTGGAAATTATTCACAAAGTATATTTTGGTAAATAATATTTTGGATACCAAGGAAACAAAAATATGAATCTTACAATTACAACAAAGTTATATCATATTTTTTACAAGGGAAAAATATATTATTTTGGGCATGTATGAATATACATTTTTCTTGGAAAATGATATATAATTTTTAAGAAATATATATTTTCTTACAAACACGAAATACAAAATTTTGAGGTGAAAAATATAATTCCTCAAATAAATATGAAGAATATCATTTTTGGAGAAAAATGAGTTTATATATATTTTCTATGTTTGACATGAAAATATATTATTTTTGGAACTTATAAGAAAATACAAATGTTTTTGCCAAAGAAAAATTTATAAATGATTTTTCTAAGAAATATTTTTCTTGAAATATATATTTTGAAAGTATATATTGGTGGACTTTTATTAAAGATAATATTCCGAGAAAATTAATACGAAATTAAGTATAAGAATACGAATGCAAATACCCCCATCCTTGGGAAGTATTAAGTTACAGTAATATTGTTTTGACAATTATTCCAAAATCCAGTAAATATAATTTAAGTTAAAATATTAATTATTTTAAAAAATAATTATATAACCTGGAATAATATCGAAGATACAAAGAAACGTAACTCTAAGACATTAATACTAAGTCAAGGCACGACCCGCTCGTCTAATAGATCATAGTACGTTGTAGGTAGTCGTGTTCACCGAAGGAGCTTGAGTTAGGATTGTTGAAGACGAAAGACGGTGAGTTTCGTGACCCCCTTTTCTTTTAACTGTTTTCAGTTTTACAACTTTGAGGGGTGAAGTACATGTTACAACTGTTTACAAACGTTATTATTTGGTATGGTTAGCTAAGGAAGGGTACTTCTAGATCATGTGAGTGGTGGGTATGACGCTTAAGGCCATCAATCCTCGTTGTAGGACCGAGGGACATGAGTGATAGATCTATTTGGGTGTAGCGAGCCCCGCCCATGTTGGACCAGGGTTTGGCCCATGGGTTGACTATGTCTTACAGCCGGAAGCCCGGTGCAAAGTCTGCTAGGTTTGAGCTTTCCTGCATCACTTCACACATATCAATGGCCTTGCAAACCATTGGTGATCTGTTTTTCCTTGTTGCTTTCATACCGGGATTTACAAACTTATATACATACTTATAAAGATTTCAAAGGTTTATTCATATATACAAACAAACACACGAACTCGCTCAACTTTTGTTGATGTTTTCAAACTACATGTATTTCAGGGAATTAGTTGTGGGGGCGTTTGGAAGTTCCAAGTGTGGTTTAAGAATAAAAGATGTCATCCACGGTCTTCGGGTTTGGTCAGGGTGTCTTATTCCTGGACGAGACACGTCTCCCAAATCCTGGTTTTATTTAATGTCATCTGTTGAGTCTTTGTGAACTCTTAAACAAGTTGCATGGTCTGTACTCGAATTTGAATTCCTATGTCTTAAAACAATGATGTTGTTATGTTTTCAAACTTAATTAATGGATGACCATCTACGGTTTTTAATCATATAGTTTTTGTTATGATTGAATGCAATGGTATTAAGAAAGTCACACCATAATCACGCTTCCGCAAAAGTCAGGGTGTGACAATAGATGCTTTACATACCTATTTTCAAAGGAGTCTCTCAAATGTTTACAAGTTATTTGGAACTCACACAAAATACATGAACTCGCTCAACTTTTGTTGATGTTTTCAAAATTACATTATTTTAGGAAACAAGATGGATCTTGAGCGCTGGTGTTGTTTTCAGGATGTAAATTTCAAGTTTAGATGTCATCCACTTTTTTTGGTTTGTAACTTAATCAGAGGCTGTGTTGTTTGAAACTTAAATGACTGGTGTTTGTAATGTTTTAAACTTTATGAATGGATGAACATCATTTTAATCATATAGTTGTTTATTATAATCGAATGCAATGAAAACCGATTAAGTCACACCATACACGCTTCCGCAAAAGTCAATGTGTGACAATAACTCAGATTTATACCTTCGAATCAAAACGTATTACATTTGACCTGATTTGTTTCCAAATAGAATTTACCTCAAATCGTAGTCCAACTCAAAACATACATAAAAAACATTTTATAATTGACCCGACTCATTTTCAGACAAAAATTACGCTAAAGCGTAGACGAACTCGAATTTTATACCGACATGTCCATAAAAATAAAAACTTAAGAAATTAGTTTTAGGGTAAGCTTGAAACTTTAGAAACTTTAGGGGGTCAAAATGACATTTTCAAAGTTAAGAGGGTTACCTCTGACATTATAGTAACGTTTTGGGGTAGAATGGGTTACATGTCAAAAGTTTGAGGGTTAAAGAGAAGTTAGAATGTATGGAGCCTTTTTTATCAAGTTGGAAAGTAGGAGAGTCATTTTTATTAAGTTAGAAATTTGAGCAGTGAATATTGTATATTTGGAAAAGTTAAGGAGTGTTTTTTTTTTAAATAAAAAAGGTGGTTGGCACCGACCTTTCGATTTAAGATTTATGCAATTATTATTTCTAGAGTTCCCATAATGTACTAAATTTGTAATTTGGAGATTTTATCTTATCAACTAATTACTTTAGAATTATTTAAATAAATACATAGTTAAAATATTACTAAATCGATCTATGGTGTTGGAATGTTATTATGATTTTGGTTATTGTAGTAAACTAGTTGATGCTTCGCACGTGTTGCGGGGCGGTAGGAATAATATTTCTCAACCAATTAAAAAAATTATATTACCATAGTTTTGAAAAAAAAATCTAAAACGATGACAAGCCGTAATTTTGAGCTCGAGGCAAAAGTATAATTTGTCAGGACTAATGAGCGAGTGTTAGGCAACCTTTTGACACTAATAAAATATTAAATCGAGTCAACCAATTAAAACAAAACAATTCTATAGTTTTGCTAAAAAAACTAAAAGGATGGCAATACTGTAAGTCTGTAATTTTGAACAGAGGGCAACATTGTATTTTTTGACTGAGGTAAAATCGTAATTTGACAAATGCTAAAACGATGGCAATATTGTAATTTTTAACCAGGGGCAAAATCGTAATTTTTGTCACACCCCGACCACGTAGAACAACTAGACGTGGCGGAAACGTCGGGGAGTGTTGTAACAGAATCATTGTTTCGTAACCATGGAATAAATAATTTTGTTTTATTGAATAAATGAACTCATTGTTTTAATACAATCAAATAAGTACAACTATGATCTTTCAAGTTTTAAAGTCGCTAAGGCACGAGTCCATCCTAAATGTAGCATGTATCAACAATCATCTCAAGACAGCACCTGAAACATATGTAAAAATAGGTACGTCAGCATAAAAATGACTGTGAGATACATAGGTTTTGTGAATATAGGATTCATGACATATAAGTTTAGAAAGAGTTGTTTAACAAAAGTCAGTCATGATCCTTGTAAAATGTTTTGTTTTATAAATCATTCGAAAAGTGATGATAAAGTAGATGATATGTAAAAGAGTCATGAAAGGTTAAATGAATAACCACGTAAAAAAAAGAGTTTGTATAAGATAGATTGTTGTAAAACAATGTCTTATGAAAAGTATGTTATTTGTATAAAATGTTATATGAAATAAATTGAAATGATTCAAATAACGCTACGATATGTAATACCATACAAACACTTATATATAGGAAGTACCAGCGGCGTATCCACCATGCTTTTATCGTATTACACACGCCTCGTTACTTCAGTCACTTACTCAAACCAAACCACCAATATAGAATGTTCATGTTTAAACCAATAATCCAATGTTTTTGTATAACCCAAGTTAAATGTAAACCATGTAAGGTGTAAAAAAAAGTTACGTATAGTAAGTAAAATGAGACTACTTAAACCACAAGTAAAAATGTAGAAAACAAAGTGTTTGAATAAATCAAAAGTTATGCTTTGTAAAATAATGCAAGGTTAAACGAATAACCTTATAGTAGCATATTAAAAGTATACTTTGGATTTGTAACTAACAAATTAAACTATGTTTTGGTTTCATAAATAACATATCAAAATATGCTTTGGGTTTTATAAATAACATATCAAAATATGTTTTGGTTTGTTAATAAAATATATATGTTGGTTCTGTACAATACCACACATGAGAGTATATCAAACTATACTTTTGGGAGTATATCAAAATATACAAAAAAAAAGTGTGATTTAAGAATTCATTCAGACCTAGTGCATCAAACTACACCTTTGAGACTATAGGAATACCACAAAGGCAATCCCTATTTGGATGGAGAAACAAATTGGTTTCCGACATTCCATGACAACAGGAATGGGGTGTCTAGTCCAATAGCGCTATATACTACCAATCAGTCTGGTGAACATAAAATAAGTACAATTCAACATTTTATTTTATGTTCTTTGAGAAATCAGTGTTTAAACCATAGATAGTCATTTAGTTTGTCAAATGATAAGTAATAACATGTATAATCAATTATACTTTGAAATCATGAAAATAACATATTGGTACACATGCTTCACCCCAAAACGGTTGAAAACAGTAAAAGAGGGGACTATGTACTCACTTGAGATTGCTTAGTAGTCCTTGAGTAACAACCAAACAATGCTAGAGATCACGGAAATCAAACGGTACCTAATATAGGTAACTACGTTAATAAACCGGACCTAAATCGGAGGATCGGATAGGATGAGGGCTTGTAAACCAAATGAGTATGGGAACTCATGTAATATGGTTTAACAAAGCCTACATACTAAAATGGAACCTAACCTAAGTGCTTACGACCCATTACGACCCGTTTAGGTAGCTTATGCTACTTTAACGCGTCGTTTGCGTGAAACGCGTTTGAACCGCCTAACTAGACCTATGACAAGTAGAATATGCCTTAACATGTCTAGTATTGTTGCTAAATCAGTTTAGATATCACAATTTATGTTACATATGCTAAAAATGAATTTTGGCGTAAAAAAGGGCATTTTGGTAATTTACCTAATGCATATAAACTACCTATCATACAACTAACTAAATGTCGTGACCATAAGGTATAACCTCGGAAGGTTATTCCCTATATACTACGGTCACCTAATGTGTTTGGTCGGATCCTAAAGATCGACCAAACGGGTCAGGTTCGAAAGTATAAGCGATTGTTTAGATCGCTTACCTTACGACCCTATATAAGCACTAAACTAAAAGTGACGAGCTAAGCATGTTAAAACATGCTTACCTAAGTTTAGAAAACAGGTTTGGTATCAAAACAAATGGTTTTGATACCTAAGAGTAGTTTGGTTACAAAATACGCAAGAATACGCATTTTGGCCGAAACTACGACTCGTCACTGAGCCTAGATAACGTGGTAATCAGTAGGTATAGTCACTAGGGACTATAACCATCGTGATTACGCTCACGTTATGAAGTTCAAACGAACTTCGCATTGACCATAAACTGGTCAATGCAGAAAGTCAAACATAGTTTGACTTTAACGCTAAAACGAATAAAAGAACGAAGGAACACTTACAAAGGGTCCAAGAACGGAAGGTTTGAATCCGAATACTCTCAGGAATGAAGTGTTAAACACAACAACTTAGAGAGAAAATTCAGATTTAAAAGGTGTGGGTTTTTGGGGTTGAAAGGGTTGGGTATTTATAGGAATGTTGGAACCGTTAGGATCGTTCTTCGAATACCGTGCTTTGATCTTGTCCCTACACTTGTTGCAAAACTAAGGTAACTCAAATTGGCCCCCCAACATCAGGGATTAACATGTGGCATTGGCCTTTGAAGTGTTTAGCAGCTGTTAACAATTGATTAAACAACTTTTGCTGATCTGAAAGGGACTCACGTGACGCCTAGGGGGCTAGGTGTCACGCCTAGGTCCTTCTGATCAGCAAACAGTTTCCAAAGTTTCCATTTCAGTCCCCGTTGTGTATTAAGGTCATTTCCGACATGTTTAAGGCTCGTTAAGTCAACTTTAAGGCCCTAAAATGATGCCTAAACATTGTGGACATGAAACATGCTCAAAAATATCCCGGATGTCGGATCGTTTGGTCGTACGATCGCGATGATCGCTTAATTACGAAGGAATGCGCATAAGTGCGAAAAACGATCCAAATTGCGTGACGAATGGATTTTTCTTATGCCAAACATTAAAATAAAATATTTTAGTGCTTACAATAAATTTTTGGATGTCCGGATGTATTCAGAACGTAAGTTATGCGCGAAAATGCAAACTTATGCACTTTTCGACGCTTTTAGTCCCTGAATGACCCAAAAGTTTATTTTAGCACACCGAATGTCTCAAAGCCTATTTCTAAGCTATGTAAAGGATATTTATGGTATGTTTAACTTATGGTCATGTTCCGGAATGTCTGTTACAGTTCAAATCGGCATACTTTCGCAGTTTGTCGAATTTAGTCCCTGTAAGCGATTAAACTTGATTTTGTCATACTAAAGCCTTCAAAACTTATTTCTAAGTTATGTAAATATTATTTAAGGTATGGTAAGCCTGTGTCACTATTCCGGAGTGTTCTTTGCATTTAAACTGGTTATATTTACGCATCGGTGCGCGTATAACCTTCCAGAAAGTGATTTAGAGCCCGAAATCGAACAAGAATTGATATGTGGAAATGATACATATATTTATACAAATCCCAAGTATGAAATATAATATTTTATTGGTTTGGTCTTTGTTTGATGGTTGAAGTGACACAGGTATCACAGTCTCCCCTACTTTAGGAAATTTCGCCCCGAAATTTAATTCTAGAGGAAACTTGTGAAGACAGCTGTGACGGTTTCGCCTTCAAATAGATCCATTGAACCCTTAAGTAAAACTTTGGGCCATGTTAGGATTCTTAGCGAATTTCTTAACCCTCAAAGTGAAGTCCTTGTAGCAACAAAACATGGGATTTTGAATTACGGACAAAAGAACATTTCCCCTGAAGACTTATCATAGGAAACTTGTGTGTGCTTGAAATCAGGAGTGGGGAGTGTAAGATAAAATGACATCGGTCAAGGTCCAAGACGTCTCCCGTATTATTATTCTTGTCACTATAGGTCTTAACACATGACAAAAATTCTTGTGGTTTCTGTGCACTGAATTTCCATAATTATGTAGGCCTCCATAATTACGTAATTCCTTGCATAGTCCGTACAATTCATTTCATAATGCGTAGAGGAAAAATCAATTGAATAAACATGAAACGACTTGACTAGACCACCCAAGGGTCTTTTCAACTAGATCAACGAACGATCTTTTTAACTAGATCAACACGTGATCTTCTTAACTAGACCGTCGTACGATCTCCTTAAATAGACATCTTAAGGGATCTTTTTGATTATATCATCACATGATATTTCTAATCAGATTTTCAAATCAATCTGTTTATCTAGACCACTCGAGGGGTCCAATTTTAGAATAGTACTTTAAAACCCAAGGGACTTGACTACAACGTAGAAGTCCATTAAGGATTTAAGATAGTAACTTTGGATATCCTACTATGAATTTCTCATATGAGATATGAAAGATTCTACGAGGATTTGGATGGACCACATACAACCACAAAACATGTAAGAAAACACATAAGCATAAAATTAGTTAACTTGATTCTTTAATTTGTTATCTTTGGGCACAGATATTTAAAGCGCACTTAGGAATCCAATCCATGGATTTCATTTGGCACTTTAATCATTTTCAAGGATCCATCTATAAAGATAGAAGGATCTTAAGAGGAATTTGGCTTTGTTTCTTAAAAGAAACAAGTATTTAAGGTTCTTGGGGAAATCACAAGTGATCATAAAATGACGAACCACACGAGTAGTTTATCTTTGGGTTGGCATCATAAGGTTGCATCAAACATTCACACAAACGCATAAATTTTGCAGAAATAAAAACAACAAATCTTTATTTATGTAACAACCGAATTGTCTTGAAGTGTCAAAAGATAACAACCAAGGAATTACAAAACACTAATTGTTCACTGCTGCATCATTGTTCCCGTTTGCCTCATTGATGTTAAACGCTCGTCCTCGTGCTGGAGGTGCGTTAACAAGTCTTGGGCAATTTTTTCTGTAGCGAGTAAGGTCACCACAGTTATAACATGACCCCGGTGGAAACCGTGCTTGAACAGCAGCAGGGTTTGCAGCAGCTTGATTTGCATAACGACAAACATTGATCAAATGTCCCAACCGCCCACAGTGGGTACATTTGTGACACTGCTCTTGCTCTAGATGATGACGGTTGCATTTGTGACAACCCTCACTAAACCAGGTATCCGTACGACTTAATTAATAATTAATTACTGCTTAATTACTGTGCTTACTTGAACTTGTGGATAAACTGCTACTTGAATGCTGATACATGTACGTACTTGCATCATACTTTACTTGCTGTCACTCCATGTTTTGCTTACAGCACCTTTGTGACAACCTTGATGCACCAAAAGCACAGTAGCACAATGAACGGATAACCTATTAAACGTGCTGTCATAACTAGCACCAGGCAGGTACTGCCTCTAAGGCCTGTAAGAGCCTGAGATAGTTTGCTACACTAGTGGTGAGTGTAGGGATATAATGGTTGTAGAACTGCGTCACTAGATATAAGTTACAGTGACCGGATGTGCCTAAAACGTACTCTAAGTACAAAACTCAGCACTTTAAATAATAATTCAGCATCTAGCTAACTAATAAAGTGCCAAAACATGAGTAAAATATTACTAGACACTTTCCAAAGTGTCGGGAATAAGTTGTGTCACTAAAAGTAATAATAACGACACTTTAAAGCTTTGTTAAGCACTTTAACGGATCACTATCCAACCGAACAACCGGACTTTACCCGGAACATAAAAATATTGCCATTAACATTGTTTTTCTTTTTCTGAGCCAGTTAGGGTCCCTGAATACCCTAACACCCGTCATAATGCACGACACGCTAGTAACCGAGTTAACCTTCACTTAACTTAACTAATACTTAACTTTTGGTTGAAATCTAACTAGGAGACCCCCCCTCCAACGAATTCGGTCCCCTTGGGGGACACCCATGTCCTATTTTGATTATAATAATCACTAGTGTCTAATATCTATTAGACACATAATCCTTTGGATAATGATCCTATCATTTGCCTATAAGTTCATGACATAACACACTAACACTTCACCACAACTCACAACACTTGAGCACACTATCTCCCTCTCTATAAACTTTCGGCCGAACACCCCCTATATCATCCATCCATTTTTGAGTTTTGATCTTGCCATTCCAAGCTTGCACAGGGGTTAAGGATCTCATACAAAGGAGCTCGGTGCATTCGGAACGCGAAGGACCTCTTCTCATTGCTTTTATCCACTCATTTTTCGACTAGAATCTTCCCTAGCCTCGAGCTAGTAGTAAGTTGCTTGAAACACACTCTCGATCTATTTTAAAGTGGTTAAAACGGTATATGATGGTTAAAACTCATGAACATACAAAATGATATGATAAAGTCTACTAAAAATGCTAAAAATGATGGTTAAAAGCTTGATTGTTGTGTAAATCATGTAGGATTTGTTTTGTGTAATTATTTAGTGCCGATCTATGTTGTGGTAGCTCGGATCATTGTTTAACCCGGATTGGTCATGATCATGGATCATGACATAGAGCTTGTTTAACAAGGGTTAAGTAATGAAACTCTACCACACGAGAGACTTGAACTTGTGTAAAAACGATTTTACTTACGAAATAGTGTTTAAAAACTAGTAGATCTACGGATCTACAAGCGGTATTTTCAAAGGACCACGTGTCAAGAGAAAACTTACTTTTAAAGACGGATCTTACATAACCAAAAGTGCTTTTGTAAACACACAAGTGTGTAGACACTTGTGTAACACAAAGTTTTGACGAAAGAACTATTTTTGTAAATGTTGACAAGAGGTTGTGGAAATTTATTTTCTTTAAAACGAGACTTTTACGAAACCGGTTTGATTTATACGAAAGATCCGCTAAAAATAATGGAAAGATACTACATATTTTGGAAAAACCACAAGTTCATGTATTTTTGCGATTTACATCTATTTTGACTAGTTTGATGGTTTGAATAATGTTTATTGATTGAATGAGAAAATTGTTGGTTTGATTTGTAAAAGAAAATGATACGCTTGAAAGCGTGGCCACCTCCAGTTACAGAGGAAACTCTGGCGAAATTTTTCCAAAAACCTAACACTTAGAAATATTTTCACTACAAGTGTTGTAAATCTATTTTTGACTTGTTTTCAAATCATAGATTTCGCCATGACTTTATTACAAGATTTCTAATTATCGGAGGTGGGATTTTCACAAAATAAAAACTTGCTAAGATATATATTTAGTATATATTTAGTAACAACACTTGTGAATTTTTATGATTATTTTGTGAACTATACAAATATTATTTTTAGGGTAAAAATAATATTACCAAAAGATAACGATCCCAGAATAATACGAACGCACATGTATAAATCCCCCATCCTTGGGAAGGAGAATAATTACCAAGTATTTACAAAAATATAAACACGAAATAGTTGTCTAACTATTTCCCAAAAACTTAAACCTTAAGCTAAGGCACGGCCATCCGTCTAATAGAGTTAGTACGTGTAGGTCGTCGCACAGCTGCTTGATCAGGAGATATACTTGGTAGAGACGCACCACTGTGAGTTCATGTCCCCCTTTTCTCTAACTGTTTTCAGTTTTCTAAACTGCGGGGGTTAAATACATGTTACTATGATTACGAATAATTCTTACATGTTATGGTTAGCGTAAGGATGGTTATTATTATTCAGATCATGTGAGTAGGTAGGCAGAAACTTGAGGCCATTAATCCTCAAGGTAGGACCGAGGGGCAGGAGCGGTAGATCTATTTGGGTGTAGCGAGCCCAACCCCAGGCCCAACACAGAACGGACCTCGGGCTGACTTTGTACCCAACGCATAAATCTGCTAGGTTTGAGTCTTCCTACTTGCACTTCACACATATCAATGGCCTTGCAAACCATTGGTGATCTCTTTTTCCTTATTTGCTACATACCAGGATTTTTATACATACAAAGGTTTATTTACTCGCTTACACATGAACTCGCTCAACATTATTGTTGATTTTTCAAGTTACATGTATTTCAGGGAATTAAAGATCTGGCGCGGTATGTTGTGTTTTCCCGCTGCATATGGGTTCCGAGGTCATCCCGGTTTAGGAAATGTGACTTTTTCCCGGACGAGTCACAAATCTTAAACTGTGTTTTATTCATGTTGATGTTTATGTCTTTCAAAACAATGTTTTATGTTATGGTGTTGTAGTCACTAAGACAATGTTATGTTACTTCGGTTTTAAAACTTAAATCTATGGATGATCTTGCATGGTTTTATTATCATATAGCTTTGTTATGATTAAGCTATGGTATTAAGAAGTCACACCAAATTAACCACGCTTCCGCAAAGCCAGGGTGTGACAGCTTGGTATTAGAGCTCTGATCATAGCGAACTAGGATTCCTTCTCGAGTCTAGACTATGATCACTAGGGCTCTCACGAAAACATTTTTACTGCATACCACTCAAGTCCAGATCCAAAACTTTTTACAAACAAATGTTGAGCACATTTATTTATTATTTATAGGCTCAGTCTGGGAGGTTGAGGCTCGGTCTGGAGGACCGAGGCTCGGTCTAGGAGACCGAGGTAGTTGCCTAGTAGGACTAGGGAGAGCAGTCTGAGAGGCTGGGAGAATAGGCTAGTGGGACCAGGAAGAGCAGTCTGAGAGGCTGGGAGAATTTGGCTAGTAAGACTAGGAAGAGCAGTCTGAGAGGCTGGGAGGCTGGTGGGACTAGGAGAATTATTTGATTGCTTACTTGGTGACTAATGTGCTTATCTGATTGTATGATTGATTATTTGTACATATTTGTGTTTGTGTTACAGACACCATGGACTCGCCCGGCACAGGTGATTCGGACACCACGGGCCCTAGACCCATAGTATCAGACGACTTAGAGTCCTCAGAGCACGAGATCCACACATCAGATGTTACCAGCACAGACGAGGACGACTTTCAGCCCTTTGCGCTGCCCGACGCTGTCGATGAGCCCGCTGATGGTCCTTTTGCTAGGTACCTACCACTCGTAGAGATCCCTGCTCCCATACCTTGTCGTTTATCCTGCTTACGATATGCTCCTCGACGCCGACGATGACGACGACGTCGATCTGTTTGATGATGAGCCCCTGGAGGACGATGTTGAGGGCGAGGCCCTTCTAGCTGACGGTGGTCTTTTGTTACTCGCAGATGCTCCAGCTGAGGAGTCACCTGCACACTCACCCGCCCCAGACTCCTTCGAGTCTGTGGCCTCTGCACCGTCACACACTCGGAGCGCACAGCACTATTCACACGGTTCAGATCCTGACAGGGCATCATCTGCTGTCTCTGCTCCTAGATTTGCTTTCGATCACGACCTCGATGAGGATTCAGACCCTGTTTTTCCCCCTGGATTTGACCCGGGCCAGGAGATAGAGTTCATCCACTTGGATCAGCCTATGGTTGACCCAGTAGACCCAGTTGACCCTGCATTCGCTGATCATGCAGATTTTGATATGGAGTTCGTTGATCCCGAGCCTGCCATGGCCCTCGAGCCAGTAGCTGCTCCTGACCCAGTGCTTGAGCATGACCCTGCTCATGCTGGCATACCTATTGATCCTGTGATTGTTGACCCACCCATTGATGATCACCCTGCTAATGCTCCACTACTGGAGGGTGACCATGTTATTGCTGCTGATCATGTTGATCCCCCACTTATCGCTGATATACCTGCTGACCCTCTTGTTGCACCCCATCTTGACCCTATGCCTGTACAGTTTGATCGAGCACTTTTTGAGGCACAGATTGACCCACGAGATGAGCACGCCCAGCATGGGTGGATTCCTGCGGATGATGAGCTTCCACCTATTCCTCCTCATACCACCGATGCACGTCACGTTGATTTCTCTTTTTCATTTGCACAGTACACACCTCCAGCTCGACCTGGAGAGGGTTCCTCGGCTCGTCCCTTTGGACATGTGCCGACATATATTCCAGTTATGCCACAGTCTTCATCTGCTATTCCCCCTGTACCACCATTCTTTGTGCCACCTTTTGATCCAGCCAGCGAGTCGTTTCTCTGGACGTCACCTTCTGTTATGCCATCGACCGACCCCTACCATCCTTTCCATATGGGGTATACTATTGAGGACGTTCTGATGTCGTTTGTTGTCCAGCAGGAGGCACTCACACAGCGTATTCAGGAGCTTGAGAGAGCTCCGCCACCGCCGTGCCAGTGTCAGGGTCAGACCCACCCTGTTTCTTCGCAGCACCTTCGAGCATTGTTACCTGACTATGTTGCACGCCTTTTGGCACTTGAGCAGCAGGTTGCTTCTTGGTTGCGTACCCAGAGAGCCATGGAGGAGGACTGGCTCCATTTGCGACGTTTGTTCTACACCCATTTTCCCCCTCCTCCACCACCATCAGTTTAGGGCATCCTTAGTACAGCATGGGTAGACGCTGGTGAGAAGACGGCGATTGTTTTGACTGCACAGCATTTTTGGAGACTGCATTTTGATTCTGACTTTTGTGACATGTATATGGATGTATTGACACTGGTTTGATATTCTTTTGGACTAGGGTGATGTAGCCCTTAGTCGATGATGATGTATGACACTATTATGTACCTGTACACTTACTATGTGGTCTCGATATATGGCAATCGCGGTATTCTCATCATATGTGATGTTTTGATTGATTATTTATGTTTTATAACATGGGATGTTGTGTGATTGATATGATTATAACATGAGATGTTATGTACTATTACTATCATAATAAAGCGTACGTATTATAACATGGGATCTTTATTTTGGCCTGACCGACGTAAACCCATCTTTTAGAAGATGCCGCCGAGACGTCAAACGCCGATGCCTACCAATGAGGCAGAACTCCAACAAGTCATCGCTGCTGCCATCGCGCAATACGCCGCCTCGCAAGGAGGACCCAGCGGAAGCAGCTCAAACAACAATGGCAACAACAATCCACCTCATGGTAATACTAAGTCATTAAGACATACCATGATCTAATTGGATATCTCTAGCAAAGATGCTAATGCCATTCATATGTTGTAACGTATGTGCAGGGTGCACCTACAAGCAGTTTTTAGACTGCAAGCCTGTCAACTTTGATGGCACCGGAGGTGCTGTCGCTTTTGTTCGATGGGCCGAGAAGACTGAATCTGTTCTCCGCATGAGCAAATGTGCACCAAACCAGCAAGTCACCTACATTTCTGGGCTATTTCTGGATGGAGCCCTATCTTGGTGGAATTTGCAAGTACAGACACTTGGTGAAGCTGCTGCCTACGCATTAACATGGACCGAACTGAAGGAACTGATGCGCAAGAAGTATTGTTCTCGCGTTGAAATCCAAAGATTGGAAACTGAGTTCTGGCATTTGAAGATGGAAGGTCCGAAGATCGCGGAATATGTTCAGTGGTTCCACGACCTGTCGCATGTGGTACCCTATATGGTCACTCCAGAATTCAAGCGGATTGAACGCTTCATTTGGGGATTAGCTCCTCAAATCATAAGCATGGTGACCTCCTCCAAGCCTGCAACAAATACTGAGGCAATCGATCTAAGCGTAGCTCTTACTGAGGAGGCTATCCGCCTAAACAAGTTTTCCGATGTTGAGCAAAAGAAGAAAGAGACTCACGTTGAGTCATCCGGAGGTAACAAACGAAAGTTCTCGAACTTTAAACAAGGCATTAGTGGTGTTGTTAAGAAGGGAGAGCCAAACGTGCCAGCTCAGGTTACAGCTGGTGGTGGAAAGAAAGGAAAGGGATATATGGGCACCCAGCCCAAGTGCAACACCTGCCAGCGTCACCATTCTGGCCGATGTGGTTTGAAGGTATGTGAAGCGTGTGGGAAACCTAGCCACTTGAAGGATTCTTGTTGGGCCACTGTTGGTCAGGGAGGCCAAGGAGGATTTGGAAACAGAAACAATAACCGGGGTGGAATTGGAAATCGCCCACAAGGAAACAATGGAGGTAATGGGAATCGAGGCAACAATGTGAATCAAGCGGGCGCTGTAAATCATAACCAAAGGAATAACCAAGCTGGAAATGGAGGTGGAAACGGGCAAAGACTTGGATGCTTTAACTGTGGTGATATCAGGCACTTTAAGAGGAACTGCCCAGAGTTGAACCAAGCCCGTGGAAGAGTGTTCAATATCGAAGCGAGGGAAGCGCGCCAGGACCCCAATGTCGTTACTGGTACGTGCCCTGTAAACCAACGCTATGCATCCGTTTTATTTGATACTGGTACCGACTATAGCTTCGTATCGTTAGAATTTAAGAATATGCTTGGTTTAGCCGCTAGTAAGTTAGATATTCCCTACTCAATCGAATTGGCTAATGGGAAGTTAGTAGAAGCCAATGAAGTGATCAGAGGTTGTGCAATCGAGTTGGGAGAACATGAGTTTACTTGGATCTACTACCAGTCCAGCTGGGGAGCTTTGACGTAGTAGTAGGAATGGATTGGTTATCAAGCAACAAGGCAGAAATCGTTTGTCACGAAAAGGTCATTCGTATCCCGACCGAAGATGGCGAAACAATTGTGGTACATGGCGAAAAGCGCGATACGCCATTAAGAATCATCAGATGCCTGAAAGCGCGAAAGTGTTTACAGAAGGGATGTGCTGCCTTCCTGGCACACATTGTAGACAAGAAAGCTGCAGAACCGAAGATCGAAGACATCCCTGTCGTGAGGGAGTATCCGGAAGTGTTCCCGGAGGACTTGCCTGGACTGCCGCCTCAGAGGCAAGTGGAGTTTCACATCGATTTAGTCCCAGGCGCCGCGCCTGTGGCTAAGGCACCTTATAGACTTGCCCCGTCTGAGATGCAAGAATTGTCGACACAACTTCAAGAGTTGTTAGACAAGGGATTTATCCGACCAAGCTTCTCGCCTTGGGGAGCTCCGGTCCTGTTTGTCAAAAAGAAGGACGGTAGTTTTCGAATGTGCATAGACTACCGGGAGCTGAACAAGCTGACGATCAAGAATAGATATCCTCTGCCAAGAATTGATGATCTGTTTGATCAACTGCAAGGTTCAAGCTTTTACTCAAAGATCGATTTGCGATCTGGATACCATCAGTTAAGGATACAAGAGGAGAGTATCCCGAAGACAACCTTCAGAACTCGTTATGGACACTACGAGTTCCTTGTTATGCCGTTTGGATTGACAAACGCACCTGCAGTCTTTATGGATTTGATGAATAGAGTTTGCAAGCCGTACTTGGACAAGTTCGTGATTGTGTTTATCGACGAAATCTTGATTTATTCAAGGACAAAGGCTGAGCACGAACAGCATCTAAGAGCTATTTTGGAGCTGCTGAAGAAAGAACAGCTGTATGCCAAATTCTCTAAGTGCGAATTTTGGCTACGTGAAGTCCAATTTCTTGGACATGTGGTAAATGGAGATGGAATCCATGTGGATCCAACCAAGATCGAAGCGATCAAGAATTGGGAAACGCCAAAGACGCCAACCGAGATTCGACAATTCTTGGGTTTGGCTGGCTACTATCGAAGGTTCATTGAGAATTTTTTGAAGATCGCTCAACCATTGACGCTCCTCACCCAGAAAGATAAGAAGTTTGATTGGGGAATCAAACAGGAAGAAGCGTTTCAGCTGTTGAAGGATAAGCTCTGCAATGCGCCAATTCTAGCACTACCGGAAGGTACTGACGATTTCGTGGTATACTGTGACGTCTCGCGTCAAGGATTGGGTTGCGTGTTGATGCAACGCCCGAAGGTTATTGCTTACGCTTCACGTCAGTTGAAGGTACATGAGAAGAACTATACCACGCACGATTTGGAGCTAGGCGCAGTGATATTTGCTTTAAAGATCTGGAGACACTACCTATATGGTACGAAATGTACAATTTTTACAGATCATAAGAGCCTACAACACATATTCAACCAGAAGGAGTTGAATATGAGACAAAGGCGATGGTTGAGTTGTTAAATGATTACGATTGCGAGATAAAGTATCATCCAGGGAAGGCGAATGTGGTTGCTGACGCCCTAAGTCGAAAAGAGAGGATCAAGCCCATAAGGGTTAGGGCTTTAGAAATGATTATCCAAACCGATCTTTCCTTGCGCATTCATGCCGCGCAGAAAGAAGCTCTTAAGGAAAGAAATCGTGAAGAAGAATATCTCCGTGGGATGGAGAAGCTATTGGTGCCAAACGAGGAAGGAACGTTATGTTTTGAGAAAAGGATTTGGGTTCCTCTGTTTGGTGGTTTAAGGAAAGTTATTTTTGCTGAAGCTCACAAATCGCGGTACTCTATCTATCCAGGAGCGGATAAGATGTACCAAGATCTCAAGGCTTACTATTGGTGGCCTAGGATGAAGGGCGATGTTGCTGTTTATGTGAGCAAGTGTCTAACGTGTGCTAAGGTGAAAGCGGAATACCAGAAGCCTTCAGGACTTCTGCAACAACCTGAGATTCCCAAATGGAAGTGGGAACAAATCTCCATGGATTTTATTACAAAGTTGCCAAGAACGCCAAGAGGCCATGACACTATTTGGGTGATAGTTGACCGCCTAACAAAGTCCGCACACTTTCTGCCAATCAAAGAGAAGGATAACACCAGCAAACTGGCAGAAATATACATGAGAGAGATCGTCGCACGTCATGGAGTGCCTCTCTCGATCATCTCTGATAGAGACGGAAGGTTTGTGTCAAGGATATGGAAATCCTTCCAAGAAGCTTTTGGCTCACAATTAAATCTGAGCACTGCTTTTCACCCTCAGACCGACGGTCAAAGCGAGCGGACTATTCAGACCTTGGAAGATATGCTGAGAGCATGTGTTATGGATTTGGGCGGTAGCTGGGATAAGCATTTGCCACTGGTCGAATTTTCATACAACAACAGTTACCACACCAGTATTGGAGCCGCGCCATTCGAAGCTCTTTACGGACGCAAGTGCCGATCACCCCTATGCTGGGCTGACGCAGGTGATAGGCAGCTTGTTGGTCCCGAAATCGTCCAAGAGACGACAGACAAGATTGCGCAGATTCGAAAACGCATCGAAGCAGCTCGCGAAAGACAGAAAGCCTATGCAGATCCAAACCGGAAACATTTGGAATTCCAAGTTGGAGATATGGTTTTATTGAAGGTTTCACCCTGGAAGGGTGTGGCACGCTTCGGAAAGCGTGGGAAGTTAAATCCGCGTTACATTGGCCCTTTCAGAATTTTGGAAAGAATAGGGCTAGTAGCATACAAGCTGGACTTACCTGCCGAGCTGAATGGAGTTCACGATACATTTCATGTATCCAACCTGAAGAAAAGTCCAACTCAAGATACCATTGCCATTCCCACCGACGAGATTCATGTTGACGACACGCTCCATTTCGTTAAAGAACCTGTTGAGGTTACGAATTGGAAGGTAAACAAGACCCGCCGGAGCAGTGTCAAGCTCGTCAAGGTTCGTTGGAATGCCAGACATGGTCCTGAATACACCTGGGAGCATGAGGACCGGATGAAAGAGAAATACCCCCACTTATTTCCTAAGAACCCTGCATCTACAAGCAGAACTTAAAATTTCGGGACGAAATTTTTCTAACGGGGGGAGAATGTGACAACCCTCACTAAACCAGGTATCTGTACGACTTAATTAATAATTAATTACTGCTTAATTACTGTGCTTACTTGAACTTGTGGATAAACTGCTACTTGAATGCTGATACATGTACTTACTTGCATCATACTTTACTTGCTGTCACTCCATGTTTTGCTTACAGCACCTTTGTGACAACCTTGATGCACCAAAAGCACAGTAGCACAATGAACGGATAACCTATTAAACGTGCTGTCATAACTAGCACCAGGCAGGTACTGCCTCTAAGGCCTGTAAGAGCCTGAGATAGTTTGCTACACTAGTGGTGAGTGTAGGGATATAAGGGTTGTAGAACTGCGTCACTAGATATAAGTTACAGTGACCGGATGTGCCTAAAACGTACTCTAAGTACAAAACTCAGCACTTTAAATAATAATTCAGCATCTAGCTAACTAATAAAGTGCCAAAACATGAGAAAAATATTACTAGACACTTTCCAAAGTGTCGGGAATAAGTTGTGTCACTAAAAGTAATAATAACGACACTTTAAAGCTTTGTTAAGCACTTTAACGGATCACTATCCAACCGAACAACCGGACTTTACCCGGAACATAAAAATATTGCCATTAACATTGTTTTTCTTTTTCTAAGCCAGTTAGGGTCCCTGAATACCCTAACACCCGTCATAATGCACGACACGCTAGTAACCAAGTTAACCTTCACTTAACTTAACTAATACTTAACTTTTGGTTGAAATCTAACTAGGAGACCCCCCCCCCCTCCAACGAATTCGGTCCCCTTGGGGGACACCCATGTCCTATTTTGATTATAATAATCACTAGTGTCTAATATCTATTAGACACATAATCCTTTGGATAATGATCCTATCATTTGCCTATAAGTTCATGACATAACACACTAACACTTCACCACAACTCACAACACTTGAGCACACTCTCTCCTTCTATATAAACTCTCGGCCGAACACCCCCTATATCATCCATCCATTTTCAAGTTTTGATCTTGCCATTCCAAGCTTGCACAAGGGTTAAGGATCTCATACAAAGGAGCTCGGTGCATTCGGAACGCGAAGGACCTCTTCTCATTGCTTTTATCCACTCATTTTTCGACTAGAATCTTCCCTAGCCTCGAGCTAGTAGTAAGTTGCTTGAAACACACTCTCGATCTATTTTAAAGTGGTTAAAACGGTATATGATGGTTAAAACTCATGAACATACAAAATGATATGATAAAGTCTACTAAAAATGCTAAAAATGATGGTTAAAAGCTTGATTGTTGTGTAAATCATGTAGGATTTGTTTTGTGTAATTATTTAGTGCCGATCTATGTTGTGGTAGCTCGGATCATTGTTTAACCCGGATTGGTCATGATCATGGATCATGACATAGAGCTTGTTTAACAAGGGTTAAGTAATGAAACTCTACCACACGAGAGACTTGAACTTGTGTAAAAACGATTTTACTTACGAAATAGTGTTTAAAACTAGTAGATCTACGGATCTACAAGCGGTATTTTCAAAGGACCACGTGTCAAGAGAAAACTTACTTTTAAAGACGGATCTTACATAACCAAAAGTGCTTTTGTAAACACACAAGTGTGTAGACACTTGTGTAACACAAAGTTTTGACGAAAGAACTATTTTTGTAAATGTTGACAAGAGGTTGTGGAAATTTATTTTCTTTAAAAACGAGACTTTTACGAAACCGGTTTGATTTATACGAAAGATCCGCTAAAAATAATGGAAAGATACTACATATTTTGGAAAAACCACAAGTTCATGTATTTTTGCGATTTACATCTATTTTGACTAGTTTGATGGTTTGAATAATGTTTATTGATTGAATGAGAAAATTGTTGGTTTGATTTGTAAAAGAAAATGATACGCTTGAAAGCGTGGCCACCTCCAGTTACAGAGGAAACTCTGGCGAAATTTTTCCAAAAACCTAACACTTAGAAATATTTTCACTACAAGTGTTGTAAATCTATTTTTGACTTGTTTTCAAATCATAGATTTCGCCATGACTTTATTACAAGATTTCTAATTATCGGAGGTGGGATTTTCACAAAATAAAAACTTGCTAAGATATATATTTAGTATATATTTAGTAACAACACTTGTGAATTTTTATGATTATTTTGTGAACTATACAAATATTATTTTTAGGGTAAAAATAATATTACCAAAAGATAACGATCCCAGAATAATACGAACGCACATGTATAAATCCCCCATCCTTGGGAAGGAGAATAATTACCAAGTATTTACAAAAATATAAACACGAAATAGTTGTCTAACTATTTCCCAAAAACTTAAACCTTAAGCTAAGGCACGGCCATCCGTCTAATAGAGTTAGTACGTGTAGGTCGTCGCACAGCTGCTTGATCAGGAGATATACTTGGTAGAGACGCACCACTGTGAGTTCATGTCCCCCTTTTCTCTAACTGTTTTCAGTTTTCTAAACTGCGGGGGTTAAATACATGTTACTATGATTACGAATAATTCTTACATGTTATGGTTAGCGTAAGGATGGTTATTATTATTCAGATCATGTGAGTAGGTAGGCAGAAACTTGAGGCCATTAATCCTCAAGGTAGGACCGAGGGGCAGGAGCGGTAGATCTATTTGGGTGTAGCGAGCCCAACCCCAGGCCCAACACAGAACGGACCTCGGGCTGACTTTGTACCCAACGCATAAATCTGCTAGGTTTGAGTCTTCCTACTTGCACTTCACACATATCAATGGCCTTGCAAACCATTGGTGATCTCTTTTTCCTTATTTGCTACATACCAGGATTTTTATACATACAAAGGTTTATTTACTCGCTTACACATGAACTCGCTCAACATTATTGTTGATTTTTCAAGTTACATGTATTTCAGGGAATTAAAGATCTGGCGCGGTATGTTGTGTTTTCCCGCTGCATATGGGTTCCGAGGTCATCCCGGTTTAGGAAATGTGACTTTTTCCCGGACGAGTCACAAATCTTAAACTGTGTTTTATTCATGTTGATGTTTATGTCTTTCAAAACAATGTTTTATGTTATGGTGTTGTAGTCACTAAGACAATGTTATGTTACTTCGGTTTTAAAACTTAAATCTATGGATGATCTTGCATGGTTTTATTATCATATAGCTTTGTTATGATTAAGCTATGGTATTAAGAAGTCACACCAAATTAACCACGCTTCCGCAAAGCCAGGGTGTGACAGCTTGGTATTAGAGCTCTGATCATAGCGAACTAGGATTCCTTCTCGAGTCTAGACTATGATCACTAGGGCTCTCACGAAAACATTTTTACTGCATACCACTCAAGTCCAGATCCAAAACTTTTTACAAACAAATGTTGAGCACATTTATTTATTATTTATAGGCTCAGTCTGGGAGGTTGAGGCTCGGTCTGGAGGACCGAGGCTCGGTCTAGGAGACCGAGGTAGTTGCCTAGTAGGACTAGGGAGAGCAGTCTGAGAGGCTGGGAGAATAGGCTAGTGGGACCAGGAAGAGCAGTCTGAGAGGCTGGGAGAATTTGGCTAGTAAGACTAGGAAGAGCAGTCTGAGAGGCTGGGAGGCTGGTGGGACTAGGAGAATTATTTGATTGCTTACTTGGTGACTAATGTGCTTATCTGATTGTATGATTGATTATTTGTACATATTTGTGTTTGTGTTACAGACACCATGGACTCGCCCGGCACAGGTGATTCGGACACCACGGGCCCTAGACCCATAGTATCAGACGACTTAGAGTCCTCAGAGCACGAGATCCACACATCAGATGTTACCAGCACAGACGAGGACGACTTTCAGCCCTTTGCGCTGCCCGACGCTGTCGATGAGCCCGCTGATGGTCCTTTTGCTAGGTACCTACCACTCGTAGAGATCCCTGCTCCCATACCTTGTCGTTTATCCTGCTTACGATATGCTCCTCGACGCCGACGATGACGACGACGTCGATCTGTTTGATGATGAGCCCCTGGAGGACGATGTTGAGGGCGAGGCCCTTCTAGCTGACGGTGGTCTTTTGTTACTCGCAGATGCTCCAGCTGAGGAGTCACCTGCACACTCACCCGCCCCAGACTCCTTCGAGTCTGTGGCCTCTGCACCGTCACACACTCGGAGCGCACAGCACTATTCACACGGTTCAGATCCTGACAGGGCATCATCTGCTGTCTCTGCTCCTAGATTTGCTTTCGATCACGACCTCGATGAGGATTCAGACCCTGTTTTTCCCCCTGGATTTGACCCGGGCCAGGAGATAGAGTTCATCCACTTGGATCAGCCTATGGTTGACCCAGTAGACCCAGTTGACCCTGCATTCGCTGATCATGCAGATTTTGATATGGAGTTCGTTGATCCCGAGCCTGCCATGGCCCTCGAGCCAGTAGCTGCTCCTGACCCAGTGCTTGAGCATGACCCTGCTCATGCTGGCATACCTATTGATCCTGTGATTGTTGACCCACCCATTGATGATCACCCTGCTAATGCTCCACTACTGGAGGGTGACCATGTTATTGCTGCTGATCATGTTGATCCCCCACTTATCGCTGATATACCTGCTGACCCTCTTGTTGCACCCCATCTTGACCCTATGCCTGTACAGTTTGATCGAGCACTTTTTGAGGCACAGATTGACCCACGAGATGAGCACGCCCAGCATGGGTGGATTCCTGCGGATGATGAGCTTCCACCTATTCCTCCTCATACCACCGATGCACGTCACGTTGATTTCTCTTTTTCATTTGCACAGTACACACCTCCAGCTCGACCTGGAGAGGGTTCCTCGGCTCGTCCCTTTGGACATGTGCCGACATATATTCCAGTTATGCCACAGTCTTCATCTGCTATTCCCCCTGTACCACCATTCTTTGTGCCACCTTTTGATCCAGCCAGCGAGTCGTTTCTCTGGACGTCACCTTCTGTTATGCCATCGACCGACCCCTACCATCCTTTCCATATGGGGTATACTATTGAGGACGTTCTGATGTCGTTTGTTGTCCAGCAGGAGGCACTCACACAGCGTATTCAGGAGCTTGAGAGAGCTCCGCCACCGCCGTGCCAGTGTCAGGGTCAGACCCACCCTGTTTCTTCGCAGCACCTTCGAGCATTGTTACCTGACTATGTTGCACGCCTTTTGGCACTTGAGCAGCAGGTTGCTTCTTGGTTGCGTACCCAGAGAGCCATGGAGGAGGACTGGCTCCATTTGCGACGTTTGTTCTACACCCATTTTCCCCCTCCTCCACCACCATCAGTTTAGGGCATCCTTAGTACAGCATGGGTAGACGCTGGTGAGAAGACGGCGATTGTTTTGACTGCACAGCATTTTTGGAGACTGCATTTTGATTCTGACTTTTGTGACATGTATATGGATGTATTGACACTGGTTTGATATTCTTTTGGACTAGGGTGATGTAGCCCTTAGTCGATGATGATGTATGACACTATTATGTACCTGTACACTTACTATGTGGTCTCGATATATGGCAATCGCGGTATTCTCATCATATGTGATGTTTTGATTGATTATTTATGTTTTATAACATGGGATGTTGTGTGATTGATATGATTATAACATGAGATGTTATGTACTATTACTATCATAATAAAGCGTACGTATTATAACATGGGATCTTTATTTTGGCCTGACCGACGTAAACCCATCTTTTAGAAGATGCCGCCGAGACGTCAAACGCCGATGCCTACCAATGAGGCAGAACTCCAACAAGTCATCGCTGCTGCCATCGCGCAATACGCCGCCTCGCAAGGAGGACCCAGCGGAAGCAGCTCAAACAACAATGGCAACAACAATCCACCTCATGGTAATACTAAGTCATTAAGACATACCATGATCTAATTGGATATCTCTAGCAAAGATGCTAATGCCATTCATATGTTGTAACGTATGTGCAGGGTGCACCTACAAGCAGTTTTTAGACTGCAAGCCTGTCAACTTTGATGGCACCGGAGGTGCTGTCGCTTTTGTTCGATGGGCCGAGAAGACTGAATCTGTTCTCCGCATGAGCAAATGTGCACCAAACCAGCAAGTCACCTACATTTCTGGGCTATTTCTGGATGGAGCCCTATCTTGGTGGAATTTGCAAGTACAGACACTTGGTGAAGCTGCTGCCTACGCATTAACATGGACCGAACTGAAGGAACTGATGCGCAAGAAGTATTGTTCTCGCGTTGAAATCCAAAGATTGGAAACTGAGTTCTGGCATTTGAAGATGGAAGGTCCGAAGATCGCGGAATATGTTCAGTGGTTCCACGACCTGTCGCATGTGGTACCCTATATGGTCACTCCAGAATTCAAGCGGATTGAACGCTTCATTTGGGGATTAGCTCCTCAAATCATAAGCATGGTGACCTCCTCCAAGCCTGCAACAAATACTGAGGCAATCGATCTAAGCGTAGCTCTTACTGAGGAGGCTATCCGCCTAAACAAGTTTTCCGATGTTGAGCAAAAGAAGAAAGAGACTCACGTTGAGTCATCCGGAGGTAACAAACGAAAGTTCTCGAACTTTAAACAAGGCATTAGTGGTGTTGTTAAGAAAGGAGAGCCAAACGTGCCAGCTCAGGTTACAGCTGGTGGTGGAAAGAAAGGAAAGGGATATATGGGCACCCAGCCCAAGTGCAACACCTGCCAGCGTCACCATTCTGGCCGATGTGGTTTGAAGGTATGTGAAGCGTGTGGGAAACCTAGCCACTTGAAGGATTCTTGTTGGGCCACTGTTGGTCAGGGAGGCCAAGGAGGATTTGGAAACAGAAACAATAACCGGGGTGGAATTGGAAATCGCCCACAAGGAAACAATGGAGGTAATGGGAATCGAGGCAACAATGTGAATCAAGCGGGCGCTGTAAATCATAACCAAAGGAATAACCAAGCTGGAAATGGAGGTGGAAACGGGCAAAGACTTGGATGCTTTAACTGTGGTGATATCAGGCACTTTAAGAGGAACTGCCCAGAGTTGAACCAAGCCCGTGGAAGAGTGTTCAATATCGAAGCGAGGGAAGCGCGCCAGGACCCCAATGTCGTTACTGGTACGTGCCCTGTAAACCAACGCTATGCATCCGTTTTATTTGATACTGGTACCGACTATAGTTTCGTATCGTTAGAATTTAAGAATATGCTTGGTTTAGCCGCTAGTAAGTTAGATATTCCCTACTCAATCGAATTGGCTAATGGGAAGTTAGTAGAAGCCAATGAAGTGATCAGAGGTTGTGCAATCGAGTTGGGAGAACATGAGTTTACTTGGATCTACTACCAGTCCAGCTGGGGAGCTTTGACGTAGTAGTAGGAATGGATTGGTTATCAAGCAACAAGGCAGAAATCGTTTGTCACGAAAAGGTCATTCGTATCCCGACCGAAGATGGCGAAACAATTGTGGTACATGGCGAAAAGCGCGATACGCCATTAAGAATCATCAGATGCCTGAAAGCGCGAAAGTGTTTACAGAAGGGATGTGCTGCCTTCCTGGCACACATTGTAGACAAGAAAGCTGCAGAACCGAAGATCGAAGACATCCCTGTCGTGAGGGAGTATCCGGAAGTGTTCCCGGAGGACTTGCCTGGACTGCCGCCTCAGAGGCAAGTGGAGTTTCACATCGATTTAGTCCCAGGCGCCGCGCCTGTGGCTAAGGCACCTTATAGACTTGCCCCGTCTGAGATGCAAGAATTGTCGACACAACTTCAAGAGTTGTTAGACAAGGGATTTATCCGACCAAGCTTCTCGCCTTGGGGAGCTCCGGTCCTGTTTGTCAAAAAGAAGGACGGTAGTTTTCGAATGTGCATAGACTACCGGGAGCTGAACAAGCTGACGATCAAGAATAGATATCCTCTGCCAAGAATTGATGATCTGTTTGATCAACTGCAAGGTTCAAGCTTTTACTCAAAGATCGATTTGCGATCTGGATACCATCAGTTAAGGATACAAGAGGAGAGTATCCCGAAGACAACCTTCAGAACTCGTTATGGACACTACGAGTTCCTTGTTATGCCGTTTGGATTGACAAACGCACCTGCAGTCTTTATGGATTTGATGAATAGAGTTTGCAAGCCGTACTTGGACAAGTTCGTGATTGTGTTTATCGACGAAATCTTGATTTATTCAAGGACAAAGGCTGAGCACGAACAGCATCTAAGAGCTATTTTGGAGCTGCTGAAGAAAGAACAGCTGTATGCCAAATTCTCTAAGTGCGAATTTTGGCTACGTGAAGTCCAATTTCTTGGACATGTGGTAAATGGAGATGGAATCCATGTGGATCCAACCAAGATCGAAGCGATCAAGAATTGGGAAACGCCAAAGACGCCAACCGAGATTCGACAATTCTTGGGTTTGGCTGGCTACTATCGAAGGTTCATTGAGAATTTTTCGAAGATCGCTCAACCATTGACGCTCCTCACCCAGAAAGATAAGAAGTTTGATTGGGGAATCAAACAGGAAGAAGCGTTTCAGCTGTTGAAGGATAAGCTCTGCAATGCGCCAATTCTAGCACTACCGGAAGGTACTGACGATTTCGTGGTATACTGTGACATCTCGCGTCAAGGATTGGGTTGCGTGTTGATGCAACGCCCGAAGGTTATTGCTTACGCTTCACGTCAGTTGAAGGTACATGAGAAGAACTATACCACGCACGATTTGGAGCTAGGCGCAGTGATATTTGCTTTAAAGATCTGGAGACACTACCTATATGGTACGAAATGTACAATTTTTACAGATTATAAGAGCCTACAACACATATTCAACCAGAAGGAGTTGAATATGAGACAAAGGCGATGGTTGAGTTGTTAAATGATTACGATTACGAGATAAAGTATCATCCAGGGAAGGCGAATGTGGTTGCTGACGCCCTAAGTCGAAAAGAGAGGATCAAGCCCATAAGGGTTAGGGCTTTAGAAATGATTATCCAAACCGATCTTTCCTTGCGCATTCATGCCGCGCAGAAAGAAGCTCTTAAGGAAAGAAATCGTGAAGAAGAATATCTCCGTGGGATGGAGAAGCTATTGGTGCCAAACGAGGAAGGAACGTTATGTTTTGAGAAAAGGATTTGGGTTCCTCTGTTTGGTGGTTTAAGGAAAGTTATTTTTGCTGAAGCTCACAAATCGCGGTACTCTATCTATCCAGGAGCGGATAAGATGTACCAAGATCTCAAGGCTTACTATTGGTGGCCTAGGATGAAGGGCGATGTTGCTGTTTATGTGAGCAAGTGTCTAACGTGTGCTAAGGTGAAAGCGGAATACCAGAAGCCTTCAGGACTTCTGCAACAACCTGAGATTCCCAAATGGAAGTGGGAACAAATCTCCATGGATTTTATTACAAAGTTGCCAAGAACGCCAAGAGGCCATGACACTATTTGGGTGATAGTTGACCGCCTAACAAAGTCCGCACACTTTCTGCCAATCAAAGAGAAGGATAACACCAGCAAACTGGCAGAAATATACATGAGAGAGATCGTCGCACGTCATGGAGTGCCTCTCTCGATCATCTCTGATAGAGACGGAAGGTTTGTGTCAAGGATATGGAAATCCTTCCAAGAAGCTTTTGGCTCACAATTAAATCTGAGCACTGCTTTTCACCCTCAGACCGACGGTCAAAGCGAGCGGACTATTCAGACCTTGGAAGATATGCTGAGAGCATGTGTTATGGATTTGGGCGGTAGCTGGGATAAGCATTTGCCACTGGTCGAATTTTCATACAACAACAGTTACCACACCAGTATTGGAGCTGCGCCATTCGAAGCTCTTTACGGACGCAAGTGCCGATCACCCCTATGCTGGGCTGACGCAGGTGATAGGCAGCTTGTTGGTCCCGAAATCGTCCAAGAGACGACAGACAAGATTGCGCAGATTCGAAAACGCATCGAAGCAGCTCGCGAAAGACAGAAAGCCTATGCAGATCCAAACCGGAAACATTTGGAATTCCAAGTTGGAGATATGGTTTTATTGAAGGTTTCACCCTGGAAGGGTGTGGCACGCTTCGGAAAGCGTGGGAAGTTAAATCCGCGTTACATTGGCCCTTTCAGAATTTTGGAAAGAATAGGGCTAGTAGCATACAAGCTGGACTTACCTGCCGAGCTGAATGGAGTTCACGATACATTTCATGTATCCAACCTGAAGAAAAGTCCAACTCAAGATACCATTGCCATTCCCACCGACGAGATTCATGTTGACGACACGCTCCATTTCGTTAAAGAACCTGTTGAGGTTACGGATTGGAAGGTAAACAAGACCCGCCGGAGCAGTGTCAAGCTCGTCAAGGTTCGTTGGAATGCCAGACATGGTCCTGAATACACCTGGGAGCGTGAGGACCGGATGAAAGAGAAATACCCCCACTTATTTCCTAAGAACCCTGCATCTACAAGCAGAACTTAAAATTTCGGGACGAAATTTTTCTAACGGGGGGAGAATGTGACAACCCTCACTAAACCAGGTATCTGTACGACTTAATTAATAATTAATTACTGCTTAATTACTGTGCTTACTTGAACTTGTGGATAAACTGCTACTTGAATGCTGATACATGTACTTACTTGCATCATACTTTACTTGCTGTCACTCCATGTTTTGCTTACAGCACCTTTGTGACAACCTTGATGCACCAAAAGCACAGTAGCACAATGAACGGATAACCTATTAAACGTGCTGTCATAACTAGCACCAGGCAGGTACTGCCTCTAAGGCCTGTAAGAGCCTGAGATAGTTTGCTACACTAGTGGTGAGTGTAGGGATATAAGGGTTGTAGAACTGCGTCACTAGATATAAGTTACAGTGACCGGATGTGCCTAAAACGTACTCTAAGTACAAAACTCAGCACTTTAAATAATAATTCAGCATCTAGCTAACTAATAAAGTGCCAAAACATGAGAAAAATATTACTAGACACTTTCCAAAGTGTCGGGAATAAGTTGTGTCACTAAAAGTAATAATAACGACACTTTAAAGCTTTGTTAAGCACTTTAACGGATCACTATCCAACCGAACAACCAGACTTTACCCGGAACATAAAAATATTGCCATTAACATTGTTTTTCTTTTTCTAAGCCAGTTAGGGTCCCTGAATACCCTAACACCCGTCATAATGCACGACACGCTAGTAACCAAGTTAACCTTCACTTAACTTAACTAATACTTAACTTTTGGTTGAAATCTAACTAGGAGACCCCCCCCCCTCCAACGAATTCGGTCCCCTTGGGGGACACCCATGTCCTATTTTGATTATAATAATCACTAGTGTCTAATATCTATTAGACACATAATCCTTTGGATAATGATCCTATCATTTGCCTATAAGTTCATGACATAACACACTAACACTTCACCACAACTCACAACACTTGAGCACACTCTCTCCTTCTATATAAACTCTCGGCCGAACACCCCCTATATCATCCATCCATTTTCAAGTTTTGATCTTGCCATTCCAAGCTTGCACAAGGGTTAAGGATCTCATACAAAGGAGCTCGGTGCATTCGGAACGCGAAGGACCTCTTCTCATTGCTTTTATCCACTCATTTTTCGACTAGAATCTTCCCTAGCCTCGAGCTAGTAGTAAGTTGCTTGAAACACACTCTCGATCTATTTTAAAGTGGTTAAAACGGTATATGATGGTTAAAACTCATGAACATACAAAATGATATGATAAAGTCTACTAAAAATGCTAAAAATGATGGTTAAAAGCTTGATTGTTGTGTAAATCATGTAGGATTTGTTTTGTGTAATTATTTAGTGCCGATCTATGTTGTGGTAGCTCGGATCATTGTTTAACCCGGATTGGTCATGATCATGGATCATGACATAGAGCTTGTTTAACAAGGGTTAAGTAATGAAACTCTACCACACGAGAGACTTGAACTTGTGTAAAAACGATTTTACTTACGAAATAGTGTTTAAAACTAGTAGATCTACGGATCTACAAGCGGTATTTTCAAAGGACCACGTGTCAAGAGAAAACTTACTTTTAAAGACGGATCTTACATAACCAAAAGTGCTTTTGTAAACACACAAGTGTGTAGACACTTGTGTAACACAAAGTTTTGACGAAAGAACTATTTTTGTAAATGTTGACAAGAGGTTGTGGAAATTTATTTTCTTTAAAAACGAGACTTTTACGAAACCGGTTTGATTTATACGAAAGATCCGCTAAAAATAATGGAAAGATACTACATATTTTGGAAAAACCACAAGTTCATGTATTTTTGCGATTTACATCTATTTTGACTAGTTTGATGGTTTGAATAATGTTTATTGATTGAATGAGAAAATTGTTGGTTTGATTTGTAAAAGAAAATGATACGCTTGAAAGCGTGGCCACCTCCAGTTACAGAGGAAACTCTGGCGAAATTTTTCCAAAAACCTAACACTTAGAAATATTTTCACTACAAGTGTTGTAAATCTATTTTTGACTTGTTTTCAAATCATAGATTTCGCCATGACTTTATTACAAGATTTCTAATTATCGGAGGTGGGATTTTCACAAAATAAAAACTTGCTAAGATATATATTTAGTATATATTTAGTAACAACACTTGTGAATTTTTATGATTATTTTGTGAACTATACAAATATTATTTTTAGGGTAAAAATAATATTACCAAAAGATAACGATCCCAGAATAATACGAACGCACATGTATAAATCCCCCATCCTTGGGAAGGAGAATAATTACCAAGTATTTACAAAAATATAAACACGAAATAGTTGTCTAACTATTTCCCAAAAACTTAAACCTTAAGCTAAGGCACGGCCATCCGTCTAATAGAGTTAGTACGTGTAGGTCGTCGCACAGCTGCTTGATCAGGAGATATACTTGGTAGAGACGCACCACTGTGAGTTCATGTCCCCCTTTTCTCTAACTGTTTTCAGTTTTCTAAACTGCGGGGGTTAAATACATGTTACTATGATTACGAATAATTCTTACATGGTATGGTTAGCGTAAGGAGGGTTATTATTATTCAGATCATGTGAGTGGGTAGGCAGAAACTTGAGGCCATTAATCCTCAAGGTAGGACCGAGGGGCAGGAGCGGTAGATCTATTTGGGTGTAGCGAGCCCAACCCCAGGCCCAACACAGAACGGACCTCGGGGTGACTTTGTACCCAACGCATAAATCTGCTAGGTTTGAGTCTTCCTACTTGCACTTCACACATATCAATGGCCTTGCAAACCATTGGTGATCTCTTTTTCCTTATTTGCTACATACCAGGATTTTTATACATACAAAGGTTTATTTACTCGCTTACACATGAACTCGCTCAACATTATTGTTGATTTTTCAAGTTACATGTATTTCAGGGAATTAAAGATCTGGCGCGGTATGTTGTGTTTTCCCGCTGCATATGGGTTCCGAGGTCATCCCGGTTTAGGAAATGTGACTCTTTTCCTGGACGAGTCACAAATCTTAAACTGTGTTTTATTCATGTTGATGTTTATGTCTTTCAAAACAATGTTTTATGTTATGGTGTTGTAGTCACTAAGACAATGTTATGTTACTTCGGTTTTAAAACTTAAATCTATGGATGATCTTGCATGGTTTTATTATCATATAGCTTTGTTATGATTAAGCTATGGTATTAAGAAGTCACACCAAATTAACCACGCTTCCGCAAAGCCAGGGTGTGACAGCATTTGTTGCACAAAGGTGCGGTACGAACATAGTTTTGCCTTTTGCGAGGTTGTGCTGGCTGGTTTGGTGCAACCTGTTTGTCTTGAGCAGTTACAGCGAAATTTTGAGTGGCTTTGCGCTTCTTCTTCTTGGATACCTCAGCCTGTTTTTCCTTTGGTTCAACTTGAGCAGTCTTGTCAGATGGTCTTGAGTCGCCCTTCCGAAACAACTTACCCTTCCTGATATGGGATTCAGTCAGAGTGGCAGACAATTCAATGGCTTGTTTGACAGTAGTAGGGTTGCTGCCAGTAACGATATCCTGAACTACGTCAGGAAGACCAACAATGTATTTCTTAATCGCCTTATCCAGAGGTGTAACCATAGTAGGGCATAACAGGCTCAATTCCTCATAGCGGTCAGTATAGGCTCGATGTTTTCCACTGTCTTGCTTCAGGTCATCGAATTCCCTTTCTAAAGCTCTCAATTCATGACGAGGACAAAACTCCTTCATCATAAGAGCCCTAAGTTCAGCCCAAGTCTGTGCTAATGCAACCTCAGCACCGCGGTCTCTCATAACCCCGTTCCACCATGTAAGAGCCCTTTTCTGAAACACACTGGAAGCAAACTCGACCTTGCGATTATCAGGACACTGAACATGACGGAACGTACTCTCAGTGCTCTCGAACCATTGTAGGAGCCCAGTTGCTCCTTCAAAACCACTAAACTTGAGTGGCTTAGCCGAATTGAAACTCTTGAAATTGCATGGAGCATTATGGTTGTTGATGGCTTGATTCACTTGAGAAAAAAGATTTGGGAAGGCAGCAGCCATTTGCTGTGCGATGATTTCCGCCAGTTCGGCATTCGCCATCTGATTGTCGCGTCGAGGTGGCATTCTAAAATAGGAACATGAAAGGAAACGAGTGAGAGAATTAGACGAAAAGAATGAGATGGAACAAATCTGATGAAAGCGAGGATGGTGGTCATTTGTTTGTTACTACAAAGTAACAAACAACCCCGGTGATTAATCAAAGTAAGTAGGTCAAAAATAATGTATCGCGAAGACATGCTCGCCTATAAGTGGACACTCACCCCAAGAGTTCCCAGGTAAGAGTGACTGGTCCGATATTGCGGATTTGTACGAACACTCTAGCCTTAGACAGAAAGCTCAGGGTACAGGCACCCACCCTTCCAGTTTGCATGTGTTCACATTATTTAGACTAACTTTGGCGGGATTTTGAAAACTTAAAGGGTTCAAAACCCTATAATAAATCATCCTAGAACAGATGATTAGTTTTCAAAACGGGATAGAAATTTGTGTTCTTATTGTGGTTGTCACCTAAGAATAAGTGACGGTATTGTTTTAAAACTAAACACAAGAAAACTTGTGTTAGGGTCCTAGGAAGGTTATAGTCTAGGTCAAAGCATTACTAATAACCTAATTCCCTATAACCATTGGCTCTGATACCAACTTTTCTGTCACACCCCGACCACGAAGAACAACTAGACGTGGTGGAAACGTCGGGGAGTGTTGTAACAGAATCATTGTTTCGTAACCATGGAATAAATAATTTTGTTTTATTGAATAAATGAACTCATTGTTTTAATACAATCAAATAAGTACAACTATGATCTTTCAAGTTTTAAAGTCGCTAAGGCACGAGTCTATCCTGAATGTAGCATGTATCAACAATCATCTCAAGACAGCACCTGAAACATATGTAAAAATAGGTACGTCAGCATAAAAATGCCTGTGAGATACATAGGTTTTGTGAATATAGGATTCATGACTTATAAGTTTAGAAAGAGTTGTTTAACAAAAGTCAGTCATGATCCTTGTAAAATGTTTTGTTTTATAAATCATTCGAAAAGTGATGATAAAGTAGATGATACGTAAAAGAGTAATGAAAGGTTAGATGAATAACCACGTAAAAAAAAAGAGTTTGTATAAGATAGATTGTTGTAAAACAATGTCTTATGAAAAGTATGTTATTTGTATAAAATGTTATATGACATAAATTGAAATGATTCAAATAACGCTACGATATGTAATACCATACAAACACTTATATATAGGAAGTACCAGCGGTGTATCCACCATGCTTTTATCGTATTACACACGCCTCGTTACTTCAGTCACTTACTCAAACCAAACCACCAATATAGAATGTTCATGTTTAAACCAATAGTCCAATGTTTTTGTATAACCCAAGTTAAATGTAAACCATGTAAGGTGTAAACAAAAGTTACGTATGGTAAGTAAAATGAGACTACTTAAACCACAAGTAAAAATGTACAAAACAAAGTGTTTGAATAAATCAAAAGTTATGCTTTGTAAAATAATGCAAGGTTAAATGAATAACCTTATAGTAGCATATTAAAAGTATACTTTGGATTTGTAACTAACATATTAAACTATGTTTTGGTTTCATAAATAACATATCAAAATATGTTTTGGTTTGTTAATAAAATATATATGTTGGTTCTGTACAATACCACACATGAGAGTATATCAAACTATACTTTTGGGAGTATATCAAAATATACAAAAAAAGTGTGATTTAAGAATTCATTCAGACCTAGTGCATCAAACTACACCTTTGAGACTACAGGAATACCACAAAGGCAATCCCTATTTGGATGTAGAAACAAATTGGTTTCCAACATTCCATGACAACAGGAATGGGGTGTCTAGTCCAATAGCACTATATCATACTACCAATCGGTCTGGTGAACATAAAATAAGTACAATTCAACATTTTATTTTATGTTCTTTGAGAAATCAGTGTTTAAACCATAGATAGTCATTTAGTTTGTCAAATGATAAGTAATAACATGTATAATCAATTATACTTTGAAATCATGAAAATAACATATAGGTACACATGCTTCACCCCAAAATGGTTGAAAACAGTAAAAGAGGGGACTATGTACTCACTTGAGATTACTTAGTAGTCCTTGAGTAACAACCAAACAATGCTAGAGATCACGGAAATCAAACGGTACCTAATATAGGTAACTACGTTAATAAACCGGACCTAAATCAGAGGATCGGATAGGATGAGGGCTTGTAAACCAAATGAGTATGGGAACTAATGTAATATGGTTTAACAAAGCCTACATACTAAAATGAAACCTAACCTAAGTGCTTACGACCCGTTTAGGTAGCTTATGCTACTTTAACGCGTCGTTTGCGTGAAACGCGTTCGGACCGCCTAACTAGTCATATGACAAGTAGAATATGCCTTAACATGTCTAATATTGTTGCTAAATCAGTTTAGATATCACAATTTATGTTACATATGATAAAAATGAATTTTGGCGTAAAAAAGGGCATTTTGGTAATTTACCTAAGGCATATAAACTACCTATCATACAACTAACTAAACGTCGTGACCATAAGGTATAACCTCGGAAGGTTATTCCCTATATACTACGGTTACCTAATGTGTTTGGTCGGATCCTAAAGATCGACCAAACGGGTCGGGTTCGAAAGTATAAGCGATTGTTTAGATCGCTTACCTTACGACCCTGTATAAGCACTAAACTAAAAGTGACGAGCTAAGCATGTTAAAACATGCTTAACTAAGTTTAGAAAACAGGCTTGGTATCAAAACAAACGGTTTTGATACCTAAGAGTAGTTTGGTTACAAAATACGCAAGAATACGCATTTTGGCCGAAACTACGACTCGTCACTGAGCCTAGATAACGTGGTAATCAGTAGGTATAGTCACTAGGGACTATAACCATCGTGATTACGCCCATGTTATGAAGTTCAAACGAACTTCGCATTGACCATAAACTGGTCAATGCAGAAAGTCAAACATAGTTTGACTTTAACGCTAAAACGAATAAAAGAACGAAGGAACACTTACAAAGGGTCCAAGAACTGAAGGTTTGAATCCGAATACTCTCAGGTATGAAGTGTTAAACACAACAACTTAGAGAGAAAATTCAGATTTCAAAGGTGTGGGTTTTTGGGGTTGAAAAGGTTGGGTATTTATAGGAATGTTGGAACCGTTAGGATCGTTCTTCGAATACCGTGCTTTGATCTTGTCCCTACACTTGTTGCAACACTAAGGTAACTCAAATTGGCCCCCCAACATCAGGGATTAACATGTGGCATTGGCCTTTGAAGTGTTTAGCAGCTGTTAACAATTGATTAAACAACTTTTGCTAATCTGAAAGGGCCTCGCGTGACGCCTAGGGGGCTAGGTGTCACGCCTAGGTCCTTCTGATTAGCAAACAGTTTCCAAAGTTTCCATTTCAGTCCCCGTTGTGTATTAAGGCCATTTCCGACATGTTTAAGGATCATTAAGTCAACTTTAAGGCCCTAAAATGATGCCTAAACATTGTGGACATGAAACATGCTCAAAAATATCCTGGATGTCGGTTCGTTTGGTCGTACGATCGCGATGATCGCTTAATTACGACGGAATGCGCATAAGTGCGAAAAACCATCCAAATTGCGTGACGAATGGATTTTTCTTATGCCAAACATTAAAATAAAATACTTTAGTGCTTACAATAAATTTTTGGATGTCCGGATGTATTCAGAATGTAAGTTATGCGCGAAAATGCAAACTTATGCACTTTTCGACGCTTTTAGTCCCTGAATGACCCAAAAGTTTATTTTAGCACACCGAATCCCTCAAAGCCTATTTCTAAGCTATGTAAAGGATATTTATGGTATGTTTAACTTATGGTCATGTTCCGGAATGTTTGTTACAGTTCAAATCGGCATACTTTCGCAGTTTGTCGAATTTAGTCCTTGTAAGCGATTAAACTTGATTTTGTCATACCAAAGCCTTCAAAACTTATTTCTAAGTTGTGTAAAGGTTATTTAAGGTATGTTAAGCCTGTGTCACTATTCCGGAGTGTTCGTTGCATTTAAACTGGTTATATTTACGCATCGGTGCGCGTATAACCTTCCAGAAAGTGATTTAGAGCCCGAAATCGAACAAGAATTGATATGTGGAAATGATACATATATTTATACAAATCTCAAGTATGAAATATAATATTTTATTGGTTTGGTCTTTGTTTGATGGTTAAAGTGACACAGGTGTCACAATTTTGAACAAAGGCAAATTTGTAATTTCGAACTGGGGGTAAAATCGTAACATACCCGGGCCAATGGAGGAGTGACATGCAACAACCTGACACTATTCCCACACACACCTTTTAAAAAAATTAAAACGATGACGATACTGTAATTTTTAACCAGAAGTAAACTTTGAACAGGGGCAAATTTGTAATTTTAAAATGGGTAAACTCATAAATACCCGGACCAATGGGGGAGTGTCAGACAATAGCCTGACACTATTCCTCACATTAGTAATGCCACTGCATACGATTGGGTGGTCGCCCATCTTAGCCAATGAGAAACGGGAACTATTCCCTCTCGTAGGAAAATGTAAATATAGGAAATAACAAAAGAAAAGTCAAAGTGAAGAAAAAATAAATAAACTGCACAAGGGGTGAAAACAACCGGACTCGAACTCACGTTGGAATAATTACATTACAATCTAATTTATGTGACAAGCCACCAAATAAGCACTCATTTTATTCCATATCGCTTTATTAATATATAATGAAGAAAAAAAAGACTTAGTGGATGTGATGTGCCATCTACTAACTGGCTCTAACCACATAATATGACATTCCTAATTGACTCTAAGGCTGGAGGGTTTGGGATGGAGCCTTTAGGGGCTTTATCAGGACACGTCAGCGCCATCTAGGATCCATGTTAGCCAGGGGGCTTTATAACGATCTCCTTTAACTTGCATGGTATGGTATAAAGTCCCCTATTAAACAAAACTAAAAAAAATATTGTATTGGTTGAAATGCATGTGGGCCCCACCTGAACACTTCTTCCTCCTCGTTACCATGCTAGCGCCCCAACTATAACGCCCCACCTTGAAATCGATGGTGTGGGGTGGCGCCACCACCCAGGCGCCATAGAGGCTGAGATGGTAAGGGTGGCAGGGGCGGTTCTTAGTTGGCTAGTGCAGGGCTACGGCCCGGGCAAGTTTTTCGGCCGTAGTGCTAATTTTCCGCATTTCGGTCGAAATTTTTTATATATACTATGTTTGGCCCGGGCTTGCCCGGGCTTTTTTTAGTGCCCGTGTCTTTCGGCCCTGGCACGTTCAACGGGCAAGATCCGCCACTGAAGGGTGGCGCCCCCATACCATCCGGCCTAATAACGGAAATTGCTAATTTTCATATACATAAGCAATTTGCTTACATATCTAGCAAAAACTCTAATCACCAACATTTCTTGGGGCTCACAATTTGAAAGCCCAAAGCAAGGGTTATTCATCAAATGAAGAGCTGATGCAGGTCTAAGTGTAGAAGATCAAGTCATAGCATTTCTGGAGATCCATGATTGAGCTACCAAGGGTAATTTACGAAAATGAGCATAACTTTTGCTACGGGTCTCCGTTTTAGGCGTTTGACCAGTCAAATCGAAGCTTGAAGCGAGGAGCACGTCGTGGCAAATACCTGAAGCCTTGTCCGAGTTTCGGTCCAAAAAAACGCATTCTAGTGGGAGTTATGGACACTTTTATGTTTTTTAAGTGTTTTATGCATTTTGTTTTTGGGCTTGTGTTTGGCCTATAGCCTTTTTTGTGGCCCAAGTGTAGAAGATCAAGCCATGGCATTTCTAGAGATCGAGCTACCAATGGTGATTTACGAAAACCAGCATAACTTTGGCTACGGGTCTCCGTTTTAGGCGTTGGGCCAGTCAAATCGAAGCTTGAAGCGAGGAGCACGTCGTGGCAAGTATCTGAAGCCTTGTCCAAGTTTTGGTTCAAAAAATGCATTCTAGTGGGAGTTATGGACACTTTTATGTGTTTTTCAGTGTTTTATGCATTTTGTTTTTTGGCTTGTGTTTGGCCTATGGCCTTTTTGTGGCCCATTTCGAATTTCTGTCTTTATCAATTTTGACAATAATCACTTTTCATTTCGAATTCTCTGCCTTTTGGGTTGAATTTGGGGATTTGGGGATTTGGGGAAGATCATCACGAGTATTCGCAGAATCAACGTGATCAGTTCTTCATTATCGTATCACACGCTACATCAAGAGCCATCTTTGCTCATAATAGGATTCTATATAAGTCAGTGGATGAGTTTAATCAAGATGATTTTGGTAATGTAACAAGTAATGAAGAACAAAAATGTTTGTCAAGGTAAATTAACACAAATATATTCAAGAAGTTCATATCCTTTCAACATATTAAGTAAATATGAATACAAACATGTACTTTTATAGAAGTATTTACCAAGAGAAACTATAAGAAATGAATTACCAAAAAAGTTAACCCTACAAGGATCGAGCACACGCGTATATGAACACGACATGTGAAAGCAATAAACGAACATGGAAATATACATACTAATTAGGGTTCAACAAACTTGCTCTCCAAGATAAGCCCAAGTAGAGCTCACAAGGCCTACGAACCTAACAAACCCAAGGTATAACACAAATGTATTGGAAAAGATAAGTTAACCTGGCTAAATCCATGCACGAACTAGCTCCCAATTCCATGTACTAGCAGGGATCTTGTGTTGAGTTTTGAAGTGAAATTGTAAGGTATTATCTACTATACCTATGTAATTTAACTTAAGCTCCATGCTAGAGACAACTTAATGTCATTTATTATATAATTCTTAGAGTAAAATACAAATTGAGGCCATGTGGTTTATATGCAATCGCATGTTGAGTTCCTAACTTTTTTTCCCACCTTCTGAGTGCCATAGTTGTAATATTTTGCCATCTAAGCCCCTAAAATATTGCAACAACGGGATCTTAGAGTTTGGAAAAAAAAAATTAAGGGCTCAATATGCAATTTCATATAAACAAGGACTCATATTGTACTTACTCTAAATCTTAGCTTACTAATTCGACATGGCTAAAGTTAGGGGTGATTAACATAATGGGAGTTTGTCTAAGTAAACTTTGAACTTTTGTAGATGCCAAACAACGCCAATAATAACAATAACAGTTTCTAATCAACATATATTGTGCCAATTCTTATAAGTAACAAAATGAATTATGTTCTTAAACATGAAAAGAAGTTCTATGTCCTAGACGCATATAACCCTAAAATGTACCGTACACGAATGTTAAGATGTTAAATTTGTTAATGAGAAGCATGTTTACATCTCTAGTGATGTTGCTTGTTTAAAGTTAGCTACTATATTGGTTTTAGTGTCCACATTAAGTTAGGAGATTTTTGTATTCTTTCTTTTGTGGCTATTGTATTGTCACCACGTAGCTATCCAAGACATCTTATTCATGTCATTATCGTCGTCGTCCTTGTGGATGTAGGGTGAGACCCACGAGACATCACCTCATCTCCCTTGGTCCATAAACCTTGGCTAGCTAGTTGAACTAAATTATTAATTTATAGTTGAATTGGTCACATTTAGTAGCTTCCATTTGAATATACTAATAAATATAATTTGAAGTAGGGTTGTTCATGAGCCAAGTCGGGATAATCTAAAGCACGGCTCGAGTTTTTAATGGAGCTAAAAACTTGAGCACAAACTTGCTTAGATTGTTAGAACTTAGAAGAAAGAAATGGTCTTAATGTGTATACAAAAATTGGGCTTAAAAGATTGAATTTTCTTCTACTTGGGTTATAAATTGTTAAAAGTTGTGGTTAAGTTAAACTAGTCAATGTGCGAGTCAACCTTGGATCGAGCTCAACAGGTTTACAAACCGTGCCAATTTCAAGCAAGTTGTTTTTCAAATTCTTTTTTTTTTTCAAACGGGTTAGGAGCCAAAAAGTATTAGACTACTAATTTAGAGTAATGAAGCTGGTATAAGTTTCTTTTCTAACTTGTTATATCATTCATTAAACCTCAAAGGAAAGATTGGCTATCGTTGTTTATTGGCGGTTCTCACTTCATTTAGTTTGATCTTTCTATCTATTTTTTTTTTTTTTGTCCACATGATCTTGTGACACGTTTGTCGGGGGTAGACCCCCTTTTGATAGAGCAACACCAACTTATTTCATTAAGGCCATTTAAACGGCAACAACCTAAAAAAACGATATAAAAAATAGGATGTATTAGCATCAGCCATAAGCTTTTCTATAAATTTTATCAACAATTCCACTGTCTCAAAAATATTCTTAACTTTTTCTTATTATCACCAATCTTTTATATTCATTTTGTACAACCAAGTAATTTTATATAGGATGGTTCAAATGAAAACCACTTTCAACACGAAAACTTGAAAACTAACTAAAAAAGCCTAAAAACACACCAAATTTTTTTTACAATTTTTTTTATTAAAAATCACTAGTTTTTGTATATAAAAAAAATTTCAAAATTTTTTTTTTAGCGCACATGTGTACTACAATTTTTTTTTTTTTTTTGGAAAATTTTTTTATATACATTAAATAACAAAAATTGGTAAAAAAAAATTTGGTATGTGTTTTAGGCTTTTTTAATTAGTTTTCAAGTTTTCGCATTAACTAATGGTTTTCATTTGAAACTTCCCATATATATATATATATATATATATATAGTGTGAGGTTCATTGGGGGGCACTAAAAAGTGGGGAACAGAGGGGAACCGACTCAAACGAACTCTGATTGGACTCATTCCAGCGGTGTTGGAACCGTCTCGTCGAACTCTAACTAGGATCTCTTAACCCTAAACCCTAAATCATAACCCATAAACCCTAAATATATTAGGGTTTGGCTTTTAGGGTTTAGCTTTAAGGTTTAGCCTTAGGGTTTAGCTTTAGGGTTTAGAGTTTAGCTTTAGGGTTTAGCTATATGGTTTAGCTTTAGGTTTAGCTTTTTAGGGTTTAGCTTTTAGGGTTTATAGTTTAGATTTTACGGTTTAGCTTAGGTTTTAGCCTTATTTTTTAGCTTTAGGGTTTAGAGTTTAGGAGTTAGGATTTAGTGTTTAGGGTTAAGAGATCTTAGTTAGGGTTCGACGAGCCGGTTCCAACGCCGCTGGAATGAGTCCAATCGGAGTTCGTTTGAGCCGGTTCCCCACTGTTCCCCACTTTTTTAGTGTTCCTCAATGAACCTTCCCCTATATATATATATATATATATATATATATATGGGGAAATGGACTGTATCACCCTCAACTATGCAAAATTGGCGAATATCACGCTCAACTTTCAAGTTGGCTCCCACCACCCCCTACTCGACAAGTTGGTGTCACTGTCACCCCTTCGTTAAAAAAATACTCACTGAGTTAGTTTTTTAAGCCTATGTGGCATGCAGATGATGACTTGGAAGCATACGTGGACATGAACTTGATATATCATCTGTTTAACATCAATTTAACCATTTAACCCTAATTCCCAAACAAAGTCATCTTCTCCCCATCAATTGCAGACGAAGATCAATTGAAGGTAGAGGGTCATCGCCGTTCTTGCCCTAATACCTCCTCCCCATAGCCGTTCTTGCCCTAATTGCCCATTGAAACATTCAGTCAACATGTCGTCGTCTTCTACCTCTGGTCTAATTCGAAAACCTAAAGTCTTCAAGGTCGATTTGGATGGAAATGTGTACTGTCATCACGACATTGTTGCTGTTCTTCGTGTAGCTGGTCTTAAAAGTTAAAGACATGGTGAAGAATTTTACGGCTGTTCTCACTGGCCTGTAAATTTAATTTGCTTATCAATTTGGTGTTATTTAGATATTCCATTGCAATTTCCTTATAGTTGTTGTGTTTTGTAGAGAGAGGATTGCAAATTCTTCCTCTGGAAAGAAGATGTTGATAAGATGTTCGCTGAACGTTCATACGGCACCTCAACTCAAGTGACGTTTAAAGACATGAAGATAAAGAACCTTCAATTACACAATATGTTGTTAATAGAAGAGAACAAGAACTTGAAAGCAATGAGATTTGACACAAAGACGAAGTCGAAGAAACCGTATGTGCTAACCTTTGTAATTGCAATTGCCATATTGTTGTATTTGTGGAATTAGTATTTATAGATAATGAACTGTTGTGGTATTTAGTGTTTGTAACCATTTGTGCCCACTTGTTATGAAATGAAGTGTTTTGTTACTTTGACTCAATTGGACATCTAAGTTAATGTACATGTTGACCATACTTGCAAGTGATTCAAACTGCATATGCAGCCAAAATGGCGAATGTTTGAACCAAAACTGACAAACTGTGTAAAGAAAAAGTGGCCAAAGTTTGACCAAACTACAGTCAAACTGTAAGTAGGTGCAGAATTGCCCAAAGTTTGACCAAACAACACTCAAACTGTAACTAGGTGCATAATTGGCCAAAATATGAACCAAAGTGCAACTGCACTTGCAAGTGACTCAAACTGCATAACTAGGTGCAAAATTGGCCAAAGTTTGACCAATTTGCAGTCAAACTGTCACTAGGTGCAGAATTGGCCATATTTTGAACCAAAATGTAAGTGCACTTGCAGAAACAACAGACCAAACACCAAACCAAACAGCATGGTCATCAATTTTTTGAGTCAACCTATTAAAGTGTACACAATGACCATAATGGAATATGTACACCAATGTGTGACTCAATCAACAACAAAAGTCAAACAACACAGAAAAAGTCAAACAACACTAAAAAGTCATACATTGACTACTTAACTGGTCCCACATTACTAGAAGTTGTTTTTAGACAAAATATTAGAGTCATACATAACATTGCCTACTTAAATAAGTCATACATAACAGTGCCACAAACACAAAAGATCACATATAACTTCAGCCTTGATTGGTCTTTCTCTTTCCCTTTTGACTTGACTTGTTGGTTCCCTTTTGAGTAGATTTATGAGTTGCCTCTTGAGTGGACTGCTGGGTTGCCTCTTGAGTGGACTGCTTTGTTGCCTTCTTAGTTGACTTCTTCTGTCTCTTTGGAGCAGAACCACCTGAGACACAAACTTTAAGCCATGTAATTAAGTAAAGAATAAACTTAAACTTAATAACATTTACCTTCAGTTGTTTTCCCCTTCTCAGTGCACTTTCTTTTGTTGTGACCTCTAGCCCCCACAGTTACTACATTTCATTATAACCCCATGCTTTGTGAGTTTCCCAGGCCTTTTTGGATCTTCATGAGGATCCCTCTTCCTATTCTTCTTTGGCCTACCAGGAGCAGATTTGATTGGTGTTGGATCCATTGGCTGATTGATCTTGGTCCAATACCTTTCACTAGGCAATGGAGGTATTGAGAACTCATAAGCCTTCATGTATGTATCTTTGTGATAACACACATCAACATAGTCTTCAGCATTCTTATGTAAAAAACCACCAACAGCACATACATGTTTACAAGGATATCCCCTTAAATCCCATTTTCTACATGTGCAGCTTCTCTTTTCTAGATCCACAGATACATCATCAAAATCCCTTACTTGAAAAACTTGATATGATGAGGGATACACCTCACATCTATAAGAAGCAGCTTTTGAAAATTCAAGTTTTTCCTGGATTTTAGGGCATATGATGACATCTCTTGTGACACCTGTGCCTCCGTGGCCATCAAACAAATACCAAATCAATAAAATATTGTGTTTCATACTTGGGATTTGTATAATTATGTGTATCGTTTGCACATATCAATTCTTGTTCGATTTCAGGCTTTAAATCGCTTTCTAGAAGGTTATACGCGATCTGATGCGTAAATATAACCAGTTTAATGCAACAAACACTCCGGAATAGTGACATAGGCTTAACATACCTTAAATAACCTTTACATAACTTAGAAATAAGTTTTGGATGGTTTGGTATGCTGAAATCAAGATTATTCGCTTACAGGGACTAAATTCGACAAACTGCGAAAGTATGTCGATTTGTACTGTAACGAATGTTCCGGAACTCGATCATAAGTTAAAAATGCCCCAAATATTCTTTACATAGCTTAGAAATAGGCTTTGAGGTGTTTGGTGCGCAAAAATAAACTTTCTTGATCAATAGGGACTAAAAGCGTCAAAAAGTGCATAAGTTTGCATTTTCGCGCATATTTTACGTTCTGAATATATCCGGACATCCAAAAATTTATGTAATCATTAAAATATTGGATCGTTTTTGCGTTCGTTACGACTTCCATCGTAATTAACCGAACAACGCAACCGTACGACCAAACGAGCCGACATCCGAGATGTTTTTGAGTATATTTTAAGATCCCTATACTTTAACTTCATTTTAGAGCTTTGAAACGGGGCTTAAACGTGTCAAAAATGCATCGAAAACCAAGTATGGGGCTTCAGGGACTAAATCTGCCATTTTTGAAACTTGTTGACCTGCAAGGTCCTTACGGACCGTATGGGGATGTGCTTACGGTCCGTAAGCAGTGTCCAGATCAGCAGAAATGCAGAAACATTGAATCTGGTCCTTTCCACCTATTCCAATGGTTTTGATCTCTGGTTTTTCATGCTATGGGCTGGTTTGTGTGGAGAACAAGTCCCCCAATCATTCTCTAACACTTGTAAGGCCAAGATCATTCCCTCTTTAAAAAGAAATGATCCTAACGGTTTTGCGAAAATGTAACACCCCGAAAATATAAAACTTTATATTAGAATTATAAAGTATAAATAAATGGGAGTTTACTAACTAGGAATTTTAACCTAGTTAGTTAAAAGTCTAGAAATAACTTATAATAGGGTTGAAAGCTACCAAACTATATATGTTGAACAAAGTGGAGGGATCTAAGTTGTTAAAAGTCGCTATATTGAATGATTGGTCAAAATTGGTTGGAACTCGTTGGTAGTCGTTATATGGGAGGATTCCTTAGACGAGCCAAACGGGTCGAATAATCAAATAAAGTATGGATTTTGCTTCGAAATTTGATTGATTTGTTTATTGATATCGATTAAATATTGAAATATTAAAACACGAGAATTTAATATGTCGGTTTGTTAGAACAAGGATTCGAGGAAAGTGTGTGGGTAAAACAAACAAAAAGCTAAAACTCATATGTGCAGGATCTACCGTAAGTTACGGTGTCACCGTAACTTACGGTGGAGGTCAGGAGGCTTACGGTGGGAGTCTACTGCTTTACGGTGGACCATTATTGTAAATTGACTACCGTAACTTAAGGTGGAACCGTAAGTTACGGTAGAGCCTGAATTTTTATGAATTTTGTATAATTGTAAATATTCAAATTCACTTCGATCGTAGTGTCGATCAAGTATTATTTCTAAACATTCTAATACAAATGTTTTATGTAAACATATCAGTTTTAGGTATTCAAGGATTACGGATGACGATCAAGCAAGCTTTTGAAGAACCGAACACATACTTTTGAAGCTTCCGCATAAATTAACTCAGTTTAAACAATGTTTATGATGTAAATTGTTTGCTAAACAACTTTTGGATGTTTAAATTAGTCAGTAGAAAACTAATGTTTGTTACGTTAATACTCTATTTTTGGATCTTATGGTATAAAATGATCGTATTATTTATATATATCGCATATTTACATTGAATAAAGATGGGTGTTACAAGTTGGTAATCAGAGCTTAAGGTTGTCAACAAAGTGTTCGGTTCAAGCTTGATCGATCGTCCGGTAAGAATTAACTTATTATGCTAGTAGATTATACCTTGCGTAAGAAATAAGAAACGAATTGAAATGCATGGGAAGAGTGTATTAACACACTCAAACCCGGAAAGTGCATTAGATGTGAATGGTTAAAGCAAGTTGGAAACTTGGCTAAACCAAAACAAATGAAGCAATGCTATGAATGAAATGTTTAACGTTTAAATGTAAACATTTCAGTTTCAAGATGTCTGATGGGAATGATGATAATCCGGTGCAAACAAGCACTGAACAAATGAAAGAGATAATTGCCGAAGAGGCAAGGAAGGCAATTGAAGGAAGTCTATCTGGGTTTATAGACAAAATTCAAGGCACGGTGTTGTCGCTTGTAGAAGAGCGAGTTAAAAGGTTGGAGGATATTGTCAACCTTATGAAGGAGAAAACGGGAGAACGCAAAGGGTGTTCGTACAAGGAATTCATGGCGTGTAAACCGCCAATCTATAATGGGGAAGTCGACCCGATAATTTACCAAAGATGGTTGGGCGATATTGAAGGGGTGTTTGAAAGGACCCATTGCGACGAAAGCGATTTTGTTGCCTATGGAACGGGTCAGTTAAGAGGACAAGCCAAGGATTGGTGGGATAACAAAAAGAATGAAATAGGGGCTGAAGCGGCAAGGGCCATGACATGGGAAGAGTTTAAGACACCATTTCTTAAACATCATAGTCCCAAAGCGGTCATTAACAAAATCAAGGAAGAGTTCATGCAACTTAGGCACAAGGGTGAAACCATAAACAAGATCACGGCGATGTTTATGGATAAAATGAAGTTTAGTAGTGAATTGGTGACGAACGAAGAACAGAAAATATACTACTACTACAATATGTTGAGCGCTGAATATAGGGAGTTTATGACTCCTTCAAAATACGAGACCCTTACCGAAATCATTAACGTTGCTCGGGAACGGGAAATCGAGTTGAAGAAGCAAGTCGAAAGAGGTGAGCGAAGGGCACATGATGTGAATCCAAGCCCTACAAAGAAAGCCCGAACTGGAGAATCGGGAAAGAAGGTGGATACTAAAGGTGGGTCGCCAAGTTGTAAAGTGTGCGGGAAGGGACACAAAGGGGAATGTCGGTTCAAAGACAAGCCATGCCCCATATGTAATAAGACGGGGCACACGGCCTCGCTATGCCCGGGAAAAGTCTCTATTTGCTACAAATGTTATCAACCCGGCCACAAAAAGTCCGAATGTCCGGACTTAGTTGGAAAGAAAGATGTTAAAGAATCCCCAACAGAAGCTCCCAAAGCGAAGGCTAGGTCCTTCCAACATACCGCGGCTGAAGCGAAGACAGAACCCGATGTGGTTTCAGGTATATTCACAATTAACTCAATTCCAGCACGTGTATTGTTTGATACGGGTGCGAATAAATCCTTTATTTCGCATGGATTTATTCGACATCCTTCATTTGTATTGACGAAATTATATGTGCCCTTAGAAGTTGAAATAGGGGACAACAAAAGTTTTATAGTTTGTGATGTTTGTCGAGGCTGTAAATTAAGCATTGACGATGAGGAATACTTGATAGACCTAATCCCGATGTCAATGGGAGAATTTCAAGTAGTCGTTGGGATGGATTGGCTATCTCAACACCATGCAAAGGTCGTGTGTTTTCGTAAAGAGATAAAACTAACATCTCCGTGCGGGAAACACGTCACCATTTGTGGCGAAAAAGGAGGCAACCCTACAGTATGCTCAATGTTGAAAGCTCACAAGCTTATGAAGCGAGGATGCAAGGCATTCATGATATACGCAAATGAGCCCGAAAAAGAATCACGAAAGATTGGAGATGTACCGGTAGTACGAGATTATGAAGATGTGTTTCCGGAGGATTTACCGGGGATACCGCCTGAACGGGAAATAGAGTTCGGGATCGAATTGATTCCGGGCGCAAAACCCGTAGCAAAAGCTCCGTACCGACTCGCACCGTCGGAATTACAAGAGTTGATGTCCCAAATTCAAGACCTGCTTGACAAGGGATTCATAAGGCCGAGTGTGTCTCCTTGGAGCGCACCGGTATTGTTCGTGAGAAAGAAAGACGGAAGCATGCGCATGTGTATCGATTACCGGGAGTTAAACAAACTCACGGTAAAGAACCGATACCCGCTTCCGAGGATAGATGATTTATTCGACCAATTACATGGTGCGAACTGGTTTTCAAAAATTGACCTTAGATCTGGGTATCACCAACTAAAGGTCAAAGAAGAAGATGTACCGAAGACGACTTTCCGCACGAGATACGGACATTACGAATTCCTTGTCATGTCATTTGGGCTAACAAATGCACCCGCGGCTTTCATGGACCTCATGAACCGGGTTTGCAAGCCAATGTTGGATAAGTCGGTCATCGTGTTTATCGATGATATTTTGGTGTATTCGAAAAGTGAAGCTGAACACGCACACCACTTACAAGAAGTGTTAGAGACACTTAGACGAGAAAGGCTGCATGCGAAATTCTCTAAGTGTGCCTTTTGGTTACGAGAGGTACAATTTCTTGGCCATGTCATAAGTGCCGACGGAGTATTGGTGGATCCGTCCAAGATCGAGGCTGTGTCGAAATGGAATCCCCCGAAGAACCCTTCGGAAATTAGAAGCTTTTTGGGACTTGCGGGATACTATAGGAAATTCATTCAAGATTTCTCCAAGATTGCGTCACCGCTAACAAAGCTAACCCAAAAGAAAGAAAAGTTCATTTGGGGTGTCGATCAAGAAAAAGCGTTTCAAACGCTAAAAGAAAAGTTAACTCAAGCTCCGGTACTGACATTGCCGGACAGAGTCGAAGATATGGTGGTTTATTCGGATGCTTCACTATCGGGGCTCGGATGCGTTTTGATGCAACGGGGCAAAGTTATAGCTTATGTCTCGAGGCAATTGAAGATCCACGAGAAGAAATATCCCACGCACGATCTTGAGTTGGCTGCGGTGGTATTTGCCTTAAAAATATGGAGGCACTACCTATATGGGGTAAAATGTACCATATTCACCGATCAAAAGAGCTTAAAATACTTCTTGGATCAGAAGGAGTTAAATATGCGGCAAAGGCGATGGTTAGAAACGGTGAAAGATTTCGACTGTGAAATACATTACCACCCTGGAAAGCCAAATGTGGTAGCGGATGCTCTGAGCAGAAAAGCGGATTACGTCCCAATACGGGTAAGGTCGATGCAACTCGTGGTGACCTCGGGTATACTTGAACGTATTCGAGAGGCACAACTAGAAGCAGTAAAAGAGGAGAATTGGAAGAAGGAAAGAATAATCGGTCAGTTGAAGGATTTGACGGATGGGAATTACGGGTTGAAGACTCGATTCGGGAGAATATGGGTTCCAAATACTTGCGGGGTGAAGGCGCTTCTACTTGATGAAGCTCATAAATCCCGATATTCAATTCATCCGGGAGCGACCAAAATGTACAATGATTTAAAGCAAAACTATTGGTGGCCTGGGATGAAAAGAGATGTGGTGAAGAACGTAGAAAAATGCTTGACATGTTTACAAGTCAAGGCGGAGCACCAAAAACCATACGGTAAACTTCAACCGTTGGAAATTCCGGTTTGGAAATGGGAACAAATCACCATGGATTTGTTGACCAAATTGCCCAAAACTAACCGCGGGTTTGATGCTATATAGGTAGTTGTAGATAGATTGACGAAAAGCGCTCACTTCATTCCAATTCGTGAGACTTATACATCCGAGAAGATGTCGGAAGTGTGCACCAATGAAATCATAGCACGGCATGGGGTACCGATATCCATTGTGTCAGACAGAGATACTCGGTTTACTTCGAAATTTTGGCGTGAATTCCAAGAACAAATGGGAACTAAATTGTTCATTAGCACTGCTTACCATCCACAAACGGATGGGCAGAGTGAAAGAACAATACAAACGTTGGGAGATATGCTGCGGGCTTGCATTATTGACTTCGGTGGTAGTTGGGATGTCCATCTACCCTTGGTCGAATTTGCATATAACAATAGCTATCACGCGAGCATTAAGATGGCCCCGTATGAACTGTTATATGGCAGAAAATGTCGAACTCCAGTATGTTGGGGAGAAGTGGGTCCACGAGGGCTAGCACCTACCGATATAATCCGAACTACGAATGAGAAAATCGACATAGTTCGGGCACACTTGAAAGCGGCTCAAGACAGGCAAAAGGTGTATGCGGATAAAAGGAATAGGCCAATTGAAATTCAGGTTGGCGACATGGTTATGCTAAAAGTTTCCCCATGGAAGGGCATTATTAGATTCAGAAAAAGGGGGAAACTAAGCCCGAGATTTATTGGGCCATTCAGAATTACTGAACGGGTTGGTAAAGTAGCTTATCGTCTCGAATTACCCGAGGAGTTGAGTGGGATTCATAGCACATTCCACGTGTCACATCTCCGAAAATGTCTGGCAGACGAAACTGCTCGTATCCACTACGATGATATCGAGGTGGATAACAGCCTCAACTATGCAGTAAAACTAATTGCGATTTTAGATCGTAAAGAGAAGAGTTTGAGGAACAAGGTGATTAATCAAGCCAAGGTTAAATGGGAGCATAGGAAAGGTTCGGACACTACGTGGGAGTCCAAAGAGGAGATGCGACGTCTCCACCCTACATTATTTGGTACGTACTTCGGTTTCGGGGACGAAACCCTTTTTAAGGGGGGTGGACTTGTAACACCCCGAAAATATAAAACTTTATATTAGAATTATAAAGTATAAATAAATGGGAGTTTACTAACTAGGAATTTTAACCTAGTTAGTTAAAAGTCTAGAAATAACTTATAATAGGGTTGAAAGCTACCAAACTATATATGTTGAACAAAATGGAGGGACCTAAGTTGTTAAAATTGAAACTAAAATTTATGAAACAAATAAAAAATAAACCAAACACCCCCAAAAGAGGGTCTGGTCGATCAGAAGAAAGAGCTGGGCGACCCCCATGCTCCAAACCCTAGAAACTCACTAAAACTCTCAAATTGGAGGTGCAAATCTGGTCCAAAACGAAATCCGAGCTTAGAATCGTGATCCTCATCACAAGGGGATTACAAGGTATGTAAAATTTTGAGAAATCTCTCAACTTGAAATTCTCATGATTTGGGAAAAATCTGAAATTAAGGTTGCATGTGTATATTATGATGATCTAGGAACAACTATAGTGTCTAAGGATAAACCCTAGACAAATACAAGTTGAAATCATATGAAATTTTAGTGAAACCTATGAACACCATTGTAGGTGATTAGTGGGTTATGTGTAATTTGATGAACACTAGGAAATAGATTGTTGATCTAGTGTAATTTGGCAATTTTGAAGTGATTCCAGAAAATTAGAAGTTATCAATCATGTAAAAAGGTTGAATGATGTGAAATTAGGGCTAAATGATAAACTAGAGATTTGATGTTTAATCATGTAAAAATCTGCTCATGAAGTGTTTGTTGAAATGCCTCTATGAAGGCTTAAAACTGAATTTCCAAGTTTAAATGCATAATTATGATGTTTTGGTATATTATGCGAATTATGATTTAAAGAGAGTTCTAAACATATCATAAATGAACTCTATAGGAACGGGCGCAGGAGCGTCAAGCGGACAAGCGGGTGGCGAACCACGTTTGAAAGGCTTACTTTGAAGGTATGTAACTTGACCCGTTACGTTAAGTAAATGTTGATGATTTTAATATGCGTAGTTGAATTTTAGAATAAGGGTTGTTTTGAATTAAAGCAGTGATGTCGCTATATTGACTGATTGGTCAAAATTGGTTGGAACTCGTTGGTAGTCGTTATATGGGAGGATTCCTTAGACGAGCCAAACGGGTCGAATAATCAAATAAAGCATGGATTTTGCTTCGAAATTTGATTGATTTGTTTATTGATATCGATTAAATATTGAAATATTAAAACACGAGAATTTAATATGTCGGTTTGTTAGAACAAGGATTCGAGGAAAGTGTGTGGGTAAAACAAACAAAAAGCCAAAACTCATATGTGCAGGATCTACCGTAAGTTACGGTGTCACCGTAACTTACGGTGGAGGTCAGGAGGCTTACGGTGGGAGTCTACTGCTTTACGGTGGACCATTATTGTAAATTGACTACCGTAACTTACGGTGGAACCGTAAGTTACGGTAGAGCCTGAATTTTTATGAATTTTGTATAATTGTAAATATTCAAATTCACTTCGATCGTAGTTTCGATCAAGTATTATTTCTAAACATTCTAATACAAATGTTTTATGTAAACATTTCAGTTTTAGGTACTCAAGTGTAACAACCTTGATTTTCAAACATGTACTTGTTTGATACACATATCATGTTTTGAGATGCAATTTGTTTGATACATGTTTAGTCTTATTGTTGCTACATGTTTTGCCGACCCAAACACGTGAATAATTTCAAATTGTTCTAGTTTCATACTTGTAAACAAGGCCACACTAATTACAAGGGCCAAACGTGTCATTTGGTGAAAGTATAAGTTAAGAGACCAAATTGTCATTCCTTGAAACTTGCTTGAAAACGCTGATTTTAAATCCGTAGATAAAACCGTCACTATTTTACAAAATATAAAGCTCGGGGACTAAGTTGTAATTTTTGAAACTTGAAAGTTCGGGTTAAAAACGTAGAATTTGTAAAACATTAAGTTTAGGGTCCTTTATGACATTTTTGAAACTTGTTTTATAAATAAAAAGATAAGTTTTTAAAACTTTTAAAAGTATAGGGTTTAAAATGTAATTTTGGAAACTTATATTTTATATAAAATAAATAAATATATATTTTTGAAATATAAGTCAAGGGACCATTTGGTCATTAGTTTAAAGATGTACTTCAGGGACCATTTTAGACAATTATAAAACTGATTTTAACCAAAACTGTCTAACCGAGTTAAATTATTACAAAGGAAACATGTTTAAACAACTAACCTAGTTAGTCTACCTAGTTAAATATTTCAGGGACTATAATGGCCATTTTTGAAACTGTTTTAACGGGAAAAGACTAACCCAGTTAACTTTTTTTAAAAGAAATACTCTTTAAACAACTAACTCAGTTAGTTAATTTAACTAACTATTCAGGGACCTGTTCTGTATTATACGTAAACACCAGGGACTAATCTTATAACTTCAAATTCAAACCGGTTTTACACCGTGTGTATCGCCGGAATCGTTCCAAGACGCAAACTGACAAAGCTCTCTGATCTACGAACATTTCTGCTTGTTCTCCTCGACATCTTGAACTGTCCAAAGTCCTTAATTCCACCGAACCATGCAATTGTGTTTTCGATATCGGAAACGTTTAAAAAAATTTTAAGTGGAATTAAATTTGTCGGATTTCGGTTGTTTCTGAAGAAATTGAACATCATTATAAGACTCCTGCAACCTTCACGAATCTCTCAGACCCTTCAATTCACATAAAAACTTCGTAAAACACTCCTGGTTCACCTCTGTTTCTTCGCCGGAAATCCAGCTCGCCAGAGTTAGTCGGAACGACATTTCAGACAATACCGGACATAGTTTCTGATCACCGATCGGTATTTTATCGTACACTCAACATCCCTGTTAAATTAATTTAAGTATTATGCACGTTTGGTCGGGTAATTCGTTCGGTTGACTTCTGTTGACTAAAATTTGGGGAAGATGATGAATATAAATATAATTTTAAATTTCTATTTTGTTATCAGTTACAAATAAATTCATAATAAATCGATGCTACCTTTATAAATTCCGAAATTTTTATCTTATATTCCTGACATGTTAAGGTATTTATTACAAATATAAAAGTTTGTAAAATTTTTATAGATCTATTTTATTTTAATTAAAATCTGTTCTGAATTTAAATATTTATATTAATTCTAATTTTAGGAATTTATTTATGAAATTTTTATGTTAAACATTTTGAACAGTATACTTTGTAAAAATAAATTTTTATAAATATTTGAAACTGTTCTGATATTTTTATAATTAAAACAGTTAAATCTCATGTTTTATTAAGTTTAATTGTATTAATTTAATTATTCTGATTTGTAAAATATATCCAAATTATTTTTATAATTTCATGCATGTTATTTTGAGATTATTAAAAATTAGAAACCATGTTTAATTATTTTGCATGTTATTTTTATATAATAAACCTTATAAAATCAGTTTTTGTGAAATTATTCTTTTAATTCCAGAATATTATATACAAAATTTATCAAAGGTCATAATATTTATTTTAAATCTGTATTATTGCACGACATTATTTAAAAATATTATTTCTAATTTTTCTATTTTAAATAATTATTTAAGTAATTATTTACACAATTATTCAGTTATTTCATTTTTCAACAATTAATTAAACTGTTTATTTAAAACATAATTATTTTTCTGCCATGATAATTATTTTCAATCTGATTTATACTTGTTATATAATTAAAATATCATTTTTAATTATTCTGTCCTAAATTAATTATTAGATAATTAATTTGTATAATTATCACATTATTCTGAAAATACATATGTTTTGATAATACTGAATATAATTTATACCTTCTGTAATTAAACTTGGACTTATGAATTATATTTTTAAAACTCTTAAATTATACAAACTGTTTACATAATTTTTTTTAGATATATATGTATAAATATACTTAAAGTATAATTATTTATTTATATATATTTGTTTAAATATACAAATAAGAATATTTTACTTGTTATTTGTATAATCTAGTATTTATATAAACACTTCTCAAATTTATCAAATTACCAAGTGTTCCCCAAACAGATTGTCAAATCGTACAACACAAAACCTTGTCACTGTTTATACAAAAATCACAATGTTGCCCTTGTTAATGCTATGTTCCATATGTGTTGTTTCATGCATGTTTATAGAGTAGCGTGGAAAGACTTGTTCCTGCAAACTCTTATCTATATACTTGTTTGGAATTTGATTCACAAGCAAGGTGAGTTCATAGTCCCCATTTTCTGTTTTACAATATTTTCGGGGTGAAACATATGTAATAATGTGATACAAACTCATTTGCATTGTTGTGGCTATCTTGGTTGTTTTCTTGCAATTGTTGATTACTTGATGCTTAACTTACATTCATTAACTTCGATCAAGCCGAACGGTACATTATAGCGCTATAGGGGTGACATCCCATCCGACTCCATGGTCAATTGTTGTTGTTGTTGTTGTTGTTGTTGTTGTTGTTCATGTTAATCATTATGGGGGGTCTGGATGATCAATGCCGTGTTCAGTCTACAAAGGTTTGAATGTTCACCAAGCGGGACTTGTTTCATTCAATTGTTTAGAACATATCAAATGCCACATTGTTAAACATTTTATTTAATTATCACATTATTTGTTTATTACCAAACTAACCAAAACCTATGAACTCACTCAACCGTTTGTTGACCCGTTTATTTTAACATATGTTTCAGGTGTTGATTGTTTGAAGTTAGCTTTGCTTATGGATCACATAGGATTGCTCAAGACAAGTGCCTTAGCTAAATAAAAACAAGACTTTTGTGAACAATGTGTTATAGTTGTTATGTACTAGTTTGGATGAGAATGCAATCCTACCAATCAACTTAATTATATTTCAACTTTAATTTAACCACCATGTGCTCATATGCATTCTATCAAGTTTCGTGATGCCCTCGACGTTTCCGCCTCCGGTCAGGGTGTCACAGGTTGGTATCAGAGCCATGGTTATAGGGAATTAGGTTATTAGAAATTTCTTTTGACCTAGACTATAACTTACCTAGGACCCCTATCCACTAGATATTCTGTCCGCTTCTTTGTCTCTATCTCTATTCTTACTCTTGAAACCCTAGCCTCGTCACGGTGGATTTCTCTCGTTTAACTTTTAGGCTATACAAATTACTTATCATCTGTCCTCAGGTGATTTAAAATTTTTCAAAACCTCTTCTGATTTTTAAACTCTCGTCAAAGTCTTGGGCTCCAATAGCGAACTCGTGCAATCTGGAAGGGTGGGTGCCTGTATTCTGAGTTTTCTATCTAGGCAAGCACTTCGTATATACCAAACCTGTTTTCAACATGTTTAGCTCGTCACTTTTAGATTAGTGCTTATGTAGAGTCCTAAGGCAAGCGGTCTAAACAACCGCTTAGACTTACGAACTAGACCCGTTTGGTCGATCTTTAGGATCCGACCAAACATGTTTAGTGACCATAGTTGTATAGGGAATAACCTTCCGAGGTTATACCTTATAGTCATTTCGTTTAAGTAGTTGTATGATAGGTAGTTTATATGCCTTAGGTAAATGACTAAAATGCCGTTTTTATGCATAATTGATATTTAAGCATATGTAACCCAAACTTTTGTCACTTAACTGATTATGCAACATAATTAAACATGTTTAGGCATATAATACTTGTCATAGGACTAGTTGGGCGGTCCGAACGCGTTTTACGCGAACGACGCGTTAAAGTAGCGTAAGCTATCTAAACGAGTCGTAATGGGTCATAAGCACTTAGGTTAGGTTTCACTTTAGTATGTAGGCTTTGTTAGACCATATCATATGAGTTCCAATACTCATTTGGTTTACGAAACCTCATACTATCCGATCTTCCGATTTAGGTCTGGTTATTAATGTAGTTACCTATATTAGGTGTCGTTTGATTTCCGTGATCCCTCTAGCTTTGCTTGGTTGTTAGTCAAGACTTCTAAGCATCCTCAAGTGAGTACATAGCCCCCTCTTTTACTGTTTTCAAACTGTTTTGGGGTGGAACACATGTGCCTACTTGATACTTTCATGCTTTTCATGTTTTTGTATCATATACTTGCTATGTTCTTTAGTACACTATTAGTACATGATTTCATTATGTTTTGCTATGTATGTGCCCTTAACATGCTAGCACATTGATTTCTGTATATTACATTTTGTTGCATATGCTCATCCAGCATATGGACACATTGTTTTACAATTTGAACCGTTTGTAACCGTTTGACTATGTGAACCGTTTGTGACCACTTGACTATGTGAACCGTTTGTAACCGTTTGATTGACATGAACCGTTTGATACTTTCTGAACCGTTGGGTTAGGGAAGTGATTAGATAATGGGGCGGGTGTAATGTGTTAAAAGCATGGTGGATACGCCGCTGGTACTTCCTATATATAAGTGCTTTTAACACATTATATATCGTTGCGTTATCTAGATCACTTGGGCAAGGTTATCAAAACAAAGTTATATTACAAGGTTTTTCTAACGATATACATATACTATTCGAGTTTTTATTTCAAAAACGATTTACAATCTGGGTTTAAACAAACAAATGTTTTGGAGTTAAGAATCATGGCTTCGAGATTTTATAAATTATAATCAACTTGATTTGAGTTGGTTAAATTGTGTTGCAATACACTTTTCAAAACAAGGTTTGTACTTTTGACTCTTGCAGTCTAACGAGGTACTGCAACATGTAAAACGAGCCATGAATCTGACACTCATATAAAACCTATGTACTCGTCGGCATTTTTATGCTGGCGTATTTTCACATGTGTTTCAGGTACTATAGATGATGATATTTGATGATGATATTGGTGTACGCTCACATAGGAATGGACGAGGCCTTAGTGACTTAATAACAATGAAAGACTATTTGTTCATGTTTTGTTTCTAATTCCAATGTAATGTAATACATTTAATTCAATAAAACGAAACTGTTTAATCCATGGTTGTGAAACAATGATTCTGTTACAACATTCCCCGACGTTTCCGCCACGTTTTGTTGTTTTACGTGGTCGGGGTGTGACAGAAAAGTTGGTATCAGAGCCATTGGTTATAGGGAATTAGGTTATTAGTAATGCTTTGACCTAGAATATAACCTTCCTAGGACCCTAACACAAGTTATCTTGTGTTTAGTTCTAAAACAATACCGTCACTTATCCTTAAGTGACAACCACAATAAGAACATAAATTTTGAATCTGCTTTGAAAACTAATTATCTGTTCTAGGATGATTTATTATAAGGTTTTAAACCTTCAAAGTTTTCAAGATCCCGTCAAAGTTTGGGTCTCATTAATGTGAACACGTGCAAACTGGAAGGGTGGGTGCCTATACTCTGAGTCTTCTGTCTAAGGCTAGAGTGTTCGTACAAATCCGCAGTATCAGACCAGTCACTCTTACCTGGCAACTCTTGGGGTGAGTACCCACTTATAGGCGAGCATGTCTTCGCGATACATTATAATGACCCGCTTACTTTGATTAGTCACTGTCTCATTTTTTGCCCTTGGTAACAAACAAATGGTCACAATCTTCATGCGTTGTCATTTTCTTTTGACTATCTTTCGCTTGTTTCCTCCTATGCCTTCCATTGTCTTCACGATGCCTCTTCATCGCAACAACACTCAAATGTCCGAACAAGGTGCTGCAATTACCCAGCAAATAGGTGTCGTACTCCAGAGGACCGTTGATTTAGCTATCACCATGACTCGCCTCAGGGATAAAGCCGTATAAGGGAACTGCTCCTTGGTGCAATCAATATAGCCGTCATCATCCGAATCAAATACCCTGTTTCAAGTGTACCCACGGTGGACGATGGGGACATTTGGTTAACATGTGCCGCTTTGTAATCCAAAGCAAAGCTGTTATAAATCCTGCTGCTGTTCAAACCTTCAAATTATGCTTCATATGTCGCCTTGGCATATCTAGCACCTCAACCTCATGAACTTTTGTTAGTGCATGCATCTGTCAACTTCGTCTAGTATCGAGTCTTGCTTGTATTTAGACAGATCAGGGCACGTTTTACGAGGAATATGTCAAATATAGGGTGAATGGCATGTTCAAGCGAAACTAGATAGGTGATTTCGCTTGAAAGTGTCATGATCATTTCAAGCGAAATCACATATTCTTATTTCGCTTGAAGTGCTATCGCTTGAAACTGATTTCGCTTGAAGCTGTTTGGAGCGAAATCAGAATCCTATAAATACTTTGTGTCTTGATTTCATTTGTAACAATTCCTGTCAGAGCAACGAAGTGCTGCCGAAGTGTCGTCTCACTGTAAAACTTCATTATATCAATATTACGATAGTTTAAAGTGTATATTGTGCTGAATTGACCTCAGAATGTCTGTTTCCGCCTTTCGTTCTGAGTAAAACTCTTCTGATCGACTCGTTCGAGTCTGAAAATGATCCTACAAGTGGTATCAGAGCTCAGGAAGAAGAGTTCTTACCAATTCAGCCGAAAATTCTGATTTCTACACCTTCTTTTTCAAAATTTACAAGTTTTTACGGTTAAAATCAGCTAAATTTTTTCACAGATTGTGCGCAATACTGTTTTAACAAAGCCTTGAAAGTTTCGGGCCTAAAAACGATCTAAATCAGATAAAAATTTAGATTTCGCTCGAAAATCAGCTTGAGATGATGACACCAGCAGCTATTTCGCTTGAGATAATATGTTGATTTTGCTTGAAATCATATTTTGGATCTGATTTCGCTTGAATATACTGGTTGATTTCGCTTGATCCGTTATTTCGCTTGAAATATTTTGCTGATTCCCCCCGAAACAGTATTTTGCTTAAGTGATTTCGCTTGAATCACTTATTTCGCTTGAAAGTATTGTTTTCGATTCAAAGTTTATTTCGCTCAAAGTTAGTATTTCGCTTGAAGTTGTTTAGTTTGTGATTTCGCTTGAAAAGACTGTTTGTGAACTTTGAAAAACTGAATCATGGACGAGGATTTTTTTAACGCATTCGCTACTCCAGTTACCCCGACCACTCTTGCACAGAACACGATGTTGGAAAACGAAACAGGGACGATGCAAAAGCCGCCTAAGCTCATGAACATCGAGGAATATAAAGGTTGGGAGGGACGGTTTGAGAATTGGGTTCAAGCAAACTACTTAGATGCTTGGGAATGCGTTGAGACGAAATATATTAGACCAACAAATGATGATGAAGAGGAGGTTGCAATTAAAGACCTTAGTGCTACAGACAGAAAGAAATACAAAGATGAGAAAATGATGCTGAGTTTACTACAACAAGCTGTGAAGGAAGATATCTTAGTTCTATTACAACACAACGGAACTTCTTATTCAATCTGGAAAGCATTAAGATCGAAGTTTCATGGAAGCCAAGAGATGGTCAAGAACAAAAAGTCACTTTTAAAGAAAGAATTTGATATATTTCGTGGGTTGAAACATGAAAGTACAAGACAAATCATTGAAAGATACTGGAATTTGCTAGCTAACATGAAGAGGTTGAGCATCGAGAAAGATAATGAAGAATTAATCGAAAAGCTAGCTGATGCATTGTCATATGAGACTTGGGGTACATTTCTCATGATGTTGAGGAACAAGAAAGGTTTTAGCAATCTGACACTAAGCAAGTTCATTGAAAAGATTGAGGCTCAGGAAATGGAGCAGAGAAAGGTTTTGAGAATGAAAGATTTTGATGGTGAACAAGACCTCAGACTTTATTACAAAAGTGGTGTCAGTGATAAATCCACCAACTTGTCACCGAAGGTAGAGACTGCTTACAATGCAAAGAGTTCTTTCGGAGGTTCATCCAAAGGATCTAACAGCAACACAAATTTTTCATCATATCCATCATTTGATCCGAACATCTCAACAACCAAGATTGGCAAGAAGCTTCAATGCAATATTGTTCTAAATCTGGAGAATGATGAGGATTATTCAGCAGAAATTGCTAAGAGTCACATGTCTTTCTTGGGAACTGTATTGGAATCTTATGGTAGTTTTGTTGCAGGTCGGATCGGGAATCCAATGCTTACAAAAGAGGATTACAATCAGATTGACGCTGAAGAGATGGAACTGATGGACATAAAGTGGTGTTTGGCAAGCGTGTTGAGACGAGCAGAGAAATTTAAGCAGATCACAGGAAGAGATGATTTACGTGAAGCTAATATTTCTACTTTAGGTTTTGATAAATCTAAAGTCACTTGTTTTCGTTGCAGGGAAAAAGGACACTTCAAAAGGGAGTGCAAAAACCGCGAAGCAAGTGGAGCTCAAAATCCGTTTAACAACAACAATGATTACTACCGAAACGCTATCTATCATCAAGTTGCTCAACAACAACAAGAACCGCAAGTGGCACATGGTAGAAAAGTGATTGAAGAATCTTCAAAGAGAGCTTGTATGGTAAATCAGGACGACAAAGAGCCAACCAAAGGATTCAGTTGGGACAAATATATCTCAGCTGATAACAAAGCATGCCTGATTAACCAAGATGATGAAAAATTGCTTGAAGGTTTTAGCTGGGAAAATTTCAATTGGGATGATTATGATCCAAACAAAGATTCAAATCACAAAGCTTATGTCGCTCAAGTTGAAGAAGATAGTGATGATGATCGTGAGTATCATGCAAGAAGATTGGCAGCTCATTTTAAATTGATGGCAGAAAGTGATAGTGATGATTACAAAGCTAAAAAGAAAAAGAAAAAGAAAAAGATCAAAAAACCTGTGAGCAGTGATGATGAAGATGTACCGGTGATTAAGAAAAATATGAAGGATGTTCCTAAGTTCAAAGTTGATGAAGAAGTTAATGCTAAAAAGATTCCGGCGATTTGTGAGAATTGTGAGATTTTCAAGAAGAAAAACAGTGAACTGGTTAACAATATAAATCAGTTGAAGGAATCTTATGATGTTCTGAACAAGGCCATGAATCAGTATAATCAATCCAGTGAAGAACAAGCAACTGCAATGAAAACACTTCAAGGAGCTGTCATGATAAAGCAGAAAGTTGTGAACAACTACATTGAGAAGTGTGCTGTGCTAGAGCAGAAACTGGAAACACAAAGAATTGAAACTGAAAGAGTTAATCATTTATTGAAAAGTTATTCATGTACTTCTTATGTCATTGACATGATCTATCCAACTGTTGAAGGCATGAAGGTTTTTGAAGATGATGAATTGACTGAAGAACAGAAGGTTTATGAAGAAAAGATTTCTGATAAAAAGAAAGAAAAGAAGCAAGAAAGAAAAGAAGAAAGATATCAAAGAAAAGACATCTGGTAAGAAACAAGGTTTCTGTTACAACAAGTGTCCACCCCCGCTTGAAAATGGATATTCTCCGAGAAATCCAAATTCAGAAAGAGTCGAAAAGGCAACAAATTTACAGTGGGAGTCGGAGTCTACAGTTAACTTGCCAGAAAATATTGATGTCACGTTTACGTCATCTGACACTGATCATGAGTCCGAATTAATAAAGAAAGCGGTCGATCAGGTGTTGGATAAAGATGAATCCGAGGAGTCAAAGTCGCAGTCTAATTCAGAGTCAAAGTCTGAGTCCAGCATTCCGAGTCAAACCGACAAACAGGGCAAAAGGGTTTATAATAAAGAATTTATGTTATCAAAATCTAATTTGAATGACGGATTAGTCAAAGTGGCATATACTTTGAATGATTCAGACAAATTATATTTTGATGATGAATTTCCAATAAGAGGTGTTAAACCAGACATGATTAAAAAGGTTTTCAAATTAACAGAAATTAATATTTCTGAAATAAAAGATGTAAATCTTAATGATAAACTTAAAAAGTACACCTCAAGAGTTCAACAAAGAGAAAATAAGAAAAAGGGTTACAATTCTGGTTCTGGTTATCGAAAGAAACCAAATCATAACGGTAATTTCAAAAAGAAAGGATTGGGATTTATTCCATCAGAAAAACAGAAAAATGAAAAATATGTTCGTGATTTTAAATCAAAAATGATATTTGTTTCAGGTACATCTACTGAGGAAGAAAAAGAAAATTTGTTCAGGAACCAGTCAAACAGAGAATTCCTTGCAAAGAAGCAAGAAGAGATAAAGACTGCTGGTCAGATGAAAGAAATGAGAACCTGTTTCCAATGCAACACTGTTGGACATATTGCCAAGGATTGTTTCAAGGCAATAAAATCAAAACAGGGAGTTTCTCATAAACTAAAAGATAAAGAAGTTGTGTTTGAACCACTAATTGATAGAACAAATTTTTTCAAAAATTCAACTTATGAGATTGGTGAATGTTCAAACATATTTTACAAGAAAAGAGGAAATATTGATAACCAAAAATGGGTTGTTAAGAAGTCTGATGATAGTTCTAGCAATGATTCTGATTCATCAAAATCAGAGGAGCTATCTTCTGGCGATGAATCTGATTCCACAAAATCAGAGGAGCCACAGGTTGAGGTTAAAAGTGAAAACTCAGTGCTAACTGTGGATGATGTGAATTTTCCACCACTTCGGGCTGAAAATTTTAAGAAAAAAGTTGATAAAATTGAGATATCAAATCAATTTTTCTCAGAAAAAAATGATTTTGATGTTGAAAAGGCATTTAACTCCAAAGTTCACCATATTTTTGGAAAAATGGTTGACAGGAAGGTCAAAGGAGTCAAAGAATTTTACGAGAAGAAAACAAAGAAGCAAGGTAAAGTTTCATCCCTGGTTTGTGACTGGGATGGTACCTAATACGAACAGTAAAATCCTTGACTTGCCGGAGCTCCCAAGTTGGTAATCGTGGATCATGAATCGGCATTATTCTGGTAAAATTGTTTGTGAAAAAGTATGACTTGCCGGAACTCCCAGGTTGGTAAGTGAGGAGTAGGTATCGGCATCTTGAGAATTCAACCTACAAATGGTATTGGTTGGTAAGCCATGTGGTTGAAAAAGGTTTTTATCTGCAAGTGGTAAATCAAGGACATTAAGTTGTACTTGCATTTTCCTACAAGTGTTTGAAAAACAATGTGATGAATCAAACCCCTAACCTACAAATGGTTAAAATCAATTAACAAAACTTATTTTCCGGAAAAACCATTTGATTAAAACAAACTTAAGTGTTTTGAAATCACAATGGGAAAATAGTTTGTTGTGAGGGGGAGTTCTGATTGTTTATGCCAAGTGAATGGTGAAGGGAAGTGATTCGATATCAGTTGTCACGTTGTTTGTATAGTTTGTTTTCAATTTTTCTTTAAATGTGTTTGCATTTTAGGGGGAGTAAGAAATTTCTGAAAATCCAAAACATTTGAAAATTTGAAAAAGTCAAAAACATGATAAATTTCAAAATGAGTTTTGTTGTATAAAAGAGGAAATGATAGTACATTAGTGGACTATCACAACATGCTAAAGAAATGGAAAGTTAAAATGTGATAAACGGTCTCACTGATGATGTGTCAGTAGGTTTTTGCACATTTAATAGATTGTGACGAGATATAAACCTAAATTTCAAACTTGCTTATATCGTGGGGAACATCTCTCGGATATATGGGTAACCCCCGAAATCTTGTTTGAAAGGTCCCTCTTTCTGAGATACTAGGTCTTTATGCTCAGTGATATCTGGAGTATTATCCCGGGACTTCTGATTTTGCGGGAGCAATAGCCTAGTCCCCGGAGAATACTTTCTGCTTGCTTGAAAAATAGCGCCGCCCTCAACATAAAATGATAAGACAATAAGATTGCTAATCAATGTTGTTGTAACAAAAGATCCTCTAAAGGGGACACACCAAAAGTCGAGCCGCCATCTCTCTGCTGAATGGAAGTTCTGACGTGAGCTCTGACGGTTTCGCAATTAACCCTTACAGATATCATATGTGGTATACTCACCTGTAAGACTGAATATTGGGATCTGGATACGGGAGTATATTCTGAGGTGGGACACGCGAATGAGTTTAGGTGCTTAAGACATTAATCTCATATCTCGAAATAGTTGAACTTTGTGTGAGAATTTAAGTGGATAAGTATACTGACAATCTAAGTGAATCGTTTAAAACTTAAAATGTTTAAAGCTTAACGGTGTTGGTGATTTATCTCATAAACTGATATGATCCTCTTACACAAACTCGTAAAAATATTGTATGTAAATATTTCTTTTCTGCATTTCATTATATTTAAAAATGCAAAAAGATTTTCGACAACTGGTGTTGGTGAGCTAATTTTCAAAATTCTGAGTGCTAGACATGATGAACAGATAGTTTGGGAGAGTGTGTTGTTTTGATAAATAAAAATGATATATCTTAAAATGTTTTATCAAAGATTAACATTGTAAAATCATTCTTTGATTGTTTAATTCCTGCAAGTGGTTCATTAGATGATGAAATTGTTTTTACAAGTAATCATCAGAAAATTTATTTTGAGGTAGAGATTGTGCAGATAAGCCAGATTTCGATCCTGAGCAAGATTTGAACCAGGTTATGATTTTGGAACTGCTGATGCTGATGAACTTTAGGAATCAAGAGATTTGATCAAGTGATAGAGAGAGGTTCCGATACTTGAGGACTCTGTGATTTTAATAAGCCAGACTACGTTCTCAGCATATTGAAAGGGGGAGTCTGAAGACATCTAAAGAAAGGAGCGTGTTGGTGCATGTAATGATAGAGTCAGGAATCGATTTTGAACCTGTGGAGCACAGAGCTAGGTTGCGATTTTGGAAGAAAGAGAAGAGAGAGAGAGTTGAGAATGTTTACAGCGTCAGATACTTCAAAGAGTTCGAGAGGACTGATAAAGACTAAAGATGCGAAGACTCGACACTGAAGACTCGTCAACATTCGAGGGGGAGTCTGTTAGTGCATGCGTCTGCCGACTTCGTCTTGTATCAAGTCTTGCTTGTAATTAGACAGATCAGGGCACGTTGTATGAGGAATATGTCAAATATAGGGTGAATGGCATGTTCAAGCGAAACTAGATAGGTGATTTCGCTTGAAAGTGTCATGATCATTTCAAGCAAAATCATATATTCTTATTTCGCTTGAAGTGCTATCGCTTGAAAGTGATTTCGCTTGAAGTTGTTTGAAGCGAAATCAGAACCCTATAAATACTTTGTGTCTTGATTGCATTTTCGCGCATATTTTACGTTCTGAATATATCCGGACATCCAAAATTTTATGTAATCATTAAAATATTTTATTTTAGTGATTGGCATGATAAAATTTCATTTGTCGCTCAATTTGGATCGTTTTTGCGTTTGTTACGACTTCCGTCGTAATTAACCGAACAACGAAACCGTACGATCAAACGAGCTGACATCCGAGATTTTTTTGAGCATATTTTAAGTTCCCTATACTTTAACTTCATTTTAGAGCTTTGAAATGGGGTTAACGGGGCTTAAACGTGTCAAAAATGCATCAAAAACCAAGTTTGGGGCTTCAGGGACTAAATCTGCCATTTTTGAAACTTGTTGACATGCAAGGTCCTTACGGACTGAATGGGGATGTGCTTACGGTCCGTAAGCAGTGCCCAGATCAGCAGAAATGCAGAAACATTGAATCTGGTCCTTTCCACCTATTCCAATGGTTTTGATCTCTGGTTTTTCATGCTATGGGCTGGTTTGTGTGGAGAACAAGTCCCACAATCATTCTCTAACACTTGTAAGGCCAAGATCATTCCCTGTTTACCAAGAAATGATCCTAACGGTTTTGCGAAAACTATATATAGCATGGCCCTCATTCCATTTTCTGCACATTTGATCTGAGATTTTCTCTAAGTGGTTGTGATTATTCACTACCTACCTGAGAAAAACTTGGAATCAAATCTATTTGGACCCTTTGTAAGTCCTCTTTCATTCTTTTATTGCTTTCGTAGCTTGAAAGTCAAACAGTGTTTGACTTTCAGCTTTGACCACGAGTTTGTCAACGAGAAGTTCGTTTGAACTTCGCAACGTGAGCGTAATCACGATGGTTATAGTCCCTAGTGACTATACCTACTGATTACCACGTTGACTAGGCGTAGTGACGAGTCGTAGTTTCGGCCAAAAGGCGTATTTGTGCATATTTTGTAACCAAACTACTTTTGGGTATCAAGACCCTTTGTCTTGATACCAAACCTGTTTTCAAACCTTGTTAAACATGTTTTAAACATGTTTGGCTCGTCACTTTTAGATTAGTGCTTATGTAGAGTCGTAAGGCAAACGGTCTAAACAACCGCTTAGACTTACGAACTAGACCCGTTTGGTCGATCTTTAGGATCCGACCAAACATGTTTAGTGACCATAGTTGTATAGGGAATAACCTTCCGAGGTTATACCTTATAGTCACTTCGTTTAAGTAGTTGTATGATAGGTAGTTTATATGCCTTAGGTAAATGACCAAAATGCCATTTTTATGCATAATTGATATTTAAGCATATGTAACCCAAACTTTTGTCACTTAACTGATTATACAACATAATTAAACATGTTTAGGCATATAATACTTGTCATAGGACTAGTTAGGCGGTCCGAACGCGTTTTACGCGAACGGCGCATTAAAGTAGCGTAAGCTACCTAAACGAGTCGTAATGGGTCATAAGCACTTAGGTTAGGTTTCACTTTAGTATGTAGGCTTTGTTAGACCATATCATATGAGTTCCAATACTTATTTGGTTTAGGAAACCTCATACTATCCGATCTTCCGATTTAGGTCCGGTTATTAATGTAGTTACCTATATTAGCTGCCGTTTGATTTCCGTGATCCCTCTAGCTTTGCTTGGTTGTTAGTCAAGACTTCTAAGCATCCTCAAGTGAGTACATAGCCCCCTCTTTTACTATTTTCAAACTGTTTTTGGGTGGAACACATGTGCCTACTTGATACTTTCATGCTTTTCATGTTTTCGTATCATATACTTGCTATGTTCTTTAGTACACTATTAGTACATGATTTCATTATGTTTTGCTATGTATGTGCCCTTAACATGCTAGCACATTGATTTCTGTATATTACATTTTGTCGCATATGCTCATCCAGCATATGGACACATTGTTTTACAATTTGAACCGTTTGTAACCGTTTGACTATGTGAACCATTTGTGACCACTTGACTATGTGAACCGTTTGTAACCGTTTGATACTGTCTGAACCGTTGGGTTAGGGAAGTGATTAGATAATGGGGCGGGTGTAATGTGTTAAAAGCATGGTGGATACGCCGCTGGTACTTCCTATATATAAGTGCTTTTAACACATTATATATCGTTGCGTTATCTAGATCACTTGGGCAAGGTTATCAAAACAAAGTTATATTACAAGGTTTTTCTAACGATATACATATACTATTCGAGTTTTTATTTCAAAAACGATTTACAATCTGGGTTTAAACACACAAATGTTTTGGAGTTAAGAATCATGGCTTCGAGATTTTATAAATTATAATCAACTTGATTTGAGTTGGTTAAATTGTGTTGCAATACACTTTTCAAAACAAGGTTTGTACTTTTGACTCTTGCAGTCTAACGAGGTACTGCAACATGTAAAACGAGCCATGAATCTGACACTCATATAAAACCTATGTACTCGCCGGCATTTTTATGCTGACGTATTTTCACATGTGTTTCAGGTACAATAGATGATGATATTTGATGATGATATTGGTGTACGCTCACATGGGAATGGACGAGGCCTTAGTGACTTAATAACAATGAAAGACTATTTGTTCATGTTTTGTTTCTAATTCCAATGTAATGTAATTCATTTAATTCAATAAAACGAAACTGTGTAATCCATGGTTGTGAAACAATGATTCTGTTACAACACTCCCCGACGTTTCCGCCACGTTTTGTTGTTTTACGTGGTCGGGGTGTGACATCTCTGGCAGCCATTTCTGTCCTTTTTGTCACTAACCTACTCATGACCTGAATCCTTATATCCTCTAACTTATGAATTATGTGTTTTGACCTTGCATTAATGATAAAACCATTAAAGGTTTCTGCCATGTTGTTTACTATTACATCACACTTGGTGTGGGTGTTCAAATAGCACCTGTTAAACCACTTGGGATTCTGCTTTAGTAAGGACTCTACTGCATCAGGATTGATTGCTTTCATGTCTTCAATTGCTTGTAGATAGTCACTTTCAGAGTAAGCCCTAGCTGATTTCCAAAACAACTCTTTCAGCTCCTCATCTGTGAATGATTTGTGCCAATTGGCATAGATGTGCCTTGCACAGTTTCTATGCTCTGCATATGGCCACATCATTGAAACAACATTTAACAGACCCTGCCAAAGCATTTAAACATAAGTAATGAATAACTAAACAACTGATTTAGGAAGACAGAATTGAGTAACAACCTTTTGCTGGTCAGAAATCAATGTCCATGAAAGACCAGCATCATTTACTTCCAAACATAGCAGTAGCTCGTGCATGAACCATTCCCAACTGTCATTGTTTTCTCCTTCAACAACTGCCCAAGCCACAGGATACATTTGGTCATTAGCATCCCTCCCAACAACAGTTAACAACATTCCTCCAAGGAAGGTCTTTAGAAAACACCCATCTAAGCACAACACCTTCCTGCATCCAGCTAGAAACCCTTTTTTAAGACCATCAAAACATACAAACAGTCTGAAGAATGCTTCACATGTGGCCTTTGGATCTAGATTAATGAAACCTGGTGGAGCAGTTTCCAACTTGAAAGTTGATGATGGATTTGCTTTCCTTAATGCATTCAGATATGAACCAATCTTACTGTAATGATCTCTCATTGATCCATGAAGCTTCTTATGTGCACTTTTCTTAGCCTTATAAGCCAACCACTTACTTATAATCACCTTGTACTTTTTTCTGACAGCATTTATGATTTCCTTAGCAGACCAGTGTGGTTTGGCCTTAAATAAAGGTAGGAACTCATCACCTATAAACTTAGCAGTTAGTTGCCTGTTCTTTATCATGTTTCTTTGGCAAGTGTGATGGTTTTTCACACTTTTAATCATGTAACACTCTTTCCCTGTGTGCATTGAACAAAATAGATAGAAAGGACACCCTGCTACACACTTGACTACTACACGACCTTCTTGTTTGCTATCACTCTTTGCTATGAAAAGATTCCTGCCATTAGACACAACATATCTTCTAACTACCTCCTTAAAGGAATCCCTTGAAGCAAACCTTGTCCCAACTTTCCAAACAAACTTCTTCCAGTTAGTTTCTGCACTTACACTAGGAACAGTTTCCCTAAACTTTTTACCTCGAACATCATCTTCTTCACTATCACTTGGTGTGGCAATATCACCATCTGATTCTTCATAACTACTGTATCCCTCTACATGTGCACAACCTGCATCATTAGATTCATGCAAATTGCCTTCTTTTTCATTATGTTTGATACACTCTTCAAGTATCTTCTTTGTGGCTGCTTGTTCATCCTTGGTAGCTTGTTTAATTGCATCTTGTGATTGTTTCCATTCAAAATCTTCTCTGTCTGAATCTAAGCCAACCAATTCTTCCAAAACCTCATCCTCATCAGAATAACAATCCTCATCATCACAACTGGACTCTTCATTGTAATCACTGTCTTCACTGTCCTGTTCTAAATCAGCTTCTTTATCACTATCTTGACCAATGACTTCTTCCTGTACAACCTCTTTTATTGATTCTTTCACAACCTCTTAAAGATTTGTTTCCTTATCTATATCAAATGCCCATGAAGCCTCGTGTACTGGTTCTTCAACAACCTGTTTAACAATTGGTTCTACACCTGATGTACTTCCAGATCTAGGGACTTCAGGAGTTGTAAAACATTTACCAGATGCCCTACCCACTTTCACGTGTACTACTTTTTTTTTCTGGGCTTGGGTACTAGTTTTTTGGGTTGGGCTTGTCGTTTAATGGGCTGGGAACTAGACTTAGGTTTAATGGGCTGGGTACTGGACTAGGAACTGGACTGGGCCTATGGTTTACTGGGTTGGGAATAGTGGTGGGTCTTATGTTCAGACATAATTGGGCTATGTTGAACAAAGACTTCAATGAACGGTTCACTCCAATTTTTAGCCTTCATTGCAAGTTCCAACACATCTTTATCATCACGAAACAGTTTAAAATCACCATTATCCGCATCCATCCCATACATATAAAAATCCCTACTTTCAAACTCTTTGGTTTCCAATGCATAATAAACCAGTTCAAAGTATGCGATATGATCAAAATCCATTTGGATTAACTTAGAATAACCATCAATATACTGAGGTTGATCAAATGAGAAATCAAGACAACCACCATACCAAAGCATAACATCTATACGCTCCATAAGTTAAATTAGTGTGTAAAATCACAATGCAATCAACCCTAACATAAACCTTACCTCTTGGGAGTCTGAATTTTGCCTGCAATCGACGATGATCAGGAACTAGGGTTTGATCGCCAACATCGAAGTGAACTGGTGAACTGGGTTTTGATGAAATGCAACTGATTAGAGAGGGAAATGGGGTAATTATTGAGGCTCTGTCCACGTATGCTTCCAAGTCATCATCTGCATGCCACATAGGCTTAAAAAACTAACTCAGTTAGTATTTTTTTAACGAAGGGGTGATAGTGACACCAACTTGTCGAGTAGGGGGTGGTGGGAGCCAACTTGAAAGTTGAGCGTGATATTGGCCAATTTTGCATAGTTGAGGGTGATACAGTCCATTTCCCCTATATATATATATATAGGATAAGGATCATGTGAGAAGTAGTAGGCTATTTGAGAAACTTGAGAAGCATTCTAGACCACACATTTTCCCTAAGCAAAAAAATGCAAAAAAAAAAAAAGTTAAAAAATGCAACTTTTTTTTTTTGAAAAAATCGCAGCTTTTTCTTTAAGGATTTAATTTTTTATTTTTATTTAAAAAAAGTTTTTTTTATTTATACACATGTGTATATTGTTAATCTTTTAACTATACATATATGTATATTGTCAATTAGGGGAAGGATGTATAGAAAACCCACTTTAATTTAGAAAACCCGGGAAACTCTAACCTCCCGATGTTTTAAAAAAAAAAAATATACACATGTTATATACATGTTTTTAAGGTATTTGGTCAAAAAAAATCAAAAAAGCGCCGAGTAGATATTTTAAAAAAAAGGGATTTTTACATATTTCCCCCTCCTAAGTAAGCTTATTACATATTTACCCAAGCATAAAATTCAATTACATATTTCCCCTTGCTAAACTATATATATTACATATTTCCCCATCCTAAACCATATATATTACATATTTCTCCTTTTCATTTAAAATCAGTCTTTTTAATTACTATTTTACCCTTAATGAAATTATAGTTTTTATTTTAAATAAAACATAATTAAAAATCAATTTCAATTGTAAAATTAATATCAATTTAACTATGGTATAGTTAAGATCAAATCCACATACACGTATCTCTACACAGTACACACATAGCCACAGACACAATCACACACTCAAACCCAACTTACAGACACACTCAAAGCTCTCTATTTTCTTCACCGCCGACACACCCAAAACCGACCCGAAACCTTAAATCGGAAAAAACCTAGCCGGAAAAATAACATCAAACAAACATATACCTCACGGCGCGGTTTGTTGCAAGTGGGTTTCCACCTCTGGCAGACAAGGGCAGTTGGTGGTCGACACAAGCGGCGGCTGCGGCGGCGTTGGCTAGTATGGAAAACAGACTGGTTAACGGTGGCGAGCGGTGGTGTGCGATTTCGAATGGTATTTGTTGTTGTTCCTAGTTCGTTAATTACATTCATATTGTTTAATTAGTTGGAATTTTGTTACTGTATTATCTCCCGTGGTGGCTTGTAGTTCAGTAAACATATAGCTTATAACAAATTGTATGCTCAGTTTAGCTGAAGTGAGTACAAGGGATTTGATGTTGACATAATTCATAGTAACATTTAAATTATAACAGGGGTAAATGGGTAATTTCATAATAATAGGGGAAATATGTAATTGATTTTAAAGGTTGGGTAAATATGTAATAAAGGCTCTTAATAAGGGGATATATGTAAAAAACCCTTAAAAAAAATAAACAAGTTTTGGTCTAACACGTGTTACATTCATCTGACATATTTGTAACACGTGTTACACCAAAACTTGTTTATTTTTTTTTAAAATATCTACTCGGCGCTTTTTTGATTTTTTTTGCCCAAATACCTTAAAAACATGTATATAACATGTGTATATATATATTTTTTTTAAATTCGGGAGGTTAGAGTTTCCCGGGTTTTCTAAATTAAAGTGGGTTTTCTATAGATACTTACACTTGTCAATTATACATATATGTATATAAATGTTTAAAATTGAAAAATAAGTGTTATTTAGGGTTTAGCATTAGTATTTAGGGTTTAGCATTAGGGTTTATTTTTATGGTTTAGGGTTTAGCTTTAGGGTTTAGCATTAAGGTTTAGAGTTTAGCTTTTGAGTTTAGCATTAGGGTTTAGCTTTAACTTTTGGGTTTAGCTTTATCTTTAGGGTTTGCATTAGGGTTTAGCATTAAGGGTTTAGCTTTAGGGTTTAGCATTAGGGTTTAGCTTTAGGGTTTAGCATTAGGGTTTAGAATTAGGGTTTAGCTTTAGGGTTTAGGGTTTAGCATTAATGTTTAGCTTTAGTGTTTATGGTATAAGGTTTAGGATTTATAACACATATTTTTTCAATTTTAAACATGTATATACATGTATGTATAATTGACAATATACATATATGTATAGTTAAAAGATTAACAATATACACATGTGTATAAATAAAAAAAAATTAAAAAAATAAAAATAAAAAATTTAATCCTTAAAGAAAAAGCTGCGATTTTCCAAAAGAAAAAAATAAAAAAAAAATTTGCATTTTTTTCGCCTTTTTTTTTTTTTGCATTTTTTTTTTGCTTAGGGAAAATGTGTGGTCCAAATTGTTTATCAAATAGGGTGGACTTCTCTTAGGATCCCTACCCTATATATATATTAAAAGCTTTTTGTCTTATTATGTTTTTAATATTTTATTGTTAAAGGGTATATAGGTAAAAAAAAAATTTTTTGTCTTTTTATACATATTATTTTAAATTGCCTTTTTTGTCTCATTCATTAATTACTTTTTGTCTTAATAATTTTTTATTAAGAAACTGATTTTTTTGTTTAAAGACTTTGTTGAAATCAGATATTTATGATATTTTTTTTAAGATTTGTTTAAAAAAAACGTTTTGAATATTTGTTTTTTACGCCCCGTTCTTACGCCCGGCTTTTTCAGGCGTCGTTTTTTTAACATGCCGACATTTACGTTAAAAACTTTACGTTTTGCGTTAAAAAATAAACGACACACGTTAAAAAATTTACGTTTTTCTGTTTTACGTTAAAAAATTACGTTTTTCAGTTTTTACGCCCGACTTTTTCACGCATCGTTTTTTTAACGGGTCGTTTTTGCACGCCGTTTTTTACGCTCGGTTTTTTCAAGAGTCGTTTTTTTAACTCGCCATTTTTTACGTCCCGTTTTAACGCAGCGTTTTTTACATCCCGTTTTTTTCGCGGCGTTTTTATGCGCCGCATTCACGCCCCTTGTTTAGGCGCCTTTTATCACACGATTTTTTACGTTTTACAATTTACGTAGAAAAAGTTTTAAGTTTTACGTTAAATTTTTTACGTTTTACGTAAAACTTTTTACGATTTACATAAAACTTCTTATGTTTTACGTTTTACTTTAAAATTTTACAGTTTACGTGTAGGATCGTGATCTGACCCGAACGAGTCGTTCAGAGGTGTTCAACTTCGTTTCAGGTGCGGAATAACAAGAAATGTAGGTAGAAATAGCCGATTCTTCTCTTTTAACACTGATTGTATTAATATGACAACGATTACAGTTCGATCTTCACACCGGCAGCACCTCGGCGTGGAATACAAGACAATGTTCTCATCTATAGTTTCGCTCATAGGTGCTCCTATATATAGAGATGGTGGTTTCGCTCCAAGTGACATGTTCACATGAGCGAAACCTCATGTGTACAAATAAGCGAAACCTGACCAAGACACATAAGCGAAACCCTATGCTATGACCATATGAGCGAAACCCTCTTCTAAGATACATACAATCTCCTGTTTTCTTGTAAAACGCGCCCTAATCTATACAATGCAATGTAAGACTCGATACAAGACGAAGTCGACAGATGTACTACACCAACAGACTCCCCCTCAGATGGTGACGAGTCGACTATCGAGTCACGACAATGCTGTGTCTTCACTTCTTCAGTCTTGATCAGTCTCTGGGCTTTTCTCTCTTTCTTTTCATCAACAGACTCCCATTAACTTGAAAATCTTCAGACTCCCACTAACGATTTGCTGGCATTCCTTTGTTCTTCAGCAACATCTGCTTTAGGATCTTTGTCTGGCTTTCTTTGTCTTCAGAATCCGAAACCTGGCACTCTATCTTCAGATTCAGAATTGAAACTTGGCTATTCCTGCACATTCTTAACCCAGAAATGAATTTCTAAATTTAACAATTTGAATGCACCAACACTGACTCTCTCTTATAAAAATATGCACCAACAATCACTCTCCCTCAGATCACAAATACATGATGAACCACTTGTTGATTTAAAAACATATTTTGACAATTAAGACACACTCCCCCTCACAACAATGTCATCATGTTTAGCACTTGGAACTTTGAAAATCAGCTTTTCAACATCAGTTGTCGAAAATCTTTTTGACTTTTTCAAAAGTTTATGCTAAAACACACTGAAAATCTTTTTGGAAATTTTGAATGTAAAGAAATGCAGTAAAGAAATATTTACATACAATATTTTTGTGAGTTTGTGTAAGAGTGTCATATCAGTTTCTGAGACATATCACCAACACCGTTAAGCTTCATTTCATTTTAAGTTCTAAACAATTCACCTAGATTGTCAGTATATTGGTCCACTTAAATTCTCACACAAAGTTCAACTGTTCCGAGATACGATATTAATGTCTTAGGAACTTAAACTTATTCGTGTGTCCTACTACTTGAATATACTTCCGTATCCAGATCCCAATATTCAGTATTACAGGTGAGTATACCACAGATGATATCTGTAAGGGGTTATAAATTATGAAGAATCATGAGAGCTCAGGTCAGAACTACCGTTCAGCAGAGAGATCATGACTCAACTTTTGGGTGTGTCCCCTTTAGAGGATCTTTTGATTACAACAGCAATGACTACCAATTTTATAGTTTCATCAATTTGCTGAGGGCTGCGCTATATTTCAAGCAAGCGGAAAGTATTCTCCGGGGACTAGGTCAGAATTTCCATTCAGCAGAAGTCCCGGGATAATACCCCAGATATCACTGAGCATAAAGACCTAGTATCTTAGAAAGAGGGACCTTTCAAACAAGATTTCGGGGGTTACCCATATATCCAAGAAGTTGTTCCCCACGATATAAGAAAGTTTGAATTTAGGTTTATATCTCGTCACAATCTACTAAATGTGCAAAAACCTACTGGCATATCCACAGTGAGATTGTTTATCACATTTTAACTTTCCATTTCTTTAGCATGTAGTGACAGTCTACTGATGTACTATCATTTCCTCTTTTATACAACAAAACTCATTTTTGATTTTATCATGTTTTTGTCTTTTTCAAATTTTCAAATGTTTTTGGATTTTCAGAAATTATCTACTCCCCCTAAAATGCAAACACATTAATTCGCCATCCACTAGGCATAAACAATCAGAACTCCCCCTTTCACAAAACTATTTTCTCATTATGATTTCAAAACACTTAAGTTTGTTTTAACCAAAATGATTTTTCTGGAAAATAAGTTTTGTCGATTTTATTACTTGTAAAGTTCGGGGTGTGGTTCATCACATTGTCTTTCAAAAAGCCAATTATAAGTATGGTCCAATCAAGTTCAACCTAATGACCTTGATTAACCATTTGTAAGCATAAACCTTCATCAACCAACTTGTAGGAATATCACATCTACACAAATTCATTTTACCAACAAAGATGCTGATTCCTGCTTCACACTTACCAACCTGGAAGCTCCGGCAAGTCACACTTATCCTGTAAAAATTTAACTATTTTTTAGATTCAATCACTCAATCAATTACTAAGAAAGATGCCGATTCCTGATCCGCGATTACAAACTTGGGATCTCCGGCAAAGTCCTAAGACTTCAAGGGAAACAGACTTCCATCCAAGTCTTTTCAGACTTGATGGCTTTCAATTCTTGCGCAGTAGGGTTGTAAGTTGCCTTTTTAGTTGCATAAAAATCTTTAACCCCCTTAGCTTTCCCATTCAACATTTTTCCAAAAATTTTCTTAACACTTCCATTGAATGTTTTCTCAACATCAAACTTAGTATTCTCGTTGTAAAACTGATTCGAGATATCAACCTTGCCAACTTTCTGTTTAACTTCTTCAAATTTCAGTGATGGAAACTCATCATCATTCACTGAAATTTTTATCTCAACCTGTGGCTCTTCTGGCTTTGTGGAACCAGATTCATCACCGACTTTCTCATCAACTTTCTTAACAACCCACGCTTGGTTGTCTTTCTCTTTCTTTTTATAAAAATTCTTTTTAGAACACTCACCAACCTCATAAGTTGAGTTTTCAAAAATTTTAAATTTTTCGGTTGGTGGTTCAATATCAACAACTTTTCCTTTTAACTTGTTAGAAACTCCCTGTTTTGACTTTGCATTTTTCGGACAGTTCCATGCAATGTGACCAGCTTCATTGCATTTGTAACAGGTTCTAGTTTCTTTTGAGTGACAAACTTCAGTTCCATTCTTCTTCTTTTCAGCAAGAAACTCTTGATTTGACTGTCTCCAGAATGGTTTCTTCTGTTCCTCTTCTGCACTTCCACCTGACACAAATTCTGTTTTTGTTTTAGAATTTTTCAAATTTTTATGATTTTCTGGTGGAATAAATCCAAGACCTTTCCTTTTGTAACTACGATTTTGGTTTGGTTTCTTTTGAAAACCAGAACCAGAATTGTAACCCTTTTTCTTGTTTATACGTTGTTGAACTCTTGAAGTGTACTTTTTAGGTTTTTCAGTAAGATTTAAATCTTTTATTTCAGAAATATTAATTTCTGTCATTTTGAAAACCTTTTTGATCATGTCAAAGCGAACACTTCTTATTGGAAATTCTTTGTCATAATATAATTTGTCTGAATCATTTAAAGTGTATGCAACTTCAAATGTTTCATCATCCAAATTTGCTTTCGATAACAAAAATTCTTTACTATAAGACCGTTTAACCGACGACTTTGGACTGTTGACTGACGAATTTGACCCTCCAGACTCAAACTTTGACTCAAACTCCTCCTCAGTATCCAACACCTGATCGACCACCTTTTTGATTAACTCAGACTCATGATCAGTATCGGACGAGGTAAACGTGACATCAATGTTATCCGGTAAAACTTCAGTTATGTCGGTTTTTAGCTTTATATTGACTGCTTTTTCAAGTTGCTCCTCGTTTGGTTTTCTAGGAGAATACCCTTCCTAAATTGGAGGCGGACACTTGTTATATCTAACAGTCGGTTTCTTACCACTATCTTTCTTCTTTGACTTCTCATCTTGAAAAGCTTCCATACCTGCAACAGTTGGGTAAATAGGATCAATGAGATAATCAGAACTAGAATAACTTTGCAATAAACGTCTAATTCTCTCATTCTCAATCTTTTCTGTCTCCAACTCTTGCTTCCATTTAGCACTCTCTTCGATGTAAAAGTTGATGGCTTTTTGCTTTGTCATCATAACAACATTCATCATCGTTAGTGCTTGTTCTCTTTCTGAATTTGTCTTTTGGAGACCAGTTACTGTTTTGTTCAAGACATCATAAGATTCTTTCACATAGTTGAGGTTGAACAGTAACTGCTCTTTCTTCTTTTCATTCTCAGCAATTATCTCATCTTTTGCTGCACAACCCTTGCATACTTCCAAACACTTCTCGCAAGGCTTTACAACTTCAACAATCTTCTCAATCTCGATTGTCTTTACCACTTCAACCACTTTTTCTTCTTCAATCACCTTCTCTTCTACCTTCACTCGCTCAGTCTTTTCAGTAGCAACTTTAACTTCTTCAGTTTGAACAATTTCATCCTTTTCATCATCACTTTCAGTCTTCATATCCTTTTGCTCTTTTGCTCTTCATATCCTTTTGCTCTTTTGCAGCTCGTTTCCTTTTGCAAAATAGAAATGAAAACTTTCAGGAGATAGATGAGTTTTAGCAACATTAATATGTCGTTCTTCTTCATCATCACTACTGTCATCAGTTGGTGTTTGATCAAACTCTACTGATTTGTCAGAATTATCATCCGAAGAACCAGAATTGACTGGTGTTTGATCAAAAACAGCTTCCTTTTCTGAACTTTCATCACTTTGTGAACTTTCATCTGAGCTATGTGAGCTTTCTTCAGATGTAACAGACTCTTTCTCCACATTCTTCACAGTCTCACCAATAGACTTCATCCATGTAGTAAACATATCTGGTTCTTTTACAATCTTGGCAATGAAAGCTTTGAAATTTCCTTTTTCATCCATAAACATATCCCAGCTAAAACCTTTAGGTAGCTTTTCGTCATCTTGATCGACTATGCATGCTTTGCTATCAGGAGATATATAATTGTTCCAGTTAAAATCCACCACACACGCTCTTTTTGAATCCTCGATTCTTCTACCATGAGCCGTCTGTGAATCTTGTGATTGACCAACCTGTTGATAAATGGCTTTCCGGTAGTAACCATCTTTTCCAAACGGATTCTGAGCACCACTAGCTTCCCTGTTCTTGCATTCCCGTTTGAAATGGCCTTTCTCTCTGCATCTAAAACAAGTAACTTTAGATTTATCAAAACCTAAAGTAGATACATGAGCATCAAGAAAGTCATTTCTCCCGGTAATTGTTTTGAACTTTTCAGCACGTCTAAGAGCACTCGCAAGACACCATTTGATATCCATCAGTTCCATCTCTTCTGCGTCTATTTGATCGTAATCCTCTTTGGTGAGCATGGGATTTCCGATCCGACCAGCCACTAGACCCTCATAAGATAACAATACGGAACCAAGTAGAGCCATGTGGTCTTTAGCAGTGTCTTCTGAAAAACTTTGACCTTCTGGAAGATTTAGAGCGATGTTGCATTGAATCACATAACCATTTCCTGTCTTTGTGTTTTGAGACTGAAAGCTTTCTGATGAACTCTTTGGATTGACACTCGGATATAATGAGAAACCACTACTACTTTTGTTTGAACTTTGATCAATCTTTTCTGTAGAATCCCCAGCACTAAACGCAGTCTGAATTTTCGGACTTCTATCAGCTTCTGGAACCGGAACACTACCTTTGTAATACATTTTTACATCCTGTTGACCACTTGGACTATTCATCCTCGCGATCTTCTGCTGTTCCAAATCTTGACCCTCAATCTTTTCGATAAACTGACCAATTGTTAACCCATCATAAACCCCTGTGTTTTTCAGGATCATCAAATAAGTTCCCCACTCTTTTTGCGGTAACGCGTCAGCTAATTTGTCTACCCACTCTTCAGGATCCTTTTTTATACTAAGCATTGACATAGATCGCACCAAGTGACAATAACGTTCAATCAGCTTCTTCGTATCTTCTCCCGGTAAACTACTGAATAGATCAAACTCTTTCTTGAGCAACGCCTTTTTGCTCTTAATCATTTTCTCACTACCCTCAAACTTAACACGTAAAGCATCCCAGATTGACTTTGAAGTTTTGTCATGCTGAAGCAGTATGAAAATGTCTTCTTTGATAGCTTGCTGAAGTAGACTAATCATCATCTTTTCAGCTCTATATATATCACGTTCTTGATCACTAAATTCAGATATTCTTTTGTCAACTTTCAAATCAGTCTGTGGCAAAACATATTTCTTCAAGATACATTCCCATGACCTAAGATGGTTAGCTTGAACCCAGTTCTCGAATCTAGCTTTCCACCCGTAGTATTCTTCGATACTCATCAATTTTGGGGGCTTTTGGGTGGTTCCCGTCTCATTTTCCAAATTCATGTTCTGAGCAATGGAAGCCGGAGTAGACGAAGTAGCAAACGCATTGTAGAACTCAGTATCCATGATGACTTAGTATTTTTTTTTTCAAAATCAGTGACAAATAAGCGAAATCAGGTGTTTGAACACTAAAAGCGAAATCAACAATGTATGCAAGAGTGAAATTAAGGTTTGTTGACACAAGAGCGAAATCCTGATGACCTTTGGAACGAAATCCCAGAATTATGTCACAAGAGCGAAACTCTAATGACCTTTGGAGCGAAATTAGGGTTTTGAGTTGACCTTATAAGCGAAATATGGTAATTTTTGACACAAAAGAGAAACCTCTTATGTCCTTAAAAGCGAAACCTCAAATGTGCACTTGGAGCGAAACCACTGCATAATATGACATTGGAGCGAAACCTGTGTTCACAAAAGCGAAATTACAAGGTAACTTTGAGCGAAACCCCTCAATATGTGACACTGATGACAAATAAGCGAAATCACAATATGTCCGAATGAGCGAAACTTAATCGGAGGTTAATTTGATCCATTTTTAGTCCGTATTTAGGTCCGAAACTTTCCAGGGTTTGTCTATGTTCAATTACGCACAGTCTGTGAAATTTTGAGCGAATTTTGATCGGTAAAACTTTCTGAAATGATGAAAGAAGGTGTAGAAGTAAGAACTCTTGATGAAATCCAGCTAATCTCTGCAGAACTCCTCCTCCTGAGCTCTGATACCACTTGTAGGATCGTGATCTGACCCGAACGAGTCATTCAGAGGTGTTCAACTTCGTTTCAGGTGCGGAATAACAAGAAACGTAGGTAAAATAGCTGATTCTTCTCTTTTAACACTGATTGTATTAATATGACAACGATTACAGTTCGATCTTCACACCGGCAACACCTCGGCGTGGAATACAAGACAATGTTCTCATCTATAGTTTCGCTCATAGGTGCTCCTATATATAGAGATGGTGGTTTCGCTCCAAGTGACATGTTCACATGAGCGAAACCTCATGTGTAAAAATAAGCGAAACCTGACCAAGACACATAAGCGAAACCCTATGCTATGACCATATGAGCGAAACCCTCTTCTAAGATACATACAATCTCCTGTTTTCTTGTAAAACGCGCCCTAATCTATACAATGCAATGTAAGACTCGATACAAGTTGAAGTCGACAGATGTAGTGCACCAACATTACGTTTTACGTTAAACTTTTTACGTTTTAGGTTTTACGTTAAACTTTTTAAACTTTTAACGTTTTACGATTTACGTAAAACTCTTTACGTTCTACGTTTTAATTTAATCTTTTTACGTTTTAGGTAAAACTTTTTAAGTTTTACGTGAAACTTTTTACATTTTACGTTAAACTTTTTACGTTTTACGTCTAAGGGTTTAAATTTTTTACGTTTTACGTAAAATTTTTAACGTTTTACGATTAACGTAAAACTTTTAACGTTTTACGATTTACGTAAAACTTTTTACGTTTTACGTTAAAATTTTTACGTTTTACCTTTTATGTTTTACGTTAAAAATTTTACGTTTTACGTAAAACTTTTTACGTTTTACGTTAAAAAGCTTACGTTTTACGTTAAAAAGTTTACGATTTAACTTTTTTTTTACAAAAACTTTTTTTTCAAAAACGAACTCACCCAGAAATCGCAAAATCGGGAGGTGTCTCAGATATATTGTTATCATCATCGACTAAGGGGAAAAGAATAAAAAACCAACAACATCAAAACAAAGTGTATCTTGAAAAAAAACGGGGTTTGGCTCAGATTATCCGATAATCAAAAGGCTGCAAAAGTGGGGTTGCAGGTTCAAAAAACCTACCCTCCGCCGTCCTTGCCGCGCCATCGTCATCAAAATCTACGTTTTTTTTTTCATCATCGCCGCCCAATCGACCATATCAAACTGATCATCTGACCAGGTAAAAAAAAACGGGGTTTGGCTCAGTATCGGTTCGAGCCGCCGACCCGAACAACTCTGAATCTAACCCCCGGTTTGCCTGAACCACCAACCCGAAGCTTCTGAACCGGGTTGAAACAAACCCACACAAACTGATCATCATTTACACATCATATTATATATAAATAACCGATGAAAAAAAAAACAAATTAACACAAACTAATTTATGAAGGTTGTCCAAAAAAAATCAAATTAACACAAACTGAACATCATTTACTCAACATATTCTACATAAATATAGATTGCACTTCATGAATTATACAGATAAACCAACAATTGAACTCCAAGATTATGGTTTCAAAAAACCCAAAATATTGATTATAGCTCACAAAAAAACCAAAATGAGATCTAATTCAAGATGTATAATCTCCGCCATAAAAAAATACCTTATGTCGGCCAACACTGTTACGGTGGCGGCAGACGGCAGACGGGGGGCAGGCCACCACTGTACGGTGACCGTTTTACCCGATAAATGGATGAAAGAGGGGCGCTGGAGACAAAAAGGAGGTGGTGGTTGGTTGAGGGCAAATCAGGACTGGTGGCTACCGTTGTTGCTACTCAACGGACTGACGGCTCCGCCGTCAGTCGCTGCTGCCGGTAAGCACATCTCCATTCCTGACAAAACCGGTAAGCACCTCCATTCCTGACAAAACCGGTAAGCACCTCCCCACCACCGTCTTCCGACCAACCACCTCCCACCACCGTCTTCCGCCACCGACCAACAACCTCCCACCACCGTCAACCTCCGCCGACCAACCACCTGTTTTCAGATCTAGAAGTTTTGAAGATGACTATGGGTTCTTGAAGATGATATTGGTTTCAAGAGAGAGAGAGAGAGGATCTCTAGTTGCAGGTTCAATTTCAAAAGAGAGAGAGATAGAGAGAGACGAGAGATGAGATATTTGAATTGGGTGGGTGATGTGAAAGCTTTAAAGAAGAAAAAAGAAACAAGATTAGACATTTTGGTTAAAAGACAAAACTACCCCTTTTTCTGATTGGTTAATAGTGGTTCTCGCGGTTCTTACAACTGGGGATGGTTTCTATTTTAGCGGCTCCCTATATATATATAGGGAGGCGCTAAAATGAAAATCATCCCCATTGCGAGAACTGCGAGAACCACTCTCCTCCAATCAGATAATGACACGTATGCGTGACTATTTTAAAATCTAAAGGGTATTATAGTCATTTCCACCCACTATCATATATGTCTCTGTCTCTGTCCTTTGTCACTTTCTTTTAAAGACATCACACAATCCAATTCACTCATCTCTCTCCCACTCTCTTTTGAAACCCCTGATCTCTCATCATCGTTCACCCACAATCATCACAAGAAATCACAATCATCTTCAAAACTTTTAGATCTGAAAAACAGGTGGTTGGTCGGTGGCGGAAGACGGTGGTGGGAGGTGGTTGGTCAGAAGACGGTGGTGGGGAGGTGGTTGGTGGGGAAGACGGTGGCGGAAGACGGGAAGTCGCCGGTGTTTTCGAGGATCGAGAAGTGGATGAACCAGAATCCCCTCTACCCCCTAATAAGTCTTGAATATGAGTTTGCTTATTTAAGTTAGTTAATTGATCATTTTGTGTGTTTATACATGCAACCACATGATTTTCTTCTATCTTTCGATGTTCTGATAACTTCTGGTTTGGTGAAGTCAACTCCATGAATAAATGGTTAGAGACTCCGTGCTAATCTTGCACAATGGGCAAATATGTAATTTAAATTTTAAATTTGGATGCATAACAATTTGACCCCTGTTATATCTAAACATTTATGAAATAGTAAATTTGATCAACTATTAAAAGATGGGGTTAGCTAAATTTGATTAAATGTTAAAAGATGGGGTTGGCTAAAATTTGATTAACAATTTGAACCCTAAGCCAGCGACGGCCGGAGAAGACAGCGACGATGACGATGTTAGATGATGACGATGACATTGCCGCTGAGATTTGATGATGATTCGTTGTTGTTAATGATGATGAAATGGTGGTTATGGTCGACAAGCCAGCGACGACCGGAGAAGATAGCGGACTCCGGCAGCGCCTTCCGCTCACGGCGGTTGTGTTTTTTTTTTCTGATGAAGTTATACGATAAACCTCTCCCAACTCATTTGTTTCTTTTGATTTTTTTAAGTTTCAAGTGTCATTGGCCTGGTGGGTTTTACAGATGATGAAGATGAGTAATGACGATGACTGATAATAATAATGATGATGATTCAGGGCAGTCGGAGCCACGTCGGCAAACTACGGCGACGATGGACAGGTGGTGGTGCTCGGACTTCCACGATGGTCGGCGGTGGTGATTATGTTCAGATTGTTTTGGTTAGGCTCGGGGTTTTGACTCGGGTCAGACTGGGTTCAGTTACGGTTCAAACCGGGTCAACTCAGCTTCTGTTCGGATGGACTCGGTCAACATCAGGTCGACTCGGTCAACATCGGGTCGACTCAGTCAACCGGTCAACAGATCAAAGATGGTCAAACTAAGTCGCAAGACCCGGTAAAGATTTAATCGACGCGAAATTTCTCATTGTATAGTTATAGATTTCATATTTATACACGACCCGAGCTCGAACCGACTCGATTAGAAATTAGTTTATGTTTTGACATTTCGACGAAAACTATATATTGTTGATTATATTGATTAAATAATTATTGAGTTTTTAAAAAAAAATATACGACGACTTTTATTGTCAGGTTATTCCAAAAACAGAGTGATGAAACAATGGTTAACCAGGCGGGTTAACTCACTGGTCTCGTCAAGAGGGTTAATCCCTTCTTTCCGAGGATCGCCGGCTGGATCGACTGGTGGTGGGTTTCCTGCACAAGGAAACAAACCGTGTCTCGCAACAAGGAGGATGAGGTGGGGGGTTCTCCTTGTTACCACTCTCCGGCGTGAGAATCAGTAGTTTGCTTGGGAAGCAAAGTGTGGTAGTAGTAGTAGTATTGAGAGAGTTTAGAGTGATACCTCAAGCCTGGTTTGGGGTGAGTATTTATAGCCGAGGAGTGAAGGAGGGTAGTTGAATAGCTAGCCTGACATCGCACAGCTAGTTGCAGGTGTGTCAGACCTGTCGGTTACGGTGGTGATGCCACGTCCTGCTGTGGTGTCAGACTGTTGTATACACGTGGGCCGGTAGGCAACTGTTCCCAGTGCCACTTGCACTGTGGTGTCAGACCCACTTGCCTTGTAGGCAGGATGCGGTGCCAAGCCGCATCGCTGCTTGCGGTCATTGATGTTGTTCCCGCATTGGTTGTTCCATCCATGATTTTATGCGGGATGCGATGCCATGCCGCATTGCCGCTTAGTGACTGTTATTGTTGTCCAGATCCCTTGTCGTGATGAAAATGCTCATAGGATGCGGTGCTGGGCCGCATCGCTATGCGTAACATTGGTTTCCGTCCTTAAGGTAAGTCTTCTCATCACTGGACAGATTGGACCGCTGTGTTCGCGTGTGACCACGCGGACACAGGTGAGTTTATTGCTGGTGGAGGTTTTTGATAAGGGTAATGGTCATTCGCGGTCATGCTGACGTGAGATCTGGGACCATACCCCTTCAAGCCCCCCCAGTCTAGTGTTCCTTCCTTATGCAAGTTGCATGTGGGAGGGATACTGGACTATGTTGTCTAGAAGGTTAAATATGGGCCATGCGGATGGCTCCTTCTTTCAGTAAGTAGTAGGCCTTTCGAGTGGATTGTTCCTTCCTTTGAGAAGGATATCCGGTGAGCAAGTTCCGTCTAATGCAGAATTCTCAGCCAAGGACTTGACTCTTAGTCTACCTTTTCTTGATGTCATCAGCCACCTGTTGGTGTTTCGAACCAACCTTTGAGACGGTGACTGAAGGTGTTAGCAGGGTTCGAACCAACCTCTGAGATCGTGACGGAAGATGTACGTCTTCGTCATTCTAGTTGTAACCTCTGCGTCAACTAGGGCAAAGTTGTGAGTACTTTGCTCAAGCTCTATGTTCAGCAACTGGAGATGCAATGATGATCCCTGTTTTGTGGGGTATTCGTGTTCTCCAGTTAAGCTTTCTAGTAACCGCACGTTCTCTGCGGTTTATCTCTCAAGTAACCGCACGTCCTCTGAGGCTTAGCTCTCTATAACCGCACGTCCTTTGCGGTTACCTCGTTGCCGCACCTTGTTGGTCATGTTTGTTTGAGGAACGTGGGGTAGTTGCGTCATTGTTGGCCGTGTTTGGTCGAACAATGTGAATCTGAACTATGGGCAGATAAACATGGTCATAGGCAGGGTTGTGCCCACCATTGTTTATTCTATGCGGTCCATAGGTGGGTAACTAGTCATAAGCAGACTTGTTACCACTGTTCTGGAGCTACTTTCCTTCATGCTTTGGTGGAAAGTAGCTTTCCTTTAAGTCGTGTTGCCTGCGGAGATTATGTTAGATATTTAGGAAGTTGGTTGAAACTCTTCCGCATTCGTTTTGTAGCCAATTTCCTTCATGTTTAGTTGAAAAGCAGTTTTCCTTGAAGTAGCTTTGCTCCTCCGCGTGGTGGTTTAGTTGTGGCTCTTCCGTAGCTACCGTTCGCATAGTTGCGGTTTGTAGTAACTACTCATGAGTGGTTTGCGGTTTACAGCAAAGAACTCGCTTCTAGAAGTCTTGTAGCCTGGACGTAGCTCTTGAAGGTTCAGGAGACAGGGTTGCTGATGTGTGGTTGCTCAGCTTACTTGTCCTTTTCCTTAAGGAGAAGCTGTTTGCGTTCCCTCCATGGTTGTGAACCGGAAATGAGGGTTTTGAAGCTTGAAGAAGCTTACATGGAGTGCGGTTTACGGCATCCTGAGAAGCGGTTTTCGCAGTCCAAAGAACCATGCTGGTTCTGAGTATCTGACACACCTGTGCGGGTTGGTGTGTGTCATCTCCGCATATTCCACGTGAGCTCGTGGGTATGTGCGGTTATTGCTTATACCCCTTTATATAATTTAAAGATATATATTTTTGCCTTTTTTGAGGGGTATGTAAAAAACGACATGCGGTATGGGTTATGGTGCGGTAAACCAGAAAAACCGCATGCCGCTTAAGTTTGGATAATGTTTGTCGCTTTTATGTTGTCTACGTGGCTGATGGCACGGGTGGGTTGTTGAAAGTTGGTAGGATTCTGACATGTGATGATCTGAAAGGACGTTTGCACTGACCGAGGTCATAACTGCACTGTAGCAAGTAGTGTAAAGGTCTTTTCTGTCAGGCGCGTGGGCGGCCACGCGCGCGTGATAACCGTCAGCTGAAAAGCCGCTGAACACGTGGCGATACGTGAGTGGCCCTTTTTGAACGTGGTAAGTCGGTTTACTGCATCACATTAATTGCGATGAGTATATAAGGGGAAACCGTTTGGTTTCTCCTCACTTTGTTCAAATTTCAAAAAATTTTCCGGGGAAAAAGAGTGTTATCTTTGTCTTCTCCGATCAAACTGTCTGTATTTCCGGCGATTTTCCGAGTTTTTGTGCAACTCTATCCTTCTCTTCTTCATATTTCTGATGGCTGAACCATCTAACCCACACAATGTGGAGGGTGAAAACCCTGAAACTTCTTCTCCGGTGGGCGGTGAAGACGAAGATGATGGTGGTAGTGCCCCTGGTGGTGGCTTACCACCCTTGAAGTGGTCGAAAGCGTCGTACGATCAACTGATGATTAGTACACAGATGCCCTCCGAGTTTGGGGCTGTTTATCCCTAAGACGGTGACACCGGTGCTTGTGCTCCAGCCGGTCACGTGACCATGTGGGCCGATTCTTTCATCGATGGTAACCTTCGTTTACCATTGACCGTTTTTGTTGCTGAGTTGTTGGAGTATTACAAGGTCCATATCTCCCAGATGAGTCCTTTTGGGTTTATTCGTATTAGACACTTTGAATCAACTTTTCGTGCCCTTGGTTTGCCGGTTATCGTTGATAATTTCCGGGGGTTTTATCAGTTGACGGTGAACACTGGGTTCTTCTCTTTCCGAGAACGGTACGGAAGTACCAAGTTGATGACCCCTCCCAAGGGTATTACAAAATGGAAGAGCAAGTTCTTTTATGTTAAAGCTGCCGCGATTGTTCTCAACATGACTTTGCGGAATGTTAATGAGCCTATCCCTGCGGAGGATATTGCCATTCCTAATGCGGAGAATGCAGAGTGGTTCCCACGGTTGAGGACTATTGAGCATAGGCTGTTGAAGAACACTGAATTGTGGATGCTGCGGATGTTATTGACTAGGGCCGATAAGCATGCAAGGCCCGTTGTGCGGGAGAAAACTGGTGGTAAGTGTTCTTACTCTTGTGCGGTTTCATTATTCCCTTGTTTGTTATTAATTTGAACGTGTATTATCAGAAGTTGTTGTTGAGATGTGGAAGATATTTGATCCAACCTTTACTGGCAAGGTTGATATTGTCAAGACTGCTGAAGGTGCAGGTTTTAATTTGACCATTCTCCATAACTTCCGCGTTCCTACACGCGAGGCAATGAATGCACCCCTGCCGCAGGGCAAAGGTATAAGTCATAGCCTTCTTTTCTTGCCTTATAAGTTTCATGTTGTTGATATTCTACATGCAGGTACTCTTAGGGCCCTTGGTAAGTTTGAGTCAAAGGGTGCTCCCAAAAAGCATGCAGAGAAGAAGCAAGTAGATAAACCCGTGCGGGGTCGTGGCAAGAAGAAAACTGAAGCTCCTGTTGTTCCGTCTTTGGTTCCGCATGCAGCAGGTATCTCTCGAACTCATTTCCGCAGATATACCAATTACGTGGTAGTATCTGACACCCTTGAGGGTTTGGGTGTTCCAGGTGCTGGTGTGGCCACAGGTGGAACCACTGCGGGTTCTAAGGCTGCTGATGAGAAGAAGAGGAAAGCTGGGAAAGCGGTTGATGCTGGTGAGAAAAAGAAGCCAAAAATTCAGACCAGACGCGGGGCTTTTGTGGGACAAAAGAAACCTATGGTTGTTCCTGGTACGTAATGCGTAACTTGGACAAGTATTTTGTGTTTGTACTTGTAGTTTAACGTATTTCTGCTTTGATTGCAGAACCCCAAGATGAAGGGTTCTCCATCTTTGATGCTCCTCCTCCTCCCCCGCATGACACTTCTGCGGATGTGGGGGTTCATAAGGTTGTTACGCCTGAGCCCTCTGTGCGGGAGGAGGATACTGGGAAGGGTCCTGGGGCCCAGATCCATGACACGGTGGATTCCCATGATAATGTCATTACCCCAGAGGATGCTGATGATCTGAACCTGAAATTTGCTTATACTGAAAGGCCAAAGTCTCCTGCTACTGAGAAGGCTTCTGGTTCCGGTTCTGGGGGTGCGGGTTTCGTAGAGACTCCCATTCAGCCTGAAGAGTCTGAATTGGAGTATTATTACCGCACCTATACGGAAGATCGGGCCATGGCTTACCACCGCCCCCTGGACCGTACTGCAAGGGGATGATATTACTACTGATCCCTCCGCAAGTAGGGAGATTTTGGGTGGTTTGGGCACCCCTTTTGAAGTCAACCGGGCTCGTTCTTTGTCAAGTGAGGCCCAGATTAACCAACTCTCCTCCATGCTTGTTGGGAGTTCCGTAATGGCCAATGCCATTATGGAAAAGTATAAGGTGTTGGGGTGCAGGGAGGAGGAGAATGTGCGCTTGCGTGCCGAGGCTGAGGAGTTGGTGAAGGCTGCACGTGAAGGTGCCGAGCAGCTTGAAAGGGATAGGGCTGCGTTTGAAAAGCGTAAGCAGACTGAAGAGTGGGCTGCAACTGCTGAGCTTAAACAGGTTCGTACCCTTGCAAAACTGCTTTCCACTGAGCGCAAGAGTTGGAAAGAATCTCTTTCTAATGAGCACGAGACACTTTCTAATGAGCACAAGGCTTGGAAAGACTCTTGGGCCAAATAGAATGAAGCTCTCTTTCGTGTTCGCCAGGAGCTTGTCAATGCTAAGGCAGCAAATGCTGCGCTGGTTAAAGAGAAAACAGCAGCTGTTGCGGCTGCCCAAGAGGCCAAAGAGGCCGAAGCTCGCCTTGCAAAGGCTCTTGAAGAGGCCAAGAAGGTGGGGGCCCGCACCGCAAAGGCTCTTGAAGAGGCCAAGGAGGCGGGGGCCCGCGCTGCAAAGGCTCTTGAAGGGGCAAATGTTGATCGTACCAACTTATCGAAAACTATCTTGGGCCTTCAGGTATAAGTCTTTTTTGTCTTTGAATTTGCGTATGTCTCACAAGTATGTTTGACAAAATTTGTATACTTGTGTTCTTCTTGAAAAAAGGATGAAGTGCGGACCCGGGGGGCCGCTATTGAAGAAATCTCTGCTCGTGCTGCTGAAGCCGAAGCGCGGGCAAGAGAGGCTGAGGAGGCTAGAGATAGCCTTGCTTTGTCACTTGAGCTGCTCAAGGCTGACCGTGAATGGATGCGTATGTGCGGGATCGAGCATGTAAGTATCCGTTGCCTTTGTTATTTTTGTTGTAGGTTTGCCTTTGATAACCTTTGTATTCTTGTTTTGCAGATTGTTACGGCCATCCTTGACGCACCTGAGAATGTATCAGGTGTTAATGAGATTAAGGAGCGTGCCCGGGATGCTGGTTTTAAAGCTGGCTATAATCACTGCATTGGCCATATGAATGTTGTGGCCCAGGGCGGATATACTGATGAGCGATCCGGGTTCCACGGTGTGGATACTGAAGCGCTTCTTGAAGCTGCGGTTGCGGCGTATAACGACACAACCCTTTCCGGTCTTGAGGATCTTGAAAAGTGTCTAGAAGCGGAGGACTATGTGGACCACTTGCGAGTGTTATATGCTGATGAAGAAGATGAGGAAAAACCTACTGTGGTGGGCAAGGATGGTGAGGGTTCCAGCGGCACAAAGAAAGACTAGGCTGGCCTGCGTGCCTTTTTTGTTTCCTCATGTAAATGTTAAAAAATTTATGTAAATTCCCTGTGCACCGCGCAGGTGTAGGAATTTTTTGAATATAAAGAATTGTTCTGTTCAATTTGTACAAGTGTTTTTACTACTTGCATGTTTGAATTTGTATGAGTTTAATGTTACTGTGAGTAACACTAAATCTGTAATTGCCTTTTGCATATCTAGGTGATATGCAAGTATGAAGAATTGTGTCTGGTCGGACAAACAGTGTTGTCATTGCTGGCCTATTATAATAGTTACGTGTGGTTACCAGTCTGTGTGGGTATCGCGAATGAGGATTTGGCTAATCTGTTTTTGTGGATACCGCAGAGTGGAACACGCATTTGTAATAGAAATAAATATATTGCATTGAATCGTCTATTTATTTATTTGCAAATGGTCCGTGGCCTGGTAGGTTACATGGTGAATGTACAAAACATGGCTTACATATAACAGCGTCGAAGCTGTTGTGCATTCCATGTGCGTGCGATAGTTTCGCCTTCTAATGTTTGAAGTTTATACGCGCCTTTGCCCAGGACCTCTTGGATGAGGTAGGGTCCTTTCCACTTGGGGGCAAGTTTCCCTGGGCGTTCCGCGTTAGATGCTTCATTGTCACGAAGGACGTAGTCTCCCGGGTTGAAAGTACAAATGCGAACGCGTGCATTGTAGTACTTTTCAAATTTGGTTTTGTATTTGGCCTCGTTGATGGCAGCGTTTTCGCGCCTTTCTTCCAAGAGGTCCAAGTCAACCCTGCGTTCCTCATTGTTGTCTATCTTGTTGATAGCCAACATTCTAGGTGAGGGGAGGCCTACTTCCACGGGGATCATCGCTTCAGTGCCATAGACCAGGCTGAAGGGTGTCTCACCGTTGCTTGTTTTTGGGCTTGTCCTGTGAGCCCATAAAATACTTGGGAGTTCATCAACCCAGCCGCGTCTGGCTGTTCCCAACCGTGCTTTTATGCCTTCCACTAAGCTTTTATTGATACTCTCGACTTGGCCGTTCCCTTGCGGATGCGCCACTGAGGAGAATATGTGTTCAATGTTTAGCTCTTTTAGCCATTTTTGAAAGTCATCGGCGGCGAAGTTGGTACCGTTATCGGTGACGATGCACATTGGTAGACCGAAACGGCAGATGATATGTTCCCACACGAATTTCCTTGTTATCATAGCGGTGGTTGATGCAAGTGGCTTTGCCTCTACCCATTTTGTAAAGTAATCAACAGCCACTATGATAAATTTCACTGCATCGGGTGCGTCTGGAAACGGTCCCACCACATCGATTGCCCATTTTTGGAATGGTCATGCGGTGGTGACGGGGATCAGGTTGTTCTTGGGACGCAAGGTCTTGGGAGCATGTTGCTGACAATTGAAACACTTGCGTAAGACTTTGACTGCGTCCAGGTGCATGCCGGGCCAATAGTACCCGGCGTTCATGATTTTGGCCACGACCATGCGTGGGCCTGCGTGTATGCCACATATTCCCTCGTGAATTTCTTTGATAAGGTATATGGCATCTTGGGGGTTGACGCATCGTAGGAGTGGCCCCAGGTATGATTTAAGGTATAAGATACCGTCTCCCATTTGGTAATGACACGCTTTGTATTGTAGCTTGCGTGCTTCAGCCTTGCTTTTGGGAGTAACACCTGATTGTAAGTATGCAATTATCGATGTCATCCAGGATGTTGTACCGTACTGGATGACATTGACTTGACGCAGGGGTACTGAAGGATTTTGCAGAATCTCGATGCGTACCTCTTTTGCCAGGTGTTGGAAGCTGGTGGATGCAAGTTTTGATAGTGCATCCGCAGGTTTGTTATCACTCCTGTTGATATGGCAAATATTGAAGGAGGTGAACCTTGATTTCAGTTGCAAGGCTTGTTCGAGGTAGAGGATCATGATATCCCCTTTTGCGGCATAGTCACCGCGTATCTGCCCTGCAACCAGTAGTGAGTCGACATGTGCTTCCAAATGTTTGACGTCGAGTTTGACTGCCAAACGCAGCCCTGCCAGTAAAGCCTCATAATGCGCTTCGTTATTCGTGCTTTTGTAATCGAGGCGGATTGCGTAGGTTAGCTCTTGGCCATCGGGGATGACAAGTCGTAGACCTGTGCCAGCACCATCTTCGTTGGATGCACCATCTGTATATAGTGCCCAGGTTTTTGCGGAGGATGGTGGTGATGTAGGGTTTTGTTCTTCTTCGCATTCTTGAATGCGGTTTGCTGGTACTTCAGCAACGAAATCAGCCAAGACCTAGCCTTTGATTGCGGGGCGCGGCTTATAGTTCAGTGAAAGTGCGCCCAGCTCGATTGCCCATTTTGCTAACCTCCCAGAGATATCGGGTTTGGATAGAATCGGGCCGATCCTGTAGTTGGTTAACACTGTGATGACGTGGTTTGTGAAGTAACGTCGTAAGCGTCTCGATGCGTGCACTAGTGCCAGTACCAATTTCTCCATGATGGAGTACCTTGTCTCTGGGTCGTTGAGCATTTTGCTGATGTAGTAGATGGGTGTTTGGACTCCTTCCCGCTCCACTATGAGTACCGCGCCTACCGCGTTGTCCGTGGCAGACAGGTATAGAATAAGTGGCTCATCTTTTCGTGGTGCGGTTAAAGTTGGGAGCTAGATCAAACACTCTTTCATCTCCCGGAAAGCTTTTTCGGCCTCTGCGGTCCATTGGAATTGTTCCTTTTTTAGGCAGCTCCGCAGGGTCTTGATGAAAGGGTATGACTTAGCTGCGTGGTTGGCTAAGAATCTGTTTAGTGCGGCTAGCCTGCCGGCTAGTCGTTGCATTTCTTTCATCGTAGAGGGCGATGGCATGCGTTCGATCGCCTGAACCTTTTCCGGGTTTACCTTGAATCCATCTTTGGTTACGATGAATCCGAGGAATTTGCCTTCTTCCATTCCAAATGAGCATTTCCCTGGATTAAGCTTCATGTTGATGCTTCGCAGAGTTTGGAATGTTCTTTCGATATCGTTGAGCATGGTGTCTTCCTCCATGCTCATGACAACCAGGTCGTCCATATAGATTTCGACACTTTTGCTGATTTGACCGCGGAAAGTGTCGTTCATCAACTTTTGATAGGTTGCGCCCGCGTTGCGCAACCCGAACGGCATTTTGGTGTAGCAGTAGTTCCCGGTAGGAGTGCGGAATGCCGTTTTGTCTTCATCTTAGATTGCCATCTGTACCTAGTGGTAGCCTTTGTAACAATCGAGGAAGCACTTCCATCGAAATGGTGCGAGGTTATCGACCTTCTCGTCGATCTCTGGAAGTGCGTAACAATCCTTGGGGCAGGCCTTATTGAGGTCTTTGTAATCGACACACATGCGCCAGCCCCCGCTTGGTTTTTCTACCATGACTGGGTTGGACAGCCAAGTCTGGTATTTGACTTCCCGAAGGATGCCTGCGGAGAGCAGTTCCTGTACCTGCTCTTCCATCGCCGCGTTTTTTGCTGATCCAAGGTGGCGTTGGCCTTGGATCACCGGCTTGATACCTGGCATGGTATTCAAGAAATGTTGCGCGATTTCGCGTGGCACCCCTGTCATGTCTGCGGGTGTCCATGCAAAAATATCTTGGTTCCTGAAGAGGAGTTGCTTCAGGCGCGCTCTGATGGTGGGTGTCAAGGCATGGCCCAACGTGACCGTTTGCTCTGGGTGTTTTGCGTTAAGCACCCATTTTTCTGGTTGCGTGTTGGGGGTGGGCCTTGCTACCTTGGCTGGACGCAGGTCGTCCGTAGACATAACTTCTCTTCGGGCGTATATTACCGCGACCCCCGTCTCGGTTGGGAAACCAATGGCAGAGTGAGGGACGGATGTGATCATGTTGAAGTCGCCCTGGGACTCTCTCCCGAGAAGTACGTCGTACTTGGAGGTGTGCGGTAAAACCATGAAGTTTACCTCCTCCGTTCTTGTGTGCCTCCCGTTGGTGAGGCGCACAGGAAAGGTAATCTGGCCCAGGGGGAATACGGTTTCCCCTGCAAACCCGGCCAACGGTAGTCCGCTGGCTGCAGTCGATCTTTGTCTTCTTGATCGAACTGGTTGAAGCATTGCTCGTATATAATATCGGATGTACTGCCCGGGTCGATGAACAATCGCTAGGTGCAGTAGTGAGCCAGGTGGCCTGTGATAACCACGACGCGTCTATCGCGCGGGCCGCCTCAGACTTTTGGAAAGCGACTTGCTCGTCTTTCCAGTCATTGTCCGGTCTTCTTGCCGCCTTGCGCGGCCTTCCTCTTCCTCCATTGATCATGTGGGTAGAGGCCACGTACATGGTCCTCTTACCCGTGGAGGTGCCCTCGTTGTGGGGAGTGATGCGCTTGGTAGCTTTTTGTGCGCCTGTCAACAGATGTTGTAGTTTCCCCTCTTTTAGGGCTCGCTCAATCTCCAGTCGGAGACTGATGCAGCTGTTTGTTATGTGGCCATTGTCCTTGTGATACTCGCAGTAGAGTGCGAGATCCTGGTTCTTTTTGGACTTCATCGGTTGGGCCGGTCGCAGGAATTGTGCGTCCATGAGAAGGACGTCGCTTGGCGACTGGTTAATCTCGGTCCAGCTGCGGTCCCGAGACTCCTTTTTTGACGCCCGGTTTTCACGCTGGGCGTTGATTGTAGCCCTTCCGTCGGGCTGGTTGCTTCGTGGGACATATGGTCTGGAATCGCTGCCACAATTCCATGTGTCCCGGTTGCGCTTATTGCTGCGCTTGGGCTCTTGACGGGAAGACTGGCCTTCCACCTGGGGTTGTGCCTTTGACATGTGCGGTCTTAGGGACCGCTGAGTCTGGGCGTATGTCTTGACCGCAGCCATGACATCTTCCCACTTCTTAGGCAAACCATCTTTGCCAGAGATATTGATAACCATTTTCTCGTTTTTAACGGCAACAATGAAATGGTTACGTGCCATTTGGTCGGCGACATCGCCTATCTCTAGGCATTCTTTATTGTAACGGACAACGAACGCTTTAAGCGATTCGTTATCCCTGCGCTAGATGTTCATGACGTCCATGGAATCACGTTCATGGCGTCGTTGCTGGCTAAAGTGCGCGAGGAACTTTTCTTGTAAGTCCTCGAATGAGGTCAGTGACCCTGGTGGTAAAGAATCGAACTATGCCCTGGCCAGACCTGTTAGGGTCTGTGGGAAAAAATGGCACTAAGTGGGTTCATCCCATCTACCGTTGCACCCGGCGTCGACGAAGATGTTGTTGTGATCATCTGGGTCGGTTGAACCGTTATATTTCCCAATGTTTAATGGGAATTTTGTGGTGGTGACATCGGCGTGGGCGATTTCTGGGATGAACTTGGAGTTTTCGGCCGCAGATTTCGGCCTGTAGGGTTGGCCGCGGTGATGCTTTGCTGCGCGGAGGTACGTAGTGCGGGGGTGAGTGGGAGGAACGTAGTTGCGTCCTCCCGGTCTGCTGCTGGTGGCGGGACCCATATGTGGAGTCGTCCTCATCAAGTGTTCGGACGTCGCTGTAAGAGGAACCGCGATCTTCGTGCCTGCTTCTGGAGGCCGGATGTGTTGGGGCCCTACCTTCGTACTGTAAAGTACGACCTGCAGGGGTGTGTGGTGCTGGGGTGGGCCCCACAGGTACTTGCGCTTCTGCGCAAGCTCTGTTGTATGTTGCAGCCAGCATAGCTGCTTGTTGGTCGTACCAGGCATGAAGGTTCATGCCTGTAGGTATCACAGGAGCGTAATGTGACAAATCGTGTCCAAACGTAAGCGATGCGCCCCCTTGTGTTGATGTGCCAATGCGTTCAGCATTTGGGGCTAGGGGAATGGTTCCCGCAGGCCCTTGTTTTGCGGGGTTTAGGTTATCCCCGGTGGTGTTGTTTTGACGATCAGACATGATCTTTGGAGAGAAAGGGATGGTCGGAAAAAAGTGCTAAGAGTAGCGGTGGGCGCCAATGATGAAACAATGGTTAACCAGGCGGGTTAACTCACTGGTCTCGTCAAGAGGGTTAATCCCTTCTTTCCGAGGATCGCCAGCTGGATCGTCTGGTGGTGGGTTTCCTGCACAAGGAAGCAAACCGTGACTCGCAACAAGGAGGATGAGGTGGGGGGTGCTCCTTGTTACCATTCTCCGGCGTGAGAATCAGTAGTTTGCTTGGGAAGCAAAGTGTGATAGTAGTAGTATTGAGAGAGTTTAGAAGTGATACCTCAAACCTGGTTTGGGGTGAGTATTTATAGCCGAGGAGTGAAGGAGGGTAGTTGAATAGCTAGCCTGACATCGCACAGCTAGTTGCAGGTGTGTCAGACCTGTCGGTTACGGTGGTGATGCCACGTCCTGCTGTGGTGTCAGACTGTTGTATACACGTGGGCCGGTAGGCGACTGTTCCCAGTGCCACTTGCACTGTGGTGTCAGACCCACTTGCCTTGTAGGCAGGATGCGGTGCCAGGCCGCATCGCTGCTTGCGGTCATTGATGTTGTTCCCGCATTGGTTGTTCCATCCATGATTTTATGCGGGATGCGGTGCCATGCCGCATTGCCGCTTAGTGACTGTTACTGTTGTCCAGATCCCTTGTCGTGACGAAAATGTTCATAGGATGCGGTGCTGGGCCGCATCGCTATGCGTAACATTGGTTTCCGTCCTTAAGGTAAGTCTTCTCATCACTGGACAGATTGGACCGCTGTGTTCGCGTGTGACCACGCGGACACAGGTGAGTTTGTTGCCGGTGGAGGTTTTTGATAAGGGTAATGGTCATTCGTGGTCATGCTGACGCGAGATCTGGGACCATACCCCTTCACAGAGGAAACTCTGTCCGTTTTTCGTTAAAAAAACCCGTAACACGGAACGTAATTACATTCTAATAATGACACTTACGTGACAGACCTATTGAGTCGTGATTTTTGGGTAAGTTCGTTTGTTACGATTCTCAAATTTCGTAAACCCGAAATCGGGGTCAGGGGGGGGGGGGGGTAAAAGATATTTTGGCGTAAAACCCGTAAAAAATTTATTGCGTAAAAAGTTTTGTAATTTTTTGCTTAAACCCGTAAAAAAGTTTTGTAATTTTTTGCTTAAACCCGTAAAACCCGTCAAAAGTTTTTGCTTAAACCCGTAAAAAAGGTTTTGTAATTTTTTTTTTGTTTAAATCCGTAAAAAAAAGTTTTTTCTTTGGCGTAAAAAAGTTTTTTGTTTTTTTATAAAAAAAAACTTGTTTTTTGTTGTTTTATAAAAAAAAACTTGTTTTTTGTAAAAAAAAATGTTTTTTTTTGTAAAAAAGTTTTAGCCGTAAAAAAGTTTTCGTAAAAAAAGTTTTTCGTAAAAAAGTTTTGGTAATAAAAAGTTTTTCTTGTAAAAAAATTTGCTTCGTAAAAAAAAATTATCATAAAAAAATGTCTTTCGTAAAAAAAAAACATAAAAAAAGTTTTTCGTAAAAAAACATGTTCGTAAAAAAAATCGTAAAAAACGGCGCGTAAAACAGTTATCTGCTCCAGTATCAAACAAACACGAAGCATATATACCATTCACAAGGAACGTACCATTAACCACGTTGTTGTCTGCTTGAGCCTGGCGAGCGTTGATATTGAAAGCACGCCCGGGGGCTGTTGGCCGCTGCTGAGGCTGCTGCTGTTGATGTTGTTGCGGCTGCTGCTGGGGCTCTTGTTTCACTACTCTGTTGGGGCACATGTTTGCAAAGTGGTTGGGATCACCACATGCGAAGCAAGCTCTAGCATGAGCAGCGGGTGCAGGAGCTTCTTGTTGGCCCTGGGGAGCAGGAAGGAGAGCTTATGGTGCAGAAGCTTAACCTTGAACAGGAGCTGGAGCTTGGCGTGGACCTATACGGCAGTTTGCGGTGAAGTGGCCGTACATGTTGCAAGGAACACAGAACCGGCATGCGATACCAACCGGGTGATGATAGGTACAAGTAGGTAGAGCGAGTGTGGTCCAGTGTATGCACGCTTGGCAGGCGGTGCATTGACCACAGGCGCCGCTACTTGTCGGTGTTGAGGTTGCGGTTGGGCAGGTACTGTTTGGAGCGGAACGGCAGTAACTGCACAGTTCTTGTTACTGGAATTGTTGTTGTTCTTTCTCTTGCGACGGGGGGACTTTGAAGATTGCGGTGCGGCGGTAGTTTTAGCGGTAGAAGCAGTGGTGACTTGATGCAGATTCTTGGAGGCTTTGTCGAAATAACCAGCCCTGACTCGCTTATCGTTAATCTCAGCGGCGAGCAGGTAGGTTTCCTCAATTTTTGTCGTCTTTGCAGCCTGAAAAAAATCTGCAACACAATCCGGCATAACACGGATATACTTCTTGATCGTAATCTCGGGGGTAGTAACTTGACCAGGGCAGATGATACTCAACTACTTGAAGCGAGCAGTTAAACCAGCGTTAGCTCCGCCATCCTGCTTAATGTACCAGAATTCATCCTCTAGCTTTTGGAGTTCATGGGGAGGGCAGAACTCTTGCATCATGATGTCCTTCAACTCATCCCATGTCAGCCCAAAAGTTGCATCGTTCCCTCGTTTGTTTCTCTCGGTCGTCCACCAATCCAGAGCGCGGGATTGGAAGACGTTGGTGACGTTAACAGTGCGAAGGTTGTCTGGACAGCCACTCTGGCACAGGGTGACTTCGATTGAATCAAACCATTGGAACATGGCCGTAGGCCCATCTTCGCCGGTAAATTCTTTTGGACCGCAGGCTTTGAACTGTTTGAAGCTAAAAGCTGCTTTCGGAGTATCAGTCCTGGACTCCTCTGAAGACTTGCTGGTATTCTCATTCAGCTCACTTACGATTTGCGGGATGACCTTTGCTATCTGCTTAGCGACGAGTGCAGCAATGCGCTTGTCATCCTGGTTGCGACGAGCGGAGCGAGCGGAGTATGATCCAAATGATGACATTGTCTGCAAATAGACATCGTCACAGGACTCAGACGTGATGTGTTGAATCACTCACAACATACTTAACACTTCTAAAGCTCAGTAACATGTCGAATCACAAATCACATAGGCACATAATCCACAGAAGCACGTAATCACATAAGCACAGAAACACTTAAGCACATAGTCCACATAGGCACGAAAGCATGTATTCAACTATATTTTGCACGTATTCATCTTCCTATGTTGCACATAATCACCTATCTTTCATAGCAGCGTATAGCGATCGAGTATAGCGAGTGCGAATAGCGAGCAGCAATTGCGAATAATACAAACGATTTGTTTGCGTTTTGAGGTAATTGTGCAGTGTGAGTGGTGCGTGTTGATCAAAGCGAATAGCGAAGAGCGAGTAATTCACCAAAATCGAAACACATAAAGACATAAACACATAAAATCACATAAAATTCACATAAAATCGATAAATCACAGAGTTGGCAGCTGCGGATTCCAAAATTGAAACACATAAAATCAAAGAGAGATTGTCTCGGCTAGATAGACGTCGACTACCCAAAGTGATTCGACTATTCACAAGGACCTTAAGTGCACACTTTGGCCTTCTGGACTGTGCTCCCGCCTCAATTTGGGCGATCGACACGCATCCTTCCAGTTATAGCACGACCCAAGTCGTTGGAGTCCGTCGAAACTTTGGTGAAATTTTGTAAAAACCAAAAGTATAGAGTGGAACAAGTCATCAAGGTTTGGGTTTCACCCCTGACTTAACGACTACATCCCTGTTTGTGTGATAGAATCACGGGATAGATAAGGAGAATCGCGTCGAAGTATGGATTTCACTCCTGATTCAACGCAAATTCCCTTGTTTATAGTAAAAATAGCGAATCGAACGAGTGATCAGGTCGAGAGTTTGCGGTTTTCACTCCTAATATTTACCAGATCATCCGTTTGTGTGTGTCCAGCCTTAGGAAAGGTTGATCTTGCGCGGAACTGTAGTATGCGATGTTCGCGCAAGAGTGTAGTGTACAACGAGTTCGAGCGAGAAATAGCGAGTAAGCTCGTACAGAACCCATACCGGGTATGCACATGTCGGTCTGTTGGTGCTTAGACTATAGACTAGGTCATTTTTAAGACATCGACCCGGACTAGGTCGAGTCTTGCCTAATTCCCTATAGTTATGGCTCTGATACCAATCTGTCACACCCCAACCGATGGCGGAAACATCGGGGCGCGGCACTGAGCGAAACAGATTGTCCATGAGTATCCATAACAACTATTAATTACCAGATATATAAACTTCATGTCCCATACGACAACATACCCAAATAAAACAGTTATTACAAATAATTGTCTCAAAAACAAACACTGTTCCGACAACTCAGATTTAGCGTGACATAACTATACCCCTAGCTTGATTCACCAAAGCACATCATTCCTAGCATCTTAAGCACCTGTCACATACGTTAAAATAGAGGTCAATACACATAGTGTAAGGGTGAGAATACAAGTTTAATAGTAATAATAGAGTTCAAAAGCGTATACGCATAACCAGCATGTAACATGTATAATGCGAAGCTAGTCGGTTATCGACAATGAAATATGCACAGACATGACTGCGAGTTGTAGAATGCGCAACACATATCACCACTGCGATACGTGAAGAAATAACCTTAACAACCCCTGTCCACGACAAGTGCTGAGTCCAAACTATAGTACTATCGTTGCTAAGGCGTCAGGCAACAATCACTGTGTTAACATAACATAGAAGCATTCATCGAGTAACACGTATAACATGCAGTAACGGTCCACGTATAAAGTGTTGCGTTGTGTGAGCGATGTGATTTAGAATAAGTAACGTATGTAACACCCAAAAGTACATAAAGCTAAAAGGGATCGAGTATACTCACAGATCGTGCTTAATAACTTAAAGACTCTCTTGGATTGAAGGGAGCGCTGAGAGATTAGCCTGAACAGTTAATGATAGCATAAGCGAAGAACAGCGCGTTAAACAGTGCAATTGAACAAGGGACGAATGGTCATCCGATCGGATGACAATCCGAACGGATGGTCATTCGATCGAATGACAATCCGTTCGGATGGTCATCCGTTCGGATGGCCATTCGATCGGACTGGCATTCATTTGGGATGGATGTGTTTGTGTATGATGGCTTTGAATTTTTCGTTGTAGCATTTTGAAAACAGAGAAGTATCTCTACCTTTCAGGTCGTTTGATCAAACGATCGTTCGATAGGATGGCGATCCGATCGACAGGATACCTTGTGAGAACAAGTTCACAGCAGGATTGTCATTTGATCGGATGGTCTTCCGATCAGATGGCAATCCGTTAAAAACTAATGATCTTTGAAAATTGAAAAAAGTTTAAGTGTTGAAGTCCAAATGCAATCCGATCCGATTGTCATTCGATCAGATAGCAATCCGATCGGACGACAATCCATCCCGATGATCTGATCGTTTTGAACTTGATGATTTTAATAAGTTTTTGCGGGTTGCTTGAGACGGTATGACAACGTACTAAACAACGGAACATCGTCAAGTCCCAAGTCGTCCGATAGAACAGGAGTCACCCTAATCTGACCAGTCAACTGTTCTTTGATGGTTGTTCATGTTCAACCTGAAGTCGGTTGTCTCGTTGATAGGAATCAGATCTGAGACCGACACTTCACTAGAGAACGAGTTGAAGGCCTGAACTAGCTCCGATTCTATCGGTTTTGAGTGCATTGAGTGTAAAAGAGTTGAAAGAAAGTTAGAAACCATCTTTCAATCCTTTTAACCTTGAAAATGTTTAGATCTAGATGAAATTAGAGTTGAATCATGTGGAAATCATGTAGATCTGAGTTGTTCTTGGTGGAATAATGCCTAAACTTGAAGTTCATAAGAACTCCATCATGAAATCATCCTAAAATACCACAAATCCGATGATTTCACGGTTAAAAGTGAAGATTCAAAGGTGAAAATGATGAAGAAGTGCGTGTAGATCATAGAAGTACAAGATTTGAGTGGAAAACTTACAAGAATCGCGAGAAATCGAGAGAAAAGTGGGCTGGAACGCTGGGTCGAACGAGAGAGAGCTGTCACATTACTTTGGTGATGTGACAAGGGGTATTTATAGGTTGCAAAAAGAGGAAAGTGGCACTTGGAACGGATCGGATGTTAGTTCGATAGGATGGCCATCCGATCGGATGGTCATCCGTTTGGATGACCACTCGATCGAATGGTCATTCGATCGAGTGGCTCCGGCGAGTTTCGTTTTGATGTTTCGTTTTGCGTGTTGAGCGTTGCGATGCGTTTCGAGCGAGCGATGCGATAGTATTACCCACTAGTTACACAAATAACCTAACTTCTATATCTAACATACAATCACTATCAATAACTTGCGTTTAGCGTTTTCGATTAGATTGCGTTGCGATAGAATTGCGATTGCGTTTGCGATTAATCACCTCAACATAAACATAACATGCACAAGTAACACATAATAGCACACACACGTAAAACAATATCCAACACACATTATTCGAGTTGCAAAAATGATAGCGATGCGATTAGCGGTAAGTCGATTAGCGATTAAACATGCGATTTAAACCTCGATTATTAACAAGTACTTCACATAATACAACTAAAGTAACAAATAATAGAATTCGATTACAAGTCAAGAAGCACAACCAGTAGTTAAGCAAGGAGTGACAGATCGCAATTAGCAATCTTTTCTCCCTTTGACTTTGACTTTCCAAAATGCGGGTTGTTACATAAGGGGTTATGATTTAGGGTTTAGTGTTAAGAGATCCTAGTTAGGGTTTGACGAGCAGGGTTCCAACGCCGCTGGAATGAGTCCAATCGGAGTTCGTTTGAGTCGGTTCCCCACTGTTCCCCAATGAACCTCACAATATATATATATATATATATATATATATAGGGAGAAAATCATGCGAGAACCACCTTTTATTGTGAGAACCGCGAGAACCAATGTGAACACACCAAAAATGCCTAAAAATAGCTAAAAATCACACAAAATTTTTTTTTTTAATTTTTTAATATTTTTTATAAAAAAATCGCTACTTTTCGAAGCCAAAAAAAAAAAAAAATTTAAATTTTTTTTTTTAAAAATTTTTTTTGCTTCTAAAAGTAGCGATTTTAACATAAAAAATATTAAAAAATTCAAAAAAAATTTTTTAGATTTTTTTTGACTTTTTTAGATTTTTTTAGGTTTTTTGGGGGTTTAGTTTTTAGCATTTTAGCTTGGTGGGGGGGGGGGTTTAGGTTTTTGGGGGGTGGGGGAGGGGGGTTTAGGTTTTTTTTGGGGGGGGGGGGTGGGGTTACGTTTTTTTAGCATTTAGCTTGAGGGGGGGGGTTTAGGTTTTTTTTGGGGGGGGGGGGTGGGGGTTAGGTTTTTTTTAGGTTTTTTTAGCTATTTTAGGTTGTGTTCACATTGGTTCTCAAGGTTCTCACAATAAGGGTGGTTCTCGCATGAGCCCCTCCCTATATATATATATATATAGGAGAATGATTCGTTAGGAACTACACTTTATTGCGAGAACCGTGAGAACCAATGTGAACACAACCAAAAATACCTAAAAAAATCTAAAAAACACACAATTTTTTTTACTAATTTTTTTTGCAAAAATCGCAATATTTCGTCAATAATTTTTTTTTTTTAAAATCGAGTTACATTTATCCATGCACATGTGCATCTGTATCATTTTTTTGACAAATTCCGTAATTCATTACAAATATCCGACAATTGCACTTTCATTTACACTACCATTCATAATACACTACTTTTTACATTAACAATAATACTAATGCACATGTGTATCTATATGTATGAACTTGTTATAACATTAACTACACTAGAAATGCACATGTGCATATATATGAACATGTTATAACGTGTTTTAGTACACCACTTTGAATACACATTCCCTTTCATCTATCATACCATCCACAATACACTACCATTACCTCCTACCGTCCGTAATACAATACCATTGATTTTTACCATCCATAATACAATATTATTACCAATATTTCACCTTATTATATGTACAACAACACCCTTTATACCATCCAAACAAAATATTACATCATAAAAGTGACAAATATAATCAAACCATCAACCACTAGATATAACTAACCAAAACATATGTATACGGGCCTACCTCATCATTTAAAATCACAAACTTTTTGTACCAAAACACCTTATTTCATGTTGATACAGATAGATGCGCATGTGCATTTCTAATATTGGTAATGTAAAAAGTAGTGTATTACATATGGTAGTGTAAATGAAAGTGCATTTTTCTACTACTAGTAATATATCATTAGTTCCCGTGGTTCTCACAATAAGAGTGGTTCTCAAATGAACTTTGCCCTGTATATATATATATATATATATATATATATATATATATATATATATATATATATATATATATACAGGGATGGATCATGAGAAAACTAGTTTAAATGAGAAAACAAAAAAACTAACTAAAAAACATACCAAACATTTTTTTTTACAAATTTTTATAAAAAAATCGCAAGTTTTTATGCATAAAAAAAATTTCAAAAAAAAATATATTTTTCGTTGTATTGCACATGTGCACTATTACGGATATAGTGCACATGTGTAGTACACATATAATGCGTGCAGTACAACAAATATTTTTTTTTTTTTGAAATTTTCTTTATATATAAAAAATAGCGATTTTTTATAAAAAATTGTAAAAAAAATTGGTATGTTTTTTAGCTTTTTTTTAGGCTTTTTTAGTTAGTTTTCTAGTTTTCTCATTTAGATGTAGTTTTCTAATAATCCTCTCCCTATATATATATATGGCTGCAAATGAACCAAACGTTCGGCTAACAGTTCGTGAACCGTTCGGCGGGAAGTTTGTTTGTGTTCGTTCGTTTACAAAACAAACAAACACGAACAAGAAATTTTGTTCGTTTAGTTAAATGAACAAACATGAATAGAGGTCGTGTTCGTTCGTTTATGTTCGTGAACGTTCGGTAACGTGTTCGTTTGTGTTCGATACTTCATTAGTGTTTTTAGTTTTTATATTTATTTAAATACTTCAAAATTCTGACAAATTAAATATCTAATAAGTGTCGGTGTATAATATATTTTGTTCATGAACGATTGTTTGTGTTCGTTTGTTTCCATTTGTGTTCGTGAACATTAGTTTGTGCTTATTTGGGCTCGTCAACGTTCGTTAGCTAAAATTAACAAACAAACACAAACGAACACGAACAAGTTCATTTCCTAAACAAATGAACACGAACATGAAATCTCGTTCGATAAGTGTTCGTGAACGGTTCGCGAACACATATATTTCTTAACAAATGAACACGAACAAGGTCTTGTTCGTGTTCGTTTGCAGCCCTATATATATATATATATATATATATATATATTTATATATATAGGACAAAGATCCGTTAGGAACCACCTCTTATTACGAGAACCGCGAGAACCAATGTGAACACAACCAAAAATGCCTAAAAATAGCGAAAAATCACACAAAATTTTTTTTTTTAATATTTTTTAAAAAAAAATCGCTACTTTTCGAAGCAAAAAAAAAAATTTTAATTTTTTTTTGCTACTAAAAGTAGCGATTTTAACATAAAAAATATAAAAAAAATATTAGATTTTTTTAGGTTTTTTGGGGGTTTAGTTTTTAGCATTTTAGGTTGGGGGGGGGGGGGGGTTAGGTTTTTGGGGGGTGGGGGAGGGGGGGTTTAGGTTTTGGGGGGGGGGGGTTTAGGTTTTTTTTTAGGTTTTTTGGGGGTTTTAGTTCTTAGTATTTAGCTTGGCGGGGGGGGGGGGGTGGGGGTTAGGTTTTTTTAGCTATTTTAGGTTGTGTTCACATTGGTTCTCGCGGTTCTCGCAATAAGGGTGGTTCTCGCATGAACCTTACCCTATATATATATATATATATATATATATATATATATATATATATATATTGGGAGAGGATCATGAGAAAACTTCTTATAAATGAGAAAACTAGAAAACTAACTAAAAAAGCCTAAAAAAAGCTTAAAAGCATACCAATTTTGTTTTACAATTTTTTATATAAAAATCACTATTTTTTATATATAAAAAATTTTCAAAAAAAAAAAAAACTTGTACTGCACATGTGTATTATATGTGTACGCTTTTAGGGTTAGGTTTTTTGGAGGTTTAGGATTAGGTTTTTGGGTGTGGGGGGTAGGGGGTGTGACACCTGTGTCACTTCAACCATCCAACAAATGCCAAACCAATGAGATATTGTATTTCATACTTGGGATTTGTAAAAAAATATGTGTATCGTTTGCACATATCAACTCTTGTTCGATTTCAAGCTCTAAATCGCTTTCTAGAAGGTTATACGCGCGCTGATGCGTAGATATAACCAGTTTAATGCAACGAACACTCCGGAATAGTAAAATAGGCTTAACATACCTTAAATAACCTTTACATAACTTAGAAATAAGTTTTGGATGGTTTGGTATGCCGAAATCAAGTTAAATCGCTTACAGGGACTAAAGTTGACAAACTGCGAAAGTATGCCAATTTGAACTGTAACAGACATTCCGGAACATGACCTTAAGTTAAACATACCATAAATATCCTTTACATAGCTTAGAAATAGGCTTTGAGGGGTTCGGTGTGCTAAAATAAACTTTTGGGTCATTCAGGGACTAAAAGCGTCAAAAAGTGCACAAGTTTGCATTTTCGGGCATAACTTACGTTCTGACTACATCCGGACATCCAAAAATTTATGTAAGCACTAAAAAAATTTATTTTTGTGTTTGGCATAAGAAAAATCCATTCGTCGCGTCATTTGGATCGTTTTTCGCGCTTATGCGCATTCCGTCGTAATTAAGCGAACATCGCGATTGTACGGCCAAACGAACCGACATCCGAGATATTTTTGAGCACATTTTAAGTTCCCTATACTTTAACTTCATTTTAGAGCATTGAAATGGGGTTAACGGGGCTTAAACGTGTCAAAAATGCATCTAAAACCAAGTTTTGGGCATGCAGGGGCTAAAAATGTAAATCTGTCAAAGTTCTTAGGCCTGGGGCGTAAGACCAAGCTTAAACTTTACGCGGCCCGCGTCAGTCCCAGACAGCAGAAACTTGCAGAAACTTTGAATCTGGTCCTTTCCACTCTTGCACATGGTATTTCTCAATACTATGGGCTGGTTTGATGTGCACATGGTATTACAATACCATGGGTGCAAGTGTATGGCCAAGATTGAAGCACGTTTTCCAAGAAACGATCCTAACGGTTCGGGAAATCCTATAAATACCCCCCATGCCATTGCAAAACCCACTAGAATTTTGATTTGAGAAACTCTAAGTTGAAACCATTGTTTCATACCTGAGTTACTTGGATCGAGATTAGCATTCGGGGACCCTTCGTAAGTATTCTTTCGTTCTTTTATTGCTTTTCGAGTCCGAAAGTCAAACTTTGTTTGACTTTCTGTGTTGACCAGTTTATGGTCAATGCGATGTTCGTTTGAACTTCGCAACGTGATTGTAATCACGATGGTTATAGTCCCTTGTGACTATGCCTACTGATTACCACGTTGTCTAGGGTCGTAAGGGTAAGCGATCTAATAAATCGCTTATACCTTCGAACCCGACCCATTTGGTCGATCATTAGGATCCGACCGAATACATTAGGTGACCATAGTAGGTAGGGAATAACCTTCCGAGGTTATACCTTATGGTCACGACGTTTAAGTAGTTGTATGATAGGTAGTTTATATGCCTTAGGTAAATTACCAAAATACCCCTTTGATGCCAAAATTCATTATAAACATATGTGACATAAATTTTGACATCTAAACTGATTTGGCGACAATATTAGGCATGTTAAGGCATATTCTACTTGTCATAGGACTAGTTAGGCGGTCCGAACGCGTTTCACGCGAACGACGCGTTAAAGTAGCATAAGCTACCTAAACGGGTCGTAATGGGTCGTAAGCACTTAGGTTAGGTTTCATTTAGTATGTAGGCTTTGTTAAACCATATGACACAAGTCTCTATACTCATTTGGTTTACGAACCCTCATTCTATCTAAATCCTCCGATTTAGGTCCGGTTTATTAACATAGTTACCTATATTAGGTGTCGTTTGATTCCGTGATCTCTAGCATTGCTTGGTGGTTATCTTAGGATTTCTGAGCAATCTCATGTGAGTACATAGACCCCTCTTTTACTGTTTTCCAAACTGTTTTGGGGTGAAACACATGTGCCTACCTGTTACTTTCATGCTTTCCTGTTTTCACATCATATACTTGCTATGTTTATTAGTACATTTATAGTACATGATTTCAATACATTTTATGCTATGTATGCCCATTGTGTGCATACTTAGTACATCACTTTACAATACATTTCATGCTATGTACGCCCATTGTGTGCATACTTAGTACATTGTTTTACATTACATTTCATGCTATGTATGCCCATTGTGTGCATATTTAGTACAGTTGTTTCACGTCACATGCTATGTATGTCTATTGTTGAATACTTAGTACAGTTCACATGCTATGTATGTCCATTCGTTGCATTGTTCATCATACTTAGTACATTTGTTATTCATCACATGCTTACATTTTGGATACACATTACATGATTTACATTAGACATGAACATTTTACTTTGGTAGTTTGGTTTGAGTAAGTGATTAAGTAACGAGGCGTGTGTAATATGATACAAGCATGGTGGATACGCCGCTGGTACTTCCTATATATAAGTGTTTGTATGGTATCACATATTGTAGCGTTATTTGAATCATTTCAATATTTGACATATTACGTTTTACATAAACAACTTATTTTCACAAGACATTGATTTACAAACAACTTATCTTATACTGTGACAACTCGAGTTTCCGACATTCTTTATTCGCATTTATTGCACGTTGACTTTGACGGTCTAGTTGTTTGACTTGTTTAACTTGTAACTGTATACGTTAATTTATAATGAACAATTGTGGTTGCATGATTTTGTGTTTGGCTGTATATCATGAAACACCTGTTGAAAACTTAAACTGTTTAAAACATGGAAGGACCTGACGAAACAGACTGTTTCGCCATATACATTCCGACGAAACTGGTGTGTTTCGCCATCAAGCAACTCGACGAAACAGTGTGTTTCGCCATATCACCTCACGACGAAACTGATGTGTTTCATCGGCCCATTGATTCGCAAAGCCCATTATGGGCCCAGAACGGTAATTCGTGGATATTAAGTGAAACCGACTTCCTGTTTCACACTTTTATCAAAAATAGAAACCCTAGAACTCTCTCTTTTGAAAAGGCGATACCCATCATCAACCATCATCTTTCTCTCTCGAATCCTCCCTTGTTCATCCCGAATATCTCGGTTAGTGCGTGCTTGTCTAAATCGGTTTCTTTGTCCCTTGATTTCTTTATACATGTTGTGTTTATGCTTGATTTCTGGATTATAGGAGTGTATGTGTATGATGAATACTTAGGGTTTCATGAACCTCTCAATGATTATGCATGTTAGCGGGTATGCATAGAGTATGGATTTTATGAGTGTTGTTTTGTGATGATTTTATTGATGAAGATGATGATATGATCCCTGGTTCATTGATGTTTCGGTTGTGATGCATAGATTAATGGTTGGTAACATAAGACTCATTATATTGAGCGAGGATTGAATGATTTCTGTGTTGAACGATTTCTGTATGATGAGGAATTGCTGTTTTACGGCTGTTAGGGTTTATGTGTTTTTCGCTCTGCTGTAACTGATGTCTGCGAAACTGAACTGTTCGACGAAACAGAACTCTCGGCGAAACAGAATGTGTTTCGCCATTATATGTGTTTCGCCAAGAGTAGTCGACGAATCAGAAGTTCTGTTTCGCCAGGGGACACCTCGACGAAACAGAATGTGTTTCGCCATTATATGTGTTTCGTCATTATCTGTGTTTCGCCAACATGCGTGTTTCGCCGAATAGCTGATCTGTGCAGTAACTTGAGTTAATTCTGTTAAGTGTTAACTGGAATATTTGACTGCTGTTAAGTGTAACCATATTGTACATGACTGTGATTACGTGTTGCATGCTTATACGTGAACGACTTGAACTCAAACTGATTTCACATACGTGCCTACTTTAGGACGCGATTGATTACTTGTGAGCATACACTTAGCATACCGAGCAAAACAAGGTGAGTTCACACCCTTACTAAGGCATGGGATTCCCAGGGTTTGGGGAATGGGATGGAAGGAATAAGGTTGAATAGATTCGTACATACACTGATACTAGACTACCATACCATTATCCTCGGTTGTGAAGGACACATACGTAAAACCTACGTATACTTATGCTACTCGCTATCCTCGGTTGTGAAGGATACTCACGTAAAACCTACGTGAACTTATACTCAATACTATCCTCGGTTGTGAAGGATACTCACGTAAAACCTACGTGAACTTATACTCAATACTATCCTCGGTTGTGAAGGATACTCACGTAAAACCTACGTGAACTTATACTCAATACTATCCTCGGTTGTGAAGGATACTCACGTAAAACCTACGTGAACTTATACTCAATACTGTCCTCGGTTGTGAAGGACACTTACGTAAAGCCTACGTAAACTATGTACGTACTACTGTTCTCAGTTGTGAAGAACACTTATGGTTACAAATAGTCTAGTGTATATGCAACATGGGAAGCCCCCACTAATAGAACATACGATCGGCCTAGTAGCGCCACATGTTACGAAACAAACTTACAATTACGAACTTATTTACTGTGAACTCGCTCAACTAGTTGTTGATTCTCTGTTACATGCCTTGCAGGACCTTAGGTACATATGGAGCTTGCACAGGAAGGAGCAGGTCGTTGTGGGATACGGATCGTAGACGATATTTGAACTTATAACTTATGTTGGGTTTACATTAAATGCTTCCGTTGCACACTTGTTTATATTTGGTTATGGAAACACCTATCGTATTGTTGTATGACTTTTACTATTTTACTTATGTTCAATATGATTGGTGGCTTGATCCTGGTCATGTCACGCCTCCAAGCGGTGGTACTCCGCGGGTGGATTTTGGGGGTGTGACAGATTGGTATCAGAGCCATTGGTTATAGAGAACTCGGTTTTAATAAGGGGAAAACATTTTTATTAAAACCAGACTATAACCAGAACAGTGCTCTCAACGATCCACAACGACGCTTCGCTCCATGTGCAAGACTCAACATCATAGGTACTACTATTCATGTTACCTTACTACTTGCTAGAACTACATAGAACTTTGCTCGTGGTATGCTTAGATTACATTGCTCACTATTTGTTATTGCATGAGGATACTTGTGTGCTCACTCTCTTCGCACTATTCGCGAACCTCTCACCCACATGTTCTCCTTGATGTCAAGATCATGTGTGGACGCGTTAACCTAACTCAAGCCCAGTTGGCGGCTTCGATCACTGAACAAGTTACTGCAGCACTCGCAGCTGCCCAGGCAGGAGGTGTAACCTGCCATCACCACTTACTCTAGGATCCTTAGATCCTACTCTCGTAACTCAACACTTGTGCTTAATTTTGATTACTCTTACGCACACGACAAGTCAACACGCTCAGCCACCTGTGTGCACATACACGATTTTTATGGACTGTCGTCCTACTACTTTCAGCGACACTCGAATCGGCCTTCAAATGTGCGAATGACCTGAGGCTCGTAAGGTGAAATATGCCACTGATATTCTCGAAGGTACTGCACAAACTTGGTGGAGCGCGCAAGTTACGATACTGGGGCTGGCGGCTGCTAATGCCACCCCATGGAATGATTTTAAGGAACTGATCAAACGTGAATACAGTAGTTATGATGCCATCCACAAGTTGGAAGTGGAGTTCTTTAACATGAAGATGACGGGATCAGAGATAGAAGCATTGAAACCAGACAACGTCAGGGCTGAAGCCCTATGCGGCTCAAGGCAACGCTTAGAACAGAAGGAAGATGGTGCTTACTACGTCACAGGACGCATTTGGGTCCCACTGTACGGCAACCTACGCGAGCTAGTAATGGATGAAGCTCATAAGTCTCGCTACTCAGTACATCCTGGTTCGGATAAGATGTACCACGACCTCAGAACTACATATTGGTGGCCTAGCATGAAGGCCCACATAGCCACATACGTTAGCAAATGCTTGACTTGTGCGAGAGTCAAGGCAGAATATCAGAAACCGTCAGGACCACTCCAACAACCTGAAATACCACAATGGAAATGGGAGCAAATTTCCATGGATTTTGTTACTGGCCTACCTAGATCTCAGCGCGGAAATGATACTATTTGGGTGATCGTAGATCGACTCACAAAGTCTGCTCACTTCTTAGCAATCAAAGAAACAGACAAGTTCTCTACCTTGGCAGACATTTACTTAAAAGAAGTGGTCTCGAGGCACGGAGTGCCCACCTCCATCATCTCTGATCGTGACGCACGTTTTACTTCAGAACTGTGGCAAGCAATGCACAAATCTTTTGGCTCTCGTTTAGACATGAGCACAGCTTATCACCCTCAGACAGATGGGCAGTCTGAGCGCACTATTCAAACTCTAGAAGACATGCTTCGGGCGTGCGTAATTGACTTTGGCAATGGTTGGGAGAAACATCTGCCACTCGTGGAATTTTCGTATAACAACAACTACCACACCAGCATTAAAGCTGCACCATTCGAGGCATTGTACGGGCGTAGGTGCCGGTCACCTCTCTGTTGGGCAGAGGTGGGGGAAAGTCAAATCACAGGTCCAGAAATGGTAGTTGATACTACTGAAAAGATTGCTCAAATACGACAACGCATGGCGGCAGCTCGTGACCGTCAGAAAGTATACGCTGATAAAGACAGGAAACTACTCGAATTCCAGGTTGGGGATCGAGCGCTACTTAAAGTTTCACCCTGGAAGGGTGTGGTTCGTTTTGGCAAACGCGGCAAACTCAATCCACGATACGTTGGACCTTTCGAAGTTATTGAGAAAATAGGCAAAGTGGCCTACAGACTGAACTTACCAGCTGAACTCAGTGCAGTTCACAACGTCTTTCACGTGTCGAATCTGAAGAAGTTTCTGTCAGATGAGACCCACGTAGTTCCTTTGAAGGAGCTCACTATCGACGAACGGTTGCATTTCGTCGAAGAACCAGTTGAAATCACGGACCGGGATGTTAAGGTCCTCAAGAACACTAGAATACCTCTTGTACGAGTTCGTTGGAACTCCCGTCGCGGCCCAGAGTTCACCTGGGAGCGCGAAGATCAAATGGAACTCAAATATCCCCAGTTGTTCGAAAATAATGCAACTACTACTGAGGCTGAAGCTACTACGGGATTTCGGAATGAAATTCCAACTCAACGGGGGAATGATGTGACACCCCAGGGAAACTAGTAAACGATAACTTACCTAGCTTCCTCAGTAACCGCATGCTAAATTTCGGGACGAAATTTCTTTCAAGTTGGGGATAATGTGACAACTCGAGTTTCCGACATTCTTTATTCGCATTTATTGCACGTTGACTTTGACGGTCTAGTTGTTTGACTTGTTTAACTTGTAACTGTATACGTTAATTTATAATGAACAATTGTGGTTGCATGATTTTGTGTTTGGCTGTATATCATGAAACACCTGTTGAAAACTTAAACTGTTTAAAACATGGAAGGACCTGACGAAACAGACTGTTTCGCCATATACATTCCGACGAAACTGGTGTGTTTCGCCATCAAGCAACTCGACGAAACAGTGTGTTTCGCCATATCACCTCACGACGAAACTGATGTGTTTCGTCGGCCCATTGATTCGCAAAGCCCATTATGGGCCCAGAACGGTAATTCGTGGATATTAAGTGAAACCGACTTCCTGTTTCACACTTTTATCAAAAATAGAAACCCTAGAACTCTCTCTTTTGAAAAGGCGATACCCATCATCAACCATCATCTTTCTCTCTCGAATCCTCCCTTGTTCATCCCGAATATCTCGGTTAGTGCGTGCTTGTCTAAATCGGTTTCTTTGTCCCTTGATTTCTTTATACATGTTGTGTTTATGCTTGATTTCTGGATTATAGGAGTGTATGTGTATGATGAATACTTAGGGTTTCATGAACCTCTCAATGATTATGCATGTTAGCGGGTATGCATAGAGTATGGATTTTATGAGTGTTGTTTTGTGATGATTTTATTGATGAAGATGATGATATGATCCCTGGTTCATTGATGTTTCGGTTGTGATGCATAGATTAATGGTTGGTAACATAAGACTCATTATATTGAGCGAGGATTGAATGATTTCTGTGTTGAACGATTTCTGTATGATGAGGAATTGCTGTTTTACGGCTGTTAGGGTTTATGTGTTTTTCGCTCTGCTGTAACTGATGTCTGCGAAACTGAACTGTTCGACGAAACAGAACTCTCGGCGAAACAGAATGTGTTTCGCCATTATATGTGTTTCGCCAAGAGTAGTCGACGAATCAGAAGTTCTGTTTCGCCAGGGGACACCTCGACGAAACAGAATGTGTTTCGCCATTATATGTGTTTCGTCATTATCTGTGTTTCGCCAACATGCGTGTTTCGCCGAATAGCTGATCTGTGCAGTAACTTGAGTTAATTCTGTTAAGTGTTAACTGGAATATTTGACTGCTGTTAAGTGTAACCATATTGTACATGACTGTGATTACGTGTTGCATGCTTATACGTGAACGACTTGAACTCAAACTGATTTCACATACGTGCCTACTTTAGGACGCGATTGATTACTTGTGAGCATACACTTAGCATACCGAGCAAAACAAGGTGAGTTCACACCCTTACTAAGGCATGGGATTCCCAGGGTTTGGGGAATGGGATGGAAGGAATAAGGTTGAATAGATTCGTACATACACTGATACTAGACTACCATACCATTGTCCTCGGTTGTGAAGGACACATACGTAAAACCTACGTATACTTATGCTACTCGCTATCCTCGGTTGTGAAGGATACTCACGTAAAACCTACGTGAACTTATACTCAATACTATCCTCGGTTGTGAAGGATACTCACGTAAAACCTACGTGAACTTATACTCAATACTATCCTCGGTTGTGAAGGATACTCACGTAAAACCTACGTGAACTTATACTCAATACTATCCTCGGTTGTGAAGGATACTCACGTAAAACCTACGTGAACTTATACTCAATACTGTCCTCGGTTGTGAAGGACACTTACGTAAAGCCTACGTAAACTATGTACGTACTACTGTTCTCGGTTGTGAAGAACACTTATGGTTACAAATAGTCTAGTGTATATGCAACATGGGAAGCCCCCACTAATAGAACATACGATCGGCCTAGTAGCGCCACATGTTACGAAACAAACTTACAATTACGAACTTATTTACTGTGAACTCGCTCAACTAGTTGTTGATTCTCTGTTACATGCCTTGCAGGACCTTAGGTACATATGGAGCTTGCACAGGAAGGAGCAGGTCGTTGTGGGATACGGATCGTAGACGATATTTGAACTTATAACTTATGTTGGGTTTACATTAAATGCTTCCGCTGCACACTTGTTTATATTTGGTTATGGAAACACCTATCGTATTGTTGTATGACTTTTACTATTTTACTTATGTTCAATATGATTGGTGGCTTGATCCTGGTCATGTCATGCCTCCAAGCGGTGGTACTCCGCGGGTGGATTTTGGGGGTGTGACATATACAAACTCATTTTACATGGTTATTCATTTAACCATATATTATTCTCTTATTTATACATATCATCTGATCTTATCGTTTTTCAAATGATTTACAAGACAAAGAAAATTACAAGGTTCATGACTAAACATTTTCTCAAACATAAGTCATGAAACCTATTTTCACAAAACCTATGTATCTCACAGGCATTTTTATGCTGACGTACCTATTTTCACATGTGTTTTTCAGGAGCTGTTGCATAAGATGATCAAGATACACATAGGCAGACTTGTGCTTTAGTGACAATAAAAGATGCAAGACTAGTTAATTATGTTGTATTTCTTTGTTTGTTAAGACATTGTAACACTTTTAATCAATAAAACAATATTTCAATTTCCATGTGTTATGAAACAATGATTCTGTTACCACACTCCCCGACGTTTCCGCCACGTTTGGTTGTTCCATGTGGTCGGGGTGTGACAGGGGGTAGGGGGTTTTAGGTTTTTGGGGGGTGGGGGGTTTAGGTTTTTTTTGGGTTTATGTTTAGGGTTTAGTTTTAGGTTTTCAGGAGGGGGAGTTTAGTCAAAATTGATATAAACTAATGATTAACAGGTTTAGTCAACAAAAAATAATTAGTGCAGACTTACAAAATTGATATAAACTATTGATTAATAGGTTTAGTCAACAAAAACTCCATTATGTTGATAACCTAACCACTGCTGTCTATCAACTGTTAAAAACCTCTGTTGCTTTCCAACAGACGTTTGCTAACAACTGTCATCCATTATCTCCAATAGAGGTTGCCACATTAATAGATGTTAAGTATCAGATGTTAATCAACTCATTTTAAAAAGGTTAGTCAACAAAAGTTAAAAGGGTTAGTCAACAGATGTTAAGAGAATAACTTGTGAGCCGCTTGATTCCCGTGTTATGTAAAAAATTATTCTTCAGAAACTTCATGCAATATTATATAATCATATATACATCAGATTCTTCTTACAAAACAAATTTAGTTTTAGCTTTCTTCTGATCTATTATTATTTTATAGTTTCTTTAAAGATATGTTGTCATACTCAAACAATATCTTTTTAAGTATGATATATCGGGCATCCTACCTTTGCTTAATCTATAGTCGTTTCACTTTTTTATGGAGTCATTTGATCCAAACTCGACGCTAAATCTGTTTTAGAACTTTTTACTTACCCACAATCATTTATAAATAAACGATGGTTTCATTGTACCAGTAATAAGTTATAACTGCGACAAAGAATCTAAATAACAAAGGGTAGATTTGTCGATTAAAAAAGTGAATACAATGATCATGGTAATTCACTGAAACAAATCTTTACGGACAATTGTTTCAGTTGGTTAAGTTCCTCTTTCACTTCCTTCATGTTAGGCCTTTTTTTCCCTCTAGCTCGACACACTCTTTCGCAAGCTTTGCGACACATTTAACATGCTCATCGATCCCATCTTTCTTCACTCGATCATCAAGAATCCGTATCAAAAAACCATTTTCCAGTGATGAAACGAAAAATATTGTTAAATCCAAGTCACTTTGTAGATGCTTTGACCGAACTACAAAAACAGTTATAAGAAAATCATAGTTGAACTATTGGGATCTCGTTTCATTGGTTTATCTCAATTCTTTAGTTTTCTGATCACACCGTGTGTTAAACACCTTACTTTTGTAAAAAAAAAAAAAAGTGAAAAACTTTAATACTTCAAATGGTATATCAACCTTCACTCGCAAATAGTTTTTGTCCATTTTTTTATTAATAACTAAATACCACTACCTCAAATGATTTATATAGTTTTTATAACTTTTTAAAACAAAAAACCCAACATATAGTTTGGCAAACCCCTCACACCCCAACGTTCACCTCCAATGCCACTACTTCTTTTGACCAAAACTTGACCACCTCAAACTTAAATTTTAGAGTCAAACCGTAAAAGGTATTTGTGTAATTTTATATAGTATTTACTGTAACAGGAAATTACAATATTTAATTATAAATTACCTAGACCAACAGAGATGCTTGTAGAAGTCTGTCCTGCACCGTTGCCTAGCACACTTGGCAATTGACAAAGATTCGTTCTATTTCATCCAGTCCAGTCGTACATCATATGCAGTTGCCTAGCGCACTATGAGCCCCTTCTTTTTAGAGCTTCATTGGTTGGGATTTTATCTAAGACTGCCCTACAAACTTGATAGTTAAATTTTCTTAAAATCCAAGGATTCATATAGGAAGGTAGCAAAGGCTAGATCCCAGATGCTTTCTCTTTTGAAACAACATGTGACAACCCTCAAAATTCCATGTATTCCGTACAATTTATTAATGATAATTAAAGTGCTTGACGACTGCGTGGAATTACTTAACTGCTCTCTGATTACTGTGTTATACTTACATGTGCTTGTTGATATACTAGTAGTGTACAGAAAAGTCATTAAATAGTCCGTTATGATTTCCTAAGTGTTAAAAATTAAAAACTTGCAAAAATATATATATATAGGACGCTTTACGGATTAATTAAGCACTTTAACGGAACAGTACCAAACCGAACAACCGGACATTACCCGGAACACTAAAATATTGCAAAAAGTATTGTTGTTATTTTTCTGAGCTAGTCTTGGTCCCCGAATATCATAGCACCCCATATAAATATCTAATAACTAGAACACCTAACTAACACTTGGATTTCAACCATAAGTTAACTATATGTTTAAAACCTAGTCTACTACCCCCCCCCCCCCATCTATGAACGGCTCAAGAAGCCCCACCTCAAGATCCCCCACAATCTTATTAAGATTCATGATCTTTCCTTGAAAAATAGCAAGATTTGGTTGGTACTTAGGGGAACACAAGACACAATGGGTATTAGATCTAGAATTGGATTATAAGAGACCATAGACTTATCATCTTCACACAACCTTCTTCTCTCCTCTCCCTCTACCTTCGGCTGAACTCAACCACCCTCACCATCATCATCATTCAACCATCTTCCACTAATTTAAGAGCATACAAAGGTGCTACGGATCATACAACGAAGCTTGGTTGTAACACCCCAAAAACGGGTTTATTAATTATAATAAAGTGACCGAAAATAAACGGGTAAAATACTGTAGTGGTAAAAATAAACCCGGTAAATATTAGGATCTAAATAAGTAAGCCTAATATTAACTAAAAAAATGAATCAAAGCTTTGGAGGAAATAAAGCTTATAAAAGACCCGAGGTAACGGGGTGTAACACCCCGAAAATATTAGAAAACGATAATTATTTACACATGGTAAATATATTGGTTCTACCGAATAATAATGTAACTAGGATTTACTAACCTAGTTAATCATAAATTGCTAAACAATAAGGAAGCTTGAAGCAAATTGGCCCAAATTATAAACCTATAAATGTTGAGGGACTAAACATGGGCAATTGGGATCAAGTTCTTTTATTAAAACAAAAAAAATATAACACATATATGTGTGTGTGTGTCTGGCGAGTTCATCAGGAGCCAAAAAGGGGGGTCTTGTTCACAACCCTAAACCACAAGAAACTCAAGAAAACAAGAGCAATCAAGCGAAAAGAATTGGGGCTTTAACTAAAATCGTGATCACCTAAGTTAGTAGATCACAAGGTATGTTGAATTTAGTCTTTTGGTTTCGGTTTGATTTCTTGATGAACACATGAACTAGAAATCTGAACTTGCATGTTTGATTCTGGAATAAAGTTATGATAAATTCATGATTTAGAACAAACCCTAGTCAATAATTTGATGCATTAGTGTCAATAGATATGAGATTTATAATCACCCATTTATGTGTTAAATGGGTTTTGTAAAAAGATGATGAACACTAGAATTATGATTATTAATCTAGTGTTATTTGATCTCCATGAAATAAGTCTAGGTGTTGATGTGTAACTAGACATTTGAATTTGTGAAAAATGTTCAAAATTGGCTAAATGACTAGTTATGAAACTTGGTTATTGATTTAGCAAAACTATGCCCTTTAGGTGTTTGTTGAAATGCCTAAAAGAAAACTAGATGTTGAAATTTTGAGTAAAAACGCATTTTGAATGTTATGGTGAATTATGCGTTATATGAAATATACGAGTTCTAAACAAGTCATTGATTGAACTCTATAGGCAAAGGAATTGAATCTTCAAGCGGACGAGCCGGAGTTGATGCGCGCTTGAAGGAAAAGCACTAAAGGTACGTAACTTCGGTTTCGTTACATTATGCATAAACAATAGTCTTAGAAATGTTAATGAGATTGTAGTGTCAATTGCGAGTTTGGTATGTCATAGAAGTGACGAAGTTCACTCGACAAACCAAACGGGTCAAAATAGTTAATTAGAAATGTTGGTTGATAATATTGTTTAATTAGTCATGTATGGAATGTAAATAAAGTGATGTAACTCACTAGATAAAGAAACAAGTTAAAATATTGGGGGTAATGAGTTTGGTATGTTGATAAAATGGTGAATTCCATTAGACAACCAAATGGGTCAAATAATGGTCGAAACGGTAGTGTTCGAAGTGACTTAAACGTCACTCATTAAATTTGAGTTATAAAGGCGTAAACCATGGAATGGACGTGATACGCTAAGATTGACAAGCCCGGGAATGGGTAATTATGGTTAGAAACCAATGTTGATGAATGATGTAAGTATGTAACTTGTTTCGTTACATTATGATAATTTGATATTGTAGTTATTCAAAGTTGGGTTTTAGAATAAGGATTTGTATTAGTTAAAGTGGCGGTGATCACTACTTAATTGAACGGTCAAAACTAGATTAGAAAACGTTTGGTTATTGTTGAAATGGTGGACTCCATAAATCAGCCAAATGGGTCAAATAAATGTGCGTTTAATCGATACTATGAAATTATTGAAAGATCCCTTGGCGATTGTAGATCATAAGAGCGTAAACCCTGCACCTGCTGGAAAATGGTTTCCCCCGCGCCACGCGACAGGATTCTATGGATCTGGCGCGACACGCGGGAGTCCTCGCGACACGCGACAAGTCAAGGGAGTTCTGGCGCGACACGCGACAGGACCAAAACTGAAATTTTCTTTTATTTTTGATGTTTTGACACTAGAACTTGTTTATATGCATTATATCAATGTCAAAACTAACTTTTTAAGTGGTTTTGACTCTAGGTGATGATGGGGTCTTTCCGGATGGCGATCAAGCTTGTTTTGAAGAACCGAACATGAACTTTTGAAGCTTCCGCGTTAATTTAACTTTGTTTAGACAATGTTTATGATAAAATCAATTCACTAATCATGTTTGAATGTTTAAACTAGTTGGTATTTAACTAGTATGTGATCACTTTAAAACTTCGATTTTGTACTTGTGTTGAAGTAAAATACTTTTTATATAAAATCATGCATTTTTTTTATTTAAATTCAAATAGAAATTAGATGGTTGTTACAAGTTGGTAATCAGAGCCCAAGGTTGTCAACAAAGTGTTCGGTTCAAGCTTGATCAAACATCCTGTAAGAATTAATTATTTTAGTAAAATTTAGTGAAACATTAGAAAATGAATACGATTAGATGTGCATGGGAAGAGTGCGTAATACACTCAAACCCGGAAAGTGCACCAAACATGAATGGTCAAAGCAAGTTGTGAACTTGGCTAAACAAAGCGAAAGATGCAAATGATATAAAATGAAATGTTTAACGACTAATATAAACATCCAGATTCAAGATGACTGATGAAGGAAATGATGATGATCCGGTGCCGAAAGTCACCGAACAGATGAAAGAAATGTCCGGTGTAACCGGGGGCGAATTAGCATCTCAATTAACTAAAGAGATGGAAGCTAAAATTTCTGATGAAGTCGGAAAGGCAGTAGAAGCCAGTCTACCGCAGTTCTTCGAGAGACTGCAAACCACAATTTTGCTAGTAGTGGAGGATATGATGACCGAATTAAAAGATAGTCTCTCACAAGAAAAAGATGATGAGAGAGAGTCGGATGTGGACCCAAGACCCGTAAAGAAATCAAAGCCTGATACCCCAAAAAAGAAGGCAAGGTCTTCCCACACGACAGCCGCAGAGGCTAAAGCTGAACCTGATATCGTTTCAGGTATGTTTCTTACAAATTTAGTTTCAGCATAGATCTTATTCGATACGAGTGCGAATAATAGTTGCATATGGGCATACATGAGTAGTAAAACGAGTAAATTACGTAAAAGGAATATATATACATATGTATAAGAAAATAAACCATGGTGAGCATGTGAAACCGGAGCAAAAGTAATCACGGTAGATATTCCTATGGGAAGGGGTGCCCGCACACTTGAACCCGAGAATGTAATGAAAGATAAGTGTCATAATAGAAAGGAATGCGTGTACACTCGAACCCGGGTACTTAGTAAAGTAAATAAATGATGTATTGAGAAGGAGTGTAATAACACCCGAACCCGGAAATTTGCAATAGTAAAGATGACAAGGGCAAGGTTATAGACTTGCCCAAAACAAATAAAACATGTGGAAACTTCGTTTATATAAATAAACGATGTGGATAACTCCATACAGCGATATGAAATAATAAAATGAAATAAATTGATTTGGTTATTGTTAAAATGGATTAAGGCTAAAAAAAAAGTGTATAAAAAGGAAAATGCAGACCAGGCAACGGAAGCATTAAAACATTAGGATAAAGAACCCGGGTAACGGGTTGTAAATAAATAAAAGTGTGAACCGGGTAACGGTAAGTGTATGACAAACCGACGTGTAAATGACGTTAGAAGTCATAAAATCGGAAAAATAGTTCGAAGGAAAACAATTGTGGCCTTAGACTACGGTCAAGGTCAAATGAAGTTCAAAAGGCAAAAGTAAATAATTCTAAACATAAAAAGGGGAGCCTTGGCGCCATATACATATATAAATATATATATATATACGTTTGAACAAAAAAAAAGAAGCCTACGAGGCTAAGTAAAAGAACCTACGGGTCAGTAATGTAAAGCGAGGAAACAGGTCGTAACTCCCCGCGTGAAATAATAACGTAAGGTAAAATTTGCATAAAAGTGATGAGTTTCGCTAAGTTAACCGAATAGGTTAAAACTAAGAGATCATGAAAAGTCTGGTTGACAAAAGTGAAGGATTTCACTAAAAACAAAAAAATCTAAACGGGCCGGAATGATAAACGAATTCACAATTATTTAAATTGTGTTATTTCACAAAAAGGGCGAAGTCAGTACCGAAATAGCAACGGAAAGGAATAAATCCTTGGACATAAATTCCTTGATATGGGAGATTGATATGGGTTAAAGAGAAAACGATAAACTAAAATTCGGTTTTAGTAAAAATAATTAACGTTTTAACAAATATAAATATTATGAGAGGAATTAGATAGCACTAAAATAATAGGTGCATGAAGACACATTCGAAAAGAAGATTTTCGATAATGAAAAGATTATCTAAACTTAAACATGACGTGATACGATCACGGTTAAGAAAAGTGATATAGAATATAATCATGGGTAGTGTGAGTTATGGGAATTGGAGTCATAAACTCACATAAGTTTGGTTATGGCAACAGGGTAGACCCGAAATTAACGGGGCATGAAGTGACGTTGACTAATCAGTCTAGCTGATGGGACCATTCAAAGTCAATTTAGTGTTGGGATTTATACAAAACACTTGTCAATATAGAGTTAGTGTCGAGTAAACATGTTGGCAACTCATACTATTGAGGTGTCAAATGACAATTAGGACAAATAGGCGACAAAATAAGAAATACAAAACACAAGTTAAAGTCCATGAGGACTTACATGTGGAAGACGCATGCGTCAAGGCAAATGATAACTTTTTACAAAAAGAAATAAAGGCTGAAAAACGAAACTAAGTTAGTTTGGTCCAAACCAAAGAACGACTTAAAGAAGGTTTCGGGGACGAAACCTCTTTAAGGGGGTAGACTTGTAACACCCCAAAAACGGGTTTATTAATTATAATAAAGTGACCGAAAATAAACGGGTAAAATACTGTAGTGGTAAAAATAAACCCGGTAAATATTAGGATCTAAATAAGTAAGCCTAATATTAACTAAAAAAATGAATCAAAGCTTTGGAGGAAATAAAGCTTATAAAAGACCCGAGGTAACGGGGTGTAACACCCCGAAAATATTAGAAAACGATAATTATTTACACATGGTAAATATATTGGTTCTACCGAATAATAATGTAACTAGGATTTACTAACCTAGTTAATCATAAATTGCTAAACAATAAGGAAGCTTGAAGCAAATTGGCCCAAATTATAAACCTATAAATGTTGAGGGACTAAACATGGGCAATTGGGATCAAGTTCTTTTATTAAAACAAAAAAAAAATATCACACACATATGTGTGTGTGTCTGGCGAGTTCATCAGGAGCCAAAAAGGGGGGTCTTGTTCACAACCCTAAACCACAAGAAACTCAAGAAAACAAGAGCAATCAAGAGAAAAGAATTGGGGCTTTAACTAAAATCGTGATCACCTAAGTTAGTAGATCACAAGGTATGTTGAATTTAGTCTTTTGGTTTCGGTTTGATTTCTTGATGAACACATGAAGTAGAAATCTGAACTTGCATGTTTGATTCTGGAATAAAGTTATGATAAATTCATGATTTAGAACAAACCCTAGTTAATAATTTGATGCATTAGTGTCAATAGATATGAGATTTATAATCACCCATTTATGTGTTAAATGGGTTTTGTAAAAAGATGATGAACACTAGAATTACGATTATTAATCTAGTGTTATTTGAGCTCCATGAAATAAGTCTAGGTGTTGATGTGTAACTAGACATTTGAATTTGTGAAAAATGTTCAAAATTGGCTTAATGACTAGTTATGAAACTTGGTTATTGATTTAGCAAAACTATGCCTTTAGGTGTTTGTTGAAATGCCTAAAAGAAAAATCGATGTTGAAATTTTGAGTAAAAACGCATTTTGAATGTTATGGTGAATTATGCGTTATATGAAATAATACGAGTTCTAAACAAGTCATTGATTGAACTCTATAGGCAAAGGAATTGAATCTTCAAGCGGACGAGCCGGAGTTGATGCACGCTTGAAGGAAAAGCACTAAAGGTACGTAACTTCGGTTTCGTTACATTATGCATAAACAATAGTCTTAGAAATGTTAATGAGATTGTAGTGTCAATTGCGAGTTTGGTATGTCATAGAAGTGACGAAGTTCACTCGACAAACCAAACGGGTCAAAATAGTTAATTAGAAATGTTGGTTGATAATATTGTTTAATTAGTCATGTATGGAATGTAAATAAAGTGATGTAACTCACTAGATAAAGAAACAAGTTAAAATATTGGGGGTAATGAGTTTGGTATGTTGATAAAATGGTGAATTCCATTAGACAACCAAATGGGTCAAATAATGGTCGAAACGGTAGTGTTCGAAGTGACTTAAACGTCACTCATTAAATTTGAGTTATAAAGGCGTAAACCATGGAATGGACGTGATACGCTAAGATTGACAAGCCCGGGAATGGGTAATTATGGTTAGAAACCAATGTTGATGAATGATGTAAGTATGTAACTTGTTTCGTTACATTATGATAATTTGATATTGTAGTTATTCAAAGTTGGGTTTTAGAATAAGGATTTGTATTAGTTAAAGTGGCGGTGATCACTACTTAATTGAACGGTCAAAACTAGATTAGAAAACGTTTGGTTATTGTTGAAATGGTGGACTCCATAAATCAGCCAAACGGGTCAAATAAATGTGCGTTTAATCGATACTATGAAATTATTGAAAGATCCCTTGGCTATTGTAGATCATAAGAGCGTAAACCATGGAATTGGTAATGAAACGCCAATGATCGTAAGCCCCGGAAGATGGGTAAAATAAGCCTTGTTGTCATAAAAATATTGATGATAGTTTTAGTGCAAAACTATGCTGGTAGAACAAATATATTAGGGATTTATAGACTTTCAGCCTGTAAACCAAATTTTCGGTATGATAATTATAATAGACACGTTGGTAATTAAATTACAGACGTATAGGAAAAAGAATCACCTAAAACGGACCTACGGATCAAAAGTTATGGGCATTTGAAGTTAAAATTGGTGAATTTCGGAGCTGGCAGGAAATGCAGGTCAAAAACCTGCACCTGCTGGAAAATGGTTTCCCCCGCGCCACACGACAGGATTCTATGGATCTGGCGTGACACGCGGGAGTCCTCGCGACACGCGACAAGTCAAGGGAGTTCTGGCGCGACACACGACAGGACCAAAACTGAAATTTTCTTTTATTTTTGATGTTTTGACACTAGAACTTGTTTATATGCATTATATCAATGTCAAAACTAACTTTTTAAGTGGTTTTGACTCTAGGTGATGATGGGGTCTTTCCAGATGGCGATCAAGCATGTTTTGAAGAACCGAACACGAACTTTTGAAGCTTCCGCGTTAATTTAACTTTGTTTAGACAATGTTTATGATAAAATCAATTCACTAATCATGTTTGAATGTTTAAACTAGTTGGTATTTAACTAGTATGTGATCACTTTAAAACTTCGATTTTGTACTTGTGTTGAAGTAAAATACTTTTTATATAAAATCATGCATTTTTTTTATTTAAATTCAAATAGAAATTAGATGGTTGTTACATTGGTGCTCTCGGAAGTGGAAGGACCTTCTCTATTCGCTATTAACCATCAGTTTTCTACACTCGAACTCCCCTAGCCTTGAGCTAGTGGTAAGAACTTAGATCCGTTCATTCTTTATGTTATTTAAGTGGTTAAAAGATGTTTGATGATGAAAATCCATGAACACTAAAGAACCATGAACAAAGTCTTGCATATAAACTAACTTGTAATGAAACATTGATGAAACATGATGAAGTGATGATAAACTGAAGTTGTCTTGATTATGTTACTGATTTACTGGATTATATTGATGTTTGATGTTTTTGTGATCACTAAACATGTTAACGGAATCAATCGAACACAATTTAGAAGGTTAAAAGCTGTTATAGTAGGATGTTTGGTAATTACAGCCAACTTCAGTTGGCTGTAACAGGACCATCACTTAACGAGAAATGTATTTTGTGAAGTCTAGGGTTATGTATTATGAAATACGGTTCTAATGGCACTGGAATCATAATTTTTGGACTTCGTTTACTATTTTTAAAGCGTCATTTTGTAACAGCAGCTAGAGCTGCATTTTTCTGCTGAAAATATGCGTTTTGTTTTCTGTCATAACTTGAGTTCTGTGTAGAGTTAGATCATGGATTTGTACAGCAGATGAAAACTGATGTATTTGTAATTACCTCACTGGAATTTCGTAAATCGGACTCTCGATGAATTTTAAATAAATTATTCTGTGGACTGTGGTCAGAAAAAAGATAAATCTGAGTTCAGTCCGGAAAATGAATTTTTATAAAATATTAGTAATGAACTGGACCCCGATATTTTTACACAATAAAATTTGGAACGTTTAAGATATTCTGTAAAAAATTGGGAATTTTTGGAATAATTTAACTATTTTATTAAAATGTCCGAAAACAGCCGGTTTTGAATATTAATGCTGAAATGACATAAGTTGTAATTTGCATGTCTAAATGTCGGGTAGGTTATCTGTGAATGATACAACATGTTATATGTGTTATGTGCATCATCGTATGTTTGTTTATGAGTTGGGAATGGATGGGAAACTTATATGGGCATAAACCGTTAAAGTAATGCATCCAGTTCGGTTGAAACCCTTTTCCAAAAGTTCTTGCAATTGCTTAGATAGTTCTTCCAGTTCGGTTGGAGCTAAGCGATAAGGTGCTCGAGCTATGGGTGCTGCTCCTGGAGCTAGCTCGATCTGAAATTTGACCTGGCGATGAGGCGGTAACCCAGGTAACTCTTCAGGAAACACTTGAGGAAAGTTGCGTACCACAGGAATATCCTCAATCTTTTTCTCTTTCTTCGATGTATCAGTAACGAGTGCTAATATAGCTGTGTGGCCCTTTCGCAAACACTTCTGTGCCTTCAAGAAGGAGATGATGCCACTCACGACACCACTCTTGTCGCCTTGAATTTCTAGAGGTTCTTTACCAGTACGGGGAATACGAATGATCTTTTCCTTACATAAGATCTCTGCTTGTTGTTGTGATAACCAATCCATACCAATGACGACGTCAAAACTACCCAGAGTTATAGGAATGAGATCGATAGAGAAAGTCTGACCAGCGAGGATAAGATTACAACCCTGAACTACGTGTGTGGCCTCTAGACTTTTACCATTAGCTAACTCTACGACATGTTTGGTGTTCAAAAGTGTTGGTGCGCGTTTAAGCATTTGACTAACTTTCAAAGACACATAGCTAGTATCCGCACCCAAATCAAACAATACAGTAACATAAAAGTCGTAAAGAAGAAACTTACCCATGACTACGTTGGGATCGTTCCTGGCATCACCCTGCCCCAGCACAAATGCTCGACCCCTAGCGCCGTTGTTCCCATCATTGTTGTTTCCCCCGTTGTTGTTGTTCCCATTGCCCTGGTTGTTGTGGTTGTTCTGGTTTCGGTTTAACTGAGGGCAGTGTCTTTTGAAGTGACCTTCAGCGCCACAATGAAAACATCCTTTGTTGCCCTGTTGCTGATTCTGCGGTGTTTGCTGTTGCTGCTGATTCTGATTAGCAGGCCGCGGGCTCCTACAATCCTTGGCCTCATGACCCATCTTGAGGCACCTCTGACAGCGACCCTTGTTGCACTGGCCACTATGGTGTCTGTTACAGTTGTTGCACCTTGGGAGGTTCCCTCGATAACCACCCTGCCTGTGATTGCCCGAAGATTGCAGACTAGGGCTCTGATAGTTGTCAGTCTTTCGCTGCTGAACTTGGGACTGAACTGAAGCTGAACCTTTGCTGGAATCCCCCTCCCATTTTCTCTTGTTATCACTAGGAGTAGCAGGAGTAGCTGAAATGGTAGCGGTAGTAGTAGCGCTGATACGTTTAGGCAACCTGTTCTGCTCCACCGCCTGATCAGTGAGACGGTGAGCCAACTGAACAACCTGCTGGTAGGTGGCAAGGTTTGCTGAAGTTACATGACTTTGGATCTCTGGCACTAGACCCTTAAGATAAAGTTCGATACGCTTAATTGGAGGGTCCACCATAGTAGGACACAGTAATGCAAGCTCATTTGATCTCTTTGTAAACGCCTCAATTTCTGACCCCGTCATCTTGAGGTTGAAGAACTCGACTTCCAGCTTATGAATGTCGTCACGACTGCAATATTCCTCCTTGATCATCTCTTTAAAATTGTTCCATGGGGTGGTGTTAGCAGCAACCAACCCCAGCATTTGGACCTGAGCTTTCCACCATGTGAGGGCTAAACCCTCGAGAGTACCGGTAGCATACTTCACCCTGCGTGCCTCAGGGCATTCACACATTTCGAACACAGATTCTAGTTTCTCAAACCAGTGGAGAAGACCTACGGCTCCTTCAGTGCCGCTGAAAGTAGTTGGACGACAGTCCATGAAAGTCTTGAAGGTGCAAACAGGTGGTTGACCTGTTGTGTATAAGAATCAGGACAAGGTTAAACACAAGAGTTGGTTTAGGAATGTAGGATCTAATGACCCTAGTGTGAGTTACAACTGCAGGGTATACCTCCTGCTTGTGCGGCTGCAACTGCCGCAGCAACTTGTTCTTTAATAAGAGCCGTCAACTGGGCTTTTGTCATGTTAATGCGTCCAGCCATGATCTTCATAGCAAAGATAACATAAGTAAGAGAGGTTCGCGAATAGTGCGATGACAGAAGAGAGTGAGCACACAAGTATTCTCAAGCAATAGGGATTATGTATATCTAAGCATACCATGAGCAAAGTTCTATGTAATTCTAGCAAGTAGGCAATAAAACATGTACCATATTACCTAGGATGTTGAGTCTTGCACGTGGAGCGAGGCGTCGTTGTGGATCGTTGAGCACTGGACAGGTTATAGTCTGGTTTTAATAAAAACGTTTTCCCCATATTAAAACCGAGTTCTCTATAACCAATGGCTCTGATACCAATCTGTCACACCCCCAAAATCAACACGCGGAGTACTACCGCTTAGGAGCGTGACTGACCAGGATCAAGCCACCAATCATATAGAACAATGTAAATAGTAAAAGTAAAAGTAAATATAATTAAACCAACCCAATCCATATGAAAGGTGTTCAAAACATAAGTATAAATTCAACGTTTAGCGGAAGCATATGAGTAAAAGCCCAACATAAATAAAGTATGTAATGTCTCAATGTTCAATCAAAGCATTCACAATCCTTGTCCACAACGACCGCGCCTCCCCATGCAAGCTCCATGAATACCTAACGACCTGCAAGGCATGTAACAGAGAGTCAACAACTAGTTGAGCGAGTTCACAGAAGGTAAGTGCGTAATAGTAAGTTCGTTTGTAACGTGTGGCTCTACTGGGCCGATAGTATGTTCTATTGGTGGGGGCTTCCCATGTTGCACATATACACTAGACTATTTGTAACCATAAGTGTTCTTCTTACCGAGAACAGTAGTACGTACAAAGTTTACGTAGGTTTTACGTAAGTGTCCTTCACAACCGAGGACAGGGGTACGCGGGGGTTTACATAGGTTTTACGTAAGTGCCTGATACAACCGAGGCAGTAGTGAGTATAAGTTCACGTAGGTTTTACGTGAGTGTCCTTCGCAACCTGAGGACAGTGATGAGTACAAGTATACGTAGGTTTTACGTATGTATCCTGCGCATCCGAGGACGATGGTAGATAGTCTAGTAACAGTGTAAGTACGAGTATCTATTCAAATCTCATTCCTTCAATCCCCATTCCCAAACCCTGGGAATCCCATGCCTTAGTAAAAGTGTGAACTCACCTTGGTTTGCTCGGTTTGTTATTGCTTCTAGTATTAATAAATGGTTAGGTCCGTTATCCACGACCTAAGGTTCATTGCACATAAACTCTATGTAAGTATTTACGTTCAAATAAGGTTTACGATTCCTTGATGTCCAAACAACTGTGTTTCGTGTGATATGTTTACAGATTGTTACGATATAGATTGCACATTTATACAGTAACATACAATAACACGCAGTATCATACAGAAACATACAGTAACATGCAAGGTGTTCTTCATACAGAGTTTTGAACTTGGCATCATAAGTAAACTCGGATCCCTAGTGTTAACATTAGGCTCTAACACTAGTGTTTGCAATAAACTCGGACATTTATTCATACATGAAATTCGGACCATATAGCATCAACAAACTAGGATCATGCTTTCCCTTCACAAAGTTCGGACCAAGCACCCCCCACAAAAACTCGGACCAAAACCCCCTCTTAAAACTCGGACCATGTATCAATACTTAAAAAGTCGGACCATGTGTTTCAAGCAAAAACTCGGACCATATCAACTTCTTAAAACTCGGACCATATAAGCATCTTAATACTCGGACCATATAAGCTTCATAAAAGTCAGACCATATATACTTTATACAAAAATCGGACCTTTTCATCAATTACAAAACTCGGACCTTGTGTCCTTTATATAAAGGTCGGACCTTCATGCTTAACAACCAAAACTCGGATTACACATACACAGTAAAATTCGGACTTTACATGAAATCAAAAGTCGGGCCAACCATCAATCATGCGAACATTCAACTTCAATGTAACAGTTACGTTTTTACGATCAAGAAACCCTAATTTCATACATTGGCCAGTGCTGTAATTCAATTAACAATCAACAGTTCTAACATATCATGCATCTTAACATCAGGCAAATGATTACACAACTAATCATAACCATTTCACAGTAATCAGAATCAATCATTAAACACAGAACTATTGTATCTAGAACTAGGGTTTTGCATGAATCACATAATCATGGATTAACAACAAACAATCATTAAACGTTTACCTTAGATTGATTCTAGATGGATAGGAAGATCAAGATTGATGCAAGAGAGCTTGTGTAGCCAAGAATGATGAGAGGAATGGTTGTAGAGAGGATGAATTGAAATGCCGTATGATGAAAATTAGTGAGAATGATTAGGGTTAAGGGTTTTGTTTTATTTTCACTATTAACACTAAACACCCTTAAGTATTATCTTTTACATAATACATGCACAAGACATACAATTTATAGTTTCATCACCAAGTTCATGTATTTGTCAAATCATTCGTAAAACTTTATCAAATCAAAACGTATACAGTTACAAAGCAAACAAATTGTATAAGTAAGCAACAAAACAATTTACAGTTAACGTGCAATAAATGCGAAAGTGGAATCTCGGAAACTCGAGTTGTCACATTATCCCCAACTTGAAAGAAATTTCGTCCCGAAATTTAGCATGCGGTTACTGAGGAAGCTAGGTAAGTTGTATAGTTTACTGGTTTTCCTGGGGTGTCACATCCTCCCCCCGTTGATTTGGAATTTCATCCCGAAATTCTGTAGTAGCTTCAGCCTCAGTAGTGGTTGCACGGTTTTCGAATAACTGGGGATACTTGAGTTTCATTTGATCTTCTCGTTCCCAGGTGAACTCTGGGCCATGACGGGAGTTCCACCGAACTCAAACAAGAGGTATTCTGGTGTTCCTGAGGACCTTAATATCCCGGTCCGTGATTTCAACTGGTTCCTCGACAAATCGCAACTGCTCGTCGATAGTGAGTTCCTTCAAAGGAACTATGAGGGTCTCATCTGACAGACACTTCTTCAAATTCGACACGTGGAAGACATTGTGAACTGCACTGAGTTCTGCTGGTAAGTTTAGTCTGTAGGACACTTTGCCTATTTTCTCAATAACTTCGAATGGTCCGACATATCGCGGATTAAGTTTGCCTCGTTTGCCAAAACGAATAACACCCTTCCAGGGTGAAACTTTGAGTAACACTCGGTCCCCAACCTGGAACTCGAGTAGTTTCCTGTCTTTATCTGCGTATGCTTTCTGACGGTCACGAGCCGCCGCCATGCGTTGTCGTATTTGAGCAATCTTTTCTGTAGTATCAACTACCATTTCTGGACCTGTGATTTGACTATCACCCACCTCTACCCAACAAAGAGGTGACCGGCATTTACGCCCGTACAATGCCTCGAATGGAGCGGCTTTAATGCTGGTGTGGTAACTGTTGTTGTACGAGAACTCCACTAACGGGAGATGTTTTTCCCAGCCGTTGCCGAAATCGATTACACATGCACGAAGCATGTCTTCTAGAGTTTAAATAGTACGTTCAGACTGCCCATTCGTCTGAGGGTGGTAAGCTGTGCTCATGTCTAAACGAGAGCCAAAAGATTTGTGCATTGCTTGCCACAGTTCTGAAGTAAAACGTGTGTCACGATCAGAGATAATAGAGGTTGGCACCCCGTGCCTTGAAACCACTTCTTTTAAGTAGATGTCTGCTAAGGTAGGGAACTTTTCTGTTTCCTTAATAGCCAGGAAGTGTGCAGACTTAGTGAGTCGATCCACGATCACCCAAATAGTATCATTCCCACGCTGAGATCTAGGTAGGCCAGTAACAAAATCCATGGAAATTTGTTCCCATTTCCATTATGGTATCTCAGGTTGTTGGAGTGGGCCTGAAGGTTTCTGATATTCCGCCTTGACTCTCGCACAAGTCAAGCATTTGCTAACGTATGTTGCTATGTGAGCTTTCATGCTAGGCCACCAATATGTAGTTTTGATATCGTGGTACATTTTATCAGAACCAGGATGTACTGAGTAGCGAGACTTATGAGCTTCATCCATTACAAGCTCGCGTAAGTTGTCGTAGAGTGGGACCCAAATGCGTCCTGTTACATAGTAGGCGTCGTCTACCTCTTGTTCTAACCGTTGCCTTGAGCCGCGTAGGGCTTCAGCCCTGACGTTTTCTGGTTTCAATGCTTCTACCTGAGCATCTCGTATTTGTGAAGGAAGACTAGACTGAATAGTGAGTTGTAGTGCTCGCACACGCCTAGGTGTAGTATCCTTTCGACTGAGGGCGTCGTCCACTACATTAGCTTTGCCCGGATGGTACTTTATAGCACATTCGTAATCGTTCAACAGTTCGACCCATCTACGTTGTCGCATGTTCAACTCTTTCTGCTTGAATATATGCTCGAGACTCCTGTGATCGGTGTAGATGGTGCACTTAGTGCCATATAGGTAGTGTCGCCATATCTTGAGCGCAAAGACAACAGCTCCCAGCTCTAAATCATGTGTAGTGTAATTCCGTTCGTGAATCTTAAGTTGGCGCGAAGCATAAGCAATGACTTTATCCCGTTGCATCAACACACATCCAAGACCTTGGATGGATGCGTCGCAGTAGACTACAAAATCGTCCGTGCCTTCAGGCAATGAGAGGATAGGTGCGCTACAAAGTCTATCCTTTAAGTGCTGAAACGCTGTTTCCTGTGTATTACCCCAATGATAAACAACACCTTTCTGTGTCAGTAGTGTAAGCGGCTGTGCAATCTTTGAGAAGTCTTTGATGAACCGTCTGTAATAACCCGCCAAACCCAAGAATTGGCGTATTTCTGTTGGTGTGCGAGGTGCAGGCCAGTTCTTGATCGAATCTACCTTGGATGGATCAACATGAATCCCATCCTTGTTTACCACGTGGCCTAGGAAGTGGACTTCACGAAGCCAGAAGTCGCATTTCGAAAACTTGGCGTACAGCTGTTCCGTTCGAAGAAGTTCCAAAATAAGTCGTAAATGATGCTCGTGTTCCTCCTGACTCTTCGAGTAGATCAGGATGTCATCGATGAAAACAATAACAAACTTGTCAAGGTAAGGTTTGCACACCCTGTTCATAAGATCCATGAAAACCGCAGGCGCGTTCGTTAGCCCGAATGGCATGACCAGAAACTCGTAATGGCCGTAGCAAGTTCTGAATGCTGTTTTGGAGACATCCTCATCCCAGACTCTCAGTTGATGATAACCGGACCTCAAGTCAATCTTCGAGTAATAGCTCGACCCTTGTAACTGGTCGAATAAGTCGTTAATACATGGAAGAGGATAGCGGTTCTTCACAGTCACCTTGTTTAGTTCGCGGTAATCTATGCACATGCGGAAGGTACCATCTTTCTTCTTCAAAAATAATACTGGAGCTCCCCAGGGCGAAGAGCTAGGACGTATGAAACCCTTTTCCAAAAGTTCTTGCAATTGCTTAGATAGTTCTTCCAGTTCGGTTGGAGCTAAGCGATAAGGTGCTCGAGCTATGGGTGTTGCTCCTGGAGCTAGCTCGATCTGAAATTCGACCTGGCGATGAGGCGGTAACCCAGGTAACTCTTCAGGAAACACTTGAGGAAAGTCGCGTACCACAGGAATATCCTCAATCTTTTTCTCTTTCTTCGATGTATCAGTAACGAGTGCTAATATAGCTGTGTGGCACTTTCGCAAACACTTCTGTGCCTTCAAGAAGGAGATGATGCCACTCACGACACCACTCTTGTCGCCTTGAATTTCTAGAGGTTCTTTACCAGTACGGGGAATACGAATGATCTTTTCCTTACATAAGATCTCTGCTTGTTGTTGTGATAACCAATCCATACCAATGACGACGTCAAAACTACCCAGAGTTATAGGAATGAGATCGATAGAGAAAGTCTGACCAGCGAGGATAAGATTACAACCCTGAACTACGTGTGTGGCCTCTAGACTTTTACCATTAGCTAACTCTACGACATGTTTGGTGTTCAAAAGTGTTGGTGCGCGTTTAAGCATTTGACTAACTTTCAAAGACACATAGCTAGTATCCGCACCCAAATCAAACAATACAGTAACATAAAAGTCGTCAAGAAGAAACTTACCCATGACTACGTTGGGATCGTTCCTGGCATCACCCTGCCCCAGCACAAATGCTCGACCCCTAGCGCCGTTGTTCCCATCATTGTTGTTTCCCCCGTTGTTGTTGTTCCCATTGCCCTGGTTGTTGTTGTTGTTCTGGTTTCGGTTTAACTGAGGGCAGTGTCTTTTGAAGTGACCTTCAGCGCCACAATGAAAACATCCTTTGTTGCCCTGTTGCTGATTCTGCGGTGTTTGCTGTTGCTGCTGATTCTGATTAGCAGGCCGCGGGCTCCTACAATCCTTGGCCTCATGACCCATCTTGAGGCACCTCTGACAGCGACCCTTGTTGCACTGGCCACTGTGGTGTCTGTTACAGTTGTTGCACCTTGGGAGGTTCCCTCGATAACCACCCTGCCTGTGATTGCCCGAAGATTGCTGACTAGGGCTCTGATAGTTGTCAGTCTTTCGCTGCTGAACTTGGGACTGAACTGAAGCTGAACCTTTGCTGGAATCCCCCTCCCATTTTCTCTTGTTATCACTAGGAGTAGCAGGAGTAGCTGAAATGGTAGCGGTAGTAGTAGCGCTGATACGTTTAGGCAACCTGTTCTGCTCCACCGCCTGATCAGTGAGACGGTGAGCCAACTGAACAACCTGCTGGTAGGTGGCAAGGTTTGCTGAAGTTACATGACTTTGGATCTCTGGCACTAGACCCTTAAGATAAAGTTCGATACGCTTAATTGGAGGGTCCACCATAGTAGGACACAGTAATGCAAGCTCATTTGATCTCTTTGTAAACGCCTCAATTTCTGACCCCGTCATCTTGAGGTTGAAGAACTCGACTTCCAGCTTATGAATGTCGTCACGACTGCAATATTCCTCCTTGATCATCTCTTTAAAATTGTTCCATGGGGTGGCGTTAGCAGCAACAAACCCCAGCATTTGGACCTGAGCTTTCCACCATGTGAGGGCTAAACCCTCGAGAGTACCGGTAGCATAATTCACCCTGCGTGCCTCAGGGCATTCACACATTTCGAACACAGATTCTAGTTTCTCAAACCAGTGGAGAAGACCTACGGCTACTTCAGTGCCGCTGAAAGTAGTTGGACGACAGTCCATGAAAGTCTTGAAGGTGCAAACAGGTGGTTGACCTGTTGTGTATAAGAATCAGGACAAGGTTAAACACAAGAGTTGGTTTAGGAATGTAGGATCTAATGACCCTAGTGTGAGTTACAACTGCAGGGTATACCTCCTGCTTGTGCGGCTGCAACTGCCGCAGCAACTTGTTCTTTAATGAGAGCCGTCAACTGGGCTTGTGTCATGTTAATGCGTCCAGCCATGATCTTCATAGCAAAGATAACATAAGTAAGAGAGGTTCGCGAATAGTGCGATGACAGAAGAGAGTGAGCACACAAGTATTCTCAAGCAATAGGGATTATGTATATCTAAGCATACCATGAGCAAAGTTCTATGTAATTCTAGCAAGTAGGCAATAAAACATGTACCATATTACCTAGGATGTTGAGTCTTGCACGTGGAGCGAGGCGTCGTTGTGGATCGTTGAGCACTGTACAGGTTATAGTCTGGTTTTAATAAAAACGTTTTCCCCATATTTAAACCGAGTTCTCTATAACCAATGGCTCTGATACCAATCTGTCACACCCCCAAAATCAACACGCGGAGTACTACCGCTTAGGAGCGTGACTGACCAGGATCAAGCCACCAATCATATAGAACAATGTAAATAGTAAAAGTAAAAGTAAATGTAATTAAACCAACCCAATCCATATGAAAGGTGTTCAAAACATAAGTATAAATTCAACGTTTAGCGGAAGCATATGAGTAAAAGCCCAACATAAATAAAGTATGTAATGTCTCAATGTTCAATCAAAGCATTCACAATCCTTGTCCACAACGACCGCGCCTCCCCATGCAAGCTCCATGAATACCTAACGACCTGCAAGGCATGTAACAGAGAGTCAACAACTAGTTGAGCGAGTTCACAGAAGGTAAGTGCGTAATAGTAAGTTCGTTTGTAACGTGTGGCTCTACTGGGCCGATAGTATGTTCTATTGGTGGGGGCTTCCCATGTTGCACATATACACTAGACTATTTGTAACCATAAGTGTTCTTCTTACCGAGAACAGTAGTACGTACAAAGTTTACGTAGGTTTTACGTAAGTGTCTTTCACAACCGAGGACAGGGGTACGCGGGGGTTTACATAGGTTTTACGTAAGTGCCTGATACAACCGAGGCAGTAGTGAGTATAAGTTCATGTAGGTTTTACGTGAGTGTCCTTCGCAACCTGAGGACAGTGATGAGTACAAGTATACGTAGGTTTTACGTATGTATCCTGCGCATCCGAGGACGATGGTAGATAGTCTAGTAACAGTGTAAGTACGAGTATCTATTCAAATCTCATTCCTTCAATCCCCATTCCCAAACCCTGGGAATCCCATGCCTTAGTAAAAGTGTGAACTCACCTTGGTTTGCTCGGTTTGTTATTGCTTCTAGTATTAATAAATGGTTAGGTCCGTTACCCACGACCTAAGGTTCATTGCACATAAACTCTATGTAAGTATTTACGTTCAAATAAGGTTTACGATTCCTTGATGTCCAAACAACTGTGTTTCGTGTGATATGTTTACAGATTCTTACGATATAGATTGCACATTTATACAGTAACATACAACAACACGCAGTATCATACAGAAACATACAGTAACATGCAAGGTGTTCTTCATACAGAGTTTTGAACTTGGCATCATAAGTAAACTCGGATCCCTAGTGTTAACATTAGGCTCTAACACTAGTGTTTGCAATAAACTCAGACATTTATTCATACATGAAATTCGGACCATATAGCATCAACAAACTAGGAGCATGCTTTCCCTTCACAAAGTTCGGACCAAGCACCCCCCACCAAAACTCGGACCAAAACCCCCTCTTAAAACTCGGACCATGTATCAATACTTAAAAAGTCGGACCATGTGTTTCAAGCAAAAACTCGGACCATATCAACTTCTTAAAACTCGGACCATATAAGCATCTTAATACTCGGACCATATAAGCTTCATAAAAGTCGGACCATATATACTTTACACAAAAATCGGACCTTTTCATCAATTACAAAACTCGGACCTTGTGTCCTTTATATAAAGGTCGGACCTTCATGCTTAATAACCAAAACTCGGATTACACATACACAATAAAATTCGGACTTTACATGAAATCAAAAGTCGGGCCAACCATCAATCATGCGAACATTCAACTTCAATGTAACAGTTACGTTTTTACGATCAAGAAACCCTAATTTCATACATTGGCCAGTGCTGTAATTCAATTAACAATCAACAGTTCTAACATATCATGCATCTTAACATCAGGAAAATGATTACACAACTAATCATAACCATTTCACAGTAATCAGAATCAATCATTAAACACAGAACTATTGTATGTAGAACTAGGGTTTTGCATGAATCACATAATCATGGATTAACAACAAAAAATCATTAAACGTTTACCTTAGATTGATTCTAGATGGATAGGAAGATCAAGATTGATGCAAGAGAGCTTGTGTAGCCAATAATGATGAGAGGAATGGTTGTAGAGAGGATGAATTGAAATGCCGTATGATGAAAATTAGTGAGAATGATTAGGGTTAAGGGTTTTGTTTTATTTTCACTATTAACACTAAACACCCTTAAGTATTATCTTTTACATAATACATGCACAAGACATACAATTTATAGTTTCATCACCAAGTTCATGTATTTGTCAAATCATTCGTAAAACTTTATCAAATCAAAACGTATACAGTTACAAAGCAAACAAATTGTATAAGTAAGCAACTAAACAATTTACAGTTAACGTGCAATAAATGCGAAAGTGGAATCTCGAAAACTCGAGTTGTCACATTATCCCCAACTTGAAAGAAATTTCCTCCCGAAATTTAGCATGCGGTTACTGAGGAAGCTAGGTAAGTTGTATCGTTTACTGGTTTTCCTGGGGTGTCACATGGGATTCCCGGTGGTTGGGAATGGGTTAAAGAAATTAAAACGGAATCTACATATCCTCCTTGGGTAGGATATGTACGGCCATCCTCCATAGGTAGGATGCCAATAATAATCCTGCGTATTCTCCTTGGGTAGAACTACGTATGTTCGTCCTCCTTGGGTAGGACAACAACCTTAAAACTTACTAGACAAAACTCTATCATGAAGTCCCTCAATTTATATCGACTTAATCACCGAGGCCAATGGCGAGCGGGTCATTAGTTAATAGCGCTATTAGGTTTAACAAACCTCACACCGTGCCAGTCGGACGGGCGTGTACTAATGGACTATGGCAGACTATCAGTGATGATAGACACTGATATAGGGCACAACTTATTTGCGTAGTAGTCGATATCATACCGTTTAGTAGTTCACATGGGGAAAGCCCCCACTGATTATGGTTATGGTTTGGGTAATGAAAAAGGAACTGGTTAAACATACTTTCAACTACGGGGTAACCCCCACGGCAAATATGCCAACGAAAGTCAAACCACGTTTTTTTTAGAAACAACTTAAAACTAAACAACCAAACGTGAACTCACTCAACTTTGTTGTTGACTCGTTGTTACATGCCTTACAGGTCGCTAAACGCTTAGAGTTTGCACGAGGAAGGAGTCGTTGTGGTGTACGGACTGTTATGTTCCGTGCTTATTATTTAAATCCTTATGAACTTATTAAACTTACGTTTTGAACTTTAACTTATAAACTATGGACTTATGCTTTTGGATTTACTTTTATGCTTCCGCTGTTTAAACTAAACATGGTTAACTAGCTTTGGTCACTAATCGTATTGTGGTTGGTCTTATTTACTTAATTACGATGTTCAATATGATTGGTGGCTCGATCCTGGTCACGTCACGCCTCCAAGCGGATACTCCGCATGGTGGATTTTGGGGGTGTGACACAACACATCATATGAACCTTCATCCTCTAGTACAAAATAACCTTTAGGTTGACATTTTGAGTAAATTACCAAAATAACCTTTAGGTTTAAAAATAATAGTGTATATGTGTTTTAATATGATTGGTGGAGAGTGATTCTCGCGGTTCTCGCAACTGGGGATGGTTTTCATTTTAGCGGTCCCATATATATATATATATATATATATATATATATATATATATATATAGTGGGGTTATAGAGTGAACATTAGTGTATTTGTGAACTGAGTGAACAAATCCTGGCCATTGTTCTACACACGTGTATGGCCAGGATCTCATCATCAAATCATAAAATACACTAGTGTATCTCAACATCAAATCCTGGCTATTGATCTACACACGTGTATGGCCATGATTAGTTCACTTAGTTCGCAAGCTACACTAGTGTTCACTCTTGAACCTAATCCTATATATATATATAGAAACGGGTTCGGGAGAAAACGCTCAAAAGTGTGAGAACGGTGAGAACGCATCCTGACCCAACACGTGTCCCGCGACATAGAGAAGGGCGGAGTACCTTAAGGCATAAAGCCTAAGGGTTTAGGATAAATTATCTAAGGTTAGATGATTTGTAAATTATAGAGTAGTTGTGGCAAGAATAAGGATGAGGATTAGGATAGAGATCCTAAGTCTACTCATGTTTGGGTCCCTAGGAAGGTTATAGACTAGGTTAAAGACATACCAATAACCTAATTCCCTATAACCAGTGCTCTGATACCAGTCTGTAACACCCCAATCGCGTAACACACAGCGGAAATATCGGGGAGTCACGTTACAAGTTACTCACCACAACTGGTACTAAATTGTTTCATTAATGTTAACATTGTTTTACAAAACAAAGATTACATATAATTGTCTTTTGATTAAAGAAGTCTAAGGCCTGGATGCAATCCTATGCATTGCATGCTTGAATAATCGAATCCTAAAACATATGTGAAAATGAGAGTTAGCATAAAAGCTGGCGAGTACATAGGTTTTGTTTAACCAAATAAATGGCAAAAAGTTTAGTGTTGTAATACTTTGATAACTACGAGAGTCGTCTATTGAAAACGGAATCTTTGAAGCCAAGGAATGGCAAAAAGGTTTAGTATTGCAAAACATTATCTTGATTGTGAACACTTGTGACAAAAGAGTTTTGTATATGGCAATATGATTATTACTAGGTAATTTTTATGCCATTGGAAATTGTACTTGAATCTTTGTAATCACATTGAAATCGGTCATAGAATTTGTAAGTATGTTATTAGAAATCCAATCAAGGATTAACAATAACACTATTGGAATCTATCATAACTCGTGTGAGTATTATTTAGAAATCAAATCAATGATTTAAAATAATACTTTGGGTATCCTTCAAAGAATCTATCATATGAAAATATGGAAGATTCTACAAGGATTTGGATAATCGTACATTGAATCAACTAAACACATAAATCCTACAGTGATTCGGATAACGCTACAAGGGTAATACAATAAGAACACTTATATATAGGAAGTACCAGCGACATATCCACCATGTTCTTATGGTATTACACTCGTTTCATTATCTAAATCACTACTAACCACATAAACACATAATCATCAACTTGGTCATCAACTTGTAAACACACATTAAAGTACACAAAGAATCCGATCAAGGACTTCAATTGTACTTTAAACATCCCACGAGAATCTATCTATGAAGATAGATAGATACTACAAGGATCCGGTTTTGTCACTTCGTCTTGTCATATACGCATTAAAGTACACAATTAAATCCAGTCAAAGACTTCAAATTAACACTTTAAACATCCTATAAGAATCTAACTATGAAAATAGATAGATGCTTCAAGGATTTGGCTTTGCTCACATCGTCTTGTCACATACGCATTAAAGTACACAATTAAATCCAATCGAGGACTTCAAATTAGCACTTTAAACATCACAAGAATCTAACTATGAAGATAGATAGATGTTATAAGGATTTGGTTTGGTCACATCGTCTTGTCATTGAATCATAACATCCTAAATCCTAATGGTGATTCGGGATAACGCTATGAAGGGTAATACAATAAGCACACTTATATATAGGAAGTACCAGCGGCGTATCCACCATGTCGTTATTGTATTACTCTAGTTTCGTAATCTAAATCACCAACAATCTCTACACATAAACAATAACCATTGTCGTGTAAAGCACTTCTTAGAAATCTTGCTATAAAGATAGAAAGATTTAAGAGTGTACTTTAAGTATCCTGCAAGAATCAATCCATGAATATAGACAGATATTATAAGGACTTGTTCTCAATTATCGTGTTTGCATAATCGGAATAATACACATAAAAGCACTTAGTAAGCACATATATGGCATACATTTGAAAATAAATTGGTTACACATATGAATCACCCCAAAACATTTAAAAAACGTAAAAGAGGGGAAGCTATGTACTCACTTGGGATTTCGTATAAGTCTTGTATAAAAAAAAATAAGGCTTGAAGGATCAAGGAATCAAGTGGCACCTAGTATTGGATAATTATGTTAATAAGTCGGGATCTAAATCGAGGAATCAGATAGAATGAGGTCTTGTAAACCAAATGAGTGTTGGAACTCGTATGGAATCGTTTACTAAACATAACATTCTGATTTGGAATGAAACCTAAGTACTTTCGACTCGTTATGGCCCGTTAAGATAGTTTACGCTACTTAAATGTGTCATTTGCGTAAATACGCGTTCGGATGGTCAAACTAGTCCTATGATAAGTCTTATATGCCAAAACAAGTTTAATAAAGTTGCAATATCAGTTTATACGACAAAAAGTTGGTTACATATGCTTAAAATAGATTTATGCGCAAAAAAGGCATTTTGGTCATTTTTAGGCATATAAAAATTGACTTATCATAACACTAACCAAACGACATGACCATAAGGTATAACCTCATGAGGTTATTCCCTGTACAACTATGGTCACAAATATGTGTTTGGTCGGATCCTAAGATCGACCAAATGGGTCGGATTCGAAAGTCAAAGTGGTTGTCAAACCGCTCAACTTACGACCCTAAACAAGCATTAAACTAGAAGTGACGAATTAGACATGTCAAAAGTTATAAAACTGATTTGGTATCAAAACTTGGTGTTTTGATACCCGTAAATAGTTTCGTCATAAAATGCACAAAATGCGCATTTTTGACCGAAACTTTGACTCATCACTTCGACTAGTAAACGTGGTAATCAGTAGGTATAATCACAATATATTATAACCTTCGTGATTACGATCACGTTGCAAAGTTCAATTAAACTTTGACTTGACCAATTATGGTCAAAACCGAAAGTCAAACAGTAAGTCAAACTGTTTGACTTTTAGCTTAAAATAGCTAAAATAAATGAAATAGACTAAGATGAGAACTTACTTGTGTTTGGAAACACTTAAGATCTCAAGTGGGAGGCCTCCAAATGATGGAAGCAAGCTCCAAGAAGTAGGGAGAAGAAAGAAGTGAAATGAGCAAGTTTTGAAGTGAATGAAGGTGGTTATTTATACTAGTCTTGAAGTCATAGGATCATGACATGTGTCATGAGTGTTCTCCAACGTTTTATAAGATTGCAACAAGTGTTTGGATCTGATCTAATACTTGGAAAACACACAACCTGGTCCCCAAGATCATTAAAACAATCAAAACTTTGCGAAGAAGCAAAATCTTTATTATTATTTTTTTGACATTTTTGGCCCATGGACTTGTATTTTCACTTGTTTGCCATTTTTAACCCCTTGGGTTTTGTCCGAAAGTGTCGTGGATGTCGGTTCGTTCGGTTGTACGGTCGTGTTTTTCGTTAAATTACGTCAAACGCCTAAACGAACACGAAAACTGACGAAATTACGCAACTTGGGAACTTGGGAACGTTCACCCATCTTTCCACATGTCTAACTTGAAAATGTGTTTAGCCGATGAAACCTGCACATCCCTCTTGATGAAATTCGTATTGATGATACTATGCATTTTGTCGAGAAACCTGTGGAGATTATGGACCTTGAAGTCAAGAAACTCAAGCACAGACAAATACCGATTGTTAAAGTTCACTGGAATTCCAAATGTGGCCCATAGTTTACCTGGGAATGAGATGATCAAATTAAAGCGAAATACCCACATCTTTTCTCACAAGTTTCCTCTGATTGAATTTCGGGACGAAATTTCCTAAAGTAGGGGAGACTGTGACATTTACAATTTTCAAACATTGTACGATTTCGATCATTTTCGTATTAATAAAATGTTATATTTTATTTACAAAATACGTAATCGAATGATCGAGCGAAATGATATTCGTAACATTTCCGGAACAGAATCCAAGTTACACATGCCTTAACACTTTTATATAACCAAAATATTAGGTTAAAAGGGGTTAAAAATGACAATATGCGATAATACAAGTCCAGGGGCTGAAACTGCCAAAATGAAAAATTTTTGTTCTTCACAAGGCTTACGGACCGTAAGCCCAACCTCCATATGGTCTGTAAGGACCTCCCAGTGACAGCAGTTTGCAGCTGGCAATTCCAGCTCATTTCCTTGGCCTCTAAGTCGTGACTTTGCCACCATTTCACCTCCTTTGGACATGTGTGATGATACTAAGCATGTCATAACACCTGGAGGGACACTTGGCTTGATTTGGTGAGCTCAAATTCACTATAAATAGCCATGATCTTGCCCATTTCAAGATTTGCACCTTCATATTTCTTTCTCCCATCTCTTTGGAGCTTGTTTCCAGCTTTTGGAAGCCTCCTACTGAGTTCTGAAAGTGTTCTTCAACACAAGTAAGTGCTCTCTCCTAGTCTATATTATTATTTTGGCTATTTATAAGCCAAAAGTTAAGCAGTATGACTTTCTATTTGACTTTTGGTTCTGAAAATTTTGGTCAAGTCAAAGTTCAAATTGAAATTTGCAATGTGATCGTAATCACGAAAGTATTAATCCCTTGTGATTGCACCTTCTGATTACTACGTTTAGTAGGCGAAATTACGAGTCAAACTTTTACGAATTAAAAGTCAAAAGTACATAAAAATGCATTTTACGACAAAAACATTTTTGGGTATTAAAACTAAAAGTTTTGACACCAAATCAGTTTTTGTAACATTATTAGACATGTTCAAACATGTCTAACTCGTCATTTCTAGTTTAGTGATTATTTCTTAGTCAAAAGTCGAGTGGTTTGACTACCGCTTTTATAACTCTCTAAGGTTATACCTTATGGTCATATCGTTTGGTTAGTCATATGACTAGTCGATTATATGTTCTTTTAAATTGCCAAAAATGCCCTTTTGGCGCATAAAATAGTTTTAAGCATATAAGACCATTGTTTTGACATCTAAACTGATGTTGCAACATAATCAAACTTGTTTTGACATATTAGACTCATCATAGGACTTATTTAACCATCCGAACTCATAGTTACGCTTATGACCCGTTAAAGTGGTGTAAACTACTTTAACGAGTCGTAACGAGTCAAAGCACTTAGAAACACTTTCAAATTAAGAACCATATTACATGAGGTCCTTCACTCGTTTGGTTTATAAACCTCATTCTATCCGATCTCCCATTCAAATTCTCGATACACTAACACATAGTTATCTGATACATTAGGAACCACTTGAACACTTGAGCTTTGTTTACACAAGACATATACGCAATCCAAGTGAGTACATTGTCCCTACTTTTACGTTTTCTAAATGTTTTGGGGTGATTCATATGTGCTAAACCATTTTCAAGATTTCAAAACAAAGTCTATGGTTTATTTATAACATTATGCTTTTGATAATGTGGGAAACTTGTTGGTGCGTTATCCATAACACGAATGACATTCATTAACTTTGGCCGAGCCAACCAGTAGTATGTTATGGTACCATAGGACTGACAATCCCATAAACATATTCCCCGGGGTTTGTGGGGAAGTTTGGGGAACGACAAAAACTGTATTTTTAACAAACTCTTTGGTGGTTTATTAGTCGAATAATTAAAGAGACCCTTTGGTGGTCTAGACGAGTCATCACACTTTGAATGTATTCACCAAAAAGACCACAGTTTACACAATTAAAACAAGGACGATTGGTTTATAACACGAACGATTGGTTTATAACACGGACGATTGATTTATAACACGGACGATGGTTTTATAACACGGACGATTGATTTATAACACGGACGATGGTTTATGACACGGATGATTGGTTTAAGGTAAGTGATTTAGATAACGAGACGGGTGTAATACGATAAAAGCATGGTGGATATGCCTCTGGTACTTCCTATATAAAAATGCTTTTATTGTATTACATATCATAGCGTTACCCAAATCACTTCATCAAGGACAAATGGTTTTGGACAAGACACGAACGATTTTCACTTAAAGATATAAACCATACAATGTTTTCTTTTAAATCGATTTATTACTCGGTTTTACAAAAGAAATGCTTTGTCAAGATTCATTGCTACAAGGTTTTATATCTCATACCAACTTTTATAGTTTGTTAAACATATTGCAATACCAAACACTTTTGATACAAGGTTTTCATTTATCGACTCTCGTAGTCAGAGATTTATTGCAATAACAAATATAAAGCCATGAATTTGACATACACAAAACCTATGTTACTCACCGGCTTTTTATGCTAACCATTTTTCACATATGTTTCAGGTGTTAATGTGTGATGATTTGAACGCATGTTACACCTAGGATGGACTCGGGCCTTAGTTTACCTTAAAACATTAAGACAATTGTTGTGTTCTATTTGTGTTTTATGTCCAAAACAATGTAATTTATTAATTCAATAAAACAAAACCTTATGTACCATGTGTTGTGAAACAATTTCCTGTAACGTGACTCCCCGATGTTTCCGCCGTGGTTTGTTGTATTACGCAATCGGGGTGTTACAGAGATTGGTATCAGAGCCATGGTTATAGGGAATTAGGTTATTAGTAATGCTTTTGACCTAGACTATAACCTTCCTAGGACCCTAACGCGAGTTATCTTGCATTTAGATTCTTAATACAATACTATCAACTATCCTTAGGTGATTACAAAACAATACAAAAGTCACAAATTCATTTTTAAAAGCCTAAAAATAAATCATCGGCCTTTTAAGCCTTCAAAGTTTTCAAAATCTCATCAGAGTTTGGGTTCTAATAATGTGAACACGTGCAATCTAGAATAGTGAATGCCTGTACCCTGAGTTTTCTGTCTGAGACTAGAGTGTTCGTACATATCCACTTAATCGGACCAGTAACTCTTACTTGGGAACTCTTGGGGTGAGTGTCCACTTATAGGCTAAAGCACGTCTTCATGATATATTATAAATGCCCATTTACTTCGATTAGTCACTGTGTCGTTTGTTTATTTTAAGTAACGCACAAATGATCACAATCCTTATGTTTCATCGATATTTTTAAACATTTCTTTTAACTATCCTTTATCAATCTCACTCGTTTTCTATCATATTTTCCTTCCCTTTTAGAATGCCTCATCTCGCAACACTACTCAAGACGCCGTAATGGTGGCTTTGATTGATCAGCAGATGGCTGCTGTACTCCCAAATCTTGTGACCCAACTGAATCAAGCCTACAATAACAATAACAACAACAATGCGCCTACTCCGTGCAACTTTAAACAATTCAATTTGGCTAAACCACTCAAGTTTAATGGGTCTGAGGGAGCTACTTGGCTCCTACAATGGTTTGAGAGTCTCGAGAGCACCTTCCGCCATGTTCAATGTCCTAATGAACGCAAGGTAGAGTTCGTTTTGAGTGTTTTCCAAAAGAGAGCATTCACGTGGTGGAACAGAGTTATGAGAGACATGGGTGCTGAGCTAGCAATGACTCAAACATAGGAAGAACTCAGAGCTCTAATGATGAAAGAGTTCTGCCCATACAATGAACAACAGGCACTCGAGAATGAATTCCACGATCTTAAGCAAGATAGTGGAGAACATCGTGCCTACACCGACCGATAAGAGGAACTGAGCCTGCTATGTCCCACCATTGTCACGCCTTTGGATAAGGAAATTGAGAAGTACATCGATAGTCTACCAGATCCCGTTCAGGATATTGTCACCGGTAGGAAACCCGCTACAGTTAGGGAGGCTATTGAATTAGCCGCTACCCTAACTGATTCTCAAGTCAAGAAGGGAAAACTCTTCCGCAAAGGTGACAAGAAACAAGCTGCTAAGACTACATAAGAGAAACCCAAGGAAACCAAAGCCGAACCCTCCAAGAAATCAAGGAAACAAGCTTCGCGCTGCTCAAATACAAGTGTTTGTATATTACTTATATCTCTAAAATGGCAAACAATTTATCTTACTTCATAGATACCAGAGATAAAAAGTTACTGAATAAACATACACAAGAAATAAGTTTTTGATTTTCATGGTAATCTTACAGCTAGTCGTCCTCCATCAGCTAATGATTTGTTAATTGCATAAAAATCAAGAATGTTTTCAATTTTGGTTGCTGGTTCAATGGCGATGGTTGCCGCAAATGGGCGGTGGTGGTGGGGAAAGTGGTGGTGGGTGGTGGGTGTAGGTGGCGGTGGGTGGTAGGGTAGAGAGAGACACTTGAGATAGAGAGAGGGGAGATTTATGTGTGTGTAATATAAATAAAATTTTAAACATAATTATTCTCTATGATTATGATTTTAATTTTAGTATTTGGCATAGATGACCAAATTACCCTCATACATGGTCCACTTGTTCAGATTTAACCATGAAATTTAACTAAGTTAGAACCGAAGTACGCAACATGCAAGGTTTTATAAACATAAGGTATGAATCCTGTCAATTTTAAAGACAAAGGACATACTTTGCAATATAGTGTAAACATAAAGGATGATTTTTGTAATTTACCCAATAATTTTCATATGTTTGCATTTTTTTTACAACCAAACTTTCTCCACCTAAACTCCTAACTAAATTAGACTTTCAAATAATAAAAACTTGGTCTCTTTGGTAATACCTCTTGACCACTAGGTCAAAATCTAAATGGATTCATATGTGTGCATTGATTTGTAAATTAAGATTGTTGGTCCCAGTTTGGACTTAAAAACTTCTTTTCACGTAATATGGCAAGTGATTTCAAGAAATATGAAAATAGTGTGCGGAAATAGGAATTAGAATTTCAAGAAACAAGACCTACAGGATTTTCAAGTTTATATCACTTTGAAACACAATGGTTTACAAGGTGATTGTAAGATTATTATCTATTACAAATGAATCCTTGTGTAATTCTGTGGTGAAAGGACAATGGAGTTTTTATTGTATGTATTGAATGCTTGGCTTAACTCATCGTCCTTTGCTTGATGAGCCTTCTATTTATAGAAGGCCTGATACATGAATAAACATTTGTTTATTCATGTATATGTCCTGCAAAAAGTAGCTTCTTAACATATTCATTGAATCCAATAATCAAGTTGCCTTTGTCATCATGATATCCAATAATGTCAAGTTGCTTCGGTTATTATGGCAGGGTAGAACTCATTTCAGATAAGTGGGGTTGTATCAGAATATCTGATAACCACTTCATCAGAAATTCTGGTGAACAAATCATCAGAAAGTCTGATGATCAGTTTTGCCAGAAACTGATGATATTTCATCATAAATATCATCATATTCATCAGAATGACCTTTTCTGATAATCTTCTTTAGTTCTTGATCAACTTTTGATTCTTTGAAGTAGATGTTTGTTCTTTTCAGTTGCCCTATCCGGTCTTCTTCTTCTTGTTTGATCTTCAGGACTTTATCTTCTTCATAGATGAAGTTGATTTGGATTTTCTTCAATACTTACAAATAAAGTTTCTTAATAGTTTCCCCCTAAGTATTGTAAGAAAATGAATTACCACATGAACAGAAAATTTCCCAAACAGTGGAAACTTAAAATTTGCAAATCAAACAAGTTACTACTATTCTAAAAACAAATTACATGGTGAAATACAATTTAAACAAACATGTTCTTCAAAACAGCTTTACCCTTTTTAGTACATCTCCATCCTTCAATTTCTTATTGTAAGAGATGTATTTGTTGTAGATATCATACGTATCTTTGTACCAGCTTCTTGCTTGAATCCATTCTTCAATCATTTGTTCAATTTCCTGACTTTGATTTTCTTTGTTCATTCCTGTCTTATGAAGTTGTTCTTGTCTCTTGTTCATGCATTTCATAATAAACCTGAGTGTTTGATTTGAGTACTTGCAGATATCAACACTTCTGAATAGAGCCTTGTTCTTCTCAAAATCTCTGTAGACTAAACTGTAGTTATGTATGTCTCTTATCATTGGTAGTTCAATGATGTCTCTAGATCTTGCAACTTCTATCAGCTCTGAGGGAATGCTTGTGTCTGGTGCACTGAGATAGACCTTTTTTTTGTGCACATAATCATAGTTGATGCATAGATCAAAGTCAGAAAAAGCTACTCTTTCAAATAGATTTATTCCAGCATTTGATATGCTTTTCAATGTTCTTCTGATTTCGTTTGTGTTTACCTTTTCTTTTCCATAGTGATCCTTCATGAACAGAATGTCCAGAGGATGCAATTTATCAGCAATGTCTCCATCAGTCACTTTTTCTTCTTTACCATTTTCTCTGAGAATTGTGTATCTGTTCTGTAGATAAGTTCCTCCAACACCATCAGTTCCAATTTTACTTCATCCATTTTCATGATTCTTTTTACTGGATTCACATTGGTGTAGTGAATGCTTCTTGGACCTCTTTCTAACCTCTCTTTCCTTATAGCCATTCTGTAAGGAGTTGGTGGCTTTTCTGGTACATCTTCATTTGTCCAATAGTATTTCACCAGATTGTATTTAGGGAATATCATAATATCTCTGTCAATCTCTCTAACCATGACAGATTAAGTTTCAGAGATTTTTCTTTTGACAATCTGTGGTCTTCTTAAATCAGTTTCTTCTTCCCATTCATTCATTGCTTCTAGGTTCATCATTTTACTTATGGCAGTGTCATCAGAAGAAGTTGGTTTTGGACCAGTTTGAGAAGTTTTGAGTTTCAAATTTGAGATAACTTGAGGTATGGAAGTTGCTAACCTTTTCAGCATTTCATCTTTTGGAATATCAGGAGGTGGACCCATTACAGTGGTTCCAGCTTCAGTGATTGGTGTAGCAGATGATTGTTGTGGGGTTGACTTTGGAATTTCTTGGTGAGATTGTTCAACAAGAATTACCTTCATGATTTCTTTAGGATTAAGCTTAGCCAATCTGGCAATGTTGAAATGCATTCTTTTCATAAGAGAGTACACTTCTCCTACCAGATTTGTGTTTCTGGCTATGCTTTTCTGAACTTCTGCAAATTCAGTTTGATTTTTCTCCTGCATGGCAGCCCATTCTTTTATCAAATTTTCAAGGGCATCAGTGATACTGTTGTTGCTTGCCCTTAGAATGGTGACTTCTTCTAAAACTTTGTTTGCACTGCTTGATTGTCTTGACTCCACAACATTTGTAACTTCTGTTTTAATTTTCTCCATTTCTGTGAAAATCTTTTGAATTTCTGATGCAGAAATGCTGGTTTCTGGTGCCTTTTCCTTTTGCTTTTGCAGAGACTTTAGTGCTTCAGTGTTTCTTTCAGTTTGTGCCTTTATGACTTCCACTGATTCTGATAAGGTCTTCATATCTGCTCTTTGACCTTGTATCTCTGTCAGCAATAAATCAAGCTTTTCTTCTACAGGACTCTTTTTGCAGGCTTTGAAAACATTTTCTAAGAAAGTTTCCAGATTTTCTTGTGTCATGGGTGATTCAGGGATATTTAGAACAACAGATGTTCCTGCTAACATTCCAGCTATAAACACATTTTAAACTGTTTTGGAAATGATTGGGTTACTTTTAGTTTTACCAGAATCTGGTACAACCTTTAGTGTGCCAGAATCATCTCCACCAGAGGTGAAAAACAGATTTTCATCCTGGATTTCCTTGTGTCCTTGAATCATATCAATGAATGATTCTCCATAAGTTGTTGGGGGTAAACAGATTACCTTTCACCAGATTTCCTTGATCAGTTTCCTGATCTCTATCTGTTGAGATCTCAACCTCTTCCTCATTTTCTGTTTTAGAGTTGAGATGTATGGAACTAGTAACATCCTCATCAACAACAGTTTTTCTATATTCTACTTTGTAAGATACAGTAATTGAATCTTCTGAGTTTGTTCTTTTTAAAGAAGTATCAATTAAAACTGTGTTTAAGAGAGAGTCTGTACTAGCAATTTGTGATTCATCAAGGTGTAAAACTTTAGTGGCTTCATTGGTTGTATCAGCAATGTGAGATTCTTCATAATGATGATCTTCAGCCTCTTCATGAGTTCCTCCAGCAACATGAGATTCTTCATAGTGTTGGTCTTCTGTTTCTTGATGAATTTCAAACTCAAAATGAGTTCCAGCATCAGGATTCTGATGACTTTCAGCATGGTCTGTTTCTGTCTTATTTTCTGGTGACTTTGTTATCATCAGAAATTCTTCTCCTCTTGTAGGCTCTGTTTCTGATGTCTAGGACTTCTCAACTTCTTCTTCTTCTTCTGGTGAAGAAGAGCAGTTAAAGACTTCTTTGCTAGGTTCTTCTGTTGGAGTATCTGATTTGGTAAGAAGTTCTTCATGTTGTAGTCTGTATTGAGAGTCTGTTGCAATGAGCACAGTATGCTTTCTGGTAACTCAGGAACATCTTTATCTGATTCCCATCCATGATTGGCATTCCGGGCTTTCATTGTGTTTGAACTCCAGACGTCTTCCAAAATTGGAATCTCTATATTTCTTTCAGCAAAAGTTTCAGAAATAAAGATTGAAATGAACCTTGGATATGGCAGATGTGAGGTTACTCTGCCATTTTTGGTAAGGATTGATCTTTTGAGTAGGTTAAAAATTTCTGTCCCATAATCAAGTTTGAACCCAGTTATGAGTCCATACATGATTGACAGAATAGCTTGACTAACTTGATCAGCTCCTCCTATCTTTGATGTGAGGCATTTGTTCAACACTTCCATCATCACTTGCCAGAATGCTGCATTTCATTTCTTCTGACTGCTCCAATCTTGTTAATTTTCTTGTTCTTGTAACCAATCTCAATGATAAAGCTTATCAAATCTTTTCTTTTTGGAGCTTCAATGTAGTTATCAAAAACTGGAAGTTCGAGCCATTCTCTTACCCTTGCTGGAGTTAGTGTTACTGAAACATTTCCCCAAACATGAGCAGAGACTTGATTTTCTCCATCTTCACTGAAAGTGTGAATAAATTGTTGCAATAATCTTTCTGGTACTTCTCTTCCCTTGGTTAATGCTCTTGAGATTGGACATCTTATGAGATATTCTATCAAAAGTTGACATCTTTCATCATATTCTGAATGCTCTGTATTCATCAGCAAGTTGTTTTCTTTCATTGACAAAAATTTTGTGTCTTCAACAAAAGGTACATCATGTTGAACAATTGGAATGTTGAGATTTACTTCTGCCATTGCTTGATTTTGTGAGTTAGGGTTTGAGATTTGGTAATTTTGGATTTTGAGTGAAAGCAGGGGATTTCGAGGTTTGAGGTTTTGTGAGGAAGAAGGTGAGTGATTTGTGAATTTCTGCTAAGGTTTAGTTTTATAGTGAGGGTTTTAGCAGAGATGTGTGGGTTTATGGAGTTGAGGGGCATGGAACGTGGCTTGTAATAGCGGTTAAAAGGTCATTAATTACCTTTATTACCGTTAGATCGTGTTATGTAAAATGCGGTTCAGAATGTAACCGTTGGATCGTGGGTATCAAGATATTTAATGACGGTTGATCGTGTAATCGTTGTTATGCCTTCTCAACTTGTAATTTCTTCAATCATTCCAATTCTTTGAAACTGAATTTTGATTGGAGAATACTACCGGTCACATGACACCTTTCCATTCTCATGGATCCCATTTTGTTAATGGTCCAATTAGTTTTCTTCATAATATTCCTCCTTTTTCAAAGTCAAAATTCCATTCTGATGATGTCATCAGAAATTTAACATAAATCCTGTTAAAAATTTATATTTTCTTCTGATTTGAATTCTGTTGACCTTTCAAATGTGGTCAACAGAAGTCAACTATACTTCAACAGAATTTCTCAATTGAAATTCCCCCTTTACTTGTGAGCTTTTTCAACAGATTTTGAAGTTTCTATTTTGATTGAATAAAAGATATTCTAGTATTCCTTTTTTTTTCGAGATGAGAGGGAATAAGTAAGGTTTTGAAGATTTTACTTACACAGCATTTCTGAACTTCATATCTTTGTTCTGATCTTCAAGGAGTGTTGTTATGCAAAAAGATTTTCTCATTTTTTTAACATAACATTTTGTTTCATTCTTTTTGAAGATATATTACCCAGAAAATTTTTAATTTTGACAGAAACTTTTTATAACTCTTTTTCTATGTTGTCACAAGTTTCTTTGAATTTGGTTTTAGAGCAATGTTACCTGATATTTCTTCTCATTTTTCTGTTGATTTATCAGTTTTTCTGGTTATTTTAAAACTTTTCTGATGTATTTCTGATGGTTTATCAGATTTTCTGGTGAATCATCAGATTTCCTTGATTTTATCAGATATGCCATTTTAATCCCCCTAGATCTATTGTGATGTTTTTGAGCAAATATTTACTATTTCAAACAAAAAAAATTACAACTAAACAAACAAAGAGAAAAAAAACTACTCATTGTAAATACCCTTAACATACAACCAAAGGTAGGTTGTATGTCCACTGTGATTAGGTGATGGAACAAGGGAGGGAACATTCATGTTCTCTTGTAAAGCCAGCTGGGCCCTTGGGTACCAGCTTCTTACTCCTCCGAAGTCCAGCTGTCTGGTTATCACCTTGGTCACAAAGAGAGGGTAGATCAGAAAAGGTTGATAGGTGTGCATGTTTGATTCCAAATCTCTCATGAGAAACTTAGAAAAGTTGTACGGTTTCTCTTGTACAACTGCATGTACCACCTCCATCATCATGTAAGACAGCTCATTGAAGTGTCCTATCTTCTTTGAGAAGCAGGCACTGAGCTGTGTCACCAAGTACTGGAATGGTGGTACGAAGCCAGACATGTTGGTCTGTCTTGAAACATTGGGTGTTCGATAACCCATGTTCCTCAGAGTTTCTTCCAGCATTTCCCTCTTGAAGAAGGTGGTTTCTGGATGATCAGCCAGCTGGAGGACATCCCTGAGGGTTTCCTCCTTTAGGATGATCCTGAACCCCGTCACCTCGCTTTCTATCCACATGTTGGTGCCACTGAAGACGGTTTCAGCATTCCACCAAAATTCTTGAAGGAGTGCTGGGTAGATAGTGACATATGTAGATACAACATAGCCCAAAGGACTTTGCTTAATCATGTTGTACACATACCTGCAATCTTCCCATGCAGGACCTTCCAGATTAGACCTAAGTCTAAGGTTGTGATGTGTGTGAAGGGGGAGAGGAAAATGTTCAGACTTCATTTCTTTTGCCATTTTGTTTTTTTAAAAGTGAAATTTCTGAGAAAGTGGTTTTGAAGAGAAGGTTGTTTGAGATGAAGAAAGTCTTCAAGAGTTGTTAATATTTATAGATAAAAGTGATAGTTATGCCATAAATGGTATTAACAACCAAATATTTTCTTTTCCATTTCAATCTCTTCATTTAAGACGATATCTGGTGCAGAAGGTATATGGTAGAGTTCGGAGCCCCCATTTGTGAGTAGCATTGAATAACTGGGCGGCTACTTTTACAGCCCCTAATCATTTTTATGCCCCCGTGTCTCTCTATACTCTTATGAAGTATGACGTTGCATGCATTGGAAGTAGAAGAAGAAAAATTCAATTTTCTGTAAATTTTTTTCCTGTGACGGTTGATTTTCCCTGCTGTGGCTTTGATTTTATCTTTATGCAAGTTACTTTCCCCCTTTTTTATTTTTTTTATTAACAAAAAGAAAAAAAATTCAAAAACAAATTATCTGCACTAGTGTTTTTATACAAACATGAGATATGAATAAGGATGGTAAATTTATGAAGTTTTCTGTCGATCTGAGGTGATTCATATGTTTTAATAGATTTTCTAATGTTTTATCAGAATTTCTAATGATTCATCAGATTTTCTGATAATTCATCAGAATTTCTAATGATTCATCAGATTTTCTGATAATTCATCATATTTTCTGATAATTCATCAGATTGATGGATTTCTTTATCAGAAATCTGTTGTTTCATTCTTTGATTATCAGAATTTGTACCTTGATTTTCATCGGTTTGGTTTTCAGGTTGTGACTTTTTGTTTTCTGAAACATCTTCATCTTTTATGTTAACCATGCCAAGTTTGCTGATTAGAAAATTGTGTCTCTTTTCATCAAGAGGTTTTGTAAAAATGTCAGCAATTTGGTTTTCTGTTGGAACAAAGTACATTTCTATGTTACCTTTTTCAACATGATCCTTTATGAAGTGATATCTGACATCTATGTGCTTGGTTCTAGAGTGATGAACTGGATTTTCTGTAATTGCAATTGCACTCTTTGAGTCACATAGAATGGGCATCTTTGTCAGATTTACTCCATAATCCTTCAGCTGAGTTTGCATCCACAGTACTTGTGAACAACAACTTGTTGCTGCTACATATTTTGATTCAGTTGTTAATGTTGCAACACAGTTTTGTTTCTTGCTTGCCCAACATACCAACTTTTCTCCCAAGATTTGACATGCACCAGATGTGCTCTTTCTGTCAATCTTGTATCCTGCATAATCTGCATCTGTGTATGCAATTAGTTCAAGGTTTGTATCCTTAGGATACGAGAGACCAAGTTCTGATGTGCCTTTTAAATATTTAAAAACCCTTTTGACTACTTTTAAGTGAGATTCTTTAGGATTGCATTGATATCTGGCCAAAAAGCATGTAGCAAACATAATGTCTGGTCTGCTTGCAGTTAGGTATAACAATGATCCTATCATCCCCCTATAGGTTTTAATATCCACACTTTTTCCTTCTTTATCAGAATCTAGTTTGTTCCTTGTTGCCATGGGAGTTTTTGAGACTAAGCAGTTATCCAGTGAATATTTATTCAAAATTGTTTTCACATACTTAGATTGACTTAGAAATAAACCATCCATACTTTGGAGCCCAGAAGACAAGGACCTGGTGGCTGCAGATGAAAGGGCTAAGTCACTTTTTATAATGGCTCTCCCTAATGACATATTCTCTCAAGTTGATGCATGTGCATCGGCCAAAGAGATATGGGATCAGTTGGAAAATCTTTGTGAAGGAGGGGAAATGATGAAAAGAAACAAAAGAACAAACTATGTTTCCTCCTATGAGAGATTCAAAAGTTTACCAAATGAAAAACTATATGAAACATATCACAGATTTGCAAAACTTTTGAATGAGCTAAAGAAATTTGGGATTACAAAATCAAATGATGAAAGGAATATAAAATTTCTGGATGCCTTGCCTAGAGAATGGAGAAGTCTAACCATGACTTTGTCCTCTACCTTAGAACTAGGTAATATGAGTCTTCATGACTTATATAGCATTCTGGTCCCCAGAGAATATGAAATATTTGAAGAATCAAATCAGAGAGAGGGATCCTTAGCTTTAATCTCAAACTCACAAAGAACACCTACAAATGATCCACAAACCTCAAACAGTCAAAATCTAGAAAATTATGATACATCATCAGATTTTTCTGCTTTTGCTGAAGCAATTGCACTGCTCACCAAAACTTTTGAGCAGAGGTTAAGGGGAGGAAGTCAAAGATTCCAGAAAAGTGATAGAGGGAGGATGGAAGGAAGATCTAGGGATGAAGGTAGATCAAATGATAAGGGAAAGGCTGAAGTTGTATGTTACAAATGTAAACAAAAGGGTCACTATGCATCAGAGTGCAAAACCAAGAAACTAAAGGATGTTGCATACTATGAGAAGAAGCTGGAAGAAGCAAAGAAGCAACAACAAGTCAGTTTGATAGTAGGGACAGATACATGGCTGTAAGATGACTCTTCTGATGAAGAAGAAGAGATGACTAATTTCTGCCTTATGGCACTTTCTGATGAAATATCTGAAATATCAGAACAAAAGGTAAATCTAGATAATCTTGACCTTGAACACAAATTAAACAAACTCATGTCAGATTTTCTAAATCTGCAAGATAAATAGAAATCAGATAGTAAAAAATCTGATGAGTTGCAAAGAACCATGAATAAAGTTATAATTGAAAATCAGTTATTGATAGAAGAAAGCTTAGAACACAGAGCTAAAATTGAATTTTATGAAAAAGAAAGAAAAGATCTATACAAAAAAATTCATGATAATGAAATAAATGTAAAGGGTTTTCAACAAGCTAAGGAATTCATTAACTTTATTGAAGCTACACCAAAGAACAGAGGTGAGGGTTTAGGGTTTTTAAAACCAAGTGAAATTAAACCCACCACCTTTGTGAAAGCAACACATCAGATTTCTGATAAATTTACATCAGAAACTGATTCTGAATCATGCAGATCAACAAGTTCTAAGAACTCTTTTGAAATATCAAAACTCAACTTAAAAGCAAAAAGGAGTGAATCAAAACAAAAATGTTTAAAAACTCCAGAACTGATTCACTCAAGATTTCAAAATTATCTAACAATTCCATCACAAGTAGAGAAATCAGAGAATTCTGATAAAGAAACTTGTATGTGTGTTGACATACTGAAGCTTGTTCAACACCATCTCCAAAATAAAAGTTGAAAAATCTGTTCATGGCTCTGCATGCAACAGATACTCTGATGAAATTTCATCAAAAGAAGATAATCTGACTAAAATCTCATCAGAAAAAGTACCCAAGCAAGTCTGGGTACCAAAAACCCTCTAATTTTTTCATTTCAGTACATCATGTGCAGCAGATATGGTACTGCGATTCTGGAAGCTCCAAGCACATGACTGGGGACATGAGCTTACTCAGTACTTTGTTTCAAAACTGGGTAAAATGGTTAATTTTGGGAATGGAGTAAAAGGGAGGATTTTGGGGTATGGATGCATAAAGTATGGATGTTTGACCATAGAAAAGTAGCCTATGTAGAAGGCTTAAAGTACAATCTGCTGAGTTGTGGTCAATTCTGTGATAAAGGTTTTCAGGTAACCTTTTTACCATAAAAATGCTTGTTAATTGGTATGGACAGTCAATCTACTATTTTGATTTTAAAGAGGAAAATGAACATCCAAAATTATGTTTATTTTCAAAAATTAACAAAGGTAGTAGTTGGTTGTGGCACAAAAGGTTAGCCCACTTAAACTTTAAAAATTTAAGCAAATTGGCAAGCAAAGGACTGGTAAAAGGATATACCTTTCATATCCTCAAAGAAGGATAAAATTTGTGAAGCTTGTGAAATGGGCAAATCTAAAAGAAGCTCACACAAAACAATTTCTGAATCTTAAATAACACAAAATTTGGAACTTTTACATATGGATCTTTGTGGACCCATAAGCACTGAAAGATTTTCTGGGAAGAAGTATATACTTGTAATTGTAGATGATTTTTCCAGATACACATGGGTAGAGTTTTTAAGAAAGAAAAGTGAAACTCCTGATCTAATCATTAATTTTATCAGAAAAATTGAAAATCTGTTAAAATTAACAGTCAGAAGGATCAGAACAAACAATGGAACAGAATTTAAGAATTCAAAAGTTGAGAGCTTCCTTTTAAGCAAAGGAATCTCTCATGACTTTTCTGCTCCAAGATCACCCCAACAGAATGGAGTGGTAGAAAGGAGAAATAGAACCTTAGTGGAAGCAGCTAGAACAATGCTTGCTCATGCAAAACTGCCTACTCACTTTTGGGCAAAGACAATAGCAAATGCTTGTTTTACCCAAAACAGGTCCATAATTAACAAAAGACATAATAAAACACCCTACAACATTATAAATGGAAGAATTCCAAGTGTAAAATTTTTGCACACATTTGGTTGTAGATGTTTTGTTTTCAATGATTTTGAAAGTCTTGAGAAATTTGACAGAAAAGCATAAAAGGGTATTTTTCTTGGTTATTCAATGTCCTCAAAAGCTTATAGAATTTTTATTCTAAACACAAGGACAATCAGAGAAAGTTTGTATGTATCTTTTGATGATTCATCAGAAACAGAAGTTTCTGATGAATATATGAAGGAAAAAAACCTTTCTGATAAACAAGAAAAACTTGAACATCTTTTTGAAATGATAACAGAAGATTTCCTAGAACATGATCAATCTATCACAAACAAATCTATAGATAATTCATGTACTAACCCTGCAGAACAAATGGAAAATGTATCAGAAACCTTGAATCAGAATACTGTTAGGAAACTTTATTTGTAAGTATTGAAGAAAATCCAAATCAGTTTCATCTATGAAGAAGATGAAGTCCTGAAGATCAAATAACAAGAAGAAGACCGGATAGGGCAACTGAAAAGAATAAACATCTACTTCAAAGAATCAGAAGTTGATCAAGAACTATAGAAGATTATCAGAAAAAGGCCATTCTGTTGGATTAGATGATATTTCTGATGAAATATCATCAGTTTCTGGCAAAACTGATCATCAGACTTTCTGATGATTTGTTCACCAGAATTTCTGATGAAGTGGTTATCAGAAATTCTTATATAACCCCACTTGTCTGAAATGAGTTATACCTGCCACAATAACCGAAGCAACTTAACATTATTGGATATCATGATGACAAAGGCAACTTGATTATTGGATTCAATGAATATGTAAAGAAGCTACTTTTTGCAGGACATATACATGAATAAACAAATGTTTATTCATGTATCCAGGCCTTTTATAAATAGAAGGCTCATCAAGCAAAGGACAATGATTTAAGCCAAGCATTTAATACATACAACAAAAACTCCATTGTCCTTTCACCACATAATTACACAAGTATTCATTTGTAATAGATAATAATTTTTCAATCACCTTGTAAACCATTTTGTTTCAAAGTGATATAAACTTGAAAATTCTGTAAGTCTTGTTTCTTGAAAGTCTGATTTCTATTTCCGCACACTATTTTCATATTTGTTGAAATCACTTGCCATATTACGTGAAAAGAAGTTTTTAAGTCCAAACTGGGACCAACAAAGATATACTAGGTTTTTTTTCGGTCACGCGTTGCGGCGAAATGGAGCAAATGATAATGTAAAACAAACGTTATCTGAAAATGTAGCATGTTGTTTAGAAAGCCAAGCCGGTAGAATCGATTCAGTTTATCATGGTGTCAGTCTATGATAGCAAATAAATACTTTATTTTTGGATTCGTTTTTAATAAAACTTATATTAATCGAGGGTAAAAATTAAGCTCAACTACGTATTTAAGTTTTTAGAAAAAAAAATTAACGAACATAAGTTATTAAAGAAATATCATATTAATTGATAAAGTAAAGATAGATTTAAAAAAAGAAAAAAAATATTATTAAAAACAAAATAAATGATAAAGGAAATATGGTTTTAGAAAAGGAAAAAATAAAAATACGTTAAAAGCTAAAAGTAAATAGAAAAAAAATATATTATGTTAATAAATGATAAAGAAAATATGGTTTTAGAAAAGGAAAAATAAATATACGTTAAAAGCTAAAAGTAAATAGGAAAAAAATTATAATATGTTAAAAGTCAAAAGTAAATATTAAAAAAACATATTAATATAATAAAATATTAAAAAGCTATATATTATTTTCAATTTGAATTTACTATTTATGGTCCTTCGAAAACTATATATATAAAATTGAGTGAGATGCTTTCAAATTCTCAATAGAGTAAACTGTCAAAATCGTCCCTAAGGTTTGGCCAATTTTGTCAGATTCATCCAAAATACTTTTTTTCCTCACCTGAACTACTGAGGTTTATAAATTGTTGTCAAATCCATTCAAATCTTTAACACCATGAAATTCAACGTTAAATGAGAGGAATACTTGTCATTTCGCTTGGATTTTAAATTTATTCTTTTATCTTTATTTAATTAATTCCCCCCTTTTAAACACAATATATTAAACCATAAAATCCATACGAACGCACAAGATCACTGTTGTAAGATTAAATATATTATGTTTAATATTTAATCTATAGCCATTATAATCATTTACATAATATAGATCAAAATATATAATAACCTATTAATTAATTAGTTGGTAATTGTTGATGGACCGTATTACCCTTATTAACTAATTAGGTTTCCTCATGGGTGCTTATATAAGGAGAATTATGTAGAGGTCAAAAGGTTACACACTAAGACAGATAACCTAATAACCATAACATCATCATCATCGACCTCCCTCTCCCATAACCGATTCCCTTGTCGGTTTTCTTAGTCACCATCATTAGTCAGCACCCTAAGGAGGAATCAGACCACACTGACAATTATGTCGAACTCGATGGCATCATCTATCACTGGATTCTCCACTGCACTGTCTTCTATAACAGGTATGTTTTTCATGTTTTCCATTATGATTAAATAGAACTGATCCAACATGTGGTATCAGAGCATATGTTGATTAGTCAGTTCTATTTTGTATCCATGAATCTGGAATAAAACTGGAAAACAGGATTTGAAAACCCTAATAAAAATTCGGTTTTATCATCCGAGATTCCATCTCGGATCTGTTCAATACATCTCAGATCATATGTACTGTTCCGAAATCATAATGAGTAACTATTTGATTAAATGTTCAATAAATTTCCAGATTTCGGATATAGGGTTTAAGCTTAATTTTTTAGGGTTCATCATGTTCTTAGTTAAAATTCGAAATTTCCTTTATGATTTGGAATATGATTGAATTGTTAAATGTTTTCCTAATTTTGATCTATTTTTTCTAATAAGGATTTTCGAAATCTGTTAAAAGGATAAACAGATTATGATTTCGAAATTTTATGATAAACATATATCAATGTTATAACAGGAAACTCTATCACAATTCCTAAGATTTTGAATTTTCAGTTATGATTTCGCATTAACAGCTGTAACAGCTTGCAGAACACATTACGGATGATCATTACGGATGATCATTCCGGATGAACATTGTTCGCCCATTACGGATCAGCAACCGTCTGATCATTCTGGATGAACATTGTTCGCCCATTACGGATCAGCAACCGTCTGATCATTCCGGATGAACATTGTTCGCCCATTACGGATTAGAACTGACCATTTCGGATGAATCTCGGACTAAGCATTACCATCCGAAATCATCCGAAATCCATCACGGATCATCAAGAACTGACCATTTCGAATGAATCTCGGACTAAGTATCATCATCCGAAATCATCCGAAATGACTCGACTTACGCGTCTTGGACACATCCGAAATCATTCGAAATCATCCATTTCGGATAGTCCGAAATGATTCGAAATTAGTCATTTCGGATGAATCCAAGACATGATTCATCCGAAATCATGAATGTTCATAAAATTTGGCAGTTAATGTGAACTAAAATTTGGCTCGGGGCTCCGCCCCGAACCCCGTGCGGGGGCACGCTGTCCCCCTGCACCCCAGCGAACTCACCGCGAAGTTCGATCCGCGCTAACGGGTGGTTTGCTATTAAATAATTGGTTTTTGTAATTACTTAATTAGTTAATCAGAATCAGATAATGTTTTACAAAACCAAAATGGCTTAACTTGAATGAGTTTTGATGTATCATTTCTGGCCAAAGCTGACCTGATATATCTACTTATCATTCAAGTATTACGAAAGCTATGTTAAATGTGCATCATAAACATGAATGTCTTAATATCTGGCCAAAGCTGATTTAATTCTTTCATAGATGGCATAGTTAACAAGTGCATAACTAAAGTGATTGTCTCAATTTCTGGCCAAAGCTGATTTGTTACAACCACTTTGCACATATGCTTAAATGATTACACTTCTGGCCAAAGCTGATTTGTCTTCGTTTAAGTAGAATTTTAACTAAGTCTATTATTTTGATGTTAGTAATAGACAATATCACAACTTCATAATGTAAAATGGTCATTATTTATGTCTGCCTTAGTTTAACATGCCCTTAGATCACATTAGAACTTCTTCCTAAGTATCATAACCTGCTCATCATATTTCCACTATCAGCACCAAATCTGGGGATTCCACCTTTGACTGGTGATAACTTTGCTGCATGGAAGGATGCCCTCATGCTTACACTTGGATTGTTGGACTTTGATTATGCTCGAAGAGAGAATAAGCCAGCGGACCTTACCACTCAAAGTACTGCTGCTGAGCAGATAGTTCATGAAAAATGGACTAGGTGTAACCGCATGTCTCTCATGTTCATGAAGCAGTCCATCAGTAATGCAATCAGAGGAGCCATTCCTGATTCTGAAGATGCTAAAACCTACTTGGAACATGTGGAGGCGCAGTTTAAAGGGACGTCTAAAGCACACGCTAGTACCCTTATCCTCAAGCTGGTGACAACTAAGTATGATGGGAGGAGCGGCATTTGCGAGCACATCATGATGATGAATGACATGGCCAATAAGCTGAAGGGGCTGGAAATGGAGATCAGTGATAGTTTCCTTGTTCATTTTATCATCACTTCGCTTCCTTCATCTTTTGAAGCATTCAAGATCAATTACAACACTCAGAAGGACAAATGGACGATGAGTGAGCTGGTCGCTATGTGCGTACATGAGGAAGAGTGTATGACAATGGATCGCCCTATTGATGTTGCTAACTTCACCACCTCCAACTCTAAGAAACGGAAGAACAATCATCAGAGAAAGGATGCTTCAAAAGTCCAAAGGCCTAATCCTAATACAAGTGCACCATCCAGCTCTAAGAACTCCTTAGGCAGAATCCACTGTAAGTTCTGTAAAAAGGCAGGACATATGCAGAAGGAATGCCCTGACTTTAAGGAGTGGCTGGCTAAGAAAGGTAACGATTATTTTGTGATACTTGAGTCCTATAATTTAAGTGTTCCTGCTAATTCTTGGTGGTTTGATTCTGGTTCTATGGTTCATGTTACCAATTCAACTCAGGGATTCCTTTCAATCCGGAAGCTGGAAAGAAACCAAAGAACGCTTAAGGTTGGGGATGATCGAGAATTAGAAGTGAAGGCCATTGGGACATTACAATTAGTTATGAAAACTGGTTTATGTATTAAACTTTATGATACCTTATATGTTCCTGAGGTAACTCAGAACCTTGTATCAGGACCAAAGTTAGACATGGACGGTTTTATTGTTTCCCATGGTCATCGCAAACTCTCTATCCTCTATGATTCTGTTCTTTATGGTACTGGTATTCTGGATGGTGGTCTCTATAGATTAGAACTAGATGATGGCTTTTCCAAATCTTGGTTGTCATATAACATTAATGAATCACTCACAAAGATGAAAGAGAAACGAGACTTAGAGACTTCATCCATGTTGTGGCATCAGCGTTTAGGCCACGTTTCAAAAGAACGATTAAATCGTCTTGTAAAGGATGAAGTCTTACCTCCTCTCGATTTCTCTGATTTTGGAACATGTGTCAAATGTCTTAAAGGTAAAATGACATTAGCGAATAAGAAAGGTGCCACTAGGAGTTCTAATTTATTAGAACTCATTCACACTGACATTAGTGGTCCCTACCAAATCGCTGGCATAACAGGACATACTTCATTTATCACTTTCATTAATGATTATTCTCGTTACATGTACTTGTATCTAATTAAGGAGAAATCAGAATCTCTTACAACTTTTAAAGATTACAAGGCTGAAGTTGAAAAGCAATTAGATCGTCAGATTAAAGTTGTGAGATCAGATAGAGGCGGTGAATATTATGGAAGACATACTGATGTGGGACAAGCTCCTGGTCCATTTTATGAGTTTTGTAAGGGCTAGGGGATTGTGAACCAATACACCATGCCTGGTACACCTCAGCAGAACGGTGTCGCTGAACGAAGAAATCGTACCCTTATGAACATGGTGCGTAGTATGTTAGCCAACACTAATTTACCATTATTCCTCTAGACTGAAGCGTTAAAAGTAGCTATTCATATACTCAATAGAGTTCCTTCTAAGTCTGTCCCTAAAACTCCTTATGAACTTTGGACAGGAAGGAAACCGAGTCTTAAATATATGAAAGTATAGGGCTGCATTGCTGAAGCAAAACTTTACAATCCTTTCCTAAGGAAACTTGACCCTAAAACAATTACCTGTTTCTTTATCGGGTATCCTGATAACTCTAAGGGTTATCGTTTCTATTGTCCTTCTCATGTCACCCGTATTGTTGAAACCAATCGTGTTGCGTTCCTGGAGGATTTCAAGGTCAGTGGGAGCAGTACCAACCCTTACGAAGAACTGCAAGAAGTACAAGACGCGGGGGGGAGAGACTCGTCGCTTACCATTACTCTGATTACTCCTCTTGTACCCAATGCAACTACTACACCTGAAGCTACTGCACCAACCCCAAATTTACCTCCACAATCAGAACCCATTATACCTCATGATGAAGGCACATCAAACGCTCAAAACCAAGACAACGTTGAACCCGATAGTCTACTCAGGAGGTCATCTAGGCAAAGAAGGCCTACTAATTGGGATGATTATGTTAGCTACCTGACTGAAATGGATCCCGGAAAGCTCAATGATCCTATCTCTTACAATGAAGCCATTAGCAGTGATCAGTCTTCTGAATGGAATAAAGCAATGATTGAAGAGCTTGAATCCATGAAGAAAAATGACGTTTGGGATTTGGTAGAATTACCCAATGGTGTGAAACCCGTAGGATGTAAATGGGTGTTCAAAACAAAACTGGATCCGAATGGGAACGTTGAACGCTACAAAGTGAGATTGGTTGCAAAGGGCTACACTCAGAAAGATGGAATTGATTATCAAGAGACGTTTTCACCTGTCTATCGTAAAGATTCATTAAGGATCGTTATGGCCCTAGTAGCTCATTTTGATTTAGATTTACATCAGATGGACGTTAAAACCGCTTTCCTTAACGGAGACTTGGACGAAGATGTTTACATGAAACAACCTGAAGGCTTTAAACCTGAAGGTCAGGAGCATATAGTCTGTAAGTTGAAGAAATCCATTTATGGGTTAAAACAAGCATCACGTCAGTGGTACCTCAAGTTTGATGAAGTCATAAAGAAACAAGGTTTTATGAAGAATCAAGTGGATCAATGCACCTACCTCAAGATGAGTGGGAGCAACTTTACTATACTTGTCCTTTTATGTAGATGATATTCTATTGGTAAGTAATAGTTTAGACATGTTGCATGAGTCGAAGCGGTTATTCTCGAATAACTTCGACATGAAGGATCTTGGAGATGCTTCTTACGTCATTGGCATCGAAATTCACCGAGATAGACACAAAGGGATCTTAGGATTGTCCCAAAAGGATTACATAGATCGTGTCCTTACACGTTACAACATGCAACAGTGCAAACCCTCGGTCGCTCTAGTAGTTAAGGGAGATGTTTTCGGTTCATTTCAGTATCCGACGACAGAGGTTGAGAAGGAGCAAATGAGCCAGATACCTTATGCGTCAGTAGTCGGGAGCCTAATGTATGCTCAAGTCTGTACTCGCCCAGATATCGCTTATATTGCTGGAATGCTAGGCCGTTATCAGACTAATCCTGGCCTAGATCACTGGAAAGCAGCTAAGAAGGTACATCGATATCTGCAAGGGACGAAAGACTATAAACTGACTTATAAAAGAAGTGATCATTTAGAAGTGCTGGGCTATTTTGATTCTGACTTTGCCAAGTGCAAAGATGACAAGAAATCCACTTCGGGCTATATCTTTATGTTAGCAGGCGGCCCTATCTCATGGAAGAGTCATAAACAACAGTTGACCACAACTTCCACAATGATGGCAGAGTACATTGCTGTTTATAACGCAACCTGTCATGGAATGTTGCTTAGAAATCTGATCACTGGACTCAAAATCGTTAATTCCATTTCTCGACCATTGAAGCTTTATTATGATAATTCAGTTGCCGTTAGTTTCTCGAACAGTAACCGTTCGACTGGAGTTGGTTTATATCTCGATACAAAATATTTGTTCGTACGAGAACGAGTTGAGGAAAATAATCTTTGTATCGAGTATATTAGTACTAAAGATATGCTTGCGGATCCGATGACTAAAGGTCTCCCTCCTAAGGTTTACGAAGAACATGTTCGGAATATGGGATTTAGTAAAGACCTTATTTAAGCATGTTGTACTAGCTTATGTTTTATGATTAATGCAATTTCCTCAGTTTGATTTTGTATGTCTCTTAGAATATGTTCAACCGGTATGATGGCATATAGACAAATGAAGTTACAAATTAAACAAAGGGCTTATGCGTATTTTGATCAGGACGATTAGGTTTTAAATTAAGGGTATAGTATGACTATTGGGGGTCCTGAGTCGCATAATGATTCAACGGCTGTATTTCTCTGCTATAGTACTTGTTTAAGGCTAAAATGAGTGTTAACTCCTGATCAGGCTTATCTAATACTCATAGTAAATGATTACTCGGCTAAGTGGGAGAATGTAAAATTAAATATATTATGTTTAATATTTAATCTATAGCCATTATAATCATTTACATAATATAGATCAAAATATATAATAACCTATTAATTAATTAGTTGGTAATTGTTGATGGACCATATTACCCTTATTAACTAATTAGGTTTCCTCCTGGGTGCTTATATAAGGAGAATTATGTAGAGGTCAAAACGTTACACACTAAAACAGATAACCTAATAACCATAACATCATCATCATCGACCTCCCTCTCCCATAACCGATTCCCTTGTCGGTTTTCTTAGTCACCATCATTAGTCAGCACCCTAAGGAGGAACCAGACCACACTGACAATTATGTCGAACTCGATGGTGTGACAACTCTCAAATTTACATGTATTCCGTACAAATTATTAATGATAATTAAAGTGTCTGACGACTGCGTGGAATTACTTAACTGCTTTCTGATATCTGTGTTATGTTCACACGTATTTGTTACTATACCAATAGTATACAGATAAGTCACTAAATAGTCCGTTATATTTTCCTAAGTGTTAGAAAGTAAAAACGTTACAAAATATATATGTAGGACGCTTCACGGATTAATTAAGCGGTTTAACGGAACAGTATCGAACCGAACAACCGGACTTTACCCGGAACATGAAAATATTATTATTTTCACTATTTATATTTTTCTGAGCCGGTAAGGGTCTCCGTACACCCTAACACCCGCGTTAATGCATAACACTCTAGTAACTAATATTAAAATCCTAACTAACTAACTAATACTTGGAGAATAGTTGGAAATGAACCGGGTAACCCCCCCCCCCCCCCCCCCCAACCGAAACCGTCCCCCTAGGGGACACACTTTGTACTTATTGATTTGTTTAATCTTCTTGTCTAATATCTATTAGACATATAGTCCAATGGGTAATATACTTGGAAATTGTCTATAAGTTAGAAGTTTAACACAAGATAATCATTCCATCACTTAACCAACAACACCACTCCTCTCTCTCTCTTTCTCTCTAGAAAGCTCACGGCCAAACACCCCTATATCATCCATCATATTTTCAATTTGGATCTTCATATTCCAAGTCCATACAAGTGTCGAGGATCGCGTATTAGGAAGCTTGGTGCAAACGGAACGCGAAGGACCTCATTCTATTGCTTTTATCCACTCGATTTTCGACTAGAATCTCCCCTAGCCTCGAGCTAGTAGTAAGTGACTCTAAACCTCTTCTTGATCTTGTCTAGAGTGGTTAATAAAAGTTTCGTCGGTTAAAAATTACGAACATATAAGATCAAAGTCTAAAAGTTTACTAAAGTGATGAACAAGGTGGTTAATGGATGAATATGTGTGTAAATCATGTAGATCTTGTGTGGTTATGATGATTGGGTAATTATCTGATGCTTTACTGAATGATATTAGTATATGATGTTGTTGTGGTCACTAAACTCGTTAACGGAATCGATCGAACATGATTTAGATGGTTAAACACTTTAAATCAGAATCTGTCTAACTTTTACAGCCCACTTCTGTTGGCTGTAAACAGGTCTTAACCTCAACGAAAAATCGATATTTTGAATCTAAAATATGTTATTATGAAATACGGTTCTAATGGCACCGGAATCGTAATTTTTGGACTCCGTTTACTATTTTTAAAGTGTTAATTTGTAACAGCTACTTAAGCTGAATTTTGACAGCAATAAATGGGTGTCGTACTTTCAGTCATAACCTGAGTTTTGTGATGAATCGGACCATGAAAATTCTACTGTAGATGATAACTGAAGTATTTGTAATTACCCCACTGGAATTTCACAAATCGGACTTACGAAGAATTTTTAATAAATTGTTTCGTGGACTGTGGTCAGAAATACATAAATCTGAGTTCAGTCCCGAATATGAATTTTTATAAAATATTGGTGATGAACCGGACCCCGATATTTTAACACAATAAAATATGGAATGTTTGTGACATTCTATAAAAATTTGGGAATTTTTGGAATAATCTAACTATTTTATTTAAATGACCGAAAACAGCCGGTTTTGAGTATTAATGCCGAATTGACATAAGTTGTGACTTGTTTGTCTAAATGTCGAGTATGCTATCTGTGAATGATTTAACATGTTATATATGTTATGTGCATTATCGTATGTTTGATTTTGAGTGGGGAATGGACGGGAAACTTAGATGGGCATAAACCGTTACAGTGATGCATGTTATGTGATAGATACGTGTAGGAACTTTGTGTTCTATTGGAAAGCCACTAAATGACTAACTGGTAAATCATACTAGGACGTGATTGACCGACCTTGACTGTTAGCTATATTGAGAATCTAACCGAGCAAACCGAGGTGAGTTCACACCCTTACTAAGGCATGGGATTCCCGGTGGTTGGGAATGGGATTGAATAACTACTCGTACTATCACTCTATTTATATTACCAACACTACTAGACTACCTACTACTGTCCTCGGATTGAGAAGGGCACGTACGTAAAACCTACGTACACTCACTACTGTCCTCAGATGAGAAGGGCACGTACGTAAAACCTACGTACACTCACACTCACTACTGTCCTCGGATGAGAAGGGCACGTACGTAAAACCTACGTACACTCACACTCACTACTGTCCTCGGATGAGAAGGGCACGTACGTAAAACCTACGTACACTCATACTTAACACCGTCCTCGGATTGGGAAGGACTCTTATGGATACGCCTAGTCTAGTAACATACATAATGGGATGCCCCCACTAAATATCGTAAAGGTTTGGGAATCAAGAACAATGGGTAATACTTGGTTATGAAACGAACTTCCGATTCCTGATACGAACTCATTAACTAAACAACCAAACGTGAACTCACTCAACTTTTTTGTTGACTAGTTGTTACATGCCTTACAGGTCGCTAAATGCTTGGAGCTTGCACGGGGAAGGAGTCGTTGTGGAACATGGGTTGTTATATCCCATACTTAATAATTGAACTTTATAAACCTATGGAACTTATGTTTGAGACTTTAAACTTATGAACTGTGAACTTATGTTTTGAACTCACGTTTACGCTTCTGCTGTTTAAACCAAACAAGGTTAACTAGCTTTGGTCACCAATCGTATTATGTTTGGTTTTATTTACTTAATTGAATTGTTCAATATGATTAGTGGCTCGATCCTGGTCACGTCACGCCTCCAAGCGGTGATACCCCGCATGGTGGATTTTGGGGGTGTGACAGATTGGTATCAGAGCCATTGGTTATAGAGAACTTGGTTTTAATAAGGGAAAAGTTTTCATTAAAACCAGACTATAACCTGTATAGTGCTCAACGATCCACAACGACGCTTCGCTCCACGTGCAAGACTCGACACCATAAGTGGTATGATTATGTTATATTGTCGGTTAGATAGTTCTCACTGTGCATTAGATAACGTGATAATTGCTATTTGAACCTTGTGTGCTTACTCTCTAATGTCGTCCCACACTTACACACTTTCGCGACACTTTCCTCACTTACGTTGCTTCATTATGAAGATCATGAGCGGACGCGAAGGACGTATCAACCTCACTCAAGCCCAGTTGACGGCTTTGATCAACGAACGAGTTGCGGAGGCACTCGCAGCTAACCCTGCAGGAGGTCAACATGCTCAACCTCCTGTGTGCACATTCAAGACGTTCATGGACTGTCGACCTACCACTTTCAGTGGCACCGAAGGAGCAGTGGGCCTTCTTCACTGGTTTGAAAATCTTGAGACAGTTTTCGAGATGTGCGAATGCCCCGAAGACCGTAGGGTGAAATATGCTACCGGAACACTTGAAGGAGCTGCGTTAACCTGGTGGAAGGCACAGGTTCAACTACTAGGACTGGCAGTTGCTAATGCCATGCCCTGGAATGGTTTCAAAGAGCTGATCAAAGAGGAGTACTGTAGTCGGGATGACATCCACAAGCTAGAAGTGGAATTTTACAATCTGAAGATGACAGGATCTGAGATTGAGGCGTATACCAAGAGGTCGAATGAACTGGCCATCCTGTGCCCAACTATGGTGGACCCTCCCATCAAACGTATTGAGCTTTACCTCAAGGGCCTTGCACCAGCGATTCAAAGTCATGTGACTTCAGCCAACTTGGGTACCATCCAGCAAGTCGTCAAATTGGCTCATCGTCTCACCGACCAGGCAGTGGAACAAAACAGACTACCCAAGCGTATTGGTGCTGCTACTTCTGATGCACCTACCGACAACAAACGAAAATGGGATGGGAATTCCGGCAAAGGCTCTGCCTCTGTTCAGTCTCAGTCTCAGCAACGAAGGACTGAGGACCATAGGAGCCCTGGTCAGCACTTTTCTGGTAGTCAAGGGCAGGGTGGATATCGAGGAAACCACCCAAAGTGCAACAAATGCAACAGACACCACAGTGGTCAGTGCAACAAGGGACACTGTCAGAGGTGTCTCAAGATGGGTCATGAAGCCAAGGATTGCAGGAGCCCACGGCCTACGAATCAGAATCGTCAGCAGCAACAGCAAGCACCGCAGAATCAGCAACAGCAACAGGGCAACAAGGGATGCTTTCAGTGTGGTGCTGAAGGTCACTTCAAGAGACACTGCCCGCAGTTAAATCAGAATCAGAATCACAACCAAGGAAACGGGAACAATAATGGGGGCAACAATGGAGGAAACAATGATGGCAACGGTGCCAGGGGTCGTGTGTTCGTGATTGGTCAGGGAGAAGCAAGGAACGATCCCAACGTGGTGATGGGTAAGTTTCTTCTTGACGACTTCTTCGTTACTGTTTTATTCGATTCGGGTGCCGATACTAGTTATGTGTCCGTGAAAGTTAGCCAAATTCTTAAGCGCACCCCAACACTCCTGAACACCAAACACACGGTAGAACTAGCTAACGGTAAAAGTCTTGAAGCCACACACATAGTTAAAGGTTGTAACCTCGTCTTAGCTGGTCAGACTTTCCCTATCGATCTTGTTCCTATCACACTTGGTAGTTTCGACGTCGTTATTGGGATGGATTGGTTATCTCATCATCAAGCGGAGATTGTTTGCAAGGAGAAAATCATCCGCATTCCTCGTTCTGATAAAGAACCCCTCGTGATTCGTGGCGACAAGAGTGGTGCTGTCGAAGGCATCATCTCTTTCCTTAAGGCCCAGAAGTGTTTGCGAAAGGGCCACACTGCCATTTTAGCACTCGTTACTGACACATCCACGGAAGAGAAGAGAATTGAAGACATTCCTATTGTGCGCGAATTTCCCGAGGTATTTCCTGAGGAATTACCTGGTCTTCCTCCTCATCGCCAAGTTGAGTTCCAAATCGAGCTAGCTCCTGGAGCAGCGCCAGTAGCTCGAGCACCATATCGTCTAGCCCCATCAGAACTCGAAGAACTGTCCACACAACTACAAGAACTCTTGGAAAAGGGTTTTATACGTCCTAGCTCTTCACCCTGGGGAGCTCCAGTCTTGTTCGTGAAGAAGAAAGACGGTACCTTCAGGATGTGTATTGACTATCGCGAGCTCAACAAGGTGACTGTGAAGAATCGTTATCCTCTTCCACGTATTGACGATTTATTTGACCAGTTGCAAGGGTCGAGCTATTACTCCAAGATTGATTTGAGATCGGGATACCATCAGCTGAGAGTCCGAGATGAGGACGTCTCCAAAACAGCATTCAGAACTCGTTACGGCCATTACGAGTTTCTGGTTATGCCATTCGGGCTGACGAATGCACCGGCAGTCTTCATGGATCTCATGAACCGAGTGTGCAAGCCTTACCTGGATAAGTTCGTTATTGTGTTCATCGATGATATCCTGATCTATTCTAAGAGTCAGGAGGAACACGAGCAGCATCTACGACTTATGCTGGAACTTCTTCGAAAAGAACGGTTGTATGCCAAGTTTTCGAAATGTGATTTCTGGCTTCGCGAAGTCCACTTTCTAGGCCACGTGGTAAACAAGGACGGAATTCATGTGGATCCATCTAAGGTTGAATCGATCAAGAACTGGCCCGCACCCCGCACACCAACAGAAATCCGCCAATTCTTGGGTTTGGCCGGATATTACAGAAGGTTTATAAAAGATTTCTCCAAGATTGCGCAACCTCTCACTTCACTGACTCAGAAGGGCGTCATCTATCGTTGGGGTGATGCACAGGAGTCCGCGTTTCAACATCTAAAGGATAGACTTTGTAGCGCGCCTATCCTCTCATTGCCAGAAGGCACCGATGATTTCGTGGTTTATTGCGACGCTTCCATCCAAGGACTTGGTTGCGTATTGATGCAACGTGACAAGGTCATTGCCTACGCATCGCGCCAACTTAAAGTTCACGAAAGAAACTACACAACTCACGATCTGGAGCTGGGAGCAGTTGTATTCGCACTTAAGATATGGAGACATTACCTGTACGGTACAAAGTGCACCATTTACACCGACCACAGGAGTCTCGAGCATATCTTCAAGCAAAAAGAGTTAAACATGCGACAACGCCGATGGGTCGAACTCTTGAATGATTACGAATGCGCTATCAAGTATCATCCGGGCAAAGCCAATGTTGTGGCTGACGCCCTCAGTCGAAAGGATACTTTACCTAAGCGTGTACGAGCATTACAGCTAACCATCCAGTTTAACCTTCCTGCTCAGATTCGAGATGCCCAGGTCGAAGCATTGAAAGCAGAAAACATCAGGGCTGAGTCCCTACGAGGATCGAGGCAGCGGCTAGAACAAAAGGGAGACGGTGCCTACTATGTTAACGGACGCATCTGGGTTCCATTTTATGGCAACTTACGCGAGCTTGTGATGGATGAAGCACATAAGTCTCGTTATTCGGTACATCCTGGTTCGGATAAAATGTACCACGATCTCAAGACTACGTACTGGTGGCCTGGCATGAAAGCCCACATAGCAACCTACGTTAGTAAGTGCTTGACTTGTGCGAGAGTCAAGTCTGAATATCAGAAACCATCAGGCCTACTTCAACAACCGGAGATCCCGAAATGGAAATGGGAGCAAATTTCCATGGATTTCGTTACTGGCCTGCCCAGATCTCAACGCGGAAACGATACCATTTGGGTGATCGTAGATCGACTGACCAAGTCTGCACATTTTCTGGCCATCAAAGAAACGGATAAGTTTTCTACTCTTGCAGACATTTATCTAAAGGAAGTAGTGTCAAGGCACGGGGTGCCAATCTCTATTATATCTGATCGTGACGCGCGTTTTACTTCTGAACTGTGGCAAGCAATGCACAAGTCCTTTGGCTCACGTTTAGATATGAGCACCGCTTATCACCCACAGACGGATGGGCAATCGGAACGCACCATCCAAACCTTGGAAGACATGCTTAGGGCATGCGTAATCGACTTCGGCAATGGCTGGGAGAAGCACCTCCCGCTAGTGGAGTTCTCATATAACAACAGCTACCACACCAGCATCCAAGCCGCTCCGTTTGAGGCATTGTACGGACGCAAATGCCGATCGCCTCTCTGTTGGGCAGAAGTTGGTGACAGCCAAATCACTGGCCCAGAACACGTGGTAGATACCACCGAGAAAATTGCTCAGATACGACAGCGAATGGCGGCAGCTCGTGACCGTCAGAAACGCTATGCTGATGAGGGAAGAAAACCACTCGAGCTCCAGGTTGGGGATCGAGTGCTACTCAAAGTCTCACCTTGGAAAGGTGTAGTCCGCTTTGGCAAACGAGGCAAACTCAATCCGCGTTATGTCGGACCGTTCAAAGTCATTGAGAAAATTGGCCAAGTCGCCTACAGGTTGGATCTACCTGAAGAACTCAGCGGAGTTCACAACGTATTCCACGTATCAAATCTGAAGAAGTGTCTGTCAGATGAGCCCTTCATAGTTCCTCTCAAGGAACTCACAATCGACGACCAGCTGCGATTCGTCGAGGAACCAGTAGAGATTACTGATCGAGATGTTAAGATTCTCAAGCACAGAAGAATACCTCTCGTTCGAGTTCGTTGGAATGCTCGTCGTGGCCCAGAGTATACCTGGGAATGAGAAGACCAAATGAAACTCAAGTACCCCCAGCTGTTTAAGAAAAACGCAACCACTACTGAGGCTGAAGCTACCGCAGAATTTCGGGACGAAATTCCAAACCAACGGGGGGATGATGTGACACCCCAGGAAAATCAGGAAAACCACGCAACTTAACTAGCTTCCTCAGTAACCACGCGCTAAATTTCGGGACGAAATTCTCTTAACAGGGGGAGAATGTGACAACTCTCAAATTTACATGTATTCCGTACAAATTATTAATGATAATTAAAGTGTCTGACGACTGCGTGGAATTACTTAACTGCTTTCTGATATCTGTGTTATGCTCACACGTATTTGTTAATATACCAATAGTATACAGATAAGTCACTAAATAGTCCGTTATATTTTCCTAAGTGTTAGAAAGTAAAAACGTTACAAAATATATATGTAGGACGCTTCACGGATTAATTAAGCGGTTTAACGGAACAGTATCGAACCGAACAACCGGACTTTACCCGGAACATGAAAATATTATTATTTTCACTATTTATATTTTTCTGAGCCGGTAAGGGTCTCCGTACACCCTAACACCCGCGTTAATGCATAACACTCTAGTAACTAATATTAAAATCCTAACTAACTAACTAATACTTGGAGAATAGTTGGAAATGAACCGGGTAACCCCCCCCCCCCCCCAACCGAAACCGTCCCCCTAGGGGACACACTTTGTACTTATTGATTTGTTTAATCTTCTTGTCTAATATCTATTAGACATATAGTCCAATGGGTAATATACTTGGAAATTGTCTATAAGTTAGAAGTTTAACACAAGATAATCATTCCATCACTTAACCAACAACACCACTCCTCTCTCTCTCTTTCTCTCTAGAAAGCTCACGGCCAAACACCCCTATATCATCCATCATATTTTCGATTTGGATCTTCATATTCCAAGTCCATACAAGTGTCGAGGATCGCGTATTAGGAAGCTTGGTGCAAACGGAACGCGAAGGACCTCATTCTATTGCTTTTATCCACTCGATTTTCGACTAGAATCTCCCCTAGCCTCGAGCTAGTAGTAAGTGACTCTAAACCTCTTCTTGATCTTGTCTAGAGTGGTTAATAAAAGTTTCGTCGGTTAAAAATTACGAACATATAAGATCAAAGTCTAAAAGTTTACTAAAGTGATGAACAAGGTGGTTAATGGATGAATATGTGTGTAAATCATGTAGATCTTGTGTGGTTATGATGATTGGGTAATTATCTGATGCTTTACTGAATGATATTAGTATATGATGTTGTTGTGGTCACTAAACTCGTTAACGGAATCGATCGAACATGATTTAGATGGTTAAACACTTTAAATCAGAATCTGTCTAACTTTTACAGCCCACTTCTGTTGGCTGTAAACAGGTCTTAACCTCAACGAAAAATCGATATTTTGAATCTAAAATATGTTATTATGAAATACGGTTCTAATGGCACCGGAATCGTAATTTTTGGACTCCGTTTACTATTTTTAAAGTGTTAATTTGTAACAGCTACTTAAGCTGAATTTTGACAGCAATAAATGGGTGTCGTACTTTCAGTCATAACCTGAGTTTTGTGATGAATCGGACCATGAAAATTCTACTGTAGATGATAACTGAAGTATTTGTAATTACCCCACTGGAATTTCACAAATCGGACTTACGAAGAATTTTTAATAAATTGTTTCGTGGACTGTGGTCAGAAATACATAAATCTGAGTTCAGTCCCGAATATGAATTTTTATAAAATATTGGTGATGAACCGGACCCCGATATTTTTACACAATAAAATATGGAATGTTTGTGACATTCTATAAAAATTTGGGAATTTTTGGAATAATCTAACTATTTTATTTAAATGACCGAAAACAGCCGGTTTTGAGTATTAATGCCGAATTGACATAAGTTGTGACTTGCGTGTCTAAATGTCGAGTATGCTATCTGTGAATGATTTAACATGTTATATATGTTATGTGCATTATCGTATGTTTGATTTTGAGTGGGGAATGGACGGGAAACTTAGATGGGCATAAACCGTTACAGTGATGCATGTTATGTGATAGATACGTGTAGGAACTTTGTGTTCTATTGGAAAGCCACTAAATGACTAACTGGTAAATCATACTAGGACGTGATTGACCGACCTTGACTGTTAGCTATATTGAGAATCTAACCGAGCAAACCGAGGTGAGTTCACACCCTTACTAAGGCATGGGATTCCCGGTGGTTGGGAATGGGATTGAATAACTACTCGTACTATCACTCTATTTATATTACCAACACTACTAGACTACCTACTACTGTCCTCGGATTGAGAAGGGCACGTACGTAAAACCTACGTACACTCACTACTGTCCTCAGATGAGAAGGGCACGTACGTAAAACCTACGTACACTCACACTCACTACTGTCCTCGGATGAGAAGGGCACGTACGTAAAACCTACGTACACTCACACTCACTACTGTCCTCGGATGAGAAGGGCACGTACGTAAAACCTACGTACACTCATACTTAACACCGTCCTCGGATTGGGAAGGACTCTTATGGATACGCCTAGTCTAGTAACATACATAATGGGATGCCCCCACTAAATATCGTAAAGGTTTGGGAATCAAGAACAATGGGTAATACTTGGTTATGAAACGAACTTCCGATTCCTGATACGAACTCATTAACTAAACAACCAAACGTGAACTCACTCAACTTTGTTGTTGACTAGTTGTTACATGCCTTACAGGTCGCTAAATGCTTGGAGCTTGCACGGGGAAGGAGTCGTTGTGGAACATGGGTTGTTATATCCCATACTTAATAATTGAACTTTATAAACCTATGGAACTTATGTTTGAGACTTTAAACTTATGAACTGTGAACTTATGTTTTGAACTCACGTTTACGCTTCCGCTGTTTAAACCAAACAAGGTTAACTAGCTTTGGTCACCAATCGTATTATGTTTGGTTTTATTTACTTAATTGAATTGTTCAATATGATTGGTGGCTCGATCCTGGTCACGTCACGCCTCCAAGCGGTGATACCCCGCATGGTGGATTTTGGGGGTGTGACAGATGGCATCATCTATCACTGGATTCTCCACTGCACTGTCTGCTGTAACAGGTATGTTTTTCATGTTTTCCATTATGATTAAACAGAACTGATCCAACAACTGTATCGTTTACGAACAACATTAATAATAACTAATAATATATGTCATGTTAAAAAACAACTATAAGTAAAAATAATTGTGCATAGGTATATTTACACTACATACAAATATAAGGTTGCAAAGTCGGCGGGAATAGTTGTCTCACTTGGTTGGCCAAAAGTGGCGGCCAAGTTTTTTTTTTCATAAAATTGTTATTTATAGGTCCTGTCAAATTACGATTTTATTCCCTGTTTAAAATTACGATCTTGCCCCCCGTTAGAAATTAAATTTATGCTTTGCCCCCATGTTAAATTTACGCTTTTGCCTTGGTTAAAAAAATATATTTTTGCCCACCGCTACAATCCTGCCAAATTACAATTTCGCCACCAGTTCAAAATAAAATTTTTGTTTTGCCCCCAGCTAAAAATTACGATTTTGTTCTCAGTAAAAATATTACGATTATCCCTGCATAAAATAGTTATTTATAGGTCCTGCCAAATTACAATTTTATCCCCTGTTTAAAATTATGATCTTGCCCCCAGTTAGAAATTAAATTTATGCTTTGCCTCCAGCTTAAATTTAGTAATTCGCCTTGGTAAAAAAAATTATACTTTTGCCCAGCGCTACAATCCTGCCAAATTACAATTTGATTCCCAGTTTAAAATTACAATTTCTCCACCAGTTCAAAATAAAATTTTTGTTTTGCTCCCAGCTTAAAATTACGATTTTGCCCTCAGTAAAAATATTACGATTTTGCCCACATTTCAAAATACAAAAATGGTTTTGCCCACAGTTAAAAATATTATTTTACCCCCATTTTAAAATTACGATTTTACCCAAGCTAAAAATTGCAATGTTGCCATAGTTTTTTCTAGCAAAACTATGGTTGTGTTTTATTTTACTTGGTTTACTCAATTTAGTTTTTATTCATGCCAAACAGCTGCTAGCACTCGCTAATTGGTCCTAACAAATTATTGTTTTGCCCCCAACTTTTGCCATCCTTTTAGTTATTTTTTATCATAACTATGATAATGTTTTTTCTTTATTTGGTTAACTCGATGCATCTTTTTTTATATCGTGTTATAAGTAGCATGTATAACTAACCGAAATAAATACGTACATGTTATTAAACTAAGAAATATTTGGTTTAGCGCCCCGCAACGCGGGCGGCTCATAACTCTAGTTTATATACATAAACATAAAAATATACATAAAATCAAAGTATGCAAGAACAGTGATTATGAAAATAGTACCAGGATTTTTTTTTTAAAAATGTGTTGGTGCATGCGTCTGTCGACTTCGTCTTGTATCGAGTCTTGTTTGTAATAGATAGATCAGGGCACGCAAATCAAGAAAACATGTTTAGAGGCTAATTTCGCTTGAAATGGACATTAGTCATTTCAAACGAAATTACTTATCTAATTTCGCTTGAAATCCACCGTGTCATGTTCAAACGGAATTACTAATTCTGCTTGAAACATGATTTCGCTTGAGGATGTTTGAAGCGAAATTAGAGACCTATAAATATCTTTGTGTCTTGTTCATTTGTAACAGTTCCGGTCAGAGCAACGAAGTGCTGCCGAAGTGTCGTCTCGCTTTAAAACGTTATCAAATCAATATTATCAACAGTTAAAGTGTATATCTAGCTGAATTGACCTCGATACGTCTGTTTCCGCCTTTCGTATTGAGAAAAACTCTTCTGATCGACTCGTTTGGGTCTGAAAACGATCCTACAAGTGGTATCAGAGCTCAGGAGGAAGAGTTCTTACCAATTCAGCTGCAAATTCTGATTTCTACACCTTCTTTTCAAAATTTAACAACTTTTCACGGTCAAAATGTTCTGATTTTTACACATCATACTCGGAATAGTGTTCTAACTAATCATTGAGAAAATTGGACCTTAATTCGATCTAAAATCAGTAAAATCTGTACTTTCGCTTGAAAAACAGCTCGAGAAAATGACATCGGTATAATTTCGCTTGAACTGACCTGTTAATTTCGCTTGAAATCACACTTTGAATCTGATTCCGTTTGAAAATACTGGTTAATTCTGTTTGAACCAGTATTCCGCTTGAAAAGATTGGGTTATTCCGTTTGAAATCCATATTCCGCTTCAAAAGTGTGATTCCGCTTGAAACTTCAAACGAAATTAGGTATCTCACTTGAAAAGGTATCTCGTATGAAAAGGAGATTTTGTTTAAGAGTGTTGATTCCGTTTGAACAGCATATTCCACTTGGGATTGGGATTTCATTTGAACTGTGTAATTTCGCTTGAGGGAATTATGTTTGAAGTTTGTAATCTCGTTTGAAAGACAGTCTTTGTGAATTTTTGAAAAACCGAAACATGGAAGAGGAATTCTACAACGCATTCGCTACTCCAGTTACCCCGATTACTCTTGCACAGAACACGATGTTGGAAAATGAAACAGGGACGATGCAAAAACCGCCTAAGCTCATGAACATCGAGGAGTATAAGGGTTGGGAAGGACGTTTTGAGAACTGGGTACAAGCAAATTATCTTGATGCTTGGGAATGTCTTGAGACGAAATACGTTAGACCGATGAATGATGACGAAGAAATTATTGCTATTAAGGATCTGAGTGCTGAAAATCGAAAGAAATACAAAGATGAGAAAATGATGCTAAGTCTACTACAACAAGCTGCGAAAGAAGATATCTTGGTCTTGTTGCAACACAATGGAAATTCTTATTCGATTTGGAAAGCTTTAAAATCGAAGTTTCATGGAAGCCAAGAGATGGTCAAGAACAAAAAGTCGCTTTTAAAGAAAGAATTCGATATATTTCGTGGTTTGAAAAATGAGAGCACAAAACAGATTATTGAAAGATACTGCAACTTGTTAGCTAACATGAAGAGGTTGAACATCGACAAAGATATTAAGAGTTGATCGAAAAATTGGCTGATGCATTACCATATGAGACTTGGGGTACATATCTCATGATGTTGAGGAACAAGAAAGGTTTTAGCAATCTGAGATTGAGCAAATTCATTGAAAAGATTGAGGCTTAGGAGATGGAACAGAGAAAGGTTTTGAGAATGAAAGATTTTGATGGTGAACAAGACATCGGACTTTATTTCAAAGGTGGTGTCAGTGATAAAACCACCAACATGTCACCAAAAATTGAGACAGCTTTCAATGCAAAGAGTTCATCTGGAAGTTCATCAAAAGGATCAAGCAGCAACACAAGTTTTTCATCATATCCGTCATTTGATCCGAACATTTCAACAACCAAAATTGGCAAGAAGCTACAATGCAACATTGTTTTGAATCTTGAGAATGATGAGGATTATTCAGCAGAAGTTGCTAAGAGTCACATGTCTTTGTTGGGAACTGTGTTGGAGTCTTATGGAAGTTTTGTGGCAGATCGGATCGGGAATCCAATGTTGACAAAAGAGGATTATGATCAAATAGATGCTGAAGAGATGGAGTTAATGGATATAAAATGGTGTTTGGAAAGTGTGTTGAGACGAGCTGAGAAATTTAAGCAGATCACAGGAAGAGATGACTTACGTGAAGCTAATGTTTCTACTTTAGGTTTTGATAAATCTAAAGTCACTTGTTTTCGTTGCAGGGAAAAAGGACACTTCAAGAGGGAGTGCAAAAACCGCGAAGCAAGTGGAGCTCAAAATCCATTCAACAACAACAATGATTACTACCGGAGGGCCATTTATCATCAAGTTGCTCAACAACAACAAGAACCACAAGTCGCACATGGAAGAAAAGTGATTGAAGAATCTTCAAATAGAGCTTGTATGGTGAATCAGGATGATCAAAAGCCAACAAAAGATTTCAATTGGGACAAATATATTTCAGCTGACAACAAAGCCTGCTTGATAAACCAAGATGATGAAAAGTTACCCGAAGGATTTAATTGGGAAGGTTTTAGTTGAGATGATTATTGTCCGGATAAAGAAATGCTGAAAGCCAAAGCTTTTGTTGCTCGAATTGAAGAAGATAGTGATGATGATAGAGAGTATTATGCAAAACGAATGGCAGATTATTTTAAAATGATGGCAGAAAGTGATAGTGAAGATGAAAAAGCTAAAAAGAAAAATAAAAAAGTCAAAACACCAGTTAGCAGTGATGATGAAGATGTTCCAGTGATAAGGAAGAAGGTAAAGGAAGTTCCAAAGTTCCAAGTTGATGTTGAAGCTAACGCAAAAAATGTTCCGGTGACTTGTGAAAACTGTGAGATTATAAAGAAGAAAAACAGTTAGTTGGTGAACAACATGAATAGGCTGAAGGAGTCTTATGATGTTCTGAACAAAGCCATGAATCAATATAATCAATCAAGTGAAGAACAAGCAACAGCCATGAAAACACTTCAAGGAGCTTTCATGATAAAGCAGAAAGTTGTGAACAATTACATTGAGAAGTGTGTTGTGCTAGAACAGAAACTTGAAACACAAAGAATTGAAACTGAAAGAGTTAATCGTTTGTTGAAAAGTTACTCATGTACTTCTTATGTCATTGACAGGATTTATCCAACTGTTGAAGGCATGAAGGCATTTGAGGATGATGAAGTAATTGAAGAACACAAGGTATCTGAAGAAAAGACTTCTGAAAAGAAGAAAGAAAAGAAGAAGGATAATAAAGAAAAGACATCTGGTAAGAAACAAGGTGTTAGTTACAACAAGTGTCCACCTCCGCTTGAAAATGGATATTCTTCGAGAAATCCAAATTCAGAAAGAGTCGAAAAGGCAACAAATTTACAGTGGGAGTCGGAGTCTTCAGTTAACTTGCCAGATAATATTGATGTCACGTTTACGTCATCTGACACTGGTCATGAGTCCGAGTTAATAAAGAAAGTGGTCGATCAGGTGTTGGATAAAGATGAAACTGAGGAGTCAAAGTCGGAGTCTAAATCAAAGTCAAAGTCCGAGTCCAGCATTCCGAGTCAAACCGACAAACAGGGCAAAAGAGTTTACAATAAAGAATTCCTGTTATCAAAATCTAATTTGAATGACGAAACATTCAAAGAATTCCTGTTATACATTGAATGATTCCGACAAATTATATTTTGATGATGAATTTCCAATAAGAGGTGTCAAACCTGACATGATTAAAAAGGTTTTCAAACTAACAGAAATTAATATTTCTGAAATAAAAGATGTAAATCTTAATGATAAACCTAAAAAGTACACCTCAAGAGTTCAACAAAGAGAAAACAAGAAAAAAGGTTACAGTTCTGGTTCTGGTTATCGAAAGAAACCAAACCATAACGGCAATTTCAAAAAGAAAGGTCTTGGTTTTATTCCTCCAGAAAATCATAAAAATGAAAAATATGTTCGTGATTTTAAATCAAAAATGATATTTGTTTCAGGTACGTCTAGTGAAGAGGAAAAAGAAAATATATTCAGAAATCAGTCAAACAAAGAATTCCTTGCGAAGAAGCAAGAAGAGATAAACACTGCTGATAAGATGAAAGAAACGAGAACTTGTTTCCAATGCAACACTGTTGGACATATTGCCAAGAATTGTTCCAAGGCGATACAATCAAAACAGGGAGTTTCTTGTAAATTGAAAGATAAAGAGGTTGTGTTTGAACCATCAATTGAGAGAACTAAACTTTTCAAAAATTCAACTTTTGAGATTGGTGAATGTTCAAACAGATTTTACAAGAAAAGAGCAAATTTTGACAACCAGAAATGGGTTGTTAAGAAGTCTGATGATAGTTCTAGCAATGATTCTGATTCATCAAAATCAGAGGAGTTATCTTCTGGCGATGAATCTGATTCCACAAAGTCAGAGGAGCCACAGGTTGAGATTAAAAGTGAAAAATCAGTGCCGACTGTGGATGATGTGAATTTTCCACCACTTCGGGCTGAAAATTTTAAAAAGAAAATTGGTAAAGTTGAGATTTCAAATCAGTTCTTTTCTGAAAAGAAAGAATTTGATGTTGAAAAAGCATTTAATTCCAAAGTGCAACACATTTTTGGAAAAATGGTTGACAGGAAGGTCAAGGGAGTCAAGAAATTTTATGAAAAGAAAACAAAGAAGCAAGGTAAAGTATCAACCCTGGTTTGTGACTGGGATGGTACCTATTATGAGCAGTAAAATTCTGGACTTGCCGGAGCTCCCAAGTTGGTAATCGCGGAGCATGAATCGGCATCATTCATTGTTTATGAAAATTGTTTTTGTAGAAGTATGACATGCCGGAACTCCCAGGTTGGTAAGTGTGGAGTAGGAATCGGCATTTTGAGAATTCAACCTACAGGTTGGTAAGTGTTGGTAAGCAAACCGACATGTGGTTGAAAATGAGGTTTTACCTACAGTGGTATTTGTTTGAAATAGTGGAGGTGATCTTACAAGTGGTAAATCAAGGACATTAAGTTGTACTTGATTTCCTACAAGTGGTTTTTTTTTAGAACTAAGTGATGATCCCCTATCCTACAAATGGTAAAATCAATCAAACTAATTTTCCGGAAAAACCATTTGATTAAAACAAACTTAAGTGTTTTGAAATCACAATGGGAAAATAGTTTGTTGAAAGGGGAAGTTCTGATTGTTTATGCCAAGTGGATGGCGAATTAAAGCGATTTGATATCAGTTGTCACGTTGCTTGTACAGTTTGTTTTCAAAATTTTTTAATGTGTTTGCATTTTAGGGGGAGTAAGAAATTTCTGAAAATACAAAAAACAATAGAAAATTTGAAAAAGCCAAAAACATGATAAAAACAAAAATGAGTTTTGTTGTCAAAAAGAGGAAATGATAGTACATCAGTGGACAATCACAACATGCTAAAGAAATGAAACTTAAAAATGTGATAAACGATCTCACTGATGATGTGCCAGTAGTTTTTGCACATTTAGTAGATTGTGACGAGATGTAAACCTAAATTCAAACTTGCTTATATCGTGGGGATCATCTCTCGGATATATGGGTAACCCCCGAAATCTTGTTTGAAAGGTCCCTCTTTTTGAGATACTAGGTCTTTATGCTCAGTGATATCTGGGGTATTATCCCGGGACTTCTGATTTTGCGAAAGCAATGGCCTAGTCCCCGGAGAATATTTTTTGCTTGCTTGAAATATAGCCCACCCTCAGCATAAAAAATGATGAAACATTGAAAAAATATGTAAATCATGTGCTGTTAAAGAAAAGATCCTCTAAAGGGGACACACCAAAAGTCGAAGCCGTCATCTCTCTGCTGAACGGAAGTTCTGACCTGAGCTCTCACGGATTTCGCAATTATAAACCCTTACAGATATCATATGTGGTATACTCACCTGTAAGATTGAATATTGGGATCTGGATACGGGAGTATATTCTGAGGTGGGACACGCGATTAAGTTTAAGTCTCTATGACATTAATTCGTATCTCGAAACAGTTGAACTTTGTGTGAAAATTTAAGTGGACCAGTATACTGACAATCTAAGTGAATCGTTTAGAACTTAAAATGTTTAAAGCTTAACGGTGTTAGTAATTTGTCTCATAAACTGATATGATCCTTTTACTCAAACTCACAAAAATATTGTATGTAAATATTTCTATTGCAGTTCATTTTATTCAAAAATCCAAAAAGATTTTCTGTGTGTTTTAGCATAATTTTTTTTAAAAACACAAAAAGATTTTCGACAACTGGTGTTGGTGAGCTGATTTTCAAAATTCCAAGTGCTAAACATGATGACAATTGGGTTGGGAGAATCTTTGAAAAGATTTTGTATAATTGCCTACAAGTGGTCATCAGAAACCTAACTATGCTAAATCATTATGGTCAAATTTTGAGGAGGAGTTTGGATATATATATATAAATTTGTCAAATTATAAATTTGTGAAATTTATTTTTTGGTAGAGATTTGTGCAGGATAAAGAGCTAGGTGATCTTGGGATGAAAGATTGTGAGTCAGCTTTTGATCCTGAGCAGAATTTGAACCAGGTCATGATTTTGAACCTGTGAAAACCAGACTGCGATCCCAGCTTACTGAGAGGGGGACTCTGAATAACAAAGAGCTAGGTTCTGATCCTGAGATTGCTGATGCTGATGAACTTAAGGAATCAAGAGATCTGATCAAGAGAAGAATGAGCTAGGTTGCGATTCTGGAAGAAAGAGAAGAGAGAGATTTGAGGATGCTTACAGCGTCAGATACTTCAAAGAGTTGAAAGGACTGATAAAGACTGAAGATGCGAAGACTCGACACTTTAAGACTCGTCAACATTCGAGGGGGAGTCTGTTGGTGCATGCGTCTGTCGACTTCGTCTTGTATCGAGTCTTGTTTGTAATAGATAGATCAGGGCACGCAAATCGAGAAAACATGTTTAGAGGCTAATTTTACTTGAAATGGACATTAGTCATTTCAAACGAAATTACTTATCTAATTTCGCTTGAAATCCACCATGTCATGTTCAAACGGAATTACTAATTCCGCTTGAAACATGATTTCGCTTGAGGATGTTTGAAGCGAAATTAGAGGCCTATAAATATCTTTGTGTCTTGTTCATTTGTAACAGTTCCGGTCAGAGCAACGAAGTGCTGCCAAAGTGTCGTCTCGCTGTAAAACGTTATCAAATCAATATTATCGATAGTTAAAGTGTATATCTAGCTGAATTGACCTCGATACGTCTGTTTCCGCCTTTCGTATTGAGCAAAACTCTTATGATCGACTCGTTTGGGTCTGAAAACGATCCTACAAAATGTAAGGCGAAATGACAAGAATATCCCTCATTTAACATTGAATTTTAACAGTGTTAAAGATTTGGATGGATTTAGCAATAATTTATAAACCACAGTGGTCCAATTGCGAAAAAAACTATTTTGGATGGATCTGGTAAAATTGGCTAAACCACATGAATGATTTTGGCAATTTTCTCTTCTTAATAAATTGAAATTTATCATTATATTTATCTATTTATAAGTTATTTAATAGATGAAATATTATTACATGATAACATGAAATGAAATGCAGACAAAAAAAGTTTCTGAATTTCATTTACTGTCTCGTGATTTACAAAAGTAGTACTTAGAACATGCGTAGTTGTTGGGTTGAATAATGCCCAACTCTAGGGTGTTTTACGCCACGTGTAATCCTAGTCATCAAAGGAGCGTTATTCACAAAGGGTCGTAGTGGTGATAACGCTCAATAATGCCCGTCAATCATTAAACAATTATTAAGTTTTTTAATTAAACTAATTAAATTTCATTAAATAAAAAACATTACATTCTAAAAAAAATAAATAAAAACCGGAATTAATAAAAAAAACCGAAACAGATAAATTAAAAAACCGAAACAAAGCTAGAGTCCGTATTTTTGACGGATTTGTTCCCGACGCATTTGGGTTAGGATCAACGCGTCACCTGTGAGATGGTCGATGGGTTTAGACAAAAATTTGATATCTTTCTCCATTTGTCTCGATTCTTGTATCGCGACAAACTTTTTGTGTTCGGCATTTCTTTCCTCGATACTTTGTAAACGGCTATGACCGAGATTTCGAATGTCTTGAAGGCGTCGATTCATCTCTTCGAAATCTTGCTTCAATATTTCTTGATTAGAAGAAGAGGACTCCGCTTTTTTCCCATATTTTTGGCACTTCTTCTACCTGGCGGTCGTTCCAACTTCAATTCTTCCTCGTCGTCTACAATAATATTTAAATCGACGTTGCGAGCATCTGAGGTTGGTGTGTCCGGGTCAACTGACGATGATGTTTTGGACCGCTTTGATTTACGTCTAACGCTAGACGTCATCGTCGGTATGTTTGCCCATTTGGGACTTCCTCTTAAAAGCTCCCAACATCTAAAATAAGTGAAACCGCCTTTCGTACGATTGTGTTCTTCCAACGCTTTTGTTATAACATTAGTATCATTTTCGCCGCTTTCCCTGTTGTCCCAATTGCGTTGAAAGACCTCTTGAAACTAGTGGCATTTCCAGTTGATATCGGTCCATTTGCTCGAAATGGAATCTTGTTTGCGGTAGTCCTCGTCTTTCCCCATAGCTTTAAAGAACGTTGAACGAATCTTTTGCCAAAAAACCAGTGACGTTTGCTAATTAGCTACAAACAAAATAAAAAATTATAATGCAATATTTTACAAAAAAATAAAAATAGGATAGTAGGGCCGAAAATAATAATAAAAATTAAAAAAAAAACTCACCAACTTCGGGGGACTCCGATATATCTAGCCACGCACGTGCCAACGCGTACCCCTCGTCTTTCGTCCATGCAAGGTAGTCTCCTTTTCGACGAGGACCGGTTGTTTCGTTTTTTTGTAAGACCTTTTCGACGAGGAGCGTTTCGATGCCTCGACAACGGGCTCGGGTTCGGGTTGTGTCTCTGGTCCCGTTTCTATATCCGAAGACGTTTGCGAACCACCCATGTTTTGAAAGGTTTGAGGAACTTGAAACAATGGTTGGGAACCAGCCGATGCTAATATTTGAGCGTACGCGGATACGTTAGGATCCATCTCTTGTTGGTTGAAGCTTATTTGGGATTGCGTGGTGTTCGGCCTATACGCGTTGGGATTACCGGGTCTTGAAGGCATACCAAATGGAGGTCGGAAGGGATTCATGATTGTGGGTGAAAAGTGGAGAACTTTTTAAAAAATTGGAGAGTAGAGGTGAAATTTTTATAGAAATTGAATGAAACGTGGGATATATATAGGGTTTAAAGTTGAAAAAAGAATATTAAATGTATTTACCTTTGTTAAACGGTCAAATATCTCGAACAAATCAAAAATTCAAATGGGCAAGAGCGTTGTAAAAACAACGCCAAACACAAAAAAACTCGAAAAAAAACTCCCCGGGGGGCTGTTTACCGGCGTGTTTTGGGCATTGTGGGGGTTAAAAATGCCCCAGTTCGAATGATTACGCACGGTCTTATACCCAAATCTAACATTAAATCGTCTCTTAAAAACTGTTTGTGCAGCAGGTGTGCCGTTGTGTAAGAAACGAGTGATCATCTTTTGGTCTCTTGCTTCTCGACGAGGCCGATTCGATGGAATATTATGGCGTGACTTAAACATCCTATCCCATGTGTGTTTAGTTCATGCAAAAGAAAGAGTTAGTAAACAATCAAGTTGGGTCGAAAGGATGGAAGAACATGATAGATGTCGTCCTATCTTTACAATGTTTTGGTGGATTTGAATAGCGAGAATAAAAAGGACTTCAATAACAACTTTATTCCCATTGCGAATATGGTCGAGAGAATCAAAGAATATTCGTTCAATTGGGTAAAAAATAGGTCCATTTATATGTCTTTGAATTGGGAGAGATAATGTGATTTTAATATTTGTGATTTTTAATGAAGTTCTTTTTTCATTGTTTCTTAGGGAATTTCCAACTTCTTGATGGTTCATTTCTCTATATTTTTATCAATATAGTCTTTGTTAAAAAGTTATTATATAAATATTGTTCACGAATAACGATAAATAGTAACTTTATTTTTATAATAATATATAGTTTTTTATTTAATATATTATAATTGTTTTGGTCAAAAATTAACGAAGCAATTTAGTGATCAAATTTAGTTTGTGAGTTAGTGTGCTATTGAGATTTGCAAAAATGTATCAAGTTGATTAAGTATGAAAACAGTTTCAGGATATAGTTCAAGGATAGCGAACTATATTAATTAACATGTAATGAACAATAAAAGTAAAAATTGACACGAGATGTACGAGGAAAACACTTGATCTATCTAGATCGCCAGCACAAAACCTCGCGAGCTGACAACTCCCAGCTGCCTTTGTTCTTCTTATTGATTGAAATATCAGGATACAACTTCAGGATAATGCTCGGATCAGATCTAAGTGTTACAATGATTGTGAAATGTGAGTGAATGAATGAGTGATTGCGAAAATAGCAAGTAGGCAGTGTGTGTTCGAGATTGCATGTGTTTTCTAGTGATCTGGCACCCCTTTATATAGTTTTTACAATCTAACTAACTATCCTATAAATCTGGGATACAAAGAATATTCCTTTGTGACCGTTGTAGACCTCTTCTTCCGACATTAACGTTCACCTTTCAACCACCTTGAGTGAGTCTTCGGGAGGACTTGGTCCTTGCTAACGTTAGTCCCTTGTAACTAAATTATACAAACAAACTACTAGTAACGAGCAAGATGCTTCCATAGAATGTTACCAATATCCTGGTTCGGTATCCTGGTCACACATTAGAAACATAAAATCAAGATATATCATCAGGATATGGGTTTAAAATTCCACCCATAACAATTATCCCCAAAAATATAACTGTTGGATATCCCGATTCCAACGGATATATTTTTAATCGTTCAAGATTTTCAATGGGATGAAGATATTGATGTGACTTGGTGCAACTTCCATGGCGATTTTTACTCATTGCTAGCTGGTCCTTTCCTATATCTTCTCTTCAATTCTTTCTTTTTACTCATTGCACCAGAGTTCTCAGGTACTATTCTTTCTCTCTCTCTCTTTCGAATTTTTTCCTTTGTCTTTCATCTTCTTCACCATCAATCTTCCATAGCCAAATGTACAAGATCCAGCACCGGTGATTCCACACCGACTTTTGTTGCCCAAAACCTGCTCCAAAATCCAGAGTGGGAGGTTTGCACCTTCAACAACGTTGATATAGCCGCCCTTCGATCCTCCGGTGCTTTTTTGGATGGTGCTATTTTCCGACCGTTCGATCGGAGTCTCCGATCGGACGTATCCTCTTTCGAGTGGCTCTGTTTTTTGGCATTCCCTTTTACTCTAGGTCTTAGGTTTCCATTTCCGGACTTTATCATGGAATGTTTTCGTGTCACCAGTCTTAGTTTCTTCCAAACCATGCCTATGGTATGGAGGATCTCGCTTCTGCTCGACCGGATCAAGACCAACCATATCCCTAACCTCAGCATTGAAGATTTACCCTTAGTCTATTGCTTAGAGGGCCACTAGAAATGAAGATTTACCCTTAGTCTATCCCTAACCATATCCCATGGATCCAGCTGGTTTTTGCTATTTTCTAACTCCAACAACCCTCTCATTCTTCGGGCCACTAGAAATGAGGATGAGTGGAAATGCAAGTTCTTCTTCGTTTAGAGGGACTCCATCCCCAGTGGTGGTGATTTTCTGGTGGATTGGTTGACTAAGGGTATTATTTAGGGTTTTAGGAATATCCCCAAATATATCCTGCTTTAGCAACCTGTTTTTTGTTTTGTAGGATCTGGATCGTTTGGTGGTTCTTCACACTAAGGTCTGCGAAGCGGTCGAGGTCCTGGAGGCCAAACTAAAGAAAGCTGAGATCACCATCATGGACCAGGGGAAGATTGCTGATGCCAAGACCCAGCACTATGAGGATAAGCTAAAGAAGGTGGCCCAGGATGTTGAGATCAAACTAGCCACCGTCCAGGCTGACCAAGAGCAGGCAATGGTCTCTTTCAGGGATAGCCTCAAAAATTCAGCAGCGGTTTCGCTCCTTTAGGTCAGGATTAAAATGGCTTATGAGGCCAAGGAGGTAGGCTTTGAATGCCCATCCTGGTCTGTGGATGCCTGGGTAGCCAAGCTGAAGGACCTGGGAGGCAGCCCTGTGGAATATCCTACTAAGTGCGGTGAACCCTCCAAGGTGGCAGAAGCAGCGGTGGAAGCAAGTGGCAAGGCTGATGAAAATGCTGGAGCAGGTGCTGGTGATGGCGGAGATGATGGTGCTGGTGATGGTGCTGCCCCATGAGTGGGCAGCGAAGTGGGCAATGAGCCCACTTTTTTTCTGATGGTTTGTGTAGGATCGAATAATCGACCAAATGAGTCAATTCAGAGTCAATACGCACTGTTTGTGTGGCGGAAACACACAAACAAAGTTGAATTAGCAAGAACGGAGTAGAAAACAGAAGAATATCACTTTATACTACACTTCTCATTCATATATGACTTGACAAACCAGCAGCAGTTCGGTACAAGAACAATGGGACTGTTACAAATGAGAAGCATCAACTACCTATTTATAAGGGATCTAATTCTGCTCCAAATGACACCTTGTCATTTCGAGCGGAAACACTAACTTGACTTTACGAGCGAAATCACATCATATAATTACAAGCGAAATCACATTTAGAACAATATAAAAATTCTATTTCGTGTTTCTGAAATCCAATTTGTCTTCTTGTGATGTTGAAGTCTGTTTTGTGTGCCTTGTAATTCCATGATGTAAGATTGAAGTCATTTGTATGATGTCATCATCAAGGATAATGACATCAATCTTGTTCAGATCCGCAACGAAACCGAGACTCGATTTAAGACGAAGTCAAAAGACATATGCACCAACAGTCTCCCCCTTTGATGTTGACGGAGTCTTCAGTACGAGACTTTAGTATGTCAAAACTCCAGTCTTAATCAGTCTTCATCGCTTTCCAAAAAGTATTTGACGCTGATCCTTCAAACTCTTTCTGATTTTCATCATTAACAACTATTCTCCAGAATCTGAGTCTAGTTCTTTCACTCTTCAAACTCCCTTTGCTAACAGACTCCCCCTTAAGTTGTTCCGGGATCGTAATCTGATATAGCACTCTCTATCTTCTCAGCATTAGCAGCTTTCACAGATTCAGGACCATCTCCTGGCTCTCCATAGCAACAAGATCAGGAACCTGGCTTTTACGTCTACAGACTCCCCCTTTCGACAAGCTGGGATAGCAGTCTGGAATTCACTAGCTGCATACCTGCAAGTACTCTAACCAACAGTAAGATAAAATTTATGCTTACCACTTGAATTTAAAATGATTAAATTGGTTTCAAATTAATGAACCATTTATTCATTTCAAAAACCTTTCTCAACTCAAATAAACTTTCCCAATCCAATATCATTCATCATGTTTAGCACTTGGATTTTTGAAAATCAGCTCTTCAACATCAGTTGTCGAAATTTTTTAGATTGAGTTTAAGAGGACAACTATACCGTCAATCAACGTGAATCGTTTAGAACTTAATATGTTTAAAGCTTAACAGCAGAGCCAATACGCACTGTTTGTGAGGCGGAAACACACAAACAGAGTTGAATTAGCAAGAACGGAGTAGAAAACAGAAGAATATCACTTTAAACTACACTTCTCATTCATATATGACTTGACAAACCAGCAGCAGTTCGGTACAAGAACAATGGGACTTTTACAAATGAGAAGCATCAACTACCTATTTATAAGGGATCTAATTCCGCTCCAAATGACACCTTGTCATTTCGAGCGGAAACACTAACTTGACTTTACGAGCGAAATCACATCATATAATTACAAGCGAAATCACATTTAAAACAATATAAAAATTCTATTTCGTGTTTCTGAAATCCAATTTGTCTTCTTGTGATGTTGTAGTCTGTTTTGTGTGCCTTGTAATTCCATGATGTAAGATTGAAGTCATTTGTATGATGTCATCATCAAGGATGATGACATCAATCTTGTTCAGATCTGCAACGAAACCGAGACTCGATTTAAGACGAAGTCAACAGACATATGCACCAACAGTTTGTATCTGTTTAACAATTTATTTTTCCTGCATGCTGAACAATTTAGTTTCTCTGCACTTTTAGATGTTAGAACAATATAACGGTTGGAGGTGGAGGGATCCCGGTGTTTCAGGACGAATCCTTCAACCGCAAATGTTAATATGCTTTTAAACAATTTACACCCTTGGTGGATGGGTTTCGGTTTGAAACGAAACCAAGGGTGTAACATTTTGAATTGTTAATATAAATCTAATCTTTCGGCCTTATCCTTATGTTGTATGTTGTTTGAAGAAAGTTAGGTTAAGTATCTTGATAAGGATATTAGTGGTATTTTTATTGCTTTCCATTCTTGTTTCAAAATTTATTTTATAAAAAATCACTAGGATACAACTTTTTATAGTTAATAAATCCCATCTATTTAGATAAGGCCTTCAAACTTAGAAAAAGTAAGAATCCATACTAGAAACATTTAGGTAGCAACTTTGTAATCAACATTGGGATCATTTGTAATGTACCCAGCATGAAATGTTGTCAGCATTTGTTGCATCCGGCCCTAGCATAGATGTCCCCTGTCTGTGCAGGATCAGCATGTTGCATCAGAATATATCTTACTTATGTACTCCTTCACTTAGTAATTGAGCATTGTAGTTTTCTTCCATCGAGAGAAATACATTTGAACATGAATGTGTTTTAAGATGCCCTTGGGATAATCCAAAATCTTGTGTTTCACTGGGGATAAACCCATGTTTCGCTGGGGATAAACCCATGTTTCATGCGCTACAGGAGGGAGTGTATAAACTCCAATACTTAGAAAGGTGAAAACCTTTAAACCTTAGAGAGTACGAAAATACCCTTCACGTGAGAGAGGGTGATCAGTCCTCATATACGGTAAGAATCCAGGATGTAGCCAATAATAACGAAATTATCAGGCACTATTACATGAATTGGTCCTGCCATCTTGAACTATATCCGGATAACGTGAATACCTTTAAAACTTAGAAGGGATGTAACACCCTTAAACGTGAGAGAGGTGGCCAATCCTCTAGTCTTTCGATTTATCTTGAGTAAATATCCTGGAGTATCATCCTGAAATGTAACCCTACAAAACACCTTAAACTAGCTAACACCCCTCTGATGCTTAAGTCAGTATAGGGTTTTAAAAATAATAATAAATTAAACAAATTTAAATATGGTAAGGTTCATACCGTCCTGAGTTAGAATTTAAATTCCAAACTCACTTGTAATAAGCTTTGAGGTGTGTGCCATTCCAGGATCTTTGTAGCATATCCCCCTCCGTTGTCTTGAGCCTATATACTCCCTTTCCGGTTTCTGACTCTATCTCATATGGTCCTTCCCATTTTGGAGCTAGTTTTCCATCGGCATGATTAGTTATATTCTGAAATGCCTTTCTCAATACCCAATCCCTAACTTGGAATGTGACATATGTGCCTCCACGGCCCTCAAACAAATACCAAATCAATGAAATATTGTGTTCATACTTGGGATTTGTATACATATGTGTATCATTTGCACATATCGATTCTTGTTCGATTTCGAGCTCTAAATCGCTTTCTGGGAAGTTATACGCGAACTGATGCATAAACGTAATCAGTTTAACACGACAAACACTCCGGAATAGTGACATGGGCTTAAAATACCTTAAATAACCTTTACATAACTTAGAAATAAGTTTTGGAGGGTTTGGTGTGTCGAAATCAAGTTTATTCGCTTACAGGGACTAATTTCGACAAACTGTGAAAGTATGCCGATTCATACTGTAACGAACATTCCGGAACTTGATCATAAGTTAAACATACCCTAAATATCCTTTATATAGCTTAGAAATAGGCTTTGAGGGGTTCGGTGTGCTAAAATAAACTTTTTGGTCAATCAGGGACTAAAAGCGTCAAAAAGTGCATAAGTTTGCATTTTCGCGCATATCTTACGTTCTGAATATATCCGGACATCCAAAAATTTATGTAATCATTAAAATATTTTATTTTAGTGATTGGATTGATAAAATTCATTCGTCGCATAATTTGGATCGTTTTTGCGTCCGTTACGACTTCCGTCGTAATTAACTGAATAACGCAACCGTACGACCAAATGAGCTGACATCCGAGATTTTTTGAGTATTTTTTAAGTTCCCTATATTTTAACTTCATTTTAGAGGCTTGAAATGGAGTTAACGGGGTTTAAACGCATCGAAAATGGCTCAAAAGTGTTGCAGGGACCAAACCTGACAATTTAGCAAAGTTTCTGGTCACTGGCAGGTGGTGGCGCTGCGCCACCACTATATGGTTTTGCCGTGGCGTGACGCCACGGCCTCATCTAGGCAGAAACTTCATTTTGACAATCAGGTTGAACTTAGGGGTCTTTTGTGTAACTTTTCTCAATACCGTGTGATGGTTTTGGGCACCCCTAGTATTCCAAAACCATGTGCCTTATGTGTAAGGTCCAGATCGAAGCTCAATTATCGAGGAACGATCCTAACGGTTCTTCACTTTCTATAAATACCCACCTTCCCCATTTGCAATCCTCACATTTGTTCTCATTCTTGCTCTAAGTTGAAGCACTCAAGCTTCATACCTGAGCAAATTGAGTTCAAATCTTCAAGTTGGACCTTTTGTAAGTATTCTTTCATTCTTTTATGTGTTCTCAAGCATGAAAGTCAAACAGTGTTTAACTTTCTGCTTTGACCAGTCAATGGTCAACACGAAGTTCGGTTGAACTTCGCAACGTGAGCGTAATCCCGATGGTTATAGTCCCTTGTGACTATACCTACTGATTACCACGTTAATTAGGTGTAGTGACGAGTCATAGTTTCGGTCAAAATACGCGTTTATGCGTATTTTGTAACCAAACTATTCTTAGGTATCAAAACCCTTTGTTTTGATATCAAACTTGTTTTCTAACTTCGTTAAACATATTTTAACATGTTTAACTCGTCACTTTTAGTTTAGTGCTTGTATAGGGTCGTAAGATAAGCGGTCTAAACAACCGCTTGGACTTTCGAACCAGACCCGTTTAGTCAATCTTTAGGATCCGACCAAACATGTTTTGTGACCACAGTTGTATAGGGAATAACCTTCCGAGGTTATACCTTATGGTCACTTCGTTTAGTTAGTTGTATGATAGGTAGTTTATATGCCTTAGGAAAATGACCAAAATGCCCTTTTTACGCATAAATTCATTTTAAGCATATGTAACCTAAATTTTTACATCTAAACTGATTAGGTAACATTATTAGACATGTTAAGGCATATAATACTTGTCATAGGACTAGTTAGGCTGTCCGAACGCGTTTTACGCGAACGACCCGTTAAAGTAGCGTAAGCTACCTAAACGGATCGTAATGGGTAGTAAGCACTTAGGTTAGGTTTCGATTTAGTATGTAGGCTTTGTTAAACCATATCATATGAGTTCCAATACTCATTTGGTTTACGAAACCTCATCCTATCCGATCTTCCGATTTAGGTCCGGTTTATTAATGTAGTTATCTATATTAGGTGCCGTTTGATTCCGTGATCCCTCTAGCTTTGCTTGGTTATTATTCAAGACTTCTAAGCATCCTCAAGTGAGTACATAGTCCCCTCTTTTACGTTTTCAAATGTTTTGGGGTGATACACATGTGCCTACTTGTTACTTTCGTGTTTTTCATGCTTTTATAACATATACTTGCTATGTTCATTAGTACACTTATAGTACATGATTTCATTATGTTTTGCTATGTATGTTCACCCAGCATATGGACACATTGTTTTACATTTCTACTTTGTATGTTCATTTAGCATATTTAAGTACATTATTTTCATATAACATGCTTACATTTGGTATAACATTTGGTTTGTTTAAATGGTCATAAATTACATTCATTAACACCGATCATGCCGCTCGGTAGTAGGTAGTGGTACCATAGGACTTGACAACTCCCATTTCTGAAATCCTAGGTTTGTTTGGGTGGAAGGAATGACCAAATCCGAATTCATAAGTTTGATAAACCTTTAACTTGTTAAGGGTTTGTCTCTTCAGTCGCAAGGCTTGAATGTAGGCGTTAGAACATTACCGCATAGATGTTTGTAACTATAAAGCATGCATTTATTTTACAAAACATAACTTTTGATTTATTCAAATACATTGTTTTGTGCATATGGTTAGAATAGATATTTTTATTTATTTTACCATACATAAACATTTTGACATTTGTTTAAACAAGACATTTTTACATTGATGGTTTGTTTGGTAAGTGATTTAAATAACGAGGCGTGTGTACTATGATAAAAGCATGATGGATACGCCGCCGGTACTTCCTATTTATAAGTGCTTTTATGATATTACATATCGTAGCGTTATTTAAACCATTTCAGTTTAGACATATTACAATTTACACAATTAACATATCTTTACAAAAACATTGTTTTACAAACAACATATTTTATACAAACTCATTTTTACTTGGTTATGTATTTAACCATGCATTAATCTTTTATATCATTTGTTTTCTTATCGATTTTTGTATGATTTATAAAAGAAAACGTTTTACAAGGTTCATGACTAATTTTTGTTAAACATATTCTTTAAACTTATAAGTCATGAATCCTAAATTAATAAAACCTATGTATCTCACAGGGATTTTTATGCTGACGTGCCTTTTTTCACATGTGTTTCAGGCGTTGTTATTAGATGATCATGATGCAAACATAGGATTGGACGAGAGCCTTAGTGACAATAAAAGATGCAAGACTAGTTAATTATGTTATGTTTCTTTGTTTTTAAGACAATGTAAACCCTTGAAATTTAATAAAACAAAATTTCAATTACCATGTGTTGTGAAACAATAATTATGTTACGACACTCCCCGACGATTCCGTCGCGGTTTGTTATTTTACGCGGTCGGTGTGTGACATGGAATCTTCTTGTCCTTATATTTTTGTTGTAAGACTTGGCTATCCTCTGCTGGTGTGCTGCCATTCTTAGTTTTGTTGCGTCTCTTCTTTCGTCAACGGTATCCAACTCTTGGCATAAGGCTTTAGGATGCAAATCAGGATTTCGTAGATTTGATCTAGTTGTAGGTATCACCATTTTAGTTGGAATCACTGCTTCTGCCCCGAATACTAGTAAGAATGGGGTCTGACCAGTAGCATTTTTTGCAGTTGTTCTATCTACCAATAGGAAAAATGGTAGTTCTTCAACCCATTTTCCTTTTTTGGCACCTAATCTATTTTTCAAATAATTGATAATTATCTTGTTCAAGGATTCTGCCTGCCCATTGGCTTCAGGATGCATCGGTGTTGATGTAATCATCTTTATGCCCCAACTTTTACAAAAGTCTGTAGTCCTCTTACTGATGAATTGAGAGCCATTGTCACAAATTATCTCGGCCGGTATCCCGAATCTTGTCAGTATATTCCTCTTTATGAAGGATACCACTTCTTGATCCCTGACTTGGACAAAAGCTTCTGCTTCAACCCATTTAGAGAAGTAATCCTTCATTGCTAATATAAAAACTTTTCCTCCTGGAGCCTTGGGAAGCTTTCCCACTATATCCATCCCCCATCTCATAAATAGCCATGGGGATATGATAGGATATAATGGTTCTGCCGGTTGATGCAGTATGTTGCTATGTCTCTGGCATGCATCACATTTCTTGGTATATTCCATAGCATCCTTCCTCATAGTTGGCCAATAATATCCTGTTCTTAGTACTTTTGAAAACAAAGCTCTGCCCCCAGTATGGTTGCCGCAATCTCCTTCATGTATATCCAGGAGTACTTCTTTGGTTTTAGGATCCTCTAAGCACCTCAAGTATAGTCATGCAAGAGATTTCTTATACAAGATATTATTTATTAAAGTAAAATGAGATACCTTCATTCTGAAAGCTCTAGGATTTTCATCCTTTGGGATATCTTCTTCTTGTAGGTACTTAACGATTGGAGTCATCTAGGATTCAGTTGACTTCTCAGGAAAACTATCACCAGGGTCCAGGATACTCGATACTTGTTTATCCTGAGATTTGAAAAGTTCCATCGCAGGGTACAAGATATGAATTATTGGTATCCGAGTTCCTTCCGGTATCCTGATAGTAGAATCTAACTTTGCTAAAGCATCTGCTTCAGCATTCTCTTCCCTTGGTACCTGTTCAAGTGTAAATATTTTGAAATATCCTGCTAATTTTTTAACAATTTCAAGATATTCAGCTAATTTTTCGCCTCTTACTGCATAAGATCCATTGAAATGGTTAGTAATTAACAAGGAATCAACATATACTTGTAAACATTTAATATTCATATCCTTGGCTACTTCTAATCCTGCTATTAAAGCTTCATACTCAGCCTCATTATTCGTAGCAGTAAATTCACATTTAATAGCCTAGGGTAATATGTCCCCCTGTGGCGATTTTAGTAGAATTCCTAATCCTACACCTCTTATGTTGGACGCACCATCATTTGTAGTGTCCAAAATTTTGAGTTTTCACCTAATTGTTGCACTTCTAGATCAGCTTCTTCTTGTATATCGCTACTAAAATTAGCCACAAAGTCTGCTAAGGCCTGAGACTTTATAGCATTCCTAGGTTCATACGCTGAATCATAAGCACTTAGTTTCACAAACCACTTTTCCATTCTACCAGACATCTCGGGTTTTCTAAGCACATTTTTAACAGGATAGTTAGATTTAATATGTATTCTATGTGTTTCAAAGTTGTGTCTAAGCTTAGCTGATGCCATAACTAAAGCTAATATTAATTTTTCTAATTGAGAGTATCTAGTCTTGACATCTAATAGCTTTTACTAACATAATTGACAGGATACTGCTGACCTTCATGATCTTTAACCAAGAGTGCACTTACTGCATTTCCTGACACTGCAAGATATAGAGATAGGGGTTCAACATCTTTAGGCTTCATTAGTAGAGGTGCACTTGAGAGATACTGCTTTAATGCTTGGGGTATCGTATCCACAGGGATAGCATAAGTAGGGTATCATATCCACAGGGAATTTGTGGTCAGTGTAGAAGATTTTAACTAAAACTAAAGTTACCTAGATTGGGGGTTTGATTAATTGATTTTAAAAATAAGAAAACTAATTAAAGAAGTTGTGATCAATATGAGAAAAAACAACCCCCACCCAGAATCCTGATTGTTCGTTTTAACACAAAAACCTGTTTATAGATTCATAACACCACATAGACATCGCCTTGGGATTAATGAATTTGATTAATTATTAGAGATAGTTTTTTAAGATTCACTATACAATCTAATAACCCGTTTGATTATATCAATTACCCACCAATTTACTAACTCGCTAACAACGCAAGGAAGTTGCCAATATGCATGGTAAATGACAAATAATTCAAATATAAGAAACGTGTCACAAATCCAACACAAGTAGTCAAGATTTACCTGTTAAAAAGAATCCACAAACAAGTTTAATGCAAAACGACACAATCATTCATCCGGGCGGAAGCTACAAGTGTTTTATATAACAACCCTCCTAAAACCCCTTAACATAACCCTAAATGTTTCTATTATACCCCGTATATGAGAAATGGCCCTAATATACCTTAATAATTATAAAAATCAAATAAAAAAATATAGGGTTGTCGCGGGCCGCGACCTGGACCCCCTTAGCCGTCGCGGGGTGCAAAGTAATGACACCAGGCCGGACCTCCTTCCGCCACGTGTCCGGTTACATAGCTAAGCTACCTCGCTGACTCGCCAAGCCTACAGCCAACCTGAGAGCCCTCGCGGGCCACGAAGGATTTACAGGGGGCCGTCGTGGGGCGCGAGCCGCCTTGTGATCAACCTATAAATTGAGGTCGACGACCTCATTTGCAACCGTTCAATTCTTTTCTTTCCTCTGACATTATAGTGCGAAAATTACGAGAATATTACCCTCTAAAAAGCGAAGCTCTGCCTCGTTGTAAGTATTATAACCCCCGATCACATATCTATTACCCTACCCGATCGATCTAGGGCTCCGTAACGCATGTCAAGGCTCTGCCTGATTCAGTCGTTGGCGTTCTGTCTCGTGTTACACCCGATTGATCTAGGACTCTGTAATGCATGTCAAGGCTCTACCTGAGTCAGTCATTGGAGTTCTGTCTCGAGTTGTACGGTTAATGTGATTTGGGTTATCTTACTAATACGTGTGCATTGTTTAATTTTAATAGATAATAACCAGGAGATTCACCAGGAAGCTATAGTAGTATCACCTAAATCAACAATGTGAGTACATCTTATTTTTGTCACCTTTTTGTGAGTCAAATATTTTACAAAACCCTGAATATATTTATCAAGACACTTACAGTGATTATGTTTTTGTGATTCTACAATTATCATCAGTATGTGGGGTTTTGTATACATTACTTGACACTCGTTACTATTGCGAATAGTAGCATGACTGCAAGCACGGGGGACAAAAGGTTGCCCAGTAGCACTACTGTATTAAATAATTGAATAGATATAAACATTGTAAACCTTAATACTGTAAAGTCATAAAAATTATTTTGATTAGACTGGGATGCACTCACCAGTATTTCTTGCTGATAAATCTTTTTAAATGCGTTTCAGGTAACTTAATGTGAAGCTAATAGAATCCAGCTGGAGAGCACTGAAGGCTTAAAGTTGTGGTTATAAAAGTTACCAAATAAGAAACGGAGTTTATGTTTTCAATAATTAGGGTTTATCCCTACAAATGTATAGTCAAATGAAACTTGGGTTTTATCCCATTTATTATTATTAAAGTTTGGTGTTTAACTCTGATAAAATATTTCCTAACTACGGTCCAGATGTATGAATTCCGCTGCATAATTAATAAACACCGATACCATTTGACTGGTTCGCGGCACCCGCTCCCGGGGCAGGGGTCGGGGGCTGCGACATTTTAGCCGCTCATAGTTGTTCGTGCAGCTTCATTCTTGATTGGAGACTAATAAGACATGGGAAAACAGATTGATTGATGAAAGAATGATGAGAAAATCGTCCTAGGGTTCGTAGTCGACGGCTGATGTTGATAATTATGAAATTTGATCCCTTAAAACACAAGTTTGTCCGTTTAAATAACAATTCTCGTAATGGGAGTAGTCCACACGTCGCGGCAATATCCTCAACACCCCCCGCGAATCACGAGGGTCTCTATCTTGACCGACATTTAATGTTTTGGACTGACATAACTTCAAGATCTCCAGCGAGTCGCGGAAGGGGAACCAGGCTTGGCTGGGTGTCGCTAAGGCCGTCCAAGTTGACTTTTTCTCGTTACAAGTCCACGTTGACCCTTCAAACTTGTTTTTCGACCCGATTTCTCTCGTTTACCTTTGCATCATCTGTTTAAGCAACAAAATACCAATGCACAATAATTATATAAACACATATGATTTACTATGTTTAGCGCACTAAAAACCGACACGATTTACTATATAATACTACATATTTTGGCCTAACATCAACACACTTTTTTATTGTTAAATTGGATTTAAAAATGATATAAAATCCATTTAATTTTAAAAAACAATAATATTAATTAAACTAATAACATTAATACTTAAACATTATATAATTTAAACATAAAAAAATTACATAATTAAAAAAACACAAAAAAAATTACATAACTTAACTTAAACCTAAATATTAAACATTACTACATAAAACCCCTAATAATCTGGCACGTTAAAACGTGATGGAATTCACGGTTGTGGTCGTGCCTGAAGTTGATTAGGGCGACTTGTATCATGTCGTCTTCACCAAGGTCACCACCGCGTTTTCCACCACGGTGTACACCGTCTCGAATCTTTCGCAATCTAAACGGATAACCCTAAAACGAGACGAAAGCGCGTCAATGGTTCAGGTGGTCTCACCCTTATGGACGCAAAAGTGTTGGAGAATTCTCCCCCCAGAATGGACCACTCGAGTGACTACGCGGGGTGTAATGGCTTAAGGATTCAACCCACAACTCACATAAAGCGATACTTCTTCTTCGGTCCAAGGAATTGTAGCCATTTTTGGTTTTTCGAAGTGAAAAGTGGTAGAAGATGAAGTAGAATTTTGAGTGAAATTTGAGAGTTTGTAAAAAATGGAAGAAGTGTGTGGATCATATAGGGAAAATTTAATTTTTAAAAAGTAAAGTTTCTAAAAACTTAAAAACTTACCATTGGTGTCAAACGGCTAAAACCAACGCCAAATTATAACGTACCACGCCAACGCGAATTTCATCTCCATGCATGTGGAGTTTTCCCCGCCGAAGGACCAAAGCTAGCTTAAACACCATGGATGAGCCGGTGTGCAAGATGTTGTCAAGCATAAATGCCCACACCGTGTGGTCTAACAATTTACATACACCAAACCATAAGCAGAACTCCAACCCCAAACAAGAGATATTTAAATCAAACCAATGACTTTGTGTGATCAAATGGGCCTTTCATCTTCTCCTTAACCTTAAAACGTCAAGAGATTTAGTTCTTCCTTCATGTATGCCAATGATGATCTTTTATTGCGGAATAGCAAGTCATTGCGACTCCTCCAAATCACCCATAAGGTTGTGTAAGTCAGTAGTTGCATTGTAGCCTTCTAGTTTTTAGTACGCCCGTTCTGAGCATGGATATTTGCCAAGTCTTTCAGCTCTAGAATGAAGATTGTTTTTATCGACACCGTAGCGCAATGAAATCCCAGATCTGTTATGCAACCCCATATCAACCAAACGGGTGCAGCGTTGTTTCCGAATCTTCATTGCAGAGCTTACATGACACTGAATCTAAATGAACGTTCCTTTGTGCGAGTGCAGTCGCGGTTGGTACCTTGTCCTGAACCCTATTTAACAAACAGCAAGTTGTCAACATAGCCTTACCCCAAAACCGTCACTTAGACCAGAATAGGACAACTGGTATTAACCATTTCTTTTAGAGTCCTATTCTTTTTAGGGATTAGTGAGCCTTACCATAGCTCTACAACCCCAAACTTTGGATCAAAATACTCACCACCTCTATCGGTATGTAGAGTTTTAATCAACCCATTCCGATGAAGCTCTACTTCTTCCTTATAGATTTTAAACTTTTCCAGAGCTTCATCCTTAGCATGCAATAAAAAAATATAGCAGAATCTAGTAGCATCACCTTGCAAATACGACATTTATCATTGTTTAATGTTAATAGCAGGAATTAAGCTCATTTTAGACATTTTTAATTCTTTTATAATGTGCATGTCATAGTCTAGCATGCCATAATTCTGAATCACTCAAGTTGTTACTATTACTAGTTGAAGCAACACAAACAAATTCATTCATAAAAGACACATCAACATTCAACATAAACTTGCCATTACAAAGATAACCAAATCCTACACAAAAGTACCATGTCTTGACAAGATATACTTGTCACTTTCCAACATTTTTTTGTAACCACAATTATTTAACACAATGCCACTTAACAGATTCTTTCGAATTCCGAGCGCATACAAAACATTGTTCAAAAGTAAATATTTTCCAGAAGTAAAAACAAATTACACGGTTCCTATTGCTTTGATTGGCCAGTTGCAACATTCCCCATCTTGATGATAAACTCGTCTTCAATTGGTTGAAAGTTTTTAAACCAACGAAGATCGTTGCACACATGGCTTGTTGCACCCGAATCAACCCACCAAGCAATATCATCATCCTACACATAAAATGCTTCATTAAATAGTGATACATAATTTTGACCTTGCTTGCTCGAGTCGTTAGACCCATTACAACCATCCTCATTCTTGTTCTTTGAACCAAACTTGTTGTTCTTCATCACTTTATAATCTCTTTTAAAGTGACCCAGCTTACCGCATTTTCAGCAAGGGTAATTCGGCTTTTTGTTTGAACCTGAATTGTTATTCCCTTTAAAATTACATTTCCCTTTGAACTTGTTGTTTCCTTTAGATGATTCACCCGTCTCAACCATGTTCACTGAAGACGTTCCAGCATGTTTCTTTTCATCATTGACCAACACCTTTTCTTGTGCTCTCAGACTCAATTCTGAAGTGGCTTCCAAGTTGAACCAAACTTAACTATCCTTTCTAATGTTTAAGATTGTGTTTAAAATCTTTCCAGGAAGGAGGTAACATGTCATGTTGGGCAAACTACCCTAGAATTCGCAACAGTTCATTATACTGTTCCATGACAGGCCTCGAATCAACCATCTTGTAACTGTTGAAATGACTAATAAGAAACTTCTTAGTAGTAGAATCTTCTACCATGTATTTGGCTTCCGAAGTGTCCCACAGTAACTTTGCAGTTTCTAAGTTTTGATAAGCATCAAACATGGAATCAGACATACCGTTTAGGATATGGCCAAGACAGATTTTATTGTCGTTTTCCAACTTTGACCGCTAGGGTTGTAAGAAGAAAATGCATCTTCTCCTCCCATCGACGGAAATCCTGCCCTTTGAATTTCTCTAGTTTGTCAAACTTGCTTGTCATATCCTTCATCGATTCGCTTGTCATCTTCACGGAAAGTAATTTGATCTTTGTCCGGTTGATTTGTGTAACACGGATAATCAGAGAGGCATGTGATTACTCTCAGATCAATATTTCGGTTTTTCTCCAGAATAACTCATTCGCATACAACTCTAACTCGAGAAATTGAACAACCATATGTGTGTTTTTGAATTCGTGAATGAACCGGTAGAACTATAACCAAAACATTGATACAAATTTTAGGGTTATGGATGAGTAACTGCCTTTGGCATTTATCTTTTAATTTTGAATAAAAAGCTTTCAAAATACCTTAATTTTTATTTCGAAAAATAATGTCCAAAGTCTTTAAAATTGAATTTCTATGGTATGTTTTAAGAAAGCACTTTAATCAAAATAAAAATTTTCCCCAACTAGGGGCTCCCCTTGGACCCTGCTCCCAGGGGCGCTGCCCCTGGACCCCCACCAACGGAGTGTTGTCCCTTTGGAACCCCCATTCAGGACTGTGCCCGAACACTCGGAATTATAACAACTCGAACAGACGTGCACTCCCGCACCTCCTAATTTATTTCGACGTATATTAAATTCCTTTTGGTTACTAAGTTAGTTACGATTACACTAAAATATCTAACATACAATGATGGTGGTGTAAAACGACTAACATTAGTGAGGTGGAATGAAGCACAATGGTGATGGCGTCAAACGACATGAAGTTCGGGTGTTCCTTAATTGTCTCGCGGTGGCCAGAGTTAATAGTTGGAATTTATGCTTTCTTTTAACTTCATTAGGCTAGAGGGTATGGTGCCCATCCTCCCTTGGAGGATGATCCGTCACGTAGGCGCCACATCATAGTCCTCCCAATGATGGTCCATACCACAAAACTAGAGGGTATGGGAGGATGATCCTAGATGATCCTACCCCACCACTTTTATGTTTTTTTTATTTTTTTAATCTTCTACTTTTTTTAACATTTAACAAATAAATTAACAAAATATTTTCATTAATATTAAAAAACATTACATAAACTTAAAAAAAAACATAAACTTAAAAAAAACATAGACTAAAAAAAACATAAACTTAAAAAAAACATTAACTTAAAAAAAATAAACATAAAAAAATCCTAATATATTAAAAAAAGCTACTAGTCTTCGTCCTCCATGTTGTCGTCTGGTTCGTTTTGAGCGTTGTTCCAAATGTACTCCACCAAGTCCACTTGTAGGTTATGATGTGTGTACTCGTTACGTAGAGCGAACATGTTCAAATCTTGTTGTTCCCCACTAACTGGAACAGAATTTCCGGTAGACGTGTTTTCGTCGTACTCGCATATCGCTCTACCTTCGTCTTCAATGATCATGTTATGAAGGATGATACAAGCGTACATAATGTGTTGTAACCTCTTTGGTGTAGCCGAACGTGCTGGATGTTCAATGATTTACCATTTTTTTGTAGAACACCAAATGCCCGTTCAATATCTTTTCTCGCACCCTCTTGATACTTCGTAAATTTTTTTCTTTTTTCGTCTATCGGGTGCGGAATAGTTTTAACGATGTCACACCCCTTTCTACGGCGGAAGCACGAGGTGTGATCATGAAAGGTTCTCATTGCATACGAAGAGTAAACATGCTATATGCTCGTAAAATAACATCAAATACCATGATTTGAAAACATAAGTTTAGCGTTTACATCGCTAGACAGCTTAAAACATTGTCTTAAAAGTTTACAACTTTATTTAAAGTTAAACACAAGCGACATCCACGAGCATAAGCAAGACCGCGCGCACATCCATCCTAGTTACCTGAAATACATGTGAGTTTTTGGAAAAACGTCAACATAAAGTTGGTGTGAATTCATGCAGTTTTGTATTTCATGTTTGTATACTTTGTATGAAAACATAGTTTGTGAGTAAATCAAGTTTTCATATATAAATCCAGTTTCATGTGTACACCACGTACCCATTTATAATTCAATCTTTTCTTGAGTACCCCACGTACTTCAAGTTATATATCAATCCTCTTGAGTACCCCACGTACTTCAAGTTATATATCAATTTTGTATGGTATGAATTTTATGTACATACAGTATTTCTGTAATTATCAGATTGTTAATGGGTTGCAAAGCCATTAACCTGTGGCACGTCATAGGAAGTCACCAAACCTAAGGCATTTAATTGGTATATTCTGAGACACAAAAGCACTTCCTCGGTTCTCGCCCCGACCGGGAGTGTGGCTGCCAGGCACCCGTTAGATCTAACCTTTTGTTCTGCGGTCTAGGTATATTGTTGATTAATGGTGCTTCTGTACCCTATTCGTGACACTATTTCTCATAACGCATCCTACTTGGTTCTCCTTCTCACCAAGCGCGTTTCTTGTTATCATTTCTCATGGCGCCTCTTACTTGGTTCTCGTTCTCACCAAGTGCGCTTCTCATATTCTCATATTTCGCCACACTTGGTTCTCGTTCTCACCAAGTGTACTTCTTGTATTTATATCATACCAATTATAAATATTTGTACATTTGTACATGTATTTCACCCCCGAAGTTATAAAAACTGAAAACAGTTAAAGAGAAAAGGGGGAGCATGAACTCACAACTTTGCGTTCCTAGCGTCGTAAACTCCACCGGATTTGCTTAATTAACGTCGTAACCTATACGCGTTTTCTTAACGTTAGTCACTAGACTTGCGTCGCACAAGTATAGTCACTCTCTTTTGTATATATTCTTGTGTTAAAAATATTCTATATTTTTAACTACGTATCTTACTTATATTATTTTCTCCAAAAATAAATATAAGTCTTTTATGTTTTGCACTTTGCACCCGAATTATGTATCTTGTAAGTTGTATGTGTATTTTTATGTTCATACTTCTCCTGAGTATTTAGTGTATTTTTAAGTCTTAATACACTAACACGTATAACACATACTATAAGCACTTAGCACAAAAGTTGGTGGTAAAATAGTATATATTTTTCTCTCAAAATATACATACTTATATCCACTTTTATTCTTGAAGAAATCATCATTTCTTATCACCAAAAATTAGGGAAACCTTGGTAATACTTTTAAACACATTTTTAGGGAATAAGTTTCTCAAAAACTTATATTTTTCTAAGTGTCAAAATTTATAAAAATTTTGACAGAGTTTCCCCTAAAAATGGAGGTTTCCCACGTTTTCAAAACGTGTGTTTATTTTCTTTTAAATCATCATCAATCATCAACAACAATTATCAACAATAATCGCTAATTTCATGAACTTGAATATTTACAAAAATGTGTAGTAACTTACTAGCACATTTAGTAAGTCTTGTTATCTTTAAAAATAAGTTTAACTTCTTAAAAACTTTATTTTTAAAGAATATGAAGTTTTACAACTTCTAGTCGGTTTTTACGAAAACTATTTCTTCGTTAAAGCTTTTGTTACACAAGTATCCATACACTTGTTTGTTCACAAAAACCACTTTTGTTTGTGTAAGATCCGGTTTAGAACATGTGATTTCTTGGACACTTGGTCCTTTGAAAATACCGCTTGTAGATACGTAGATCTACTAGTTTTAAACACTATTTCACAAGTTAAATCACTTTTACACAAGTTCATGATGTGTGTGGTAGAGTTTCATCATTTAACCTTTGTTACTCTTAAACAAGCTTTATGTCATAATCCAAGATCATGACTAAACCGGGTTAAATGATGATCCGAGCTACCAAATCATAGATCGGGTCTAAATAATCACAACTTTCAATTACTACAACATTTACACAACTTATGTGCTATTAACCATCATTTTTCATGCCTTTAGTAGACTTTTAAGCATCATATTGCATGTTAACGAGTTTTAACCGACAAAAATCCTTTTAACCACTTTAGAATAGTTTAAATACGAGTTCTAAGTGTTATACCTCTAGCTCAAGGCTAGGGAAGATTCTAAGCACAAATCGAGTGGATAAAAGCTAGAGAATGAGGTCCTTCGCGTTCCGTTTGCTCCAAGACTCCTAATATGCGACCCTTGATGTTTGTATGATGTTGGAATGGCAAGATCAAAATTGAAAGATGGATGGATGCTCTAGGGGTGTTTGGCCGTAAGTTAGAAGAAAGGGAGAGTGGGTGTGTTGAGTTGTGTTGGTGACTTAACCTACTTATAACCAAAGTTCCCTAATATCCAATGTGTTTTATGTCTTCAAAAGTACCATACATATCTTACACAATCTTTACAAATCCAAGGAAAATTCACAAGATCTTCCAATTTAGGCATGTGGGTCGATTTTATTTGGATATGGGGAGGGGGTCTAATTGTAAATGTGAACTAATTAGTTACCTTGTAATCCATAACCAAGTATATAGTTAAGTAGGTTAGTTACTAGCTATTTTAGTGAGTGTTAGGGTGTTCGGGGACCCTAACTAGCTCAGAAAAGATAAATAATGAAAATAACAATATTTTCATGTTCCGGGTATAGTCCGGTCGTTCGGTTACATACCGATTCGTTAAAGTGCTAAATTACACTTTTTAGTGTCGTTTAAGTACCTTTCTTGTACTCTTTCAATTCCCAACACTTAGGGAAATATTCTGGATAATAAAACGACATTTCTGCACAACATTCATATGTTTAAATGCTGAATTATTGCTGAATTTTATAAATTCTGCACTTAAAGTGCGTTTCGGGTGCTTTTTAGTGCTTATATTTGCTTTCGTATTGCATATATATTAACCCTTGTATGTACTCTTGGGTTTTAATGCATTCTTGTGTCGGACCTACACCTAGGCCTCAGTTATAATGTCTGACTGCTTTCTGCAGTTCTGTTGACACAGTGTGTCTTACCGGTGAGTTTACTATTATTTTTGACGCAACGCTCTCGTTTATGCTTAAAGCAATATTTTGTAGTATACAACGTGCATGAATTCACTTGTTTAATCATGTGTTCAGACATTGCTGACACTTAAACTCATAATTGCAGTCATTAAGCAATAATTAATGTGTACGGAAATTACCGGTTTGTGCCAGTTGTCACAGTCTCCCCCCGTTAAAAGAATTTCGTCCCGAAATTCAGACTGAACTAACTCTCGCTGGAGTCTTCTTGAATAGGTGGGGATACTTTTTCTTGAACTGGTCTTCACGTTCCCATGTGTACTCGGGTCCGTGCTTAGAGCTCCAACGTACTTTGACAAGCTTCACACTGCTCCTCCTGGTCTTGTTGACTTTCCAGTCAGTAACCTCAACGGGTTGCTCTGTAAATCGGAGGGCTTCATCAATATGTATTTCATCCATCGAGATGATCACGTTTTCTTGCGTTGGACTCTTCTTCAGGTTGGATACATGAAACGTATCATGTACTCCGTTAAGTTCTTCCGGTAACTCCAACTTGTATGCCACGGTACCAATTCTCTTCAGTATTCTGAATGGTCCGATATATCGTGGATTCAGCTTTCCACGCTTTCCAAATCTGACTACGCCCTTCCATGGTGAGACTTTTAACAACACTTTGTCTCCCACCTTGAAATCTACCGATTTTCTATTTGGATCCGCGTAGCTCTTTTGTCGCTCTCGAGCCGCCCTAATGCGCTCTCGGATCTGCGCAATCTTGTCGGTTGTCTCTTGTACAAGTTCAGGACCAACCATACGTTTATCTCCGGCATCTGCCCAACATAAGGGCGATCGGCATTTGCGGCCATACAGAGCTTCGAACGGTGCGGCTTTTATGCTCGTATGATAGCTGTTATTGTAGGAAAACTCAACTAAAGGTAGATGAGTATCCCAGCTGCCGCCTAGATCCATGACACATGCGCGAAGCATATCTTCTAACGTTTGTATAGTCCGTTCGCTCTGGCCGTCTGTTTGCGGATGGAATGCCGTGCTCAGATCTAACTGAGATCCAAAGGCTTCCTGAAATGATTGCCAGATTCTTGAGACAAAGCGTCCATCTCTGTCTGAAATGATTGAGATTGGCACTCCATGACGTGCCACAATTTCTCTTAAGTATATCTCTGCAAGCTTTCCCGTGCTATCCTTCTCTCGGATTGGTAGGAAATGCGCAGACTTCGTCAATCGATCAACTATTACCCATATCATATCGTGCCCTCTCGGGGTCGTAGGTAATTTTGTTATGAAGTCCATCGAGATTTGTTCCCATTTCCATACGGGAATCTCTGGTTGTTGTAGTAGGCCGGACGGTTTCTGATATTCTGCCTTAACCTTAGCACAGGTTAGGCATTTTCCAACATAGACAGCAACGTCGCTTTTGAGTCTCGGCCACCAATAGTACTCCTTCAAGTCTTGATACATTTTGTCCGATCCTGGGTGGATCGAATATCTCGATTTGTGGGCTTCATTAAGGATGACTTCTCGTATACCACCATAGAGTGGAACCCAAATACGCTTCTTAAAGTATAAGGCTCCCTCTTCGTTTGGCACCATGTATTTCAGCATACCCCGTAGGTATTCAGCTTTACGGTTCTCTTCTTTAAGAGCTTCTTGTTGTGCATCTCGAATGCATGCTGTGAGGTTCGTTTGAATCGTCATTTCCAGTGCTCGAACCCTTAGGGTCTTAACCCTTTCTTTTCGGCTCAACGCGTCTGCTACAACGTTCGCCTTTCCAGGATGGTACTTAATCTCACAGTCATAATCATTCAGCAGCTCGACCCAACGTCGCTGGCGCATATTCAATTCCTTCTGATCAAATATGTGTTGCAAGCTTTTGTGATCTGTGAAGATTGTACATCGAGTACCATATAAATAATGTCGCCAAATCTTCAAGGCGAATACCACTGCACCCAGCTCCAGGTCGTGAGTGGTATAATTTCTCTCGTGAACCTTCAGTTGTCTTGAAGCATAAGCGATGACTTTTTGGCGTTGCATAAGCACACAACCCAAGCCTTGTCGTGAGGCGTCGCAGTATACCACGAAGTCTTCAGTGCCTTCGGGTAATGATAGTATCGGTGCATCGCATAGCTTGCTCTTCAGTAACTGGAAGGCTTCTTCTTGTTTGTGACCCCAGTCGTACTTCTTGTCTTTCTGAGTAAGGGTCGTTAGCGGTTGAGCTATCTTTGAGAAATTCTCGATGAATCGCCGATAATAGCCCGCTAAGCCCAAAAATTGACGAACTTCAGTTGGGGTCTTGGGAGCTTCCCAATTCTTTATTGCTTCAATCTTGGACGGGTCTACATGAATGCCCTTCTCATTCACCACGTGACCAAGAAATTGTACTTCGCGAATCCAGAATTCGCATTTGGAGAACTTTGCATAAAGCTTCTCTTTCTTCAGTAGTTCCAAGATAGTCCTGAGGTGTTGCTCATGCTCTTCTTTCGTTCGCGAGTAGATCAGGATATCATCGATAAATACAATCACGAATTTATCGAGATATGGTTTGCATACGCGGTCCATTAGATCCATAAAGACCGCTGGTGCATTCGTCAGTCCAAATGGCATCACAAGAAATTCGTAGTGCCCATAGCGCGTTCTGAATGCAGTCTTTGGCACGCTTTCATCTTGGATTCTCAGCTGATGGTATCCAGATCGAAGGTCGATCTTGGAATAGTAGCTTGATCCTTGCAGTTGATCAAACAAGTCATCAATCCTCGGTAGCGGATACCGATTCTTGATTGTGAGCTTGTTCAGTTCCCTGTAATCGATACACATCCGTAGTGATCCATCCTTCTTTTTCACGAACAATACTGGAGCTCCCCAGGGTGAGAAGCTTGGCCTTATGAATCCTTTATCCAACAACTCCTGGAGCTGTGTAGATAATTCTTGCATTTCGGATGGCGCAAGTCGATAGGGTGCCTTGGCTACAGGAGCAGCTCCTGGTACCAAGTGTATACGGAATTCGACTTGTCGTTGCGGGGGTAGTCCTGGCAGATCTCCAGGGAACACATCAGGAAATTCCTTCACCACAGGAATGTCTTCGAGTTTCGGCTCCTCAGCCTTCTTGTCTATAACGTGTGCTAGGAAAGCAACACATCCTTTCCTTAAGCACTTCTGTGCCTTCATACAACTGATGATTCGAAGAGGCGCGTCTCGTTTTTCTCCATGCACGATAAGAGTTTCACCATTCGCTAAAGGGATGCGAATGATTTTCTCATGACAAATAACTTCAGCTTTGTTCTTGGACAACCAGTCCATTCCGACTACTACATCGAAGCTACCCAATTGAATAGGTAAGAGGTCGATGCTAAAATTTCGTTCGCCAAGTTCTAGTGTGCAGCCTCTAACAACTTCGCCCGATTCAACAAGTTTACCATTGGCTAGTTCTATGGAATAAGGAATTTCTAATCTACTAGATTCTATTCCGAGTATGCGTTTAAATTCCACAGACATGAAGCTATAATCGGCGCCAGTGTCGAATAATATGGATGCAAAGTGATTGTTAATGAGAAACGTACCGGTGACCACGTTAGGGTCCTCGCGTGCGTCTCTTGCTCCAATCACAAATGCTCGAGCCGGAGCGTTGTTTCTCTCTGGGCAGTTCTTCATGAAATGATCATTGCTTCCACACTTGAAGCATCCTTGCCCTTTCCCGTTACCATTCTTGTTACCAGCACTGTTCCCATTTCGGTTCTTTCCTTTTCCCCAACAGTCTTCTGTTTGATGACCCAATCTACCACATTTGTCGCACCTTGGAATGCGACAAGCTCCATCATGATGATACTTACATTTTTGGCATCTAGGCATGGAGCCTTGGTATGCTTTGGTTGCATGGGTTTTCGTCTCCTGAGACGGGTTAGCGTCACGCTTCTTGCTGAAACCCTTGTTGTTACGAGTTGCTTGGTTCAAACTGGCATGCTTTCTCTTCTTGTCGCCGGACGACTCAGCATGCGTCTCGGTCTTCTCTGTTGGGTTTAATGACAACTTCTTCATACGAACACAATCCTCAGTAAGGCTGATAGCCAGAGTTACAGCCTCGGTGATTGTTTGTGGTTTGGCCGACGTCACCATGCCACGAAACTCTGAGGCCAGTCCCCAAATGTAACGTTCAACACGCTTGAATTCGGGAGTCATCATGTAGGGAAGTACTCTAGACAGATCGTGGAACCTTCGGGTGTAACCATTTATGTCAGCACCTTCCATGGTCAGGTGCCAGAACTCCGTCTCCAGCCTTTGGAGTTCAGCACGAGAGCAGTACTTCTCTCTCATCCTTTCCTTCAGTTCCTCCCAAGTGAGGCCATAAGCGGCGTCATCACCCAAAGTTTGGGCTTGCAGGTTCCACCAAGTCAGAGCTTCATCGACGAATAACCCAGTAGCAAAAGTGACTTGTTGATCCGCGGTACACTTGCTCATGCGGAAAGTAGCTTCAGTCTTCTTCGTCCAGCGCACAAATGCTACTGCACCTCCTGTGCCGTCATAGTTTATCGGCTTGCAGTCGAGGAACTGCTTGAAAGTGCAGCCTGGAATTGATTCAACCAATTCACATGTGAGCAATCGAAGAAATAATGAAACATAGACCGTTCATAAATTTCCTCATGCTTAGTACAGTGTCTCAAGGTTACCTTGAGCTGCATTGCCTCCAGACGAATCTCCATCCCCATTACGCCTAGCGTTGCTTGGTCCTCCACTGTCTTGGGTTCGGTTCGCCTCGTACTGGGCGATAGCAGCGGAGATCCTTTCCTCTAGCAAAGCGTTCAGCTCTTCAGCAGTTCTTGGCAGTGGGGGAGGTGGAGGTTGATCATCATTGCGAGCATTCACAGCTTTCCTGGGTGCCATGTTCTGACAGAACATAACACAACAGGTTTAATCATTTGTTTGATATCGTCACACTAGGTAGTAGTATCATATATATTCACAGGTATATATACCACATAAGTGACATCAAACAATTATTACTCTAGCAGAGTACTTGGTAGGCTTGCACTGAGGGAATCTATACGTGAAAAGACTTGCTGTGGTTTATGTGCACTGAATTCCATAATTATGTATGCATCCATAATTACGTAACTCCTTGCACAGTCCGCACAGTTCGTTTCATCCTCGTATCTCTTCCTTCAGATAGGCCATCGCTTTCAGGTAAAGTCACATATACTTGTGACATTCTACTTCTAGTACATGCTAATTATCACACATAATTGCAAGTAGTTTCTAGTCAACGACAAGTGCTACTCAAGTGCACTCTAAGTCTCGTAGTGTCTTAGACTCATGTAGACAGTTTCAGGTAGTGGATGTCGCGGGACGTTTTATGCAATGAAAACTCTTTGAAAATTGTTTTCGTGAATGGATCCTAGAGATTGTAGACTAGACTCGAGAAGGAATCCTGGTTCACTACAATCGCAGCTCTGATACCAATCTGTCACACCCCTTTCTACGGCGGAAGCACGAGGTGTGATCATGAAAGGTTCTCATTGCATACGAAGAGTAAACATGCTATATGCTCGTAAAATAACATCAAATACCATGATTTGAAAACATAAGTTTAGCGTTTACATCGCTAGACAGCTTAAAACATTGTCTTAAAAGTTTACAACTTTATTTAAAGTTAAACACAAGCGACATCCACGAGCATAAGCAAGACCGCGCGCACATCCATCCTAGTTACCTGAAATACATGTGAGTTTTTGGAAAAACGTCAACATAAAGTTGGTGTGAATTCATGCAGTTTTGTATTTCATGTTTGTATACTTTGTATGAAAACATAGTTTGTGAGTAAATCAAGTTTTCATATATAAATCCAGTTTCATGTGTACACCACGTACCCATTTATAATTCAATCTTTTCTTGAGTACCCCACGTACTTCAAGTTATATATCAATCCTCTTGAGTACCCCACGTACTTCAAGTTATATATCAATTTTGTATGGTATGAATTTTATGTACATACAGTATTTCTGTAATTATCAGATTGTTAATGGGTTGCAAAGCCATTAACCTGTGGCACGTCATAGGAAGTCACCAAACCTAAGGCATTTAATTGGTATATTCTGAGACACAAAAGCACTTCCTCGGTTCTCGCCCCGACCGGGAGTGTGGCTGCCAGGCACCCGTTAGATCTAACCTTTTGTTCTGCGGTCTAGGTATATTGTTGATTAATGGTGCTTCTGTACCCTATTCGTGACACTATTTCTCATAACGCATCCTACTTGGTTCTCGTTCTCACCAAGCGCGTTTCTTGTTATCATTTCTCATGGCGCCTCTTACTTGGTTCTCGTTCTCACCAAGTGCGCTTCTCATATTCTCATATTTCGCCACACTTGGTTCTCGTTCTCACCAAGTGTACTTCTTGTATTTATATCATACCAATTATAAATATTTGTACATTTGTACATGTATTTCACCCCCGAAGTTATAAAAACTGAAAACAGTTAAAGAGAAAAGGGGGAGCATGAACTCACAACTTTGCGTTCCTAGCGTCGTAAACTCCACCGGATTTGCTTAATTAACGTCGTAACCTATACGCGTTTTCTTAACGTTAGTCACTAGACTTGCGTCGCACAAGTATAGTCACTCTCTTTTGTATATATTCTTGTGTTAAAAATATTCTATATTTTTAACTACGTATCTTACTTATATTATTTTCTCCAAAAATAAATATAAGTCTTTTATGTTTTGCACTTTGCACCCGAATTATGTATCTTGTAAGTTGTATGTGTATTTTTATGTTCATACTTCTCCTGAGTATTTAGTGTATTTTTAAGTCTTAATACACTAACACGTATAACACATACTATAAGCACTTAGCACAAAAGTTGGTGGTAAAATAGTATATATTTTTCTCTCAAAATATACATACTTATATCCACTTTTATTCTTGAAGAAATCATCATTTCTTATCACCAAAAATTAGGGAAACCTTGGTAATACTTTTAAACACATTTTTAGGGAATAAGTTTCTCAAAAACTTATATTTTTCTAAGTGTCAAAATTTATAAAAATTTTGACAGAGTTTCCCCTAAAAATGGAGGTTTCCCACGTTTTCAAAACGTGTGTTTATTTTCTTTTAAATCATCATCAATCATCAACAACAATTATCAACAATAATCGCTAATTTCATGAACTTGAATATTTACAAAAATGTGTAGTAACTTACTAGCACATTTAGTAAGTCTTGTTATCTTTAAAAATAAGTTTAACTTCTTAAAAACTTTATTTTTAAAGAATATGAAGTTTTACAACTTCTAGTCGGTTTTTACGAAAACTATTTCTTCGTTAAAGCTTTTGTTACACAAGTATCCATACACTTGTTTGTTCACAAAAACCACTTTTGTTTGTGTAAGATCCGGTTTAGAACATGTGATTTCTTGGACACTTGGTCCTTTGAAAATACCGCTTGTAGATACGTAGATCTACTAGTTTTAAACACTATTTCACAAGTTAAATCACTTTTACACAAGTTCATGATGTGTGTGGTAGAGTTTCATCATTTAACCTTTGTTACTCTTAAACAAGCTTTATGTCATAATCCAAGATCATGACTAAACCGGGTTAAATGATGATCCGAGCTACCAAATCATAGATCGGGTCTAAATAATCACAACTTTCAATTACTACAACATTTACACAACTTATGTGCTATTAACCATCATTTTTCATGCCTTTAGTAGACTTTTAAGCATCATATTGCATGTTAACGAGTTTTAACCGACAAAAATCCTTTTAACCACTTTAGAATAGTTTAAATACGAGTTCTAAGTGTTATACCTCTAGCTCAAGGCTAGGGAAGATTCTAAGCACAAATCGAGTGGATAAAAGCTAGAGAATGAGGTCCTTCGCGTTCCGTTTGCTCCAAGACTCCTAATATGCGACCCTTGATGTTTGTATGATGTTGGAATGGCAAGATCAAAATTGAAAGATGGATGGATGCTCTAGGGGTGTTTGGCCGTAAGTTAGAAGAAAGGGAGAGTGGGTGTGTTGAGTTGTGTTGGTGACTTAACCTACTTATAACCAAAGTTCCCTAATATCCAATGTGTTTTATGTCTTCAAAAGTACCATACATATCTTACACAATCTTTACAAATCCAAGGAAAATTCACAAGATCTTCCAATTTAGGCATGTGGGTCGATTTTATTTGGATATGGGGAGGGGGTCTAATTGTAAATGTGAACTAATTAGTTACCTTGTAATCCATAACCAAGTATATAGTTAAGTAGGTTAGTTACTAGCTATTTTAGTGAGTGTTAGGGTGTTCGGGGACCCTAACTAGCTCAGAAAAGATAAATAATGAAAATAACAATATTTTCATGTTCCGGGTATAGTCCGGTCGTTCGGTTACATACCGATTCGTTAAAGTGCTAAATTACACTTTTTAGTGTCGTTTAAGTACCTTTCTTGTACTCTTTCAATTCCCAACACTTAGGGAAATATTCTGGATAATAAAACGACATTTCTGCACAACATTCATATGTTTAAATGCTGAATTATTGCTGAATTTTATAAATTCTGCACTTAAAGTGCGTTTCGGGTGCTTTTTAGTGCTTATATTTGCTTTCGTATTGCATATATATTAACCCTTGTATGTACTCTTGGGTTTTAATGCATTCTTGTGTCGGACCTACACCTAGGCCTCAGTTATAATGTCTGACTGCTTTCTGCAGTTCTGTTGACACAGTGTGTCTTACCGGTGAGTTTACTATTATTTTTGACGCAACGCTCTCGTTTATGCTTAAAGCAATATTTTGTAGTATACAACGTGCATGAATTCACTTGTTTAATCATGTGTTCAGACATTGCTGACACTTAAACTCATAATTGCAGTCATTAAGCAATAATTAATGTGTACGGAAATTACCGGTTTGTGCCAGTTGTCACAAACGATTGTCGAGTACGTTGGGTATATTCCATCGGCTAGGTAGTAACCTCGCCTATATTTGTAACACCCCGTGTTTCAAAAGTCAAAGTCAAGTCAAAGTCAAGATTGAAGTCAAAGGAAGAAAAGATTGCTAATTGCGATATGTCACTCCTTGCTCAACTCCTGTTTTGACTTCTTTGACTTGTAGATAATTTATTTATTTTATCGCATTAGTTGTATTATGTGGAGTACTTGTTAATAATCGAGGTTTAATCGCTATTTATCGCTTTATCGCTTATCTCATCGCAATCGCATTCGCAACTCAAATTATGCGTTCTGGATATTGTTATACGTGTGTGCCTTTTGTGTGTTACTTGTGCATGTTTATTTATGTTTATGTTGAGGTGGTTAATCGAAACGCAATCGCAACTTTATCGTAATCGAATCGCAAAAGCTAAACGCAAGTTAATTAGAATTATTGTATGTTAGATATAGTGGTTAGGATTAATGGATAACTCTATCGCATCGCAAAACTCAACACACGAAACGAAACGCCGCATCTCAAATTGTCGGAGCCACTCGATCGAGTGACTACTCGATCGGATGGTCTACCGATCGGATTACCCCCCTATCGGACAGCCATCCGATCGGTGACCCACTCGATCCATGCACACTTTCCTTTTTGGGAAACCCTATAAATGCCCTTCATATGTCACATCACTTGATGTGACAGCTCTCACTCGACTCAGCTCGCTCCAGCCACTCTTTCTCTCAATTTCTCGCGATTCTTGTAAGTTTTCAACCTAAATCTCGTACTTTCTTGATCCACACGCACTCCTACACCTTTCTATCTTTTGAATCTTAACTTTTAACCGTGAAATCACTAGATTTGAGGTGTTCTAGGATGATGTCATCATGGGGTTCTTATGAACTTCATGTTTTGGCTCCAATCCACCAATAACAACTTAGATCTGGACGACTTCCACATGAATAAACAAAGATCTTGCATAGATCTGAACATATTCATAGTGAAAAGGATTGAAAGATGGTTTTTCTAACTTTCTTTCAACTCTTTTACACTCAACGCACTCAAAACCGATAGAATAGGAACTAGTTCTGATCTTCTACTCATTCCTAGTGATGTGTTGGTTCTAGATCTGGTTTCTATCAGAGAGACAACCGGTTTTGGGTTAAGCATGAACCACCAGCTCGAACCACGGACTGACCAGACTAGGGTGATTCCTGTCCAATCGGATCACTTGTGGCTTGACGAGGTTCTGTTGGTTAGCACGTATCACATCGTCTCGATCAAAACTGCAAACTACCGAAAACAACCACGTGTCAAGACAATCAGGCCATCGGAACGGATTGTCGTCCGATCGGATTGCCATCCGATCGGACAACCATCCGATCGGCTTGCACCTTGCTCCCACACTTAAAACTTTTATTCAAATATTCGAGGATCTGAATGTTGAACGGATTACCGCCCGATCGGATTGCCACCCGATCGAGTGACCGTCCGATCGTGTGACGTTTAGGACTTCAACACTTAAACAATTTTCAACATGTTTAATACATACGGATGGCCACCCGATCGGATAGCCATCAGATCGAGTGACCGTCCTGCTGTGAACTTGTTCTCAAACTGAGAAGCCTCGCCAATCGGATCGCCGTCCGATCGAACAGTCGTCCGATCGACCGACCTGAAGGGTAGATATACTTCTCTATTTTCAAAATGCTACAACAAAAACTTTAAAAGGCAAACCATCATACACAAACACATCCTCACCAAACGAGGTGACAATCCAATCGAATGGCCATCCGATCGGATGACCACCCGATCAACTGGCCATCCGATCGGATTGCCATCCGATCCTTGGTACACTTGCGCCGTTTTACGCGCCGCTTATCATTTGTACTATCGTTCGGATCAGGCTAAACTCACTCTAGCGCTCCCTTCAATCCATCATCGCTGTGAGTATACTCGAACCCTTTTTTCCTTACGCACTTTTGGGTGTTACATACGTTACTTATTCTAAATCACCTCGAACACACTACGCGATACTTTAACGCTGACCACTACTTCATGTTATACGTGTCTCGATGAATGCTTGTTTGTTATGTTTACACATAGATTGTTGTCTACCTGCCTTAGCAACGATAGTACTATAGTTTGGACTCAGCACCTGTTCATTCAGGGGTTGTTAAGGACCATTAATCACATGATTAGCAGTGGTGAATATGTGTTACGAACTGCCTTGTGCAGTCAACCCACAGTCATTGGTATTGATAGGATCATGTCGATAACTTACATGCTTCACATCACTCGTTGTATGTGCTGGTTATGCGTAAATGATTTCGAACTCTATTATATCTATCAAACTTGTATGTGACGGGTGCTTAAGATGCTAGGATGCCTTGTTTGCTGTGTGATGAAATCGAGGCTAGGAAATAGTCTAGAAACGAATAAACAAATTATCTATTTTGAAATCTGAGTTGTCGGATCAGTATTTGTTTGTGAGACAATTATTTGTAATAACCGTTTTATTTGGATATGTTATGGTATGGGACATGACGTTTTAAATATTTGGTAATTAATAGTTGTTATGGATACTCATGGACAATCTGTTTCGCTCAGTGCCGCGCCCCGATGTTTCCGCCATCGGTTGGGGTGTGACAGATTGGTATCAGAGCCATAACTATAGGGAATTAGGCAAGACTCGACCTAATCTGGGTTGATGTCTTAGAAATGACCTAGTCTATAGTTAGGTACCAATAGACCGACTTGTGCATACCATGTAAGGGTTTTGCACGAGCTTACTTGATATATCTTGCTATTCTCGCCTACACTACACTACACTGCACTCTAAAATTTCGAAAATGAACGAATGATTAGGTCGAGATTAGGTGTGAAAACCGCAAACTCTCGACTAAATTAGTTGTTCGACTCGCATTTTATCTATAAACAAGAGAATTTGCATTGAAACAGTAGTGAAATCAATACTTTGACACAACTCTCCTTATCAATCTCGTGATTTTATCACACAAGCAGGAACGTAGTTGCTAAGTTAGGGGTGAAACCCGAACCTTGATGACTCGTTCTACTCTCTAATGTGGTTTTACAAAACTCCCACCAAAAGCCTCGATGGACTCCAACGACTTAGGTCACACTGTAACTTGAGGGATGCGTGCCGACCGCTCGAATCTAAGCGAGAGCACAGTTCCGAAGGCCAAAGTATGCACCAAAAGTCCTTGTGAATAGTTGAATCGCTTTGGGTAGTCGACGTCTATCTAACCGCAGATGATCTGTTTTTGATTTCTATGTGTTTCGATTCTGAGCCCGCGACTGCTGACTCTGATATTTGTCGCTTTTTATGTGTTTTATGTGATTACATGTTTTGATTTTGGTGATTTATTCGTTTTCGCTGCTCATTTCGATCAACACGCACAACTGGCACTGCTCATCCATCTCAAAACGCCAACAAATCGCCGGTCATTATTCGCCATCGCTGCTCGATACTCGCAATCGCTATGATTAATCGCTATATGCACTGTGAAGGATAGGGAATACATGCAACATATAGTTAGGTTTCTGTACTCTGACTGCCTCATGTGTTTCTGTGCTTTACGTGCTTATGTGCTTCTGTGCTTATGTGATTCTGTGTTTATGTGTCTATGTGTTTATGTGATACTTGAATGTGTTCCTGAGCTTTAGTAATGTTAGGCGTGTGAGGAGAGATTCGATTATATTGTGTCTGAGTCCTATGACGATGTCTGTTGCAGACAATGTCGTCATCTGGATCCCGTCACTCTCGAACCGCCCGCCGAAACCAGAAAGACAAACGCCTTGCTGCTCTCGTCGCTAAGCAGAGAGGGAAAGTCATTCCCCAGATCGTTAGCAACTTACACGAGAACGCTAACAAGTCTTCTGGAGACTCCAGGACTGAAACAGCTAAAGCTGATTTTAGCTTCAAATAGTTTAAAGCTTGTGGACCGAAAGAATTTACTAGCGAAGATGGCCCTACAGCCTTGTTTCAATGGTTTGATTCAATCGAGGTCACCCTGCGCCGGAGTGGCTGCCCTGATGATCTCCGTACTCTGAACGCTACCGGCGTCTTCTAATCCCGAGCTTTAGATTGGTGGACGGCCGAGAGAAACAAACGCGGAAATGATACAGCTTATGGTTTGACGTGTGATGAGTTGAAGGACGTCATGTTGGAAGAGTTCTGCCCTCCCCACGAGCGCCAAAAGTTGGAGGACGAATTCTGGCATATCAAGCAGAAGGATGGTGACAATGCAGCTTTAACTGCTCGCTTCAAGCAGCTTAGCATAATATGTCCTGATCAAGTCAAGGCTCTTGATGTGACGATCAAGAAGTATATCCGAGCTCTGCCGGATTGTGTCGCAGATTTTGTGCAAGCTTCAAAACCAGCAACAATCGAGGAAACTTACCTGCTTGCCGCTGAAATAAACGACAAGAGAGTCAAGTCTGGCTAATTGGATAAAGCCACCAAGAATCTGCATCAAGCTACCACCACACCAACCGCTGAAATCGCCACCACTCCTAAGTCTTCAAAGGCCTCTCGTCGCAAGAGGAAGAACAACAGCAACTCCAGCAACAAGAACTGTGTTGTCACCACTGCTGCCCCACTCCAAGCTGTACCAGCTCAGCAGCAGACTCAACACCGCCAAGTTGTGGCACCAGTTACTCAAGCACCGCCGGCAAAGCGTGCTTACACTGGTCCTCACCCTGCCTGCCCGACTTGTACCTATCACCACCCAGTGGGAATCGCCTGCAGATTTTGAGTACATTGCAGCATGTACAGCCATTTCACCGCCAACTGCCGTACAGGTCCTCGACAAGCAACAGCTCCAGCTACTGCTCATCAAGCTCTACTTCCTGCTCCTCAAGGCTAACAAGCGGCTCCTGCACCCGTGATCAATGCTAGAGTCTGCTTTGCATGTAGTGATCCCAACCACTTCGCAAACATGTGCCCCAATCGGGTTGTGAAACAAGAGCCACAACAGCAGCAGCCCCAGCAGCAGCAGCAACAACCTCAGCAACAACAACAACAACAACAACAACAACAAGCCGCTCGTGCTCGAACTTTCAACATTAATGTGCGCCAGGCTCAGGCTGACAACAACGTGGTCAATGGTACGTTCCTTGTGAATGGTATTTATGCTTCGTGTTTGTTTGATACTGGAGCCGATAACTGTTTTGTATCGTTTGAGTTCGAAAAGCTCCCTAATCGTAAGCGCGCCCATCTCCCCTCGACGTTCGATGTTGAAGTTTCCACCGAAAGAACCGTCGCTGTCAACTCTGTTCTTCGTGATTGTACTCTCGAACTCAACAATCACATCTTCCCTATCGACCTTATTCCGATGCAGCTCGGTAGTTTTGATGTCATAGTAGGCATGGAATTTCTTCGCAAAAACCATGCTGAAGTTGTTTGTTTCAATAAGATGATTCGATTCTCGCTCGCTAATGGCGACCAACTTTGTGTGTATGGTGAAACTCTCTCGAAGGATCTCAAGCTCATGTCATGTATCCAAGCTAGCAAGTATCTCCGCAAGGAATACAGAGCTTTCTTGGCTAATATTGTAGTAGCAGAGAAGGAAAAGAAAGGTAATCCGGGAGTAAACGAAGTCTCCGTTGTGTGTGAATTCCTAAGGGTATTCCCTGATGATCTTCCAGGTTTGCCTCCAAGTCGTGATATCGACTTTCGTATCGACCTCAATCCTGGAGCCAACCCTGTTGCTAGAGCTCCTTATCGACTCGCCCTGTCCGAAATGCGCGAACTATCGAGTCAGCTCCAGGAACTACTTGACAAAGGCTTCATTCACCCTAGCACCTCTCCTTGGGGCGCACCAGTCCTTTTCGTCAAAAATAAGGATGGGTCGTTACGGATTTTCATCGACAATAGGGAGTTGAATAAGTTGACGATCCAGAATCGCTACCCTCTGCCTCGCATCGATTATTTGTTTGACCAGTTACAAGGTGCTACGTGTTTCTCCAAGATCGATCTACGCTCAGGCTACCACCAGTTACGCATACATGAGGAGGATATACCCAAAACTGCTTTTCGCACTCGATGCGGCCACTATGAGTTCGTTGTTATGCCTTTTGGTTTAACCAACACACCCGCGGTTTTTATAGATCTGATGAATCGCGTGTGTAAACCTTTTCTCGGTCGCTTCGTCATCGTGTTCATCGATGACCTCCTGATCTATTCCAAGTCGAAAACCGAACACGCGCAACATCTACGTTTGGTTCTCGAGCTACTCCAAGGGAATCGACTCTATGCCAAGTTCTCCAAGTGTGAATTCTGGCTGGAGGAGGTTCAATTCCTCGGTCACATTGTCAATAGTCAAGGTATTCACGTCGATCCCGCGAAAATTGAAGCTGTTAAGAGTTGGGTTACACCTAAGAACCCGTCTGAAGTCCGTTATTTTTTCGGACTAGCGGGCTATTATCGCCGATTCATCGAAGGATTCTCTAAAATCGCTGTGCCGCTTACTTCCCTCACGCACAAAGACAAGCCTTTTGTTTGGGGAACTGGACAAGAGACTGCCTTTCAAACTCTCAAGCATATGTTTGCAATGCTCCTGTTCTCACTTTACCCGACGGAAATAATGACTTTATCGTCTATTGTGAGGCCTCGAACCTTGGCCTTGGTTGTGTTCTCATGAAACGAGACAAGGTTATTGCTTACGCTTCTCATTAGCTGAAGATCCATGAGAAGAACTACATAACCCACGACCTCGAGCTAGGCGCAGTTGTTTTTGTGTTAAAGATTTGGCGACACTACCTTTATGGTACCAAGTGTACGATCTTCATCGATCATAGAAGCCTACAACACATCTTTGACCAGAAGGAGCTAAATATGCGTCAACGTCGGTGGGTAGAACTTCTCAACGATTATGAATGTGAGATTCGTTATCATCCTGGCAAAGCAAATGTCGTTGCCGACGCTCTCAGCAGACGGAGTTATTTGCACAGCGCCCGTAATTTTCAAGCCCAGTATGATCTCGAAACCCTTATCCGCGAAGCTCAACTTGCCTGCTTTACCGAACACACTTTGAAGAAGGAAAGGATTCTCAACGATGGAGCCCAGCTAGTGTGTAACACCCCAAAAACTGATTAATATGAAAATAAATAAAAGTGAATAAAACCTAACTTAGTTAATGGGTTATGATAAATGATAAGTTAAATGATGGAAAAGGCTTGAATAAAATACTTAACAAACTTGGAGGGGGTAATGTGAAAAGTTTTAATTAAATGGGGATTAATAAGGTGTAATCCCAAAAACACACTCCTGGGGCGTGTTTTGGATCGATCAAGAGCAGGAGAAACAAGGGTTTACCCTTATTCTTGCAAAACTCATCAATTAACAAGGAAATTCAATGATAATCGGCTGCATGTCACCAAATTTTCGATTAACCTAACATCCTCAATAAAGTGGTAAGTTCAATTTGGTGTTTTTGATATATTGTAGGAAGTGGGTTATGACCCAATCTCGAAATTATGCAAGTAATTGTGTAGATTGGAGTTAGGACTTCTCTATAGAACAGGAATCATGTGTATTTATGCGTGAATTCGATCATTTGAAAAGCTAATTGCATAACCCATTTGATATGAATTATTAGAGATGTAGAATGGTGGAAAATTAGTAGTTATCATGTGTAAACTTGATATATGATGATGTTGTAGTACTTGAATCTTAAACAAATTTAAGTAGGACAAGAGAATGTTATGAGCTTGATTGTTTGTTGATGAATTTTGAAATGAACTAGTAGGAATTATTCTTTGAAAGCTTGTACTTAGTGTCCCACAAATGCGAAACCCGCTGTAACACCTGTGTCTTTTCAACCATCAAACAAATGCCAAACCAATGAAATATTGTATTTCATACTTTGGACTTGTATAAATATGTGTATCTTTTGCACATATCAACTCTTGTTCGATTTCAAGCTCTAAATCGCTTTCTGGAAGGTTATACACGCACTGATGCGTAAATATAACCAGTTTAATGCAACGAACACTCCGGAATAGTGAAATAGGATTAACATACCTTATATAACCTTTACATAACTTAGATATAAGTTTTGGAAGGTTTGGTGTGGTGAAATCAAAGTTTAATCGCTTACAGGGACTAAAGTTGACAAACTGCGAAAGTATGTCAATTTGAACTGTAACAGACATTCCGAAACATGACCATAAGTTAAACATACCATAAATATCCTTTACATAGCTTAGAAATAGGCTTTGAGGTGTTCGGTATGCTAAAATAAACTTTTGTGTCATTCAGGGACTAAAAGCGTCAAAAAGTGCACAAGTTTGCATTTTTACGCATAACTTACGTTCTGAATACATCCGGACTTCCAAAAATTTATGTAAGCACTAAAATAATTTATTTTAGTGTTCGCCATAAGAAAAATCCATTCGTCGCGTCATTTGGATCGTTTTTCGCGCTTGTGCGCATTCCGTCGTAATTAAGCGAACATCGCGTTCGTACGACCAAACGAACCATCATCCGGCATATTTTTGAGCATGTTTTGAGTTCCCTATACTTTAACTTCATTTTAGAGCCTTGAAATGAGGTTAACAGGGTTCAAACGCATCGAAAAAGGCCTTAAACACAACAGGGACCATTCCTGCCAATTTTGAAACTTTTCTGAAGCTGGTGCATGCTAGCGTAGCGCGAGCCCTATAGGCTTTACCAGTCGCGCTACGCGACTGCCTATGCTGGACAGAAAACATGCAGAAATATCAGTTTTGCACTTTCGGGACCAGATTCGATGTATTAGCCGTTGTTTAATTCACAACCACACATTCTAACATGCTTAGTCAGCGGATAAGGATGGAATTTAGGCACCATAACTTTGCAACACATGTATGGATGGAATTTAAGCACCTAAACACCATAACTTTGCAACACATGTATGGATGGAATTTAAACACCTAAACACCATGACTTTGCAACACATGTATGGATGGAATTTAAACACCTAAACACCATAACTTTGCAACACATGTACGGATGGGATTAAGGCACGTTTTCCATGAAACGATCTTAACGGTTCGGGTATTCCTATAAATACCCCATACCCCCCATTGCTAAAATCACTAGAAACTTGATTTGAGAAACTCTAAGTTGAAACATTTGTTTCATACCTGAGATTTTTGAATCGAGTTTAGCATTCGGGGACCCTTCGTAAGTATTCTTTCGTTCTTTTCCTTATTTTATTGCTTTTCGAGTCCGAAAGTCAAACTTTGTTTGTCTTTCAGCGTTGACCAGTAATGGTCAATGCGAAGTTCGTTTGAACTTCGCAACGTGAGTGTAATCACGTTGGTTATAGTCCCTTGGGACTATGCCTACTGATTACCACGTTGTCTAGGGTCGTAGGGTAAGCGATCTGATAAATCGCTTATACCTCGAACCCGACCCAGTTTGGTCGATCATTAGGATCCGACCAAACACATTAGGTGACCATAGTAGGTAGGGAATAACCTTCCGAGGTTATACCCTATGGTCACATCGTTTAAGTAGTTGTATGATAGGTAGTTTATATGCCTTAGGTAAATTACCAGAATACCCTTTTCATGTATAATTGGTAATTAAGCATATGTAACCTAAACCTTTGTCACATAACTGATTATGTAATATGTTTAGGCATATAACACTTGTCATAGGGCTAGTTAGGCGGTCCGAACGCGTTTCACGCGAACGACGCGTTAAAGTAGCATAAGCTACCTAAACGGGTCGTAATGGGTCGTAGACACTTAGGTTAAGTTTCATTTAGTATGTAGGCTTTGTTAAACCAAATGACACGAGTCTCTACACTCGTTTGGTTTACAAACCCTAATGCTACCCGATCTTCCGATTTAGGTCCGGTTTATTAATGTAGCTACCTATACTAGGTGCCGTTTGATATCCGCGATCTCTAGCATTGTTTAGTTGTTACTCAAGGACTACTGAGCAATCTCAAGTGAGTACATAGACCCCTCTTTTACTGTTTTCCAAACTGTTTTGGGGTGGAACACATGTGCCTACTTGTTACTTTCATGCTTTCCTGTTTTAACATCATATACTGCTATGTTCGTTAGTACATTATAGTACATGATTTTATGACATTTCATGCTAGGTGTGCCCAATTGTGTGCATTACTTAGTACATCATTTTACATGACATTTGACATAGACATTTTGATATGATTTACATCTTGACATGAACACTTTGACATATTACCCAATACATTTGACAATTGATTTAAACATAGACTTCTTACATTGGTTAGTTTGGTTTGATTAAGTGATTAAGTAACGATGCGTGTGTAATATGATACAAGCATGGTGGATACGCCGCTGGTACTTCCTATATATAAGTGTTTGTATGGTATTACATATCGTAGCGTTATTTGAATCATTTCAGTTTGAGACATATAACATTTTATACAAATAACATACTTTTCACAAGACATTGTTTTACAAACAACTTATCTTATACAAATCCATTTTACTATGGTTATTCATTTAACCATACATTATTCACTTATTTATACATATCATCTGAACTCATTGTTTTTCAAATGATTTACAAAACAAAGCAAATAACAAGGTTCATGACTAAACATTTTCTCAAACATAAGTCATGGAACCTATTTTCACAAAACCTATGTATCTCACAGGCATTTTTATGCTGACGTACCTATTTTCACATGTGTTTTTCAGGAGCTGTTGCATAAGATGATCAAGATACACATAGGCAGACTTGGGCTTTAGTGACAATAAAAGATGCAAGACTAGTTAATTATGTTGTATTTCTTTGTTTGTTAAGACATTGTAACACTTTTAATCAATAAAACGAAACTTCAATTGCCATGGATTTGAAACAATTAATTCTGTTACAACACTCCCCGATGTTTCCGCCACGTTTTGTATGTTCTACGTGGTCGGGGTGTGACAGAAAAGATGGTATCAGAGCCAATGGTTATAGGGAATTAGGTTATTAGTAATGCTTTGACCTAGTCTATAACTTTCTTAGGACCCTAACGCGAGTTTACTTGCGTTTAGTCATAAAACAATACCGTCGCCTATCCTTAGGCGACTACCACAACAAGAACATAAATTTCAAAACCGCTTTGAAAACTAATCATCTGTTCTAGGATGATTGATTACTAGGTTTTGAACCCTCTATTGTAAGGTTTTGAACCCTCTGTTATATGGTTTTGAACCCCTTTGAATTTTCAAAATCTCGTCAAGGTTTTGGGTTTTAAATAATGTGAACACGTGCAAACTGGAAGGGTGAATGCCTGTATTCTGGGTTTTCTGTCTAGGCAAGCACTTCGTATACATCTCATCAGACGCGAGACCAGTTGTGCTTACCTGGGAATTCTTGGGATGAGTGTTCACTTATAGGCGAGCATGTCTTCGCGATACATTATATTGACCCATTTACTTTGATTAGTCACCATCTCATTTGTTTGCCTTTGGTAACAAACAAATGGTCACAATCTTCATGTGTTGTTATTCTCTTTTGACTATCTTTCACTTGTTTCCTCCTATGCCTTTCGTTATCTTCAAGATGCTTCTTCATCGCAACAACAATGTCCGAACCAGGTGCTGCAATTACCCAGCGAATAGGCGTCGTACTCCAGAGGACCATTGACTTAGCTATCACCATGACTTGCCTCAGGGATGAAGCTGTATAAGGGAACTGCTCCTTGGTGCAATAAATGCCATCGTCATTATTCAAATCAAATACCTTGTTTCAAATGTACCCACGGTGGACGATGGAGACATTTGGTTAACATGTGCCGCTTTGTAATCCAAAGCAAAGCTGTTACAAATCCTGCTGCTGCTCAACCTTCAAACTCTGCTTCATATGTCGCTTGACATATCTGGCGCCTCAACCTCATGAACTTTCTACTTTGTGTATCGACGTAAGCACGCCTAGTGCAAGGTGTCGGAACACTCTCGTTACACAAACTCCAAAATCCATGTAGGATCTTTCTATCCTCATAATTAGATCCTTGTGGATGGGTATCATTCATCGGAGTCCTTAATTGAATTCTTTGTATGATTCAATACGTACATCACAATTCAATAGGGACAAAGCCGAATTTCTTTTAAGATTATCCTATCTTCATAGATAGATTCTTGAAATGATTAAAGTGCCAAATGAAATCCACGAATTGGATTCCTGGTGTACTTTAAGTATCCGCGTCCAAAGATAACAAATTAATAAACAAGTTAAACAACTATGTGATTATGTGCTTATGTGTTTCCTTTTATGATTTTGTGTGATCCAAATTCTTGTCATCCAAATCCTCGTAGAATCTTCCATATCTTTGTGTACTATATTAAATCCTCAATGGGCTTTTACGTTGTAGTTAAGTCCCTTGGATTATATTGTACCATTCCATAATTAGACCCCTGAGTGGTCTAGGTAAACAGATTGATCCAAAAATCTGGTTAGGAATATCATGTGATGATATAGCTGAAAGGACTCCTTGGTGGTCTAATTAAAAGGATCCTTTGTCGATCTAATTAAAAGGACCCTATGGTAGTCTAGTCACACTCATCACAGGTTTGATTATCCTCCCCACAAACATTTCAAGACAAGTTGTGCGGACTATGCAAGGAATTGCATAATTATGAATACATACATAATTATGGAATTCAGTGCACAGAAACCACAGCGAATTTTGTCATGTGTTTAGAGTCTATTCTGTTCATTTTTGTTTCTGAAGATGTAAAATGACTATTCCGTTCATTTTTGTTTCTGAAGATGTAAAATGACTATTCCGTTCATTTTTGTTTCTGAAAGATGTAAAATGACTATTCCGTTCATTTTTGTTTCTGAAGATGTAAAATGGCTATTCCGTTCATTTTTGTTTCTGAAGATGTAAAATGACTATTCCGTTCATTTTTGTTCTGAAGATGTAAAATGGCTATTCCGTTCATTTTTGTTTCTGAAGATGTAAAATGGCTATTCCGTTCATTTTTGTTTCTGAAGATGTAAAATGACTATTCCGTTCATTTTTGTTTCTGAAGATGTAAAATGACTATTCCGTTCATTTTTGTTTCTGAAGATGTAAAATGACTATTCCGTTCATTTTTGTTTCTGAAGATGTAAAATGACTATTCCGTTCATTTTTGTTTCTAAAGATGTAAAATGACTATTCTGTTCATTTTTGTTTCTGAAGATGTAAAATGACTATTCCGTTCATTTTTGTTTCTGAAGATGTAAAATGACTACTCTGTTCATTTTTTGTTTCTGAAGATGTTGTGGAAAATGACTATTCTGTTCATTTTTGTTTCTAAAGAATGCCTGTTGAAAATAACTCTGTTCATTTTTCATTTCTGAAAAATGTTCGTTAAAGAGAAATTACAGGATTACGTCTTGTTCATCTTTGATGGTTATTTAACACAAAGTCACAGATAGACTCCTACGAATTAATTTCGGGACGAAATTTCCTAAAGTAGGGGAGACTGTAACACCTGTGTCTTTTCAACCATCAAACAAATGCCAAACCAATGAAATATTTTATTTCATACTTTGGACTTGTATAAATATGTGTATCTTTTGCACATATCAACTCTTGTTCGATTTCAAGCTCTAAATCGCTTTCTGGAAGGTTATACACGCACTGATGCGTAAATATAACCAGTTTAATGCAACGAACACTCCGGAATAGTGAAATAGGATTAACATACCTTATATAACCTTTACATAACTTAGATATAAGTTTTGGAAGGTTTGGTGTGGTGAAATCAAAGTTTAATCGCTTACAGGGACTAAAGTTGACAAACTGCGAAAGTATGTCAATTTGAACTGTAACAGACATTCCGGAACATGACCATAAGTTAAACATACCATAAATATCCTTTACATAGCTTAGAAATAGGCTTTGAGGTGTTCGGTATGCTAAAATAAACTTTTGTGTCATTCAGGGACTAAAAGCGTCAAAAAGTGCACAAGTTTGCATTTTTACGCATAACTTACGTTCTGAATACATCCGGACTTCCAAAAATTTATGTAAGCACTAAAATAATTTATTTTAGTGTTCGCCATAAGAAAAATCCATTCGTCGCGTCATTTGGATCGTTTTTCGCGCTTGTGCGCATTCCGTCGTAATTAAGCGAACATCGCGTTCGTACGACCAAACGAACCATCATCCGGCATATTTTTGAGCATGTTTTGAGTTCCCTATACTTTAACTTCATTTTAGAGCCTTGAAATGAGGTTAACAGGGTTCAAACGCATCGAAAAAGGCCTTAAACACAACAGGGACCATTCCTGCCAATTTTGAAACTTTTCTGAAGCTGGTGCATGCTAGCGTAGCGCGAGCCCTATAGGCTTTACCAGTCGCGCTACGCGACTGCCTATGCTGGACAGAAAACATGCAGAAATATCAGTTTTGCACTTTCGGGACCAGATTCGATGTATTAGCCGTTGTTTAATTCACAACCACACATTCTAACATGCTTAGTCAGCGGATAAGGATGGAATTTAGGCACCATAACTTTGCAACACATGTATGGATGGAATTTAAGCACCTAAACACCATAACTTTGCAACACATGTATGGATGGAATTTAAACACCTAAACACCATGACTTTGCAACACATGTATGGATGGAATTTAAACACCTAAACACCATAACTTTGCAACACATGTACGGATGGGATTAAGGCACGTTTTCCATGAAACGATCTTAACGGTTCGGGTATTCCTATAAATACCCCATACCCCCCATTGCTAAAATCACTAGAAACTTGATTTGAGAAACTCTAAATTGAAACATTTGTTTCATACCTGAGATTTTTGAATCGAGTTTAGCATTCGGGGACCCTTCATAAGTATTCTTTCGTTCTTTTCCTTATTTTATTGCTTTTCGAGTCCGAAAGTCAAACTTTGTTTGACTTTCAGCGTTGACCAGTAATGGTCAATGCGAAGTTCGTTTGAACTTCGCAACGTGAGTGTAATCACGTTGGTTATAGTCCCTTGGGACTATGCCTACTGATTACCACGTTGTCTAGGGTCGTAGGGTAAGCGATCTGATAAATCGCTTATACCTCGAACCCGACGCAGTTTGGTCGATCATTAGGATCCGACCAAACACATTAGGTGACCATAGTAGGTAGGGAATAACCTTCCGAGGTTATACCCTATGGTCACATCGTTTAAGTAGTTGTATGATAGGTAGTTTATATGCCTTAGGTAAATTACCAGAATACCCTTTTCATGTATAATTGGTAATTAAGCATATGTAACCTAAACCTTTGTCACATAACTGATTATGTAATATGTTTAGGCATATAACACTTGTCATAGGGCTAGTTAGGCGGTCCAAACGCGTTTCACGCGAACGACGCGTTAAAGTAGCATAAGCTACCTAAACGGGTCGTAATGGGTCGTAGACACTTAGGTTAAGTTTCATTTAGTATGTAGGCTTTGTTAAACCAAATGACACGAGTCTCTACACTCGTTTGGTTTACAAACCCTAATGCTACCCGATCTTCCGATTTAGGTCCGGTTTATTAATGTAGCTACCTATACTAGGTGCCGTTTGATATCCGCGATCTCTAGCATTGTTTAGTTGTTACTCAAGGACTACTGAGCAATCTCAAGTGAGTACATAGACCCCTCTTTTACTGTTTTCCAAACTGTTTTGGGGTGGAACACATGTGCCTACTTGTTACTTTCATGCTTTCCTGTTTTAACATCATATACTGCTATGTTCGTTAGTACATTATAGTACATAATTTTATGACATTCCATGCTAGGTGTGCCCAATTGTGTGCATTACTTAGTACATCGTTTTACATGACATTTGACATAGACATTTTGATATGATTTACATCTTGACATGAACACTTTGACATATTACCCAATACATTTGACAATTGATTTAAACATAGACTTCTTACATTGGTTAGTTTGGTTTGATTAAGTGATTAAGTAACGATGCGTGTGTAATATGATACAAGCATGGTGGATACGCCGCTGGTACTTCCTATATATAAGTGTTTGTATGGTATTACATATCGTAGCGTTATTTGAATCATTTCAGTTTGAGACATATAACATTTTATACAAATAACATACTTTTCACAAGACATTGTTTTACAAACAACTTATCTTATACAAATCCATTTTACTATGGTTATTCATTTAACCATACATTATTCACTTATTTATACATATCATCTGAACTCATTGTTTTTCAAATGATTTACAAAACAAAGCAAATAACAAGGTTCATGACTAAACATTTTCTCAAACATAAGTCATGGAACCTATTTTCACAAAACCTATGTATCTCACAGGCATTTTTATGCTGACGTACCTATTTTCACATGTGTTTTTCAGGAGCTGTTGCATAAGATGATCAAGATACACATAGGCAGACTTGGGCTTTAGTGACAATAAAAGATGCAAGACTAGTTAATTATGTTGTATTTCTTTGTTTGTTAAGACATTGTAACACTTTTAATCAATAAAACGAAACTTCAATTGCCATGGATTTGAAACAATTAATTCTGTTACAACACTCCCCGATGTTTCCGCCACGTTTTGTATGTTCTACGTGGTCGGGGTGTGACACCCGCCAAGTGTTCGATGAAATGCTTGAAAGAATAAATATGTGTAATTTGCGTGATAATGGAATGAAATTTTGGGATACTAAATAAATGAATGGATGTGTTGATATAGGCGTGAAGGAAGAAGGTTCAAGTACTAGGAAATCGGAAGGTTTACAAGATCGAGGTATGTTCCATTGTGCATACAAAACTTTACTTATATTTTGCTAATGTTCGCGAATTACAATTTCTAGTTACATTGGTTTACGGTGGTTAATAAGTAGATAGCAAATCCCTTGTGGATTTGGCTATGTAAATGAAAGTCATATTAAGTTATGTAAATTGACCGGTTCAAGTTGAACTCGTCAAGTAAGAAAGAATCGTTCAACCCGTCATGTATGGGTAGTCATGAAAGCAATTACGAATGTAGAATGTATGATGTTCAATCCGTTATACGGACCGAACGAATGTTGTATGTTGTAAGTAAATAACCCGATGTTATCGGGTTATGAATGGTATGTCTTATCTCATTTATGAGAATATATGTTAGACTCGTTTTAATGGGTGAAGTCGGAATTTTAGTAAATGGATGAAGTCGGAATTTTAGTGATCTAAAGTAAAATAGATAAAATGACTAATTCCTTAAAGTTTTGTTGTTGATATAGGTAAATCCTCACTTTAGGCGACTTGGCAATTTGGAGCGAGCTCATGCACACATTATGACCATCAAGCGCTTCCGTTATTTCGTATTAATGTTTTGGGTCAAAATGCTCGTTTTGCATAACCTTGTTAGTTGTTGCACTTTTTAACACTTGATGTTATGGTTTTTAGTCGTGTCTAGTCGAACGGGTTGTAGACTTATTTGTTTTGATGATGGTTAAAACAGGGATATGCTCGTCTTATGGACGGGTCATGCCCAAATTTTGTTAAAATTGTGCATAAATGATATTAGTAATGTTGCCTTAAATTGCGAAATGTTGGACGCTTTTAAAAAGTTTATGTTTCTAGTGGTTTTGGTCGTCATTTTTTTATTAGACACAAAGACGGGCTTTACAAGTTGGTATCAGAGCCAAGGTTTGAGGGATTCGAGCATATGACGGGATGCTTGAACTCAAACCGACAGCTCGTTCGAAAGTGTGCTCGCTCTAAGATCGCCAATGAGGTAACCATTTAAGTTCTTGGTAAAATGCTAGTATGTGTAATATGTTTGGGATATACATTTAAGTTAAGTACGTGAAGGAGTAAATATGGGGTCCATACGGGGAGTTCCAGGAACCGTACGGCTGAAAACGAACCCGGAAAAATGGTCGAATCAGCCCAAAAAAAATAGCGTAGCAGCGTTTCAGTAATCGAGAGGCCGTCGCCGATGGGCTTCCATGCCGTCGCCGACGCCCCCCCCTTTGGTCCGACGCCCTAAGTCACTGCTTACGGACATTGTGGGCGACGCCACATCGGGCCGACGGGGTGTGAAGCCGTCGCCGACGGCTAGCCGAAATCAAATCCGCTGAGAATTTTTGTTTTGTTTTGTTTTTTGTATTTTGAGTTTCCAAATTGTCCGAAGGCCTATCAAATGTTCGTGTAGGGTCTATATAAGGCCTAGTAAGATATATGTAACCATGATTAGTGGTTACGATAGAAAGAAATTTATAAAATTCGAAGGTAATGTGTCGAATGACACGAATGAATGATGAAAGTTTAAAAGGCGAGTAAAGTTTAAAATGTAAGAATGCGAATGAAGTAATTACGGACTAATGAACAATGATATATTGAAAAGTTTATGATTCGTATTAAACGCAAAACATGATGTTGCGTAAAGGCAGTCCGCCAAAACTTCCATAATTTTCATAACTAGTTATATACACTTCTCGAAAGCCTCATTCACGGTCCCTTTGAGTCCTAATGAGGCAAATTAAGCTATGTACGGATAAAATAAATGATAGTATCGGGATAAAATTTCTAAAAGTCGAATGTAACATATGGAATGGCATGAAATGAATGACGAATGTATAAAGTGGAGTTGGAAACGTATGATAATGAATAATGAAGGAAGTAAATATAGACTAAAGTATTTGGATATGTGAAGGAACCGGAATTGTTAAGAAATGAATATAAAAATGATGAGATTAGTGGTGAAAATAATTTGAAGAATGTGAGTTAGATGGAATTCGTATGAAAATTCGGATGAATGTATGCTTTGATCAGAATTATGCATTTGAGGCTTGTACCTGGTACTTGAATGGTGTGATGCTTATGTTTATTTTATGATTTGCCTTGTTATGATTAAGAGGCGAATATGTTCTAAATGTGAATCATACGAGCTTATTAGTAAAGGATATGTTGGAATTATGTTATATAGTTCACTTGAATGATATTTACTATTTGTAGAATCATGAAGCATTAGCATGTGAAAGTACGTGAAAGTGAATGTATATATGTGTATTGTTTGGAGGATCACGTAAATTGTATGTATGAAATACGTAGAATATTAATATTACGGTCTATCATATTTAGATGATTACATGTTCAAAAGTTTGAAGTGTGTAAGCAAGACAGTTGACTATCTAAAAGTCAACAGTATAGGGATATCATGGAATGGTCATTAGACACAAATGTTAAAGTAAAGAGTTAATGTGTTATGTATTAAGTGATTTACGTGTTATGCTTGATGATAGTTTAGTTGTATGGATTGGAAATGAGATAACTAATAATAAATGTCTCGTTTATAGAAAGAAATAATAAATTTGACTAACGAGAGTCAATTAACGTATGAATAGAAAGAAAATGAATAGTTGTGTGTATGCTCATAAAAGCTAACAATGTTACGAATGTAATAATATGTAAGGATGGAACTCTTGTCAGTTGATTCAAGTATGGATGGCAAACGGGGTAAGAGGAAGCAATGAGGCGAACATGAACATGAACACTAAAGGTAAGTGATTTCGCAATCACTTCGAATTTATCTACATGAAGGTGTATACGTGTTTGAATATTCGAAATCAAAGTGAAATGTATAAATAAATGAGAAATGTTATGGTACGTTTTGTTGAAATTGTTGGCATAATGTTAAACCGATAAGACCTCATTATAAGGGTAAATCGGTCATAATTTTTAGTTGAGAAGTTCTAAGGCGGAAATGAGAACTTGGTAATGTTGATGAAAGGTATGGTAAGAATATTAGTTGAGATGTTAGCTAAAGACATTTCGTAAATATGTTCGAATTGAAAGTAAGTACTTCGCGTACAACAATACTTAAAAGGTCAAATCGTAGAAGTCAGTAAATAATAATTATTTACAAATTTTGGAAACATTACGTAAGAAATGCAACGTGTAATATAGGATACTCATTAGTAAGAGACACGTTAGAGAACGTAGGTGAATTAACACCAAATACGGTGAACGAACAAATGGAAATGGTATATTAAGGGATGGTCATGTATTGACCGAAGCCCGAGAAAACACGAGAATCATCTCACTTATGTCCGGTCAAGCTAGTAAAAAGGGGTCTAACGATTCTTAAAGGATCGGATCAATACAATAAAGAAAGATAAGAATGAAAAGTTTAAGCTTACGATTGAATGTAAAACAAACTTAAGAAAGAAGGGTGGGAACACCACTAGAAATAGGATGTAGAGTGTCGCGTTGAGACGCGCTACATGAATTAGGACATGGAATTAAGTGCTAGAACCCAACACTTGTTGTTGAATGTAGAAGATTAATACGAAAACATATCATAAGAAATGACATGGTAAATGATACGACAGAAGAACGAAAGGTACGGATGAAAATGTTTGAATCTGAGAAATGGATTCAACCATGTAAGGAATGAAAGGTTGGATCCGTAAGCAAGCACGGGTCAAACCAGTAAGAATGAAAGGTAATAAATTAAAAGTTCGAATCCGTAAATGAAGACGGATTAAACAAATAAGAATAAAAACTAAAAACGAAACTCAAATGAGTCATATGAGTCAAATGGCGATCGCCATTTGAACCCGGTATTTAATGTTCAATTTGTCAAGTTTGTTACTTGTAGGTGAGCATAATGTATGGGCATGCATTGTCGCAATTTGGAAAGTATTAACCGTCGCAAAGTATGAATAACGAGTCAAGGGATTTGACCCGCGACAGGTATGTATAAAAGATCATATTTTTAATAGGAGCTTAGGGCTCAACTAAAGAATGACGTGTCGGAATAGGATAACTGATTCACATAAGTAAGAATGTATTTACAATTAGACTTCTGAAAAGTCAAACGAAGTGAATGAAGTCCTTGCAAGTATGCAAGTATAAAGTACGAACGTGTACCTCGATACGACCACAATAAGTAAGGGGTGTTAGTCTGACCTTGAAAGGTCAAACTGCGAAAGTTGGCGAAATGACCAATAAAATGAAGGGATAGTATGATATATTTTGGCATGTACGTGAGAAAATTGTGAAAGAGACAATAGGCGAACAAACACCATGTAGGACGCAATTATGAAAGGTTATGTGCTAACTATTTATTTATAGATAAATATGAAGGAATTCTTAGTGAGGTGATAGTAATAAAGCTAGTGGAAGGATGCTCACGAGTGAGAGCATATTTCATGAATGAATGAGACCAATGTAGGATCGTGTATCTGACCCGAATGAGTCGTTTAGAGGAGTTTTACTTCGTTTCAGGTGCGGAAAACAAGAAACAAAGGTAGACACAGCTTGTTCTTCACTTTAATACTCTTTCTGGTTGATTTTACAGCTATTACAATCAGTCTTCACACCGGCAGCACCTCGGTATGGAATACAAGACCTGGACACCACTGACTCCTAGATTTCGCTCCAAAGACCCCTATATATAGGGGTTCTGATTCAGCTTGAACATGCATAAACATCTCGAGCGGAATCAGCATAAACATCTCGAGCGGAATCAGGACTTATGTGATTTCGCTTGAAATGACAGAATGTCATTTCGAGCGGAATCAGCACTAATACACATATTCTCGATTCTCGTGCTCTTATCTAACCTATTCTAGACTAAGACTTGATACAAGACGAAGTCGACAGATGCATGCACTAACAGACTCCCCCTCAGATGTTGACGAGTCTCACGTGTCGAGTCTTCACATCTTCAGTCTTGATCAGTCTCTGGGCTTCGCTCTTTCTCTATCAGCATCAACAGACTCCCCCTAACAATGTGCTGGCATTCATTAAGATCATCAGCATCATCAGCTTCAGGATCATGATCTGGCTTTCACAGGTTCAATATCGTTGTCTAGCTCATTCTTTGATCGTCAAATCGAATCCTGGCTTAAACTCTATTCACAGCATCCTCAGGTATCGGAACCTGACTCTTTAAACACAAGCTTCTTAGGATTGATCAACCTGGCTCTACTAAAGATGTTCCAAGATTTTAACCTAGCTCTCGATCTGCTCAGGATTGTCACCTAGCTCAAACTTAAACCTGCACAATCTCTACCTCAAAGTAAATTTCACACATTTAACAATTCAATATATGCACTAACACTGACTCTCCCTCAAAAATAACTCAAAAATCTTGATGAACCACTTTAAAATTTGATCAAAACACATTTGATTTTCAAACACATACTTCTTTTCACAAAAATGTCATCATGTTTAGCACTTGGAATTTTGAAAATCAGCTTTCCAACACCAGTTGTCGAAAATCTTTTTGACTTTTTCAAAAATTTATGCTAAAACACACTGAAAATGTTTTTGGATTTTTGAATGTAAAGAAATGCAGTAAAGAAATATTTACAGACAATATTTTTGTGAGTTCGTGTAAGAGGATCATATCAATTTATGACACGTCACAAGTACCGTTGAGCTTAGTTACACATTAAGAATTAAACAATTCACTTAGATTGCCGATATACTGATCCACTTAAATTCTCACACAAATTTCAACTGATTCAGGATATGAGTTAGATGATTTAAGGACTTAAACTCATTCATGTGTCCCACCTCTAGAATATACTCCCGTATCCATATCCCAATATTCAGTCTTACAGGTGAGTATACCACAGATGATATCTGTAAGGGGTTATAAATTATAGTACGAAACCGTGAGAGCTCAGGTCAGAACTTCCGTTCAGCAGAGAGATGACGGCTCGACTTTTGGTGTGTCCCCTTTAGAGGATCTTTTGAATTACAACAGCAATGACTATCAATTTTATTGTTTCATCAATTTGCTGAGGGTGGCGCTATTTTTCAAGCAAGCAGAAAGTATTCTCCGGGGACTAGGCCATTGCTTCCGCAAAATCAGAAGTCCCGGGATAATACCCCATATATCACTGAGCATAAAGACCTAGTATCTCAGAAAGAGTGACCTTTCAAACGAGATTTCAGGGGTTACCTATATATCCAAGTAGTGTTCCCCACGAAATAAGCAAGTTTGAATTTAAGTTTATATCCCGAAAAAGCTTACTAAATGTGTAAAAACCTATCGGCATATCATCAGTGAGACTGTTTAACACTATTTAAACATTACATTTCTTTAGCATACTGTGATTGTCTACTGATGTACTATCATTTCCTCTTCTTTGACACAAAAACTCATTTTTGAATTTTATCATGTTTTTGGCTTTTTCAAATTTTCTAGTCTTTTTGGATTTTCTGAAAATTTCTACTCCCCCTAAAATGCAAACACATTTCAGGAAATTTGAAAACCAACTATACAAAAAAAAATAACAACCGATATCGAATCGCTTCAATTCTCCATCCACTAGGCATAAACAATCAGAACTCCCCCTTTCAACAAACCATTTTCTCATTAAGATTTCAAAACACTTAAGTTTGTTTTAATCAAAATGATTTTTCCAGAAAATAAGTTTGTTTTTACCACTTGTAGGTTTGATAAAAAACCACTTATAGGGATTGGTTCATCATATTGTTCATTCAATCTCTTGTATAAGAATTACATCAAGTTCAAACTAATGACCTTGAGTAATTACTTTGTCAGAATCAACCTCTTACCACTTGTAAGTATATCCAAAACATTTAATCACATGTAGGAATAAATCATCTACACAAACCATTTTACCAATCAAGATGCTGATTCCTGCTTCACACTTACCAACCTGGAAGCTCCGGCAATTCACACTTATCCTGTAAAAATTCAACTATTTTTAAGATTCAATCACACAATCAATTACTAAGAAAGATTGCCAATTCCTGATCCACGATTACTAACTTGGGATCTCTGGCAAAGTCAGATATTTAAGGGAAAAGAATTTCCACCCAAGTCTGACCAACCTTGGGTGTTTTTTAGCTCCTTTAGCTCTTGTTCAGTTGGGTTAAAAGTTGCTTTCTTTGTTGCGTAAAAATCTTTAACCCCTTTTACTTTCCCATCAAGCATTTTTCCCAAAAAAAATTGTTAACATTTCCATTGAAAACTTTCTCAAATCAAATTCCTTTTTATCAGAAAATAATTGATTTGAAATCTCAACCTTACCAACCTTTTGCTTAATTTTTTCAAACGTTAGTGATGGAAATTCATCATCATTCACTGAAGATACAGAATTTACCTCTTTTACCTCACCTTGTGGCTCTTCTGGCTTTGTGAAACCAGAATCATTGCTGACTTTTACATCACCCTTCTTGACAACCCACACTTGGTTGTTCTTGGCTTTCCTTTTGTAAAAATTCTTTTTAGAACATTCACCAACCTCATAAGTTGAATTTTCAAACATTTTGAATTTTTCGGTTGGTGGTTCAACATCAACAACTATTTTTTTCAGTTTTTCAGAAACTCTCTGTTTAGTCTTAGCATTTTTCGGACAGTTCCATGCAATCTGACCAGCTTCATTGCATTTGAAACAGGTTCGAGTCTCTTTTGGATGAAACACTCCAGTTCCATTTCTTTTCTTCTCAGCAAGAAACTCCTGGTTTGATTGTTTCCAGAACGGTTTCTTCTGTTCATCCTCAGCACTTCCACCTGAAACAAATTCTGTTTTTGTTTTAGAATTTTTCTCATTTTTATAATTTTCTGGTGGAATAAAACCTAATCCTTTCTTTTTGTAGCTACCATTATGGTTTAGTTTCTTTTGAAAACCAGAACCAGAATTGTAACCCTTTTTCTTGTTTAATCGTTGTTGTACTCTTGAAGTGTATTTTTTAGGTTTTCCAGTAAGATTTAAATCTTTTATTTCAGAAATCTTAATTTCTGTCATTTTGAAAACCTTTTTGATCATTTCAAATCTAACACTTCTTATTGGAAACTCTTTGTCAGAGTATAATTTGTCATAATCATTCAAAGTGTATGCCACTTCAAATGTTTCATCATCCAAATTTGCTTTTGATAACAAAAACTCTTTACTTTAAGCCTTTTTAACCGACGACTTTGGACTGTTAACCGACGAACTTGACCCTCCAGATTCAGACTTTGACTCAAACTCCTCATCAGTATCCAACACCTGATCGACCACGTTTTTTATTAACTCAGACTCATGATCAGTGTCAGACGATGTAAAAGTAACATCAATGTTTTCTGGTAATTCATTAGTTGTGTCGGTTTTTAACTTTATATTGACTGCTTTTCGAGTTGCTCCTCATTTGGTTTTCTGGGAGAATAACCTTCCCAGATCGGAGACGGACACTTGTTATAGCTAACACTCAGTTTCTTACCAGTATCCTTCTTCTTAGGCTTCTCATCGTCTTTAAAGTCTTCAAAACCTACAACAGTTGGATAAATTCGATCAATAAGATAATCAGAACTAGAATAACTTTGTAATAAACGTCTGATTCTCTCATTTTCAATTCTCTCAGTCTCCAACTCTTGCTTCCACTTTGCACTTTCTTCGATGTAGAAATTTATAGCTTTTTGCTTTGTCATCATCACAGCATTCATCATGGTCAATGCGTCTTCTCTTTCAGAATTTGTCTTTTGAAGACCAGTTACTGTTCTGTTCAAAACATCATAAGATTCTTTCACATAGTTAAGATTGAACAGTAATTGTTCTTTCATCTTTTCAAACTCAGCTAGCTTCTCATCTTTTGCTGCACATTCCTTGCATGATTCTAAACACTTTGAGCAAGGCTTGATAACTTCCACAATCTTTTCAACTTCGATGATCTTCTCGACTTCAACAACTTTTTCTGCTTCAATCATCTTTTCTGCTTCACCTACCTGCTCAGTCTCAACAATCTCCTCAGCAAAACTTTTAACTTCATCAATTTGAACAACATCCTTTGTTTGATTATCACTTTCAGACTTCTTTTTCATTTGTTCTTTTGCAGCTTGTTTCTCTTTCAGTTTTTCCAAGCGATCTGCAAAATAAAAATGAAAACTTTCAGGAGATAGATGAGTTTTAGCAATATTAATATGTTTTTCTTCTTCATCGTCACTACAGTCATCAGTTGGTGACTGATCAAACTCTACTGATTTGTCAGAATTATCATCCGAAGAACCAGAATTAGATGGCGTTTGATCAAATACAATTTCTCTTTCTGAACTCTCATCTGATTTTTCTGAGCTTTCATCTGATGAAACAGATTTTTCATCTTCATTCTTCACAGTTTCACCAATGGACTTCATCCATGTGGTAAACATATCTGGTTCTTTCACAATTTTAGAAATGAAAGCTTTGAATTCTCCTTTTTCATCAACAAACATATCCCAGCTAAATCCGTCAGGTAGTCTTTCATCATCTTGATTAATCAAGCATGCTTTGTTGTCAGATGAAATGTATTTGTTCCAGTTAAAACTTTCTTGATTCCCCAGACATGCTCTTTTTGAATCTTCTATCACTTTTCTACCATGAGCCACTTGTGGTTCTTGCTGTTCCTGTTGACCAACTTGTTGATATATAGCTTTTCGGTAGTAGTCATCTTTCCCGAACGGATTCTTTGGATCATTTGCTTCTCTATTTTTACATTCTCTCTTGAAATGACCTTTCTCCCTGCATCGAAAACAAGTAACTTTAGATTTATCAAAACCCAAAGTAGAAACATGTGCATCAAGAAAGTCATTTCTTCCAGTAATCAGCTTGAACTTTTCAGCTCTTCTAAGGACACTAGCTAGACACCATTTGATGTCCATTAGTTCCATTTCTTCTGCATCAATCTGATCGTAATCCTCCTTTGTAAGCATAGGATTCCCGATCCTTCCAGCCACTAAACCTTCATAAGATAGCAACACGGAACCAAGTAGAGCCATGTGATCTTTTGCAACCTCTTCAGAAAAACTTTGGCCGTCTGGAAGATTCAAAGCAATGTTGCATTGTATCATATAACCATTTCCTGTCTTTGTGCTTTGAGAATGGAAGCTTGATGTAGTATCTTTTGGATTAACACTCGGGTATGAAGAGAAACCACTGCTACTTTTAGAACTTTGATCAACTTTTTCAGATGAATCTCCAACACTAAATGCAGTTTGGATTTTCGGGCTTCTTTCAACTTCTGGAACACTGCCTTTGTAGTACATTTTTACATCCTGTTGACCACTTGGACTGTTCATCCTCGCGATCTTCTGCTGTTCCAAATCTTGACCCTCAATCTTCTCAATAAACTGAGAAATCGTTAACCCATCATAAACCCCAGTGTTCTTCAAAATCATCAAGTATGTGCCCCATTCCTTTTGTCGTAAAGCGTCAGCTAACTTGTCTACCCACTCTTCACGATCTTTTGTTATACTAAGTATCGACATGGATCGCACCAAGTGGCAGTATCTTTCAATCAACTTCTTGGTATCTTCCCCGGGCAAACTCGTAAACAGATCAAATTCTTTCTTGAGCAGTGCCTTCTTGCTCTTGATCATATTCTCACTACCCTCAAACTTGACTCTAAGAGCATCCCAAATCGATTTTGAAGTCTTGTCATGTTGAAGTAACACAAAGATGTCTTCTTTAATAGCTTGCTGAAGTAGACTAATCATCATCTTTTCAGCTCTGTACATATCTCTTTCTTGGTTAGTAAACTCAGATATTGCTTTCTCAACTTGCAGATCAGTACGTGGTAATACATATTTGATGGTTGGCCTGAACCCAGTTTTCGAACCTATCTTTCCATCCGTAATACTCTTCTATGCTCATTAGCTTCGGGGGTTTTTGTACCGTTCCGGCCTCATTTTCCAAATTCATGTTCTGAGCAATGGAAGCCGGAGTAGTCGGGGATGAGGCGAATGCGTTGTAGAACTCGTTTTCCATGATTCGGGAGCACGTTTTTCAAAAACAACAACTTTCAAGCGAAATATGTAGTTTGCAATTCAAGCGAAATACCAAACAACCCTTTTCAAGCGAAATCTCCAACTATTCCATTTCAAGCGAAATACTAAACTACAGTTTGGAGCGGAATCCCAACTAAATGTTTCAAGCGGAATACTCAACCAGCAACTTGGAGCGGAATCTCAAGCGGAACCTCTACTTTGCAAGTTGAAGCGGAATCACAAACTTTTGCAACTTAGAGCGAAATCAGCAATATCCTGGAGCGGAATCAACCCTTTGGAGCAGAAATAGACAGTCTCGAGCGGAATCAGTGTACTTTCGAGCGGAACCAGAACTTATCCGTTCAAGCTGAATCACTTCGGGGGTCTGTTTTGGTCATTTTTACTGCGAATTTTGGTCTCAAACTTTCAAGGATTTGTTAATTTGTATTTTTGCACAGACTGTGAGAAATTGATCCAATTTTGACCGTAAAATTTTGTTCGAATGAAGAAAGAAGATGTAGAAGCAAGAAAATGCAACGAAAATCAACTGTAATCTGCAGAACTCCTCCTCCTGGCTCTGATACCAATTGTAGGATCGTGTATCTGACCCGAATGAGTCGTTCAGAGGAGTTTTACTTCGTTTCAGGTGCGGAAAACAAGAAACAAAGGTAGACACAACTTGTTCTTCACTTTAATACTCTTTCTGATTGATTTTACAGCTATTACAATCAGTCTTCACACCGGTAGCACCTCGGTATGGAATACAAGACCTCGACACCACTGACTCCTAGATTTCGCTCCAAAGACCCCTATATATAGGGGTTCTGATTCAGCTTGAACATGCATAAACATCTCGAGCGGAATCAGCATAAACATCTCGAGCGGAATCAGGACTTATGTGATTTCGCTTGAAATGACAGAATGTCATTTCGAACGGAATCAGCACTAATACACATATTCTCGATTCTCGCGCTCTGATCTAACCTATTCTAGACTAAGACTTGATACAAGACGAAGTCGACAGATGCATGCACTAACAACCAATACTGGTACGGAAGGTACATATAAAGAAGTGGATCTATCCGACACACGGATAACTGATTTATGCAATAAAGTCGAGGTTAGTATAATAAGTTGTTCATGCAAAGAGCTAATAATAAAGTGTTGCGAAGGATTAAATTTGAGGCTAAACTCAAAAGTTGTAATTAGTTCAAGTAACAGTAGTAACCGTAGAACGATGCTTTATGCTCATAGTAAGCATGAAAAAGTAATTAGGAAGAGAGTAGTTTTGTTTTAATACTACTAAGTCATTAAATGTTTATAGTATGCATATAATGATATGCTAAGCCCTCATATGAATAAGAAAGTAATTAGAAGAATGTTAGTAATGGGATGATAGGGTTTTCTCATGGTTACAATAATGAATTATATCGTGTATGATACGTGAGTGGAATGAAATAAATTGATTTATTTTTGTTAGCAAATGTATGAATATGTTATGCTGAATTAGAAAGATAGAAACAAGCCGTAAACATAGGCTTGTACGACCAATAGTATACATTTGAAATAAATTTCAATGAACGAACCGCTAGTGATGATGTATGCTAGGAACTAGCATTATAAGGTGAAAACGACACTAATAAGAGCTCTGGATCAGATTCTGACTTATATGCGATTATGAAAGTAATTTACTCAATTTAAGAACAGAGGGACAATGCGTACAAATATGTTTGTGCAAAAATGAAACTTTTTTCCAAGATCCCGAATGTATCTAGGTTGTAGTAAGCATCGTGTAGGAATAGATGAAAAAATAATGGTAGAATTGGTTTAGTTGGAATGAGAAAGGCTTCGGGGATGAAACCTCCTTTAAGGGGGGTAGACTTGTAACACCCCAAAAACTGATTAATATGAAAATAAATAAAAGTGAATAAAACCTAACTTAGTTAATGGGTTATGATAAATGATAAGTTAAATGATGGAAAAGGCTTGAACAAAATACTTAACAAACTTGGAGGGGGTAATGTGAAAAGTTTTAATTAAATGGGGATTAATAAGGTGTAATCCCAAAAACACACTCCTGGGGCATGTTTTGGATCGATCAAGAGCAGGAGAAACAAGGGTTTACCATTGTTCTTGCAAAACTCATCAATTAACAAGGAAATTCAATGATAATCGGCTGCATGTCACCAAATTTTTGATTAACCTAACATCCTCAATAAAGTGGTAAGTTCAATTTGGTGTTTTTGATATATTGTAGGAAGTGGGTTATGACCCAATCTCGAAATTATGCAAGTAATTGTGTAGATTGGAGTTAGGACTTCTCTATAGAACAGGAATCATGTGTGTTTATGCGTGAATTCGATCATTTGAAAAGCTAATTGCATAACCCATTTGATATGAATTATTAGAGATGTAGAATGGTGGAAAATTAGTAGTGATCATGTGTAAACTTGATATATGATGATGATGTTGTAGTACTTGAATCATAAGCATATTTAAGTAGGACAAGAGAATGTTATGAGCTTGATTGTTTGTTGATGAATTTTGAAATGAACTAGTAGGAATTATGCTTTGAAAGCTTGTACTTAGTGTCCCACAAATGCGAAACCCGCCAAGTGTTCGATGAAATGCTTGAAAGAATAAATATGTGTAATTTGCATGATAATGGAATGAAATTTTGGGATACTAAATAAATTGTAACATCTGTTCTTGTAATCATTGTGAAGTGTTCAATTATCAATAAAACAATGTTATTTGATCCCAATGTTTGTTTTTTTATGTTTTACATTTTTCATGTTTTGACTTTTGTTCATTTTCAAACTCTATATCACTTTCTGGAGAGTTATATGCAAACTTGTGCGTATACGTAACCATTTTAACACAACAAATACTCTGGAACATCAACATGTACTTAACATACCTTAAATAACCTTTACATAACTTAGAAATAAGTTTTGAAGGCTGTGGTATGGCAAAAACAAGTTAATTCGCCTACAGGGACTAAATTCGACAAACTGCGAAAGTATGACGATTCGTACTAAAACAGACATTCCGGAACATGACCATAAGTTAAACATACCATAAATATCCTTTACATAGCTTAAAAATAGGCTTTAAGGTGTTCGGTGTGCTAAAATAAACTTTTGGGTCATTCAGGGACTAAAAGCGTCAAAAAGTGCACAAGTTTGCTCTTTCGCGCATAACTTACGTTCTGAATACATCCGGACATCCAAAAAAATTATGTAAGCACTAAAATATTTTATTTTCGTGTTTGGCACAAGAAAAATCCATTCGTCACGCAATTTGGATCGTTTTTCGCGCTTATGCGCATTCCGTCGTAATTAAGCGAACATCGCAATTGTACGGCCAAAGGAACCGACATCCTAGATATTTTTTAGCACATTTTAAGTTCCCTATACTTTAACTTCATTTTAGAGCTTTGAAATGGGGTTAACGGGCCTTAAACGTGTCGGAAATGGCTTTATTGCATAACAGGGACCAAAACTATCATTTTGCCAAAGTTGATGGCTTACTGACCGTAAGCCATCACCCTTACGGTCCGTAAGCAGTCCCTAGATTAGCAGAATGCAGAAACATTGAATCTGGCCTATTCCACCTTTGCACATGGTTTTGGGCAATACTATGGGCTCAAATGGTTTTGTAAAACCAGGGTCTTGAGGTGTAGGGTGGAGATTGAAGCACGGTTTTCGAGGAACGATCTTGACGGCTCTCCGAAAACTATAAATACCCCCCCCCCCATGCCTTGATCAAAACCCACTTGAATTCTTTAGAGTTCTCTAAGTTGAAGTAATACCCACTTCATACCTGAGAATACTTGAGAAATCAAAGCTTTCGGGGACCCTTTGTAAGTGTTCCTTCGTTCTTTTTATTCTTTAGCGTTACAAGTCAAACTTTGTTTGACTTTCTGCGTTGACCAATTTATGGTCAATGCGAAGTTCGTTTGAACTTCATAACGTGAGCGTAATCACGATGGTTATAGTCCCTAGAGACTATATCTACTGATTACCACGTTATCTAGGCTCAGTGACGAGTCGTAGTTTCGGCCAAAATGTGCATTCTTGCGTATTTTGTAACCAAACTACTCTTAGGTATCAAAACCGTTTGTTTTGATACCAAACCTGTTTTCTAAACTTAGTTAAGCATGTTTTAACATGCTTAGCTCGTCACTTTTAGTTTAGTGCTTATATAGGGTCGTAAGGTAAGCGATCTAAACAATCGCTTATACTTTCGAACCCGACCCGTTTGGTCGATCATTAGGATCCGACCAAACACATTAGGTGACCATAGTATATAGGGAATAACCTTCCGAGGTTATACCTTATGGTCGCTTCGTTTAAGTAGTTGTTTGATAGGTAGTTTATATGCCTTAGGTAAATTACCAAAATGCTCTTTTTCCGCCAAAATTCATTTTAAGCATATGTAACATAACTTTTGACATCTAAACTGATTTGGCAACAATATTAGACATGTTAAGGCATATTTTACTTGTCATAGGACTAGTTAGGCAGTCCGAACGCGTTTTACGCGAACGACACGTTAAAGTAGCATAAGCTACCCTAAACGGGTCGTAATGGGTCGTAAGCACTTAGGTTAGGTTTCATTTAGTATGTAGGCTTTGTTAAACCATACTACATGAGTTCCCATACTCATTTGGTTTACGAGCCCTCATTCTATCCGATCCTCCGATATAGGTCCGGTTTATTAACATAGTTACCTATATTAGGTGTCGTTTGATTCCGTGATCTCTAGCATTGCTTGGTGGTTATCTTAGGACTTCTGAGCATTCTCAAGTGAGTACATAGACCCCTCTTTTACTTTTTTCAAATTGTTTTGGGGTGAAACACATGTGCCTACTTGTTACTTTCATGCTTTCCATGTTTTCACATCATATACTTGCTATGTTCGTTAGTACATTTATAGTACATGATTTACATTACATTGTTTTGCTATGTATGTTTACTTAGCATACTTAGTACATTGTTTTACTTTACATTTCTGCTATGTATGTTGACTGAGCATGCTAGCACATTGATTTACATGACTTTTCTGCTTTGTATGTTAACTTAGCATACTTAGCACATTGTTTTTATTTAACATGTTTACAATCGGTATGACATTTGGTTTGTACAAACGGGACTTATATACGTTCATTAACATTAGCTACGCCGCTCGGTAGTAAGTAGTGGTACCATAGGACTTGACAAATCCCATTCCTGACATCCTGGGTTTGTTTGGATGTAAGGAATGACTGAATCCGAAAAAATTTCTTTTGATAACCTTGACTTAGGGTTATCCGTCTGTCTCAAGGCTTGAATGTATGCATTAACTTACCACATAAATGTTTGTATCAATAAAACATGCATTTACTTTTCAAAACATAACTTTTTGATATATTCAAATACTTTGTTTTGTACATTTCTACATTTGGTTTATGTGACAATACTTTACTTACAATACATAACATTTTTTACACATTACTTGACTACATTTGGACTTTTTAACATTTGACATGGTTTATACAAGGACTTTTTGACAATTGGTTTAAACATGGACTTTATACATTGGTGGTTTGTTTAAGTGATTTAAGTAATGAGACGTGTGTAATGTGATACAAGCATGGTGGATACGCCACTGGTACTTCCTATATATAATTACTTGTATGGTATTACATATCGTAGCGTTATTTGAATCATTTCAATTTAGACATGTAACATTTTATACAAATAACATATCTTTCACAAGACATTGTTTTACAAACAACTTATTTTATACAACTCATTTTACTTGGTTATTCATTTAACCATGTATTATTCTTTTATGTATACATATCATCTGATCTTATCGCTTTTCAAATGATTTACAAAACAAAACAATTTACAAGGTTCATGACTAAATATTATTTAACAATTTCTTAAACTTAAGTAATGAATCCTATTTTCACAAACCTATGTATCTCATAGGCATTTTTATGCTGACATACCTATTTTCAAATGTGTTTTCAGGAGCTTTTGCGTAGGATGATGATCGTGATACTAGGGCGGACCTGTGCCTTAGAGACTTAAAATGAAGATAGACTTAGTTTAACTATGTTATGTACTCTTTGTTTTCGTGTTTAAGACAATGTTACTATCTTGTTGATAAATAAAACGTAACTTTAATTTCCATGGTTGTGAAACAATTAATTCTGTTACAACACTCCCCGATGTTTCCGCCACGTTTTGTTGTCCTACGTGGTCGGGGTGTGACAGAAAAGTTGGTATCAGAGCCAATGGTTATAGGGAATTAGGTTATTAGTAATGCTTTGACCTAGACTATAACCTTTCTAGGACCCCAACACAAGTTATCTTGTGTTTAGATCTTAAAACATGCACTTCGCCTATCCTTAGGTGATAACCACAACGAGAACATCAAGTTCGAATCCGCCTTGAAAACTAATCATCTGATCTAGGATGATTGATTACAAGGTTTTGAACCCTCTGTTATATGGTTTTGAACCCCTTTAAATTTTTCAAAATCCCGTCGAAGTTTTGGGTTCTAAATAATGTGAACACGTGCAAACTGGAAGGGTGAATGCCTGTACCCTAGGTTTTCTGTCTAAGGCTAGAGTGTTCGTACAAATCCACATAATCGGACCAGTCACTCTTACCTAGGAACTCTTGGGGTGAGTGTTCACTTATAGGCGAGCATGTCTTCGCGATACATTATTTTTGACCCATTTACTTTGATTAGTCACTGTGTGTCGTTTGTTTGCTTTGTGATACGGACGAATGACCCCCATCTTTGCTTTTGTTGATTTTTGTAGCATCTCATTCTTTTCACCCAATCATCTCACTCGTTTCCTTTCTTGTTTTCCTCTTTTAGAATGCATCCTCGACGCGAGAATCAGATAGCTAATGCCGAACTGGCAGAAATTATCGCACAGCAAATGGCTGCTGCGTTCCCAAATCTTATTGCTCAATGGAACCAAGCCAACAACAACAATCATGCTCCATGCAATTTCAAGAGTTTCAACTCGGCTAAACCGCTCAAGTTTAGTGGTTCTAAGGGAGCAACTGGGCTTCTTCAATGGTTCGAGAGCATTGAGAACACTTTCTGTCACGTTCAGTGTCTTGATAATCGCAAGGTCGAGTTTTCTTTGAGTGTGTTTCAGAAGAGGGCTCTTACATGGTGGAACGGGGTTATGAGAGACCGTGGTGCAGAAGTTGCTCTAGCACAAACATGGGCTGAACTTAGAGCTCTTATGATGAGGGAGTTTTGCCCTCGTCATGAACTGCGAGCTTTGGAGAGAGAGTTTGATGACTTGAAACAAGACAGTGGCGAGCACAGGGCGTATACTGATAGGTATGAGGAGCTGAGTTTGTTATGCCCAACAATGGTTACCCCACTCGACAAGGCTATCGAAAGGTACATCGATGGTCTACCTGACTCTGTACAAGACATCATTACTTGTAGTAACCCTACCACAGTCCGTCAGGCGATCGAGTTAGCAGCAACATTGACTGAGTCGCAGGTTCGAAAGGGAAAGTTGCATAAAAAGGGTGAAAAGGGTAATAAGCAGGCGTCTGACAAGGAGGATGGCAAGAAAGGTGAAAACAAGAAGGGAAAGAATTCTGGTTCCTCAAGGGGTCTAGGAAGCGAAGGGCTTCCCAAAACTATGTCGTTACTGCACAGGCCCAAGCTGCACCAAATCAGCATGCGCAACCACTAGCCAAGAAGCCTTATCTTGGCAATGAACCTTTGTGCAACAGGTGTAACGGCCATCACCTACCACATCTCCAGTGTCGTCAATGCACCAACTGTGGAAGAAATGGTCATCTTGCTGCCACCTGCCGCATTCCTGCTAATCAGAATCGGGCAATTCAGAACCTGTCTCAACAAGTTGCTCAGCCTCTTGCTCAGCAACAAGGTCAAGCTGCACGACCTCATTTTCCTCCTGGTTCGTGCTACAATTGTGGGGATCTGACCCACTACCGTAACCAGTGCCCAAGATTAGTGAATGCAAATCAGAATCAGGCTCAGGCTCGAGGTCGAGTCTTCATCATGAATGCACAAGAGGCACAAGCGGACAATGAAGTGGTGAACGGTACGTTCTTTATTAATAATCAGCCTGCATCTGTTCTTTTTTATTCGGGTGCCGACAAGAGTTTTGTGTCATTGTCTTTTGAGCCAATGCTTCGCGTGTCTAGAACGAAACTAGGAAAACCCTTGACTGTAGAAGTTGCTAGTGGTGAACCCATTGTTCTTGATTTTGTTCTTCGCAACTGCCAGTTAAACCTTAACGACCATCTTTTTCCTATTGACCTCACGCCTATGCAACTTGGAAGCTTCGACATTATTGTGGGTATGGATTGGTTAGCCAAGCATTGCGCAGAGGTAGTTTGTTTTGAGAAGATCGTTCGTGTGCCGCTTCCGACAGGTGAGATCCTACAGGTTCATGGTGAGAAACCTACTGGTGGTCTCAAACTCATGTCTTGTTTTAAAGCTCGGAAGTATCTGCGAAAGAATTATGTGGCCTTCTTGGCACATGTCACAGCAGATAAAGGCAAAGGTAAGTATATCCAAGATATTCCTGTTGTTCGGAATTATCCCGAAGTTTTCCCTGAAGATTTACCTGGTCTACCCCCAGCACGCCAAGTCGAGTTCCGTATTGATCTCGTACCTGGTGCAAATCCCATTGCCAGATCTCCATATCATCTTGCACCGTCTGAGATGCAAGAGTTGTCTAAGCAGCTCCAAGAGCTCTCTGACAAAGGTTTTATCCGTCCTACCTATCCGTCCTTTTCACCTTGGGGTGCTCCCGTTTTTTTGTCAAGAAGAAGGATGGATCTTTTAGGATGTGTATCGATTATCGTGAGCTTAACAAGCTTACCATCAAAAATCGATATCCCCTACCTCGCATTGATGATCTCTTTGATCAGTTACAAGGTGCTTCTTATTTTTCGAAGATTGATCTACGTTCTGGGTATCATCAACTTCGTGTGCATGAAGAAGATATTCGCAAGACAGCGTTCCACACTCGATATGGGCATTATAAGTTCACAGTTATGCCATTCGGTTTGACTAATGCTCCTGCTGTTTTCATGGACTTAATGAATAGGGTCTGCAAGCCTTATTTGGATCAGTTCGTCATTGTTTTTATTAATGATATCTTGATATACTCTAAGACGCGAGCTGACCATGAGCAACATCTTCGTCTTACTCTGGAACTCCTAAAGAAAGAGCAACTTTTCGCTAAATTCTCCAAGTGCGAATTTTGGCTTAAAGAAGTTCAATTTTTGGGGCATATTGTCAACGAACAAGGTATTCATGTAGATCCCTCCAAGATCAGTGCGATTAAGGATTGGGATACGCCTTCTACTCCTACTGAAGTTCGTTCTTTTCTTGGTCTGGCGGGTTATTATCGCCGCTTCATTGAAAACTTCTCAAAGATTGCAGTTCCTCTAACCGCTCTAACTCAGAAGAACAAACCCTTTGATTGGGGATACAAGCAAGGGGAAGCTTTTCAAAACTTGAAGCAGAAGCTTTGCGATGCGCCTGTTCTATCATTGCCTGAGGGTAATGATGATTTTGTTGTGTATTGTGATGCATCGAAACTGGGTCTTGGCTGTGTTCTGATGCAAAGGAACAAAGTCATAGCATATGCATCGAGGCAGTTAAAGATACATGAGAAAAACTATACCACTCATGATCTTGAGTTAGGTGCAGTTGTTTTCGCTCTCAAGATCTGGAGACACTATTTGTATGGAACAAAATGTGTGGTTTTCACTGACCACAGAAGTCTTCAACATATCTTCAATTAGAAAGAACTCAACATGAGGCAACGACGTTGGGTTGAGCTTCTAAACGACTATGACTGCGAAATTCGCTACCATCCTGGTAAGGCGAATGTTATAGCCGATGCCTTGAGTCGTAAGGAACGTACTAAGCTTCATTGTGTTCATGTTCAATCTGATATTCAAGCTCGATCCGATATCCAAGCACGCATTTCTCAGGCTCAACACACTTGTGTTTCACAAGGTTTGATGGATAAGGAATTTCCCTATCACGTAACACCTGATCTTGAACTGAAGGACAATGGATCGTATTACTTCATGGACCGTTTCCAAGCCAAGATGATCTTAGCACCTTGCTTATGGATGAAGCCCATAAGTCTCGTTATTCTATTCATCCTGGCTCAGATAAGATGTATAAGGATCTTCGTATTCAGTATTGGTTGCCTGGTATGAAGAAAGACATTGCCTTATATGTATCAAAATGCCATACTTGTCTTAAGGTTAAGGCTAAACATCAACGTCCTTCTGGTTTATTGGTGCAACCAGAGATCCCAGTTTGGAAATGGGAAAACATTACTATGGATCTCATTACCAAACTTCCGCGCACAAAGAAAGGTCATGATGCCATCTGGGTAGTTGTTGATCGTCTTACTAAGTCAGCGCATTTCTTGCCAATCCGTGAGGATTTTTCTGCTGACAAACTTGCTAAAATATCTGTGGATGAAATTGTAGCTCGACATGGTGTTCCTTTGAACATCATTTCTGACAGAGATGCTCGCTTCACTTCTCATTTTTGGAGAACCATGCAATCTGCTATGGGGAGCCAACTTAATCTGAGCACAGCTTATCATCCGTAAATGGATGGTCAATCTGAAAGAACAATCCAAACTCTGGAGGATATGCTTAGAGCTTGTGTGATCGATTTTGGTGGTAGTTGGGATTCACATCTTCTGTTGATCGAATTCTCCTACAACAACAGTTATCACTCCAGCATCAACATGGCTCCTTTCGAGGCTCTCTATGGTCGAAAATGTCGTTCACCAGTCTGCTGGAATGAGATCGGTGAGGCTCAGCTTACTGGACCTGCCCTCATTTTAGAGACAACTGATAAGGTTAAGAAAGTTCGTGATAACCTTCAGACAGCTAGAAGCCGTCAAAAGAGTTACGCGGACCAAGGACGCAAGCCCATGGAATTTCAAGTCGGGGATCGCGTATTACTTAAGGTCTCACCTTGGAAAGGTGTGATCAGATTTGGAAAGAAAGGAAAACTTGCACCTAGATACGTTGGACCATTCAGGATCGTCGAAAGAATCGGTAAGGTAGCCTACAGACTTGAGTTACCTCCTGAGCTTGGAAATGTTCATCCAACCTTCCACGTATCCAATCTCAAGAAGTGTTTAGCTGATGAGAACCTCCACATACCACTTGACGAAATTCGTGTTGATAAAACACTGAAATTTGTCGAGAAACCTGTGGAAATCATGGAACGTGAACTAAAGTGGCTTAAACGCAAGCGCATTCCTTTGGTCAAAGTTCGCTGGGAATCTAAACGTGGGCCCGAGTTTACTTGGGAATGTGAAGATCAAATGAAGGCGAAGTATCCTCATCTATTCCCACGAGTTTCCTCTAAATAAATTTCGGGACGAAATTTCCACAAGTAGGGGAGACTGTAACATCTGTGCTTGTAATCATTGTGAACAATTCAATTATCAATAAAACAATGTTATTTGATCCCAATGTTTGTTTGTTTATGTTTTACATTTTCCATGTTTTGACTTTTGTTCATTTTCAAACTCTATATCACTTTCTGGAGAGTTATACGCAAACTGGTGTGTAAACGTAACCAGTTTAACGCAACAAATACTCCGGAACATCAACATATACTTAACATACCTTAAATAACCTTTACATAACTTAGAAATAAGTTTTGAAGGCTTTGGTATGGCAAAAACAAGTTAATTCGCCTACAGGGACTAAATTCGACAAACTACGAAAGTATGACGATTCGTACTAAAACAGACATTCCGGAACATGACCATAAGTTAAACATACCATAAATATCCTTTACATAGCTTAAAAATAGGCTTTGAGGTGTTCGGTGTGCTAAAATAAACTTTTGGGTCATTCGGGGACTAAAAGCGTCAAAAAGTGCACAAGTTTGCTCTTTCGCGCATAACTTACGTTCTGAATACATCCGGACATCCAAAAAATTTATGTAAGCACTAAAATATTTTATTTTAGTGTTTGGCATAAGAAAAATCCATTCGTCGCGCAATTTGGATCGTTTTTCGCGCTTATGCGCATTCCGTCGTAATTAAGCGAACATCGCAATTGTACGGCCAAAGGAACCGACATCCTATATATTTTTTAGCACATTTTAAGCTCCCTATACTTTAACTTCATTTTAGAGCTTTGAAATGGGGTTAACGGGCCTTAAACGTGTCGAAAATGGCTTTATTGCATAACAGGGACCAAAAATGTCATTTTGCCAAAGTGGATGGCTTACGGACCGTAAGCCATCACCCTTACGGTCCGTAAGCAGTCCCCAGATTAGCAGAATGCAGAAACATTGAATCTGGCCTATTCCACCTTTGCACATGGTTTTGGGCAATACTATGGGCTCAAATGGTTTTGTAAAACCAGGGTCTTGAGGTGTAGGGTGGAGATTGAAGCACGGTTTTCGAGGAACGATCTTAATGGCTCTCCGAAAACTATAAATACCCCCCCCCCCCATGCCTTGATCAAAACCCACTTGAATTCTTGAGAGTTCTCTAAGTTGAAGTAATACCCACTTCATACCTGAGAATACTTGAGAAATCAAAGCTTTCGGGGACCCTTTGTAAGTGTTCCTTCGTTCTTTTTATTCTTTTAGCGTTAAAAGTCAAACTTTGTTTGACTTTCTGCGTTGACCACTTTATGGTCAATGCGAAGTTCGTTTGAACTTCATAACGTGAGCGTAATCACGATGGTTATAGTCCCTAGAGACTATACCTACTGATTACCACGTTATCTAGGCTCAGTGACGAGTCGTAGTTTCGGCCAAAATGCGCATTCTTGCGTATTTTGTAACCAAACTACTCTTAGGTATCAAAACCTTTTTTTTTATACCAAACCTGTTTTCTAAACTTAGTTAAGCATGTTTTAACATGCTTAGCTCGTCACTTTTAGTTTAGTGCTTATATAGGGTCGTAAGGTAAGCGATCTAAACAATCGCTTATACTTTCGAACCCGACCCGTTTGGTCGATCATTAGGATCCGACTAAACACATTAGGTGACCATAGTATATAGGGAATAACCTTCCGAGATTATACCTTATGGTCGCTTCGTTTAAGTAGTTGTATGATAGGTAGTTTATATACCTTAGGTAAATTACCAAAATACTTAGTACATTGTTTTACTTTACATTTCTGCTATGTATGTTGACTGAGCATGCTAGCACATTGATTTACATGACTTTTCTGCTTTGTATGTTAACTTAGCATACTTAGCACATTGTTTTCATTTAACATGTTTACAATCGGTATGACATTTGGTTTGTACAAACGGGACTTATATACGTTCATTAACATTAGCTACGCCGCTCGGTAGTAAGTAGTGGTACCATAGGACTTGACAAATCCCGTTCCTGACATCCTGGGTTTGTTTGGATGTAAGGAATGACTGAATCCAAAAACATTTCTTTTGATAACCTTGACTTAGGGTTATCCGTCTGTCTCAAGGCTTGAATGTATGCGTTAACTTACCACATGAATGTTTGTATCAATAAAACATGCATTTACTTTGCAAAACATAACTTTTTGATATATTCAAAATACTTTGTTTTGTACATTTCTACATTTGGTTTATGTGACAATACTTTACTTACAATACATAACATTTGTTACACATTACTTGACTACATTTGGACTTTTTAACATTTGACATGGTTTATACAAGGACTTTTTGACAATTGGTTTAAACATGGACTTTATACATTGGTGGTTTGTTTAAGTGATTTAAGTAACGAGACGTGTGTACTGTGATACAAGCATGGTGGATACGCCGCTGGTACTTCCTATATATAATTACTTGTATGGTATTACATATCGTAGCGTTATTTGAATCATTTCAATTTAGACATATAACATTTTATACAAATAACATATCTTTCACAAGACATTGTTTTACAAACAACTTATTTTATACAACTCATTTTACTTGGTTATTCATTTACCCATGTATTATTCTTTTATGTATACATATCATCTGATCTTATCGCTTTTCAAATGATTTACAAAACAAAACAATTTACAAGGTTCATGACTAAATGTTATTTAACAATTTCTTAAACATAAGTCATGAATCCTATTTTCACAAACCTATGTATCTCACAGGCATTTTTATGCTGACGTACCTATTTTCACATGTTTTTTCAGGAGCTTTTGCGTAGGATGATGATCGTGATACTAGGACGGACCTGTGCCTTAGAGACTTACAATGAAGATAGACTTAGTTTAACTATGTTATGTACTCTTTGTTTTCGTGTTTAAGACAATGTTACTCTCTTGTTGATAAATAAAACGTAACTTTAATTTCCATGGTTGTGAAACAATTAATTCTGTTACAACACTCCCGACGTTTCCGCCACGTTTTGTTGTCCTACGTGGTCGGGGTGTGACATAAATGAATGGATGTTTTGATATAGGCGTGAAGGAAGAAGGTTCAAGTACTAGGAAATCGGAACGTTCACAAGATCGAGGTATGTATCATTGTGCATACAAAACTTTACTTATATTTTGCTAATGTTCGTGAATTACAATTTCTAGTTACATTGGTTTACGGTGGTTAATAAGTAGATAGCAAATCCCTTGTGGATTTGGCTATGTAAATGAAAGTCGTATTAAGTTATGTAAATTGACCGGTTCGAGTTGAACTAGTCAAGTAAGAAAGAATCGTTCAACCCGTCATGTATGGGTAGTCATGAAAGCAATTACGAAAGTTGAATGTACGATGTTCAATCCGTTATACGGACCGAACGAATGTTGTATGTTGTAAGTAAATAACCCGATGTTATCGGGTTATGAATGGTATGACTTATCTCATTTATGAGAATATATGTTAGACCCGTTTTAATGGGTAGCCGAATGTAAAGACGAAAGGAAGGTATGTAAATGGATGAAGTCGGAATTTTAGTGATCTAAAGTAAAATAGATAAAATGACTAATTCCTTAAAGTTTTGTTGTTGATTTAGGTAAATCCTCACTTTAGGCGACTTGGCAATTTGGAGCGAGCTCATGGACACATTATGACCATCAAGCGCTTCCGTTATTTCATATTAATGTTTTGGGTCAAAATGCTCGTTTTGTATAACCTTGTTAGTCGTTGCACTTTTTAACACTTGATGTTATGGTTTTTAGTCGTGTCTAGTCGAACGGGTTGTAGACTTATTTGTTTTGATGATGGTTAAAACAGGGATATGCTCGTCTTATGGATGGGTCATGCCCAAATTTTGTTAAAATTGTGCATAAATGATATTAGTAATATTGCCTTAAATTGCGAAAAGTTGGACGCTTTTAAAAAGTTTATGTTTCTAGTGGTTTTGGTCGTCATTTTTTTATTAGACGCAAAGACGGGCTTCTGTCACGACCCCCGACCCACCCTGGATGGAATCGGGTGCCTTGAACAGCCCAGTGGTACCGGTGATTATTTTGAAAACGTTGCAGCGGAATTTCATCAGGACCGTGAGTTAGGAAAATATCAGAGTTTAGAAAACACCGGATTTTATTTATTTAAACAGATGGAATAAACCCATGTTTTTCAATGGTAGCTTAAATAAAGATAAATTTTGTTATATAAAACAATATTTCTAGATTTTAATTTAATTAATAAAATAAGCCACTTCTTGATGCCTTTCAGTGTCGTATCCATCTTTTACTCCAATCTACTGTAATAACCTGAAACGTGTTTTAAAAAGGTTTTGTCAGCGGGAAATACTGAGTGAATCATTCTATTTATGAAAACGACTCTTTTGTTATAATTTACAGTATTAAGAGCGATTACAATGTTTCTATTATCAAACCAACTACCCACGGTATTTGTCACTCGACCGAATCTGTGACTATGGTCATATCCCCCAATTGGCTGCCCCAATGGTGACGATTATCAAGTAATGTATACAAAACCCCACATACCGGCTGTAACTTGGTGATTACAAAGACTTAATCCCCGTAATTATAACTTTGAAAATAAACATGATTTTGTAAATAGATTTGATAAAAAGAGAGAATGACTCACATTGTAAGCATGCAGATTCATACAGCCAAAGTTACAGATAAGCCTCGATATATTGCAGATTTATACAGGCAGAGCCTAGCCTACTGATTAGCCTTTTTATCCTAAGTTTAATAACAAGCACACAATTCTGGGTTAGTAATCAATCCAGCATTTACGATAACTCACGAGATCAACCCTCACAACGAATGACAAAGTGCTATGCTTAAACATCCATCGAATTAACGATTAATGACAAAGCATCACCCTAATGTGGGCAGCACTTAAACACCCGTTGAGTACATTGATCGATCGGACAATGAATCGTAATAGCGATCGTGCTAATACCCTGATTGCGGCGTCGATTTAGTGCCTGTGTGTGTTAATTGTGATAAACAGACAATATCTCAGCGTAGAATTGGAATTCTAACGTCGTTTCAACTCCCAGAATCAAGTCCCAAGCTCCTGTATTTATAGGTGAAATTTGACCCTTAGGCAGCCCGCGTGAGATGTAAGCTTATCCTTAGCGGCCCGCGTAACAACAACTTTCATGCCTAGGGTTGCCACGTGTGGGACTAGCTCAGCTGAGTCGACGATTTCTGAAAATTCCTTGCTGCCAACGTTTTAAGTGGATAATCATCAATAGGGTTTAACCCCCCCCCCCCCTGAGTTTTAGGGGCCCTAATCCTGATTCTGAAAATTATGAAAATTTTAGGGTTTGTGTAGAATCACTTGGGTTTCTTAATTAGGGTTTCCTCTTGGTTAATTTAAAATAAAAAATAGTATTTTTAATGAGAGTTGTTATATTAGGGATCAGGGTTTATATTTACGGAACGTTTTTAGGACGTTTTTGTGTGAGTCGTTACAGGCTTTACATAGTGAATAAGTCGAATGGGATATTCCATTATCTGGACCGAATTTGGATCCCTAAACGGACCAATTTAAGACAGATTTTGATGGACGAAGCCCACAAATCTCGATATTCTATTCATCCCGGCGACGACAAGATGTACCAGGACCTGCGCTACAAGTACTGGTGGCCGGGCATGAAGAGAGATATCGCCCTATATGTTTCGAAGTGCCTGACTTGCTCGAAAGTCAAGGCTGAGCACCAAAGACCCTCTGGCTTACTCTTGCAACCCGAGATCCCTATGTGGAAGTGGGAGAGTATAGTTATGGACTTCATAACGAAACTTCTGCGCACGCCATCAGGTCACGACAACATCTGGGTTGTCGTTGACCGTTTAACCAAATCTACTCATTTTCTGCCAATACGAGAAGACTACAAGGTAGAAAAATTAACCCGAGTCTACACCAAGGAGATCATTTATCGACATGGGACGCCTCATGACATCATTTCTGACCGCGATGCCCGGTTTACCTCGCGTCTTTGGGAAACATTCCAATCTGCTCTCGGTACTACGCTTAATCTAAGTACCGCTTGCCACCCTCAAACCGACGGTCAGACTGAAAGAACGATTCATACCCTTGAAGACATGCTCCGTTCGTGTGTCATAGATTTCGGTGGTAATTGGGACACATACTTACCTTTAGTCGAATTCTCATACAATAACAGTTATCATTCCAGCATTCAAATGATTTGAGGCATTGTATGGAAGAAGATGTCGATCGCCTATTGTATGGCACGAGATCGGACACTCGCAATTAACCGGTCCTGAGCTATTGCAAGAAACGACTGACAAAATCCTCCAAATTCTAGACAATTTACTGAAAGCTCGGAGTCGTCAGAAAAGTTACGCCGATAGACTACGCAAGCCCCTCGAATTTGACGTTGGCGACCATGTATTCCTAAAGGTATCACCTTGGAAGGGTGTGGTCAGATTCGACAAGAGAGGAAAGCTCGCGCCTCGATATGTTGGGCCCATTAAAATTATGGAAAGGATCGGAAAAGTGGCTTACAGACTCGAGCTACCGGAGGAACTTAACAACGTCCACCCGACTTTCCACGTTTATAACCTCAGAAAGTGCTTAGCTGAGCATGATTTACACGTACCACTTGAGGATCTACAAGTGAACGAAACCTTACACTTCGTGGAAAAGCCTGTCGAGATCATGGACCACCAAACAAAGCAGCTCAGGCGCTCACGCATTCCCATTGTGATGGTTCGCTGGGAAGGCAAACGAGGCGCAGAGTTCACTTGGGAACTCGAAAGCTACATGAAGGCGAAGTATCCGCAATTGTTTGTTACGGCTTCGGCCTAATTTCGGGACGAAAGTCCCTTAATAAGGGGAGGCTATAACACCCCGTGTTTCGAAAGTCAAAGTCAAAGTCAAGATTGAAGTTAAAGGAAGAAAATATTGCTAATTGCGATCTGTCACTCCTTGCTCAACTCCTGTTTTGACTTCTTTGACTTGTAGATAATTTATTTATTTTATCTCATTAGTTGTATTATGTGGAGTACTTGTTAATAATCGAGGTTTAATCGCTATTTATCGCTTATCTCATCGCAATCGCATTCGCAACTCAAATTATGCGTTCTGGATATTGTTATACGTGTGTGTGCCTTTTGTGTGTTACTTGTGCATGTTTATTTATGTTTATGTTGAGGTGGTTAATCGAAACGCAATCGAATCGCAAACGCTAAACGCAAGTTAATTAGAATGATTGTATGTTAGATATAGTGGTTAGGATTAATGGATAACTCTATCGCATCTCAAAACTTAACACACGAAACGAAACGCCGCATCTCAAATCGTCGGAGCCACTCGATCGAGTGACTACTCGATTGGATGGTCAACCGATCAGATTGCCATCCGATCGGACAGCCATCCGATCGGTGACCCACTTGATCCATGCGCACTTTCCTTTTTGGGAAACCCTATAAATACCCTTCATATGTCACATCACTTGATGTGACAGCTCTTACTCGACTCAGCTCGCTCTAGCCACTCTTTCTCTCGATTTCTCGCCATTCTTGTAAGTTTTCAACCTAAATCTCATACTTTCTTGATCTACACGCACTCCTACACCTTTCTATCTTTTGAATCTTAACTTTTAACCGTGAAATCACTAGATTTGAGGTGTTCTAGGATGATGTCATCATGGGGTTCTTATGAACTTCATGTTTTGGTTCCAATCCACCAAGAACAACTTAGATCTGGATGATTTCCACATGAATAAACAAAGATCTTGCATAGATCTGAACATATTCATAGTGAAAAGGATTGAAAGATGGTTTTTCTAACTTTCTTTCAACTCTTTTACACTCAACGCACTCAAAACCGATAGAATAGGAACCAGTTCTGATCTTCTACTCATTCCTAGTGATGTATTGGTTCTAGATCTGGTTTCTATCAGAGAGACAACCAGTTTCGGGTTAAGCATGAACCACCGGCTCGAACCACGGACTGACCGGACTAGGGTGATTCCTGTCCGATCGGATCACTTGTGGCTTGACGAGGTTCTGTTGCTTAGCACGTATCACATCGTCTCGATCAAAACTGCAAACTACCGAAAACAACCAAGTGTCAAGACGATCAGGCCATCGGAACGGATTGCCGTCCGATCGGATTGCCGTCCGATCGGATTGCCACCCGATCAGACAGCCATCCGTTCGGCTTGCACCTTGGTCCCACACTTAAAACTTTTATTCAGATATTCAAGGATCTAAACGTTGAACGGATTACCGCCCGATCGGATTGCCACCCGATCGAGTGACCGTCCGATCGTGTGACGTTTAGGACTTCAACACTTAAACAATTTTCAACATGTTCAATACGTACGGATTGCCACCCGATCGGATAGTCATCCAATCGAGTGACCGTCCTGCTATGAACTTGTTCTCAAACTGAGAAGCCTCGCCAATCGGATCGTCGTTCGATCGAACAGCCGTCCGAGCGACCGACCTGAAGGGTAGAGATACTTCTTTATTTTGAAAATGCTACAACGAAAACTTCAAAAGGCAAACCATCATACACAAACACATCCTCACTAAACGAGGTGGCTATCCGATCGAATGACCATCCGAACGGATTGCCACCCGATCGACTGGCCATCCGATCGGATTTCCATCTGATCCTTGGTACACTTGCACCGTTTTACGCACCGCTTATCATTTATACTATCGTTCTGATCAGGCTAAACTCACTCTAACGCTCCCTTCAATCCATCATCGCTGTGAGTATACTCGAACCCTTTTTGCCTTACGCACTTTTGGGTGTTACACACGTTACTTATTCTAAATCACATCGAACACACTACGCGATACTTTAACGCTAACAGCTACTGCATGTTATATGTGACTCGATGAATGCTTGTTTGTTGTGTTTACACATAGATTGCTGTCTACCTGCCTTAGCAACGATAGTACTATAGTTTGGACTCAGCACCTGTTCACTCAGGGGTTGTTAAGGACCATTAATCACATGATTCACAGTGGTGAATATGTGTTACGAACTGCCTTGCGCAGTCAACCCGCAGTCATTGGTATTGATAGGATCATGTCGATAACTTACATGCTTCACATCACACGTTGTATGTGCTAGTTATGCGTAAACGATTTCGAACTCTATTATATCTATCAAACTTGTATGCTCACCTTTACACAATGTGTATTGACTTTTACTTTAACGTATGTGACAGGTGCTTAAGATGCTAGGATGCCTTGTTTGCTGTGTGATGAAATTGAGGCTAGGAAAGAGTCTAGAAACGAATAAACAAATTATCTATTTTGAAATCTGAGTTGTCGGATCAGTATTTGTTTGTGAGACAATTATTTGTAATAACCGTTTTATTTGGATATGTTATGGTATGGGACATGACGTTTTAAATATCTGGTAATTAATAGTTGTTATGGATACTCATGGACAATCTGTTTCGCTCAGTGCCGCGCCCCGATGTTTCCGCCATCGGTTGGGGTGTGACAGTATTCCACCCCCGAAACCGTAAAACTTGTGTCTGGACCTGTTTCCGCCACTACATCGTCAAATATCTGTGACTGGTATATGATGTTAAGGTCATTGAGCGAACCAGGTAGACCAAAAAAAGCATGCCAGATCCAGAGATCCTGTGACGCAACAGCTTCTAGAATAATAGTCGGATGTCCATGATCTCCCCTAGTATACTGACCTTGCCAGGCAACTGGGCAGTTCTGTCACGGCCAGTGCATGCAATCAATGCTCCCGAGCATTCCTGGGAAACCATGTCTCTGTTCGTGTGCTTAATATAATTTTTGAACGTCGTTTGCGTTCGGTCTCCGCATGTATTTCTTGCTATATAATTTGACAACCCATTCGCAAAACTTATGCAAACATAGACGTGCGGTTCTTTCAGCCATCCTTATATACTCGTCTAATGCATCGGGTGCGTAACCGTATGCCAGTTGGAGAATGACCGACGTACATTTTGTAAATTACTGAAACCCCTTTGCTCCCTAGCGTCGTTTCGCAGTGTAAAAAATGGATCAGACTGGGCCATGTCGCCTGCGATAGGTAAAAAAAAGTGGACGACTCATGCGGAACCGACGTCGAAACATCTCGTCTGTGTACACGGGTTCGTCGGCGAAATAATCGGCTACTAGTTTATCGTGGGCGGCTATATATTTAAAACGAAACTTAAATGAAATTAATTATAAAATACATTTTCAAATCTATATAAAACATAGGGAAAAAAATAGTAAAGTACCTTCTTGGTCTAGGTTTAATTTTGCTCGTCTAGTTAGCCGTTGGGACGACGCTTCATCACCCGCCATGAAGACCTGAGCCGCGTTCATAATCATGTTTTGCATAAATGCATCCTCTTCCGAAGATGATGAATACCACGTAGACGAAGAAGACGAAGAAGTGGAAGAAATGGAAGAAGGTGAAGCCATGGTAATTTTTGAGAGAGAGATGGGGTGGTAGTGGGTAAAAAATGGTATAAAAATTGAGGAGTTTTTATAAAAAAGGGAAGAGGGTTTATAAAATGTGAGAGAGATATGAGATTGTAGTGGGTGAAAAGTTGTGAAAAATGATGTAAAAGATATGAGTATTTATAAAAGTGGGAGTGAAATTGGTATTTAATTTAAATATGACCATTAGTTTTTAAATTTAAAGTTAGAATTTTTTATTTTTTTTTTTAACGGTCACAATTCATTTGGGGCCCACCATATTTGTATCGTCTCCAACGTCTAGAGGTCACCGGTGAGGACGGGGACCGGGGGGATGGTGTTTCGGCGTCGCCGGTCCTCGACGGGGATGGGGACGGACGCCATACCCACCAGCCTTACTCGCCAAGTTCGTCACGATTCCTTTTGTCTAAACTTGCCTACACAAAGTTGTGGTTGTCGCTAAACAGTAACATGACCATATAACAAGTTATGCCAAAGTGACTAACGATGTTTTAACTGAACGCAACTTCCAATTATGATGACAAACAACAAACGGCAAAATCTCCTCAACCTTGAAAAGATTCCATTACTAAATAAACCAATACGTGCGACAATTAAATATCAATGTACCCGTTGATTGGTTCAGTCGTTACATCATTCTGACAGAAATAGTTGATGTAATGAAGTATTGTTTCAAATAATTAAAGATGTAACATACATATACCGATCTTTTTCCTTTATTTACCTAATGTTCGTTATACTCCAATAGTTGGCCTATAAAGTAACATCTCACAATTCACATGCAAGGTAAAAACTAGCATGTATTATTTTATTTTTTTTCATTCTTCTACTTTTCACCTAGTACGCTTCATCTTTAAGATATTTTATTCATCAACACTATAATTTGGTTTGATTTTGCCAAACCCTAGGCATTAAAACAAAACAGTTTTTAAAGAAATTAGTAAATAAAGTTGACATGACATAAGAACACGAACTGAATAATTTTAAAAATGATAGACACTTTAAAAAAAAAGTTGAAAAACAAATGCTTAATGAAAATACATATTTATTTGTATATATAAAACATATTTTGTTGAATAATAATTGTGAAAATAACGAAATAAAAAAAAAAAACTTGAGTAGTTACATTAATAATCTCTTAAGTATTAAAAGAGCTTTCTAATTATCAAAAACATCTCCTATGGTATATAAAAGATTCTTTTTTCGGCTGAAATCGTTATATAATGCAACATCAGGGTCTGATATATTAAAAGATTCTTTTTTCGGCTGAAAATGTTAAACTGACTAAACCACAGGGGACAGTAATTTACTCTAACTAAATATATATAATAACAAAATGCCAACATTTTGTGAGAGTATGAAGATCTCTTCAACTGCGCTGGCCAAGAGTGTCTTGACATGTTTACTTCTTTTTTTCACTACACTATGTATGTATGTGTGTGCACGTAATTAGTAAAGACATCTGTGCCCGGAGTGTTCCTTTAATAACCCCACCCTCAAATGCCCTAGATTTAGGTTTGTTTACGTTTCGCTTTAAATTATGTAAAATTTCGGCTCATTCTTGGCTATACAGAGCATGGGTGTAACCCGCTAATTATTCATATAAAGCTGATTCCTACTATTTGTAGATAAATTTTGTAGAAGTAGGTGGTTTAGGAAAACCATGTGTACATTTATTCGGTTTTAAAAGACCACTATACATCTTGCCAAATCGTTGCCCCTACCAAGCAAATTAAGTTGCTCGTTATCATGACCCTAGCAATTATTCATGAGTTTGTTGGGATGAAAATTGAAGTCAGTGACTTTGCTTGGTAGGAAAGCGATTTTAGAGAGAAAAAAATAAGTGGTAGCATTAAATCTATGACAGCTTCACTGCCAGGGAAAGTGAACTCAGCCAATACATACATTCGACCACAACCTTTTTGGTAACAAAATCGTCACAGATTTCATGCCACCATTGTTGTCCTCTCTGAATTTGCCACAAGCGAAGTCTTAGAATTCACTTTCCATCCCAGCAAACTACAAGGGATTGAATTCACTTGTAGTGGCAACAAATTGCCAAAATGGACAATGATTTCATAAACCATCAACATGTGCAAATGGTTTTCTAAACCACCTAATCCTAAAAAACACTTTGATCACTAGCGTGTCCTCTAAACTTACATTTTATGTTATTTTTCCAATAAGACTATTATATTAGTAGTAATATTATCATAAAGGTATTTTATAAGTTAAGGTATTACTTATTCAAGCCAATCATTTGGAGTCTTTAAGTAAATGAAAACTGAATGATAACATAACTGAAAAGGAACGATGGCACTAGTTTCCAAACTACAGAAAGATATTTTCAACACGTACAAACATCTTGAAAACAAAAGCTGATGCTTATCTCAACCGCATACTCATATTCCAGACTTGTGTTTTATCTTTGCCCTATATGAGCCTGTCCGGCCTTACCATATCTTCTCATGTCATAACCTTTCAACCATATGTTTCCCACACATATTATATTTATATATTTTGATTAGTATTTATATTGAATGATAAACAAGTCAAGACAATCACTTCTTACCGTCACCTCAACTTATGTATGTGTCTTATGCATATATACGAATCAAAGTTCAAGGTTAGCGTAACAGTAGGAGGTGAATCCAAGACAACAACCAAATCTGCCGACCCTATAAATTAACCTTAATGCACTTGCATTAAGTTCCTCAAGCTTAACATGGATCGTTCACAAACTGATTCCCATAAACTCAGTCCACAAGAAGGTGCGTTAATTTCGCGTTACTATAAAGGTTTATCTGACGTTAATCTCATGACGGAATTCTTTTGTTAATTTTGCGACGTCTTGTCCACTCTCAATTGTTGTGATGCATATATATATATATATATATATATATATATATATGCTATCACCTTGTAAATTTGTATCCATACACATCCATGTGCATGATAAGATGTGTCACAATAGACCACAAAATCATTTGTACCCTCCTAATATTAGGATAGCACACATTTGGATATCCATCATCTTATATTTGGATAATTTGTACAATTCTATGGATTCATATAATTTTGAGAATTTTGTACAAATTTTTGGTTTGATTCGTATTTGTATATATAGCATGGAAACTTTTAAAAATAATACGGATTTGCGATGAAAATTACACTGTAACATGTCTGGATGTCGGTCTCAAAACGGTCACAAACTAAATGTTGCAAACTAAGTCACAATTGCTGTCGGTCGCTAATTTGTCGGTAGCAAATATAGTAGGAATATTCATAGCTTAAATTTTCTTTTCTTTTAAATTTTGTGTTGGTGATGAGTTCAAGTTTCATGACAGATGATCTAAATGATTGTCCGGTCGAGCAAGTTCGATTAACCGTTCCAACAACCGACGATCCAACACTGCCTTGCTTGACTTTCCGGACATGGTTTTTAGGGATCATATCATGTGCTGTTCTTGCCTTCTTGAACCAGTTCTTTGGTTACAGGCAAAACGCGCTATACGTGTCTTCAGTCATAGCACAAATTGTTGTTCTTCCTGTTGGAAAAATGATGGCAGCAAGTCTACCCATGAAACGATTCAGAATTCTCGGGTGGTCATTTTCATTGAACCCTGGGCCTTTCAACATGAAGGAACATGTGCTTATTACCATATTAGCTAATGCTGGTGCGAGTTCGGTTTACGCAGTGGGGATTATCACTATTGTTAAAGCTTTCTACCACACTGACATTCACCCAATGGCAGCAATGTTGCTAGCACAAAGTACTCAGGTAAGTTTCTACAAGTTGTAATTCATTCTCAAATGTGAACAGAATACATGTACATGTGCCTTATGTAAGTGTTTATTATTGTTATTGTTTTCTGATGGATCTTTTATGACTACGTAGCTTCTTGGATTTGGATGGGCTGGTATATTCCGAAAGTTTTTAGTTGATTCTCCGTACATGTGGTGGCCTGCTAGTCTCGTTCAAGTCTCCTTGTTCAGGTTTTGTCCCTCCCTCCTCAACTTTCTTAAAATCTTAATTGTGGGTAGAATGAAATTTGACGCAGAGAGAAATATCTCATGGAAAATTTGATATGTGATTGTGAATGATTAAACTATTACATAACCCCTTAAGATAGGTCGAGCTAAAAATTGAAAACCTGAATATGACTACGAATAAGATTTTATGAGCGGAACCATACTATTATGAGCCATAGCACGAGGTATCCTTGTATTTTTTTTAGAGGTATCCTTTATATAAAATCGGGAAAAAAACACTACGAATACGGGGGTTGAGCCGTAACCCGTGCTATGGCTCATAATAGTATGGTTCCGCCATTGGTTTTAACCCATTTATATATTTAAAAATGTGTTTATGTAATAATTTCAATTGTTTAGGTATTTTTATGCCAGAATTTAAACCTTTAAAATGCATCCGCATATTTACAAATAAAAGGATTACGTAAATTAAGAAATTTAAAGAGTATTAATATGCAAACAAATTTGAATAAATTTTTTTCTCGTTAAATGGGTCCGTGTTCATGTTAAATCTTGAATACACCAATTGTGTTCGGGTTCATATCTTTGACACAAAGTTAAGGCTCGTGTAAAACTTTCGGGTTAATGTTGGTTTCGACCTAAGAACACGACCAATTTAACAACCCCATATTGATCACCTTAGCTAATTTGAGCTTGAATTGTAGGGCATTACACGAGGAAGAGAAGAGGCCAAAGGGTGGTCTATCAAGGGTGCAGTTCTTCACAATTGTGCTTATATGTAGCTTTGCATACTATGTGGTTCCTAATTATCTATTTCAATCCATCACCGCGCTCTCGTTCGTATGCTGGATATGGAAGGATTCCTTCAAAGCTCAGCAAATCGGTTCAGGTCTTAAAGGCTTCGGTATAGGAGCTTTCGGTCTTGATTGGGCCACTGTTGCTGGTTTCCTTGGAAGCCCGTTAGCCACCCCGGGATTCGCTATGGTGAATATGTTGGTCGGGTACGTGATAATCTTTTACATGGTGGTTCCGTTGTCTTATTGGAGCAACTGGTATGAAGCTAGACGATTTCCCATGTATTCTTTCAAGACATATCATGCTGATGGGACAAAGTACAATGTTTCAAAGGTTTTGAACCAATCAACTTTTTCATTCAATCAAGAAGGATATGATGAATATGGAAAAGTTAACCTTAGCATATTGTTTGTACTAGCTTATGGTCTAAGCTTTGCAACATTGGCTGCCACCATATCTCATGTGATTCTCTTCTATGGAAGGTATCTAATCTTGTTTTATAAACTTACACGTTTGTATGTACCATTCTTATCCTTGTTATATTAATTTGAACATCAGCACAATATGGGAACAAACAAAGGCATCAATGAACACAAAATTCGGGGACGTACATACAAGGTTGATGAAGAAAAACTATGAGCCTGTTCCAGAATGGTGGTTTCATTGTCTTTTAATACTGGTGATCGGTCTTGCTTTGCTTACTTGTGAAGGATTTGGGAGGCAGTTGCAGCTTCCCTATTGGGGAATCATGTTAGCAATTGCTTTAGCTTCGGTCTTCACTTTGCCCATTGGTGTTATTGTTGCCACCACAAACCAGGTGAAAAATCCACAAATTTATTTGCACTGCTTCTGTCTAGCTTGTGAGAGTACCTAATATATATGGTATTGGTTAATGAATTGTTTCTATTTTTCAGGGTGTGGGACTTAATGTTATTACAGAGCTGATCATTGGGTATCTATACCCAGGCAGACCACTTGCCAATGTTGTGTTCAAAACCTATGGTGACAACAGCATGCGACAAGCCATACAGTTTCTGAGTGACTTCAAGCTAGGCCATTATATGAAAATCCCACCAAAGTCCATGTTCATTGTTCAGGTAAAATTAGATATCCGAATTACAAACGAGTTGTATTACTCATACCCGACGCTAATCGAGTTTTTTTTCCTAAAAGTTGGTAGGAACAATCATCGCATCGACAGTCTACTTCGCTACATCTTGGTGGCTCCTCACAACAGTCGAATTCATATGTGATCCTGCCAATCTACCCGTCGGAAGCCCATGGACATGCCCCGGGGATGATGTTTTCTACAACGCCTCGATTATATGGGGACTGGTGGGACCTCAACGCATGTTTGGAAACCTCGGGCTATACTCGAAAATGAACTACTTCTTTCTTTTTGGAATTCTTGCACCAATGCCATTTTGGTTTCTTTCGCGCAAGTTCCCTGAGTGGAAATGGGCAAGGCTAGTTAACATACCGATCCTTATAACCTGTCCCGGGCCACCTGCTAAGGCAGTTAACTTTAATATGTGGTTCGCGGTGGGGATGTTCTTTAACTTTGTTGTTTACAAGAGGTTCAAGAGTTGGTGGGCACGGCATAATTATATATTGTCGGCTGGTCTTGATGCTGGTGTTGCGTTCATGGCTATCCTTTGCTATTTGGTGTTACAAAATAGGAACATCAATGGACCAGAATGGTGGGGGTTAGAGCTAGATGACCACTGTTCATTGCCCAATTGTCCTTCGGTTCCTGGAATCCAGGTTGAAGGATGTCCTGTTATTCAATGAAACCTCGGTTTGTGTTGTCTTAAAATTACTAGTTTCTAAACACAAGATTTGTGTAACACCTATACACAACGTTTCTTTCTCTTACATATAATGTTATGAAATTAAAGAATGTTTTCTTGTATAACAACAATACTGGAAATCAAAATTTATAAAATCTATAATCATTTTTGTAAATTAAAATATACGATATTAATGTATAAACTATGTTCAAACAATGAATGTTGGTATCAGCACTTTCGGGTTCCCAGGATCGTTGAGCGCGGGAACGAGTATGTTGGCAATCATAAACATAATCGTAACAAACTTCGCACCAAGTTGTCTTCATGATAATAATGAACAAACAAGCTGTAATATGCAGAATCAAAAACTAACCGTAACCGAACTTGTAAACAAACGAACTTGATTAATCAGAAATTTTGTTGTACAGACGCATTAGAAACTGGAAGTTGGAACCCTATTTATTGTGTTGAACAGGTATGATGAATGGGTGTGTCGATCAAGGGAGAAAGACACGTATGTTCCCATAATAACTGTAGGTGCGGTTATTTCAATCTTCACACTGTTCGCATACATGAGGCCCAACTTCTTGACCTAATAACAACTTCACTGGACTCAAAGTTTACTGACTTGGACTATTGTTTTGTGGCCTCTGGCCCAAACAAAAATAACAAATAAAACATAAACTAGTTTGACCCATTTAATAAACTAATAAAACATAAATATTGCTGCTGCGTTTTTTTTTCTTTGCGGCTTGGCCCAAACTCGGGTGATCTTGATTATCGGACATCATTCTCCCCCTTAATCAGAGCAGCCGCAGTTCGCCTTTCATTGCTACTCGTCTTTCTTGTTGGTGACCTCGACGATGATCACCAAATCAGGTTCATCTTCGCTCTCGATCACGTTGATCTCTTTGTCATCTTTTGCGTCACTTGAACCCGCTTCATACTTGTTGCTTCCACTCTTCTCGCGCTTGATCTTCATAACTTCATAGTACCATTCCACTAACTCGATGTATTTTACGACATTTTATTTGTAAGACCAGTACGTGTTTACGTGAACGATGAATACGTACCAAACACGTGAATAAGGTAAATATAAAACAAAGGCATATAATAAATGTATAATTTAAATAAAATAACCAAGTTTTATTACAATTAAAGCGTCAGTTATAATGATTAGCAACGAAATAGGATTTCAAAAGAATACGAGTTCACATAAATCGAATACAAGGTGAGCTTTCTAAATAAAGGAAGTTATAAAAAGGCGAGGCGTTACACTGTCTCTGTTTCCGGCGAATACACCCAAACCCCAACCAAACCAAACCCGACCCGATCTAATCAACCATAACTTCCGATCTAAAAACCAATGTCGGTTCAACCACACTACGTCTTCGATAGCCATGGTGTAGGAGGTAATTAAGTTATTTTTTGTTACATAAATTGATTCGTTGATTAGCTTTTATGAATATATACGGTTTGATTTTGGTCATATACGGGTTATATTGGTGACATTGGTTATACTCATTTGTATGAGGGGTGTTACGGATTGATTATCTATATACGGTATATATGATTGTTAATTTAATACTATATTTTTGTTGATTTTGGATGATAATCGTTGACTCCTTTGATTATTTTGTAGTCGGGCTGACGATGGTAAATCCCGCTCTTGAACACGGGATAAGAGTGTTACTTGGCTTTAGGGGCGAGATCACAGAGACGATTCATCCTGTCGCTTGAGCGCTCTTGGGTGTTTCACTCGGACCGGGCACCGGTGTTACGATCTTTAGGTTATTAGTAGAATTTTACTCTTATTATTATAATTTTTAGGTTATTAGTAGAATTTGATGTTATCATTATAAGTTTAACTGACTTATAACTTTTGATATCTTAACTTTTGATGTTCGGTATGTTAATCTAAATTTGGTTTGTTTAATCGTACATTTATACTAGTCTAATTGATGTTATTATTATAAGTTTAACTGACTTATAACTTTTGATGTTTGGTATGTTAATCTAAATTTGGTTTGTTTAATCGTACATTTATACTAGTCTAATATGTTTTTTAAATTTGTATTGTTTTATACAAACTAGTATTGAGCTCCCCGCGTTACGGTGCGTAGGCCGTAAGTAGCAACCGAACAACGACTAAAATCGTGAAAAGACGTAAAATAAAAACACGAATTCCTAACACCAATTAACTCAAATGCCGTAAAACGTTGATGAACATATTAGAAAGTCAAGGGGTCAAAGTGATATTTTATAGAGTTTTTTAGAAAATGAAGGCAAGGTCGACCACTTTGAAAGTTGAGGGGAAGGAAAAATAATACAATTTCTAACACCAAGTGACTTACGTGACTATAAACGTAAACGTACTAAACTCATATAACTTTTGTGATAAAATTGTTAAAAAAGTTAGAAAACTCTATGAATAAAAAAAAATTCACTAAGTGACAAAATTGTCTACTATTCCAAATTAATATATATATACAATTACACACCCCAGAGATGTGATTTACTATTCAGTTAACACCTTAGAGACACAGAATAAAGTCGTAATATTTGAATTTGGTGGGTAAAAAAATCAAACGTCCAAGGACTCAAATAACAACAGGTTATAAAACGACATGGACACTTAAAAAAAGAGTAAACTGGTCATTTCAACTAAACAACTAACTCGGTTAGTAGGGGACGCAACATGTAGTGTATTTTCAAGACTAGGGGCTCGGTTGACGAAAAGTCCGTTTTGGAAACGCAAGTAGTCGCCCTTTTAGCACAGGAAACGCAAGAGAATTTAAATTAAATTAAAGTCCACACATTTGGAAAATCACCATTCAACTAATATAAGTTTACTTTAAAGGAATAATTGCATATTTCCCCTTAAAAACACCCTTAATTGCATATTTACCCAAGCCTAAATAACAATTGCATATTTCCCCTTCTTTGTTAAAATGACAAACTTACCCTTCTTAAAATTAATAATCAGATCATTCCTATTATAATTCCAAAAAAAGGGACGTCGTTTGGGATTTCTTCATCTAGGGCGACATAGAGGGCGACAAAGCAGGGTTACTCGCTGGCGATTCTTCTGCCGGCGACGCTTCTGCCGGCGACACACAGCATGATTCCGGCACACACATCACGATTCCGGCACGCACAGCACGATTCCTACGCTTTTGCCGGCGACACTCCAGCACTTTTTTGCGGTTCAGGGTCTTTCTTTTGCAGGTATGTTTGTTCATCTCAATGGTTAGTCATAATTTTGATGATACAGCAATGGTTAGTCATAATTTTGATGATACATCAATGATTTTGATGATACTGTTTAGGATTTTGATGACACAGTAGCTTTTCAATTTTGTATATCTACAACAAAAGTTAGATTGGATTTTTTTCTTATTGCTTTGTTTTGTTCTTGTATTTTTTTTTGTTAGATTGGATTGATTCAAGATGGAAGATGACGATATAGATTCACCAACATGGGAGAACATGACTCAATCACCAACACTTGAGCCAAATGTTTTCCAAATAACATCCAACTATAAGATAAAATTAAAATATGGAGGCTACTTTCGATTAGCTAAGAACTCGGCTAGGAAACGGTATTGTTTTGGTTATCAAAAATGTATTTACATTGATACATACTCATACAACTTTGATGATTTAGTTGAAGAGGTTAGAAATCATTATCCACCAAATAGGGATCTCGTTTTCTCTATTTATTTCATTGACAAGTATGCCATAGATCAATCTATTATCAAGCTTGATTCTCATGAGAAATTTGAGTTTATGATTAGAATGTATGAAGTGGAAAAAGAACTTGTCGTTTATGTGACAACGAGTAGTAATCATGAGACTTCTTCAGTTAATCAAAGGTAAAAGTTTGTTTAAAAGTGAGTTTAATATCGTGTGCATCAATATCTACTAAATCATTTGAATTGTAAATCTTTTTCAGGGGTCAAGATGAAGTGGGTGACGAACCACACAGTGAAGATGAATCAGAGTATTCATTAAGTGATGAAAGCTATCATAGTTATTATAATAGTGATGACGAAGTTGAGCAACATAACTCCCAAGAGGAAACTTATACCAAGAAAAGTCGACCCATCAAGTTGAACTCAACATTTGAAAATGTTGCCACGTTTAGACGAACATTAATCCATTATGCACTTGTAAATGAATTTGAATACTTCATTGAGAAAAGTGAACCGACAAGAGTCACAGCAAGGTGCGTTGACGTAGAATGTAAATGGAGAATACATGCCTCTGTCAAGCAAGATGGAATTACATTCCAGGTAGGATTTATGAATTAATTACATCTTGTTTTCCATATTGTTAATAAACCATATGTTTATGTAATGTCATGAAGGTTAAGAAATTTGTAGAAGCACATTCCTGCACTCGAAGTAACAAGGGTGGTAACAAGGTTGCAACTCAAGGATGGATTGCCAGTGTCATTAAAGATAAGCTAAAATCTGATGGGGACGTCTCTGCTACAGAACTAAAGAAGTGGGTTATGAAGACTTACAATGTTGATGTGTCATACTATAAAGTCTATAGAGGGAAAGAACAAGACTTTTAATGCTACCAAGTTTGAAATATGCTTAAAAGAAATAGGTGAAGCGAATAAAGATGCACTTACTTATATCAATGAGAATCACAATAAAATATGGTGCAGATCCAAGTTTGGTACAACATCCAAGTGTGATTATATCACTAACAACATATCAGAGGCGTTTAACGCTTGGATTGGTGAATTACGTTATAAGCCGGTTCTTGAACTTTTAGATTCCATAAGGGAGAAGATTATGGTACGATTTGACAAAAAAAGGTGTATTCTAAAGAAATGGAAGGGTACATTAGTACCTAAAACTAAGAGTTATCTTAATCGAATCTCGAAGGTTAGTGTATTGGTGTTTATTACTTATTATAAATTTTATTTTAGATTAAAATTTGTATGAACTTGTTGATATTTTTCCATGTTATGTGTAGAATTTGGGCGAGTACGAAGTTTGTAGAAGTAGTGAAAATCGAGCTGAAGTGAAACGCGGCGAAAAGCGTTGGGAGGTCGTACTTGATGAGCAAACATGTACTTGTCGGGTTTGGCAAGTTAAAGGCATTCCATGTCTACATGCAGCTGCTTTTATTGCTTTCACAAGGGATGTAAATTGGGAGAAGTTTGTTGATTCTTACTTCACTATTGAGAAATTTAAATCGGCTTATGCTCTAGAAGTTGCTCCGATGCCTACAAAGGATGAATGGGTTCATGTAGATGATGAGGAGAAGATATACCCACCTATTATCAAACGGCCGCCCGGAAGACCAAGAAAGGAGAGAATTAGAGCAAATGATGAGCAAAGAAAAAAATATAAGTGTCACCGATGTGGTGGGTATGGACACCAACAAAAAAAATGCAAAAATTCGGCATCGCAAGATCAACCATCAACAAGTAAACGGGGAAAAAGAACAAAAACATGTGAAAATAACTAATCAAAGTCGAGCAATTTACTTTTTTGGTACCAAATGGTCAAAACTTTGGCATTTGTCTTTTTCATTTTTTGGATATTGATACATGGAATTTTTGTGGTTGTTTTTTTGGATGATTTTTTGGAACCGTAATGGATTAAAGTTTTGGCATTTTGTTTTCTATTTAGATGATTGTCAATTGTATTTTTTATGATTGTTACTCTAGTTCGTGAGGAAAAATAATGAAAAAAAAAAACTTCATGAACAAATGCAAGTAGTGAAAAAAGACAAAAACTAGAAAAAAAAAAGGGTAAATATGCAATTTTCTAAAGTTTAGTAAAATGAAGGGTAAAATAATCTTTCTATAATTTAGTTTTAATAAATTAAATCAAAATGGGTAAATTTGCAATTTTACTAGTTAATAGAGGGGAAATATGCAATTGAATTTTTTGCTCGGGTATATATGCAATTTCAAAGTTTTTTAAGGAGAAATATGCAAAAAAAAAACCTACTTTAAAAAAGCATAGTTTACTTAAAAAAAATCGAATTAAAACAAAGTTTTTAAAATAAAATGTAATTAAAAGAAAGATAGATGTCCAAGTCAAGAGAGGGAAGGGAAAAGCAAAAGATGTCGTCGGCATCCGAGGAGGGATCATCATCGGACGAGGATCATGGAGAAGAAGAAGTAAAGAAAGAAATATGGAAAGGCCACTACTCCTCCGCCCACAAAATACTCCTCGTCGGCGAAGGCGACTTCTCCTTCTCTCTTTGCTTGGCCCGATCTTTCGGATCCGCTCGGAACATCGTCGCCACTACCGTCGACACCCACCGTAAGTATCCTTCACACCACACCACCACTATTCCACTGCTAACATATTGTTGTTTTGTAACAGAGGAACTGGTGAAGAAATACAGCAACGTTGCTGAGAATGTTAGGGAACTTCAGGACAGAGGCTCTGTGGTTCTCTATGGTGTTGACGCTACTGCTATGAGTAACCACTTTTTCATCACCACGCAGCGCTTTCACCGAATTGTTTACAACTTTCCTCATGTTGGCTTTCGCTTCCCGGAAGCTAACGGCTGCCAGATCAAGTAACTATCAAAGTCTTTCTAGTCTTTGCTTTGGTTATTATATCCGCCTTAATGACAAATAACTCGGATAAATGTAAAACCGAACTGGATACGGTTATTCGGTTCGGTTATGAAATTAAAAACGAAACATTAGGATAAATTTAGGCCTTGGGTGTACCCTAACACCCGGGATGTTAACTGGCGTTGCACACAACTCCCTCCTTGTGTTATGAGGCATTAAAGGGGTTATTTGTTAACGGGATGTCAAGAGATTGAACTATTTTTTCTTAACCACTAAAAATAGGGTAAGCTGGGTGATGTGGCACCTAGGTGGAGTTGGAAGAGGGTTAAAGTATACCTCAAGCTGACTGAAAATGAAAAAACGAACTTCAGTTATTTGGTTTGGTTACACACTTATCATATTGTTGCCGTCCAAAAAAAATCCTATCTGGTTCGGTTCATATTGATTTTCGGTTACTCGGATAAACCTAAAACCGAACCAGACCACAACCCAAAAAAGCCGAGCGTGGGTTATTCAGTTCGGTTACACATTTATTTTATATGGTTTTTTTTTTTTTGTTACAACTGAATAATTCTGATACACCTAAAGCTGAACGGGACTGCAAATGAAGAAACCGAACTTCGGTTATTCATATTCGTTCAGTTCAGTTTTCAGTTACAACCAAGTAAAATTCAAAACTGAATAACTTGATGAACCAAAAACCCGAGCCGATGAATACTCCTAGATTAATGTTTAATTTTATTGTTGTTGACACAGATTGAACAAGCAGTTAGTGAAAGGGTTTTTGAAAAATGCTAAAATGCTGCTGAAGAAGGAGAATGGTGAGATTCATGTGAGTCATAAGGTTGGTGAGCCATACGACAGCTGGAATTTGGATAAAAAGGCTGAAAAGATTGGTTTGGTTTTGTGCGCGAGGAGCCCGTTTTCCAAGAAGATGTATCCGGGGTATGCGCCAAAGAGGGCTCATGGTGCAGCGGCTGATGAAGCTTTTAAGTTGGGAGAAAGTGTTACTTACATGTTCAGGCTCGGTTAATGTTCGTAGGTTCGGTTTCTAAACGTTACTACTTTGGATAAACTTGTGTTGCGCATTTATTCATATAGACGGTTTACGCTAAGTTGTGTTTAAGTATGATATTACAAGTATGCGTGAATGTAGACTGTAGAGTAGTGTACCTGGATGCTGCTGAGCTCCAAGATTATTAATATCAATTTGTCTTTTAACGAGCTGCAACTTCTACATGAGGTTTGTTAGTTCATTGTGTAGATGGATGCCCCTCCTTGGTTTCAACATGGGTTCACCTATGGCCAAAACTGAAATTTGGAGCTCTATTGAATTTCTTGTAGGGATGGCAATCAAACCTGAACCCGCTGGGTTAACCGGAAACCCGACCCATTTGGGACGGGTTTGGGGTCGGTTAATCGGGTTTGGGACCGGTTTGGGAATCGTTTTTATTTTTTTCGCGGGTTTGGGATGGGTTCGGTTATAGTGGGTATGGAAACATTGATAACGATAACTGACCCGCTACTTTCGGTTTAAAAAAAAAACAAATAAATGACCCACAGGTAGTGGCGGACCTACCTTATAATAAGGAGTAGCCTCCACTACCCCCTAACGCTTCGGCTGTAGTGTAAATTTCGGAAAATTTGACGTTTTTTCGATTTTGTTACCTTTTTTTTTTTGAAACGTTACCCCTATAAAAATTTTCTAGATCCGCTACTGCCCACAGGTTTTTAATTTGTTTGGTTTTTTTGGATTTGTTGGTTAATTCGCTTTTTTGCTCACCCATAATTAAGACTAAATTAATTGGTTAAGTATCTCCTTATAAAACCTAAGCACAAAAAATACAAAACCTAAACACATAAATTATTATCAGGCCTATATACAGTTTCTCAACTTGTTCGGATTCGTACTCGTTTTAAATCATCTGAAACCGTGATCTGGATGAAACCAGTCTCGATCGGATCCAGTTTTCCAGTTTTATACCAGTTTGAGACTATAGAGAATGAAACTGGTTTGACAACGCTGAACCAGGTATTTATAAGTTTGGAATTTTTTTCTCTTAAAAACCGATTTCAAACTGATCCATTTTGGACTCAAACTGGTTTTGACTGTTGTTGACAGAATCCAACCCGATTTCTAAACCGATCCAGTCTGCCCAAAATCAGGTTTTGTGCACCTAAACCATAATCACCCTACTAATGTCAGACGATCAAAGTGGAATTTTAATCATATCATAATAATTTCACGATTCCTTAATATTTCTAATTATCTAACTAATTGGGATAACATATAATTTTTAATAGTGAGACGTTGTAGCAGTGACCCTCCACCAGATTTGAGAGAAGACTTAAATGGATCCAAACTCTTTGTTGAAGATCAAGAAGTGGACGTAAGGTGGTGCGACCATTGATGGTTCTGTCTAGTTACTTTGCTCCAATGGATTGATTCTTTCGACATTTTTGCTAAGACTAGAGAATATATGTAGAATATGAATATGAATATTTAGCTTTGTATCAGGTGTCAATTATCAGGAATGCGATTCACATGCATTGGGGTAGGTTAGAAGGTGGGGTGCCCGGCCCCCGAACTTTTCGCTCAGTAGTGTAGTATATGTGGTTTTCGTTTAGAAACTTTTGGGTATATCTGTTTTCGACCCCGTGGTTCTATAGAAATTTTTGGGTATATATGTTTTCGAAACCCCCCTCCACCCTCCAAACCCATTCTCGGGTCGGAAATCTCAAGCTTCGCCACTGTTACTGTAATAATTCAATATCCATTATTGTAATTAGTTATAAATCAATACACAAATGTGACAATTATATGTATGATAGTATCTTATTTCTTATTCCACAGTTTTTACTATATTGTTGAAATGAATTAATCGTTTATTGTTATTTGGGACCTAATAATCAATAGATAAGAGATAACATAAAAAAAGTGAGAATTACACAGAAAGGGTTGATTGTTGACGTGGCTACAAAGATAGATACCGACAATATATTCATATTAACGTATTAGCAAAATAGTTACAAAATAAGTTGCATGGTCCATTCTCTCACACGGTTCAGTTTTTTTTTTCAAAACCATAAACCAAATTGAAAACTTTTAACCAACCCACCCACACATTTAAAAAAACTGATCATAAAATATATATGGGTTATAAGTCATTGTAAAAAAAGGTAAGAATTCTTCATATAGTTACAAGTGTCCAAACTAAGTGGGATTGATAATTTTGTGCAAAAGAATAAAAAAGAATATGCATATATAAGTAACATGTTATTCCCCTTTATTTTTTAAACATCTGTAACTTTTTATACGTCACATGTTTTAATATATATATATAGAAACGGGATCAGGGGAAAACGCTCAAAAATGTGAGAACGGTGAGAACGCTTCCTGGCCCAACACGTGTCACGCCACTTAGAGAAGGGCGGAGGGGCTTTTTTGTCCTTTCATATTTCTTTCTTTAAACGCGTGTCACTTTATCTTTTCATTTTTTGGCGTTTAATAAATACGCGGTGGGTATTTTTAGATCAGGATCATGGTAAACATTTTGGCGTTTTAAGTATTGTTTTGGCGTTTTTATTGTTTTTTAGATGAGGATGAAGGCCTTTAATGTAAAAAAAACCAGTAATTTTCTTGATTTTATTATATCAAGTGTTGTGCCATGTAAGATACAGGCCTATAATGTGATAGGCAATTATGGCGTTTTGAAAAAATAAATAAATTCAATTTTCCATGTAGTTGCTTTTAATATAAATAAATGTTTGGCAATAATGATACTGTCTCTTCATTTTACTGTTTTAGTAATTACTGTTTCTTTCAATTTTCATCTGTCAATTAGTGTTGATTTTTCCAGTAATACTTTGTTTGCATTTTTTGGCGTTTTTGTAACACCCCGTGTTTTCGGAAGTCAAAGTCAAGGTCAAAGTCAACGACCGATCGAACGAATTTGACTTACAGTGATTTCTTTATTTTAATCGTATTATGTGGAGTAAGTGCTGTTAATTGCAAAAATCGATGTGTTTTAATCGTTATCTAATCGACTTAAGACTGTGAATTATAGGAAGTAACAGTGCGATAAAGTTAACTAATCAATAATCAAGCTATGCTACTCGACATCGAATCGTGATACGAACCGCAACTCGACTTAATCTGGTTAATTAACGTGTGTGTGTGCCTTATGTGTTACTTGTGCGTGTTATATATATATATATATATGTGTGTGTGTGTGTGTGTGTGTGTGTGTGCTGTGGAAATCAATCGAACTCAATCGAAACTCGAAACGTAATCGAACTCGAATCCGAATAAAAAATCGAACCATGATAATTAGTAGTTGGGACTGAAAGTAATTTGACTAGGAAACCCTACCGTGACGAGCCGCTCGCAGTTGAAATCGAAACACCAAAAATCGTCGTGTCAAACAACGAACCCAGTGCCATCCGGCCGGATAGCCATCCGACCGGATAGCCACTGCGCTACAAAACAAACGCCATCCGACCAGGATGTCATCCGACCGGATAAGCCATCCGAGCGGTGTGCCATCCGATCGGATAACCCTTTCCTCTTTTGGAATCCTATAAATACCCCTGTCATTGTCATTCTTTCCATTTCTGGAAACCCTCTGTCCGAACCATTCGTGCTCCTCACCTTTTCTTCGATTTCTCTCAATTCAGGTAAGATCTCGCCCTAAATCTTGTACTTTCTTGATTTGCACACACTCCTACACCTTTCTATCTTTTAAATCTTAACTTTCAACCGTGAAGTCACTAGATTCCGGGTGTTCTAGGGTGACGTCATCATGTGTTCTTCAAGAACTTCATGTTTTGACTTCAATCCAACAAAAACAACCGAGATCTAACCGATTTCCACGCAAACATACAAAGATCTTGTAAAGATCTCGACACTGGAACGGTGAAAAAGGATTGAAAGATGGTTTTAACTTTCTTTCAACTCTTTTGCACTCCAAGTACTCAAAACCGATAGGATCCGACCCTGATTTAGTCTTCTACTCGATTGTAGTGTTGCACTAGTTCAAGATCCGGATTCTACTCACGAGACCACCGATTTCGGGTTAGCCAAGACCAAACGTCTCGAGCCGGTAACCGGCCGGACTAGGGTGATTCCTGGTCGGGTTGGTCATCTGGGTCAAACTAAGGGTTCTGTTGGCTAACACGTTGTCAAAGTGTCTCGACATAACGACAAACCTTCAAAACGACCAAGTGTAGGACGAACAGGACAATCAGGACGGATTACTGTCCGAACGGATCACACTTGGGTCCCACTCTTAAACGACCTTATCTAAAGTTTGAGTATTGAACGAAATGTAATCCGATCGGACGACCACCTGACTGGATTACTCTTCGGATCATGAGATACTAAGACTTTAAAGACCTAAACAATTTTCAACCAGTTCAATAACAAGGTTGCCATCCGATCGAATGACGCTTCTGTTGTGAACTTGCTTCCAGTAAGTAACCTCAACACTAAGTCGCCGTCCGACCGGACCACTGTCCGACCAGATGACCATCCGAACGGATTGTCATCCGCACGACCAGTCATCCGATCGACCGACTTGATGGATAGAGATACTTCAATATTTTCAAAATACTACAACGAAAACTTCAAAAGTCAAGCCATCATACACAAACACATTCTTCTTATAGGAAGAAACAATCCACTCGAATCATCATCCGACCGGACCACTGTCCGACCGGATGACCACCCAAACGGATTGTTATCCGCACGGATTGCTGTCCGATCGGATTACCATCCGATCGAACCACCATCCGACCCTTTCACACTTTGTGACGTTTTACACATCACTTATCGTTATGCTATCAAATCTATTCAGGCTAACCTTACTCGCTAAGCGCTCCCTTCAATCCATCAATCGCTGTGAGTATACTCGATCCCTTTTTGCTTTAAGCACTTTTGGGTGTTACATACGTTACGAATATTCAAACTACAATAATCATGCTACTCAATACTATTTGAACGCTAACCGTTAATGCATGTTATACGTGGCTTATGAATGCTTGTTTGTTATGTTTACACATGGAATGTTGTCTACCTGCCTTAGCAACGATAGTACTATAGTTTGGACTCAGCACCCATTCACACAGGGGTTGTTAAGGATCACTTACTTGCATGAATTACGGTGGTAATCATGTATTGCGAACTGCCTCGGGCAGTCAACCCGCAGTCATTGGTATTGATGGATCTATGTCGATAACTAACGTGCTTCATTTCACTATGTGTACGTGCTGGTTATGCGTAAACGAATTCGAACTCTATATGCTAGTATCAAACTTGTATGCTCACCTTTACATTATATGTATTGACTTTATTTTAACGTATGTGACAGGTGCTTAGGACGCACACTTGGTAGGATTTTGAAGCTAGAGTAAAGCTTTAGATCCCAACAAATAGTTGTCTGTAGTGGTCAAACTAAGGGTCTCTAGAAGCAGATAAACAATTGCTGTCTATTTAAATCTGAGTTGTCGGAACAGAATATTTGCCTAGATCTTGTCTGTAATAATTGTTTTACTGTTTGAGATACGGTATGGGACGTATTATTTAAATTGAATGGTATTGATAATTGTTATGGAAACTTCTGGACAATTTGTTTCGCTCAGTGCCACGCCCCGATGATTCCGCCATCGGTTGGGGTGTGACAGTTTTATATAGCAACATCGTGCTTTGCTAGCATTCGTTCTCACATTTTTTCACACTATCAGGCGTTTTGGTGTTTGTAGTTTTTGGCGTTTTATACTCAATTTTTTTTAATTAGTAGAGAATTAGATAATAAACAACAGAGAATTAGATAACAAACAATAGAAAATGAAAAAAAATTAAAAATTATAATCTAATTTCTCATCAAAATCTTCATTGTCATCAGCCTCTTCTACTTTAACCTTTTTGGCGTTTTGAACCTGTTTTTGAATACCTTATGTAGATCCTTATTTTCTTACATAACGTCCGTCTTTAGAAGATGCTTATTTTTTGTGGCATCCTTTATTTTGGGGGGATATATACTTGTTTGATGACATGTTGAAGACCAACGTCTTCTCTAATGTATTGATCCCTTCATGCCATCAATATATCCATCAAGAACAAAGTGACATGATGTCATATCGGTGTCATCAGTCTCTTTTTCTTGAATATTTGTCCATCTCATTCAGCAAAAGATTATACAGATACCCAACTCAGAGAAGAAACCATTCAGTGAAACTTCATTCAGATCAATACTCAATATAGAAGAATCGAGGTTCTGCATTATTTCACTAGTTTGATTCCATTGAGGTTACTCTGCGACAGAGTGGTTGCCCTGATGACCTCTGTACTCTGAATGCTACCGGCGTTTTCCAGTCCCGTGCATTAGACTGGTGGACGGCCGAGAGGAACAAGCGAGGGAACGATGCAGCCTACGGTCTATCGTGGGACTCAAGGAAGTTATGCTAGAGGAATTCTGCCCTCCTCACGAACGTCAAAAGCTAGAAGATGAATTTTGGCACATACAACAAAAGGATGGTGACAATGCTGGTCTCACTGCTCGCTTCAAGCAGCTCAGCATTATCTGTCCTGACCAAGTCAAGACTCCAGATATGGCAATCAAGAAGTACATCCGGGCCTTGCCCGACTGCGTTGCTGATTTTGTGCAAGCGGCTAAGACTACGACGATTGAGGAAACTTATCTACTGGCCACTGAAATCAACGACAAGCGGGTTAAGGTTGGTGTCTGGGATAAGACTTCGAAGTATCTGCATCAAGCTACCGCTACCGCACCAACTGCTGAACCCACATCATCGAGCAACAAGAGGAAGAATAGCTCCAGCAACAAGAACTGTGCGATCACTGCTGCACCAGTTCAATCCGTACCAGCTCAACAGCACCAAGTGGCAGCGCCTGTGACCAATGCACCTCTTGCTAAGCGTGCATACACTGGGCCACATCCGCTCTGCCCTACTTGTACCTACCATCACCCAACTGCCATCGCTTGCCGTTTTTGTGCTCATTGTAATGTATACGGCCACTTTACTGCCAACTGCCGTATTCGATAAGCTCCTGCTCATCAAGCTCTACTCACCACCCCACAGGGTCAACAAGCTCCTCCCGCACCCGCGGTCAAGGCCAGAGCCTACTTCGCATGTGGCGATCCTAATCATTTCGCCAACATGTGCCCAAACAGGGTCGTGAAACAAGAGCCCCAGCAGCAACAGCCTCAACAGCAGCAGCAACACCAACAACAACAGCAGCAACAACAACAACAACAGGCCGCACGTGCCAGAACTTTCAACATCAATGTGCGCCAAGCCCAAGCCGACAACAACGTGGTTAATGGTACGTTCCTTATGAATGGTATTTATGCATCATGTTTGTTTGATACTGGAGCCGATAATTGCTTTGTGTCGTTCGAATTCGAGAGGCTCCTTAATCGTAAACGCTCCAAACTCTCTTCGACGTTTGATGTAGAAGTCGCCACTGGAAGAACTGTCGCCGTCAATTCCGTTATCCGTGATTGTCCTCTTGAGCTCAACAATCACATATTCCCAATCGACCTCATTCCGATGCAGCTCGGAAGTTTCAACGTCATAGTAGGCATGGACTTCCTACGCGAAAACCATGCTGAAGTTGTGTGTTACGATAAGATGATTCGATTCTCGCTCGCGAATGGTGATTTATTGTGGTCTACGGCGAAACTGCCTCGAAAGGGCTCAAGCTCATGTCATGTGTCCAAGCTAGCAAGTATCTCCGCAAGGAATACAAAGCTTTCTTGGCAAACATTGTAGTAGCGGAGAAGGAAAAGAAAGAGAAGAAGGAAGTGAAAGACGTTCATGTGGTTCGTGAATTTCCTCACGTGTTTCCTGATGATCTTACAGGCTTGCCACCTAGTCGTGATATCGACTTTCGTATCGACCTCATTCCTGGAGCCAATCCTGTTGCCAAAGCCCCTTATCAACTCACGCCGTCCGAAATGCGTGAACTCTCAAACCAACTCCAGGAATTACTTGAGAAAGACTTCATTCACCCGAGCACCTCTCCATGGGGCGCTCCAGTCCTTTTCGTCAAAAAGAAGGATGGGTCGTTCCGGATGTGCATCGACTATCGGGAATTGAATAAGTTGACTATCAAGAACCGCTATCCCCTACCTCGCATCGACGACTTGTTTGATCAGCTACAAGGCGCTACGTGTTTCTCAAAGATCGATCTACGTTCAGGCTATCACCAGCTACGCATACAAGAGGAGGATATACCCAAAACCGCGTTTCGCACTCGATACGGTCACTACGAATTCGTTGTCATGCCTTTTGGCTTAACCAACGCACCAACGGTTTTCATGGATCTGATGAATCGCGTGTGTAAACCATATCTCGACCGTTTCGTCATCGTATTTATCGATGATGTCTTGATCTATTCCAAATCGAAAGCCGAACACGCGCAACATCTACGTTTGGTTCTCGAGTTACTCCAGGGGAACCAACTCTATGACAAGTTCTCCAAGTGTGAATTCTGGTTGGAGGAAGTTCAGTTTCTGGGTCACATTGTTAATAGTCAAGGCATTCACGTCGATCCTGCGAAGATTGAAGCTGTCAAGAGCTGGGTTACGCCTAAGTACCCGTCTGAAGTCTGCTCTTTTCTCGGACTAGCGGGCTATTATCGACGATTCATCGAAGGATTCTCGAAGATTGTTGTGCCGCTTACCTCTCTCACGCATAAAGACATGCCTTTTGTTTGGGGAACTGAACAAGAGACTGCCTTTCAAACCCTCAAGCATAAGCTATGCAATGCTCCTGTTCTCACATTGCCCGATGGAAAGGACGATTTCATTGTCTACTGTGATGCTTCCAACCTTGGTCTCAGTTGTGTCCTCATGCAACGGAACAAGGTTATAGCTTACGTGTCTCGTCAGCTCAAAATCCACGAGAAGAACTATACAACCCATGATCTCGAGCTAGGCGCGGTTGTTTTTGCATTAAAGATTTGGCGACACTACCTGTATGGTACCAAGTGTACGATCTTCACCGATCATAGGAGCCTACAACATATCTTTAATCAGAAGGAACCTTAATATGCGTCAACGTCGATGGGTAGAACTTCTCAACGATTATGACTGTGAGATCCGTTATCACCCAGGCAAGGCAAATGTTGTTGCCGACGCACTCAGCAGACGGAGTTATCTGCTTAGCACTCGCAATGTTCAAGCCCAACGCGATCTCGAAACCCTTATTCGTGAAGCCCAGCACGCGTGTTTTAACGAACGCACGCTGAAGAGGGAACGAATCTACCACGATGGAGCCCAACTTGTGAGCAAATCCAATGGGATATTCCACTTTCTGGACCGAATCTGGATCCCTAAGCGGACCAATTTGCGACAAATCCTGATGGACGAAGCCCACAAATCCCATTATTCTATCCATCCCGGTGCCGATAAAATGTACCAGGATCTTCGTTATAAGTACTGGTGGCCGGGCATGAAAAGGGATATTGCCCTCTATGTTGGAAAGTGCCTGACTTGTGCAAGGGTCAAGGCTGAACATCAAAGACCCTCTGGCTTACTCGAACAACCACCAATTCCTATGTGGAAGTGGGAAAGTATAGCTATGGATTTCATAACGAAGCTTCTGCACACGTCATCAGGTCACGACAGCATTTGGGTTGTGGTCGACCGTTTGACAAAATCAGCTCACTTTCTGCCGATACGAGAAGACTACAAGGTAGAACGATTAGCCCGAATCTACACCGACGAGATCATTTGTAATCATGGGACGCCTCGCGACATCATCTCTGATCGTGATGCTCAGTTTACCTCGCGACTGTGGGAAACGTTTCAAACGGCACTCGGTACGTCGCTTAATCTAAGTACCTTTTTTCACCCTCAAACCGACGGTCAGACTGAAAGAACGATTCGTACTCTTGAAGACATGCTCCGTTCGTGTGTCTTAGACTTCGGTGGTAATTGGGATAAATACCTGCCGTTAGTCGAATTCTCGTATAACAACAACTATCATTCTAGCATCCAAATGGCACCATTCGAGGCATTATACGGAAGAAGATGTCGATCGCCTATTGTATGGCACGAGATCGGTCACTCGCAATTAACCGGTCCTGAGCTATTACAAGAAACGACAGACAAAATTTTCCAAATCCGAGACAACCTGGTAAAAGCCCGGATCGACAGAAAAGTTACGCCGATAAGAAGCGCAAGCCCCGTGAATTTGACGTTGGTGACCACGTACTCCTAAAGGTATCACCTTGGAAGGGTGTGGTCCGATTCGGCAAAAAGGGAAAACTCGCGCCTCGATATGTTGGACCTTTTAAGATTCTGGAAAGGATCGGAAAAGTCGCCTACAGACTCGAACTACCGGAGGAACTTAGTAATGTCCACCCGACTTTCCACGTGTCAAACCTCCGAAAGTGCCTAGCCGACCACGACTTACATGTCTCTCTCGATGACCTGCAAGTGAACGAAACATTACACTTCGTGGAGAAGCCTGTCGAAATCCTGGATCGCCAAACCAAGCAGCTCAGACGCTCTCGCATTCCTATTGTGAAAGTCCGATGGGAAGGCAAACGAGGCGCAGAGTTCACTTGGGAACTCGAAAGCGACATGAAGGCGAAGTACCCGCAGTTGTTTAAAGAGAAAGTCTAGAGAGAGAAAGTGAAATCGTGATTCTAGTGCTTTGTACGATTTCATATCAATTAATAGAATCACCGATTATATTACGTTCTCGTGTGTTTAGTCACGTTCGTGTACGGATTTTGCACGTCACACGTTCGGTTCGCAATCGTTTCGGAGTCAAAACCGGTCCGAACAGAAAGTTCTCAAACGTGATTCACGGTGATTGTACAGCTTCCAGCTTAATTTCGGGACAAAATTCCCTAAACAAGGGGAGGCTGTAACACCCCGTGTTTTCGGAAGTAAAAGTCAAAGTCAAGGTCAAAGTCAACGACCGATCGAACGAATTTGACTTACAGTGATTTCTTTATTTTAATCGTATTATGTGGAGTAAGTGTTGTTAATTGCAAAAATCGATGTGTTTTAATCGTTATCTAATCGACTTAAGACTGTGAATTATAGGAAGTAACAATGCGATAAAGTTAACTAATCAATAATCAAGCTATGCTACCCGACATCGAATCGTGATACGAACAGCAACTCGACTTAATCTGGTTAATTATACGTGTGTGTGTGCCTTATGTGTTACTTGTGCGTGTTATATATATATATATATATATATATATATATATGTGTGTGTGTGTGTGCTGTGGAAATCAATCGAAACTCGAAACGTAATCGAACTCGAATCCGAATCAAAAATCGAACCATGATAATTAGTAGTTGGGACTGAAAGTAATTTGACTAGGAAACCCTACCGTGACGAGCCGCTCGCAATCGAAATCGAAACACCAAAAATCGTCGCGTCAAACAACAAACCAAGTGCCATCCGGCCGGATAGCCATCCGACCGGATAGCCACTGCGCTACAAAACAAACGCCATCCGACCAGGATGTCATCCGACCGGATAAGCCATCCGAGCGGTGTGCCATCCGATCGGATAACCCTTTCCTCTTTTGGAATCCTATAAATACCCCTGTCATTGTCATTCTTTCCATTTCTGGAAACCCTCTGTCCGAACCATTCGTGCTCCTCACCTTTTCTTTGATTTCTCTCAATTCAGGTAAGATCTCACCCTAAATCTTGTACTTTCTTGATCTGCACGCACTCCTACACCTTTCTATCTTTTAAATCTTAACTTTCAACAGTGAAATCACTAGATTCCGGGTGTTCTAGGGTGACGTCATCATGTGTTCTTCAAGAACTTCATGTTTTGACTTCAATCCAACAAAAACAACCGAGATCTAACCGATTTCCACGCAAACATACAAAGATCTTGTAAAGATCTCGACACTGGAACGGTGAAAAAGGATTGAAAGATGGTTTTAACTTTCTTTCAACTCTTTTGCACTCCAAGTACTCAAAACCGATAGGATCCGACCCTGATTTAGTCTTCTACTCGATTGTAGTGTTGCACTAGTTCAAGATCCGGATTCTACTCACGAGACCACCGATTTCGGGTTAGCCAAGACCAAACGTCTCAAGCCGGTAACCGGCCGGACTAGGGTGATTCCTGGTCGGGTTGGTCATCTGGGTCAAACTAAGGGTTCTGTTGGCTAACACGTTGTCAAAGTGTCTCGACATAACGACAAACCTTCAAAACGACCAAGTGTAGGACGAACAGGACAATCAGGACGGATTACTGTCCGAACGGATTGCTGTCTGATCGGATAGGTCATCCGAACGGATCACACTTAGGTCCCACTCTTAAACGACCTTATCTAAAGTTTGAGTATTGAACGAAATGTAATCCGATCGGACGACCACCTGACTGGATTACTCTTCGGATCATGAGATACTAAGACTTTAAAGACCTAAACAATTTTCAACATGTTCAATAACAAGGTTGCCATCCGATCGGATTGCCATCCGATCGAATGACGCTTCTGTTGTGAACTTGCTTCCAGTAAGTAACCTCAACACTAAGTCGCCGTCCGACCGGACCACTGTCCGACCAGATGACCATCCGAACGGATTGTCATCCGATCGACCGACTTGATGGATAGAGATACTTCAATGTTTTCAAAATACTACAACGAAAACTTCAAAAGTCAAGCCATCATACACAAACACATTCTTCTTATAGGAAGAAACAATCCACTCGAATCATCATCCGACCGGACCACTGTCCGACCAGATGACCACCCGAACGGATTGTTATCCGCACGGATTGCTGTCCGATCGGATTACCATCCGATCGAACCACCATCCGACCCTTTCACACTTTGTGACGTTTTACACATCACTTATCGTTATGCTATCAAATCTATTCAGGCTAACCTTACTCGCTAAGCGTTCCCTTCAATCCATCAATCGCTGTGAGTATACTCGATCCCTTTTTGCCTTAAACACTTTTGGGTGTTACATACGTTACGAATATTCAAACTACAATAATCACGCTACTCAATACTATTTGAACGCTAACCGTTAATGCATGTTATACGTGGCTTATGAATGCTTGTTTGTTATGTTTACACATGGAATGCTGTCTACCTGCCTTAGCAACGATAGTACTATAGTTTGGACTCAGCACCCGTTCACACGGGGGTTGTTAAGGATCACATACTTGCATGAATTACGGTGGTAATCATGTATTGCGAACTGCCTCGGGCAGTCAACCCGCAGTCATTGGTATTGATGGATCTATGTCGATAACTAACGTGCTTCATTTCACTATGTGTACGTGCTGGTTATGCGTAAACGAATTCGAACTCTATATGCTAGTATCAAACTTGTATGCTCACCTTTACATTATATGTATTGACTTTATTTTAACGTATGTGACAGGTGCTTAGGACGCACACTTGGTAGGATTTTGAAGCTAGAATAAAGTTTTAGATCCCAACAAATAGTTGTCTGTAGTGGTCAAACTAAGGGTCTCTAGAAGCAGATAAACAATTGCTGTCTATTTAAATCTGAGTTGTCGGAACAGAATATTTGCCTAGATCTTGTCTTTAATAATTGTTTTACTGTTTGAGATACGGTATGGGACGTATTATTTAAATTGAATGGTATTGATAATTGTTATGGAAACTTCTGGACAATTTGTTTCGCTCAGTGCCACGCCCCGATGATTCCGCCATCGGTTGGGGTGTGACAGTTTTATATAGCAACATCGTGCTTTGCTAGCATTCGTTCTCACATTTTTTCACACTATCAGGCGTTTTGGTGTTTGTAGTTTTTGGCGTTTTATACTCAATTTTTTTAAATTAGTAGAGAATTAGATAATAAACAACAGAGAATTAGATAACAAACAATAGAAAATGAAAAAAAAAATTAAAAATTATAATCTAATTTCTCATCAAAATCTTCATTGTCATCAGCCTCTTCTACTTTAACCTTTTTGGCGTTTTGAACCTGTTTTTGAATACCTTATGTAGATCCTTATTTTCTTACATAACGTCCGTCTTTAGAAGATGCTTATTTTTTGTGGCATCCTTTATTGTGGGAGGATATATACTTGTTTGATGACATGTTGAAGACCAACGTCTTCTCTAATGTATTGATCCCTTCATGCCATCAATATATCCATCAAGAACAAAGTGACATGATGTCATATCGGTGTCATCAGTCTCTTTTTCTTGAATATTTGTCCATCTCATTCAGCAAAAGATTATAGAGATACCCAACTCAGAGAAGAAACCATTCAGTGAAACTTCATTCAGATCAATACTCAATATAGAAGAATCGAGGTTCTGCATCTGTGCTTTACAACTATTTTTGTGGCGTTTTAAAGTGAATGGTTTCTAGGAAATATGGCGTTTGTTTTTTGGTTTGTGATCAGTTCATTGTGCAGAGACGTCTCTCTTATAGGATGTTTTTGGCGCGTAGTTTAGGTGGGATTTTATTTATAATAAATGATTTTATTTACTGTTTTTTTTTTTTGTTCAGCTTTTTATGAGTTTTTAGGGTCATAGACTTTCCATCTCCCAAGTTTGGCATTTTTAATGGCTTTAAGTAGTTTTTAGCGGGTTTTTTTTTTCATTTTTAGCTTTTATTAATACTTCTGCAAACTACTTTCATTATAGTTCGGGAGTTTTGGCGTTTTTACTGCATTATGGCGTTTCACATGCATTATGACTGTTTGGCGTTTTATATTAATATAATGTATTTTTTTTATTTTCTAAGTTGAAAAATACATAACAAACAACAGAAAAAGAAAATTAAAAAAATAAAAATAGAAACAATTCATCTTCCAAATCTTCACTGTCATCAGTTTCTTTCTTCTTTGAATCATGTTCGCTGACGGTTTGGCTTAGCCATGCTTGTGTTTTTGTGGCCGTTTGGAAAGACAAAATGATATAAGTTTTTTGTTTGAATATGTATCTTCAAACAACTCATCAGTGTCATTCGTCTTTTCATGCCATTATAATATTCATCAATAACAAAACACAAAAAATGACATAAGTCTGAAACCAGCATCTTTTTATTTATGATTTGTCCATCTCATGTAGCAAAATGTTATTTGAGTCACAGCACCTCAGAGAAGAATGCATTCTCCGAAACTTTGGCGTAGAACAATATTTGAATATACAAGAAACGATATTTGTCATTTTTGCCGTTTTACTGAGGAAATAGTGTATCTGAAATAACCGTCGATTTTTTGGAATCTTTGATGTTTGAGTGTTTTGGCGTTTTCTAAGATGAATGGTATATAGTAGAAAATATGCCGTTTTTTGAGTAGGTGTGTTTGATGTTTTGGGTATTTTTGGCGTTTGTAAGATGAATGGTATATAGTAGAGAATATGGCGTTTCAGGTTCTGGGGTGTGTGTTTTTATTTCTGGGATGTTTTTGTTTATATAGGGTTGTGTTTTGGTCAGTAATGGCGTTTTATTCATTAGTATGGCGTTTTGGTATAGAAGTGTAAAGACCTTTTTACCCTTAATGAGGCGCGTCCACGTAATAAAATTGATGTTATTTACGAAAACGCCACTGCGCCAATCTAGTCCATAGATTGTTTTGATCGGACGATCCATAAGCGTTCTCACCTTTCTCACACTTTCTACCGTTTTCTCTAAATCCCGACCCTATATATATATATATATATATATATATATATATGTAAGATCAAATAAAAAGTTTATTTTGCCTAAGTAGGATGAGAAGGAATTTAAGCATTCATTTTTTAAATCAATGGTAAGATAAAATTGTAGGAGAAAGGATGAGTGCAAGGGTATCTTGGAAAAATACTATTTATGAACTTTCTCTCTCCACATGCATATTCCACCCTTATTTTTTAAACGTTCATAACTTTTTATACGACATTATTTTTTCATAAAAATTTCACCGTAAAATCGAGCGTCTTTTCATCTTTAATTTGAGTACCATATTGTTATATAAAATATGAAGACTAAAAAATCTCATTAAAATGTGTTTTATTTCTATATTGTATAATATTTTTTTGTGCTGGATTTTTTTATTATATTTTTGTGCTAAATTTTTTGTTCTGAATTTTTGTCTTAATTTTTTTTTCTCAATTTTTTGTGCTGGATTATTTTGTACTATATTTTTTTGCTCAATTTTTTCGTGCTATATTTGTGTACTAAATTTTTTTGTGTTATATTTTTTTGTACTACATTTTTTGTGCTATATTTTTTTATACTACATTTTTTTGTTGTATTTTAAAAAAAACAAAAGGGGTGTCACATGTCATTTTCACTCATATTTATAAGGACCAAAATGTCCTTCATTCCTACTTATTAGGAGTGTCATATGTCATAATCACAATCCTTCTTAGGCTACTTAGGCAAAATCCACTTTTTAGTAGATTCTTCCCCTATATATATATATATATATATATATATATATAATAAAATGTTTATTTTGCCTAAATAGGATGAGAAATGTTAACCATTCATTTTTCAAAGAGTAAATTACAAGTTTTGTCCTTTATGTTTACCCCAAATTGCAGGCGATATCCTTTGTCTTTAAAATTGATGAGTTTTGTCCTTAATGTTTGCAAATCTTGCACGTTATGTCCTTTAGGCCAAACCCAGTTAGATTTTCTCAGTTAAATCAAATTACAAGAGGGTATTTTAGTCTTTTTGTCCATTTATTTAATATTATTTTAAAAAATAAAACAATTATTATTATTATTATATCCATAACTCTCTCTCTCTCTCTATCTCTACCACTACCACCTCCCACCACCACCGCCAACAACCACCACTGCCTCCGCCTCTCTCCTTCTCATCAATTCGATGTTTACATCAGAATGTGTTTTAAGAATTGTTTTGACCTTGGATAAATTTAGTGATTTGACTTAATCAAGGATTGTTCTGACTTTGTTTCAAATTAAAAGGTTTGACATCAGATGCTCAAAAGTCCTGTACAACAACAAATTCAATAACAAAATCAAGGCAATACTGCAATAGTCTATATTCAATTCTAACAAGTAATTAATACAAATTTGGAGTTTATCAAGACTGATACTTGAACTAGTCCCAATTTAATATCAAAATCTACAACAAACAATATGAACAATAATCATCTTAGATTCATCTTCAAAACTTCATATTGCCATTCAAGTTCTGCAAGAAGAGAGAGAAATTAAGTTAGAGAGAGAAAGAGGGTAAGATAGAGAAAACTTATTAACGAAGCTAGAAGTAACCGGAACGCCGGAGAGGTGAGGCGACCACGCCGGAAGTAGCCTCCTGTTTCCACCACCACTTTCCACCACCACAACCTCCTTTCACCACCACCGTCACCTGCCTAAATTCCAAATAAAAAACCCACAATCAAAAACCCCCAAAAATCCCCACAATGTCAAAACAGACCTACAATCACCCAAACCAGCACCCACTACCGCATCCACCATGAACACCTCCACCTCCACCACCGCACTTAACCCACCACCACCGAAGCACCAACACCACCACCACCGCCGTACCTAACCCGCCGCCGCCCCTAACCACCGCCACACACCAGCTTGAATCTGTTACCACCACCGCCGTACCTAACCCGCCGCCGCCCCTAACCACCGCCACACACCACTTCAATCTGTTGTTAGAGAGAGAAGAAAGAGAGAGGGAGAGGAGAGAGAGAGTTTATCAGATGTTAGAGAGAGAGAGAGAGAAGAGAGAGAGTGTGTTTATCAGAGAGAGAGAGGAGAGAGAGTTTGTATATATAGTGTTTTACTTTTAAGTTTGTACAAAATGGCCCCTGAATAGAAGTTCTTTACAAAATAACCCCTCTATAGTTGAAATGACAATAATACCCTCATGTGCATTGCACATGACCAGATTTAACCAAAAAATCTAATTGGGTTTGGGCGTTTGGCCTAAAGGACATAACGTGCAAGATTTGCAAACATTAAGGACAAAACTCATCAATTTTAAAGACAAAGGACAGCGCCTGCAATTTGGGACATACATAAAGGACAAGACTTGTAATTTACTCTTTTTCAAATCAATGATTAAGATGAAAGTGTAGGAGAAAGGAGGAGTGCAAGGGTATATTAGGAAAATACTATCTATAGACTTTCTCTCTCCACATGTCAGTCACATGCATATTTCACCCTCATTTTTTAAAAGTTCATAACTTTTTTATACAACATTATTTTTTCATAAAAATTCACCGTAAAATTTAGTTTTTTATCTTTAATTTGAGTACCATATTGCTATATAAAATATGAAGACTAAAAAAACTCACTAAAATGTGTTGTATTTCTATGTTGTATAACATTTTTTTTGTGCTAGATTTTTGTACTATATTTTTCTGCTAAATTTTTTGTGCTAGATTTTTTGTCTTAAATTTTTTTTTTCTCAATTTTTTGTCCTGGATTTTTTTGTACTACATTTTTTTGTTGAATTTTTTCGTGCTATATTTTTTGTGCTAGATTTTTTTGGGCTATTTTTTGTACTACATTTTTTGTGCTATATTTTTTGTACTAGATTTTTTGTGCTAGATTTTTTTGTACTAGATTTTTTTTTTGTATTTTTAGTAAACAAAATGGGTGCCACATGTCATTTTCACTCCTATTTATAAGGACCAAAATGCCCTTCATTCCTACTTATTAGGAGTGACACATGTCATCATCACCATCATTCTTAGGCTACTTAGGCAAAATCCACTTTTTAGTGGATCCTTCCCCATCATAAAATCGAGCGTATTTTTATCTTAAATATGAGTGTTATATTTTTCAAAAAAAATCGAAAAACTCAGTTGCGTATTACACAATGGACATAACGTAAAACACAATGTGTGTCAAGCTAAAAACACAATGAAAAGTAAACCAAAAACACAATCGATGACAACAGATAAAAGAGGCAATGGACAACAGAGAAAAACACAATGGACATAACTTAAAACACAATGGGTATCAAACTAAAAAAACAATGAAAAGTAGACTAAAAACACAATTGATAACAACAGATAAAAGACACAATTGATAGCAGATAAAAGACACAATGGACATCAGACTAAAACATAATAGACAACAACCAAAAAACACAATAAATAACAGGCTAAAACACAATGAACAACAGACTAAAAACACAATGACCAACATAATAAAACACAATGAAAAACATATTAAAATACAATGAACAACAAAACAAAAACACAATGGACAACATATTAAAACACAATAATTAGAACCAATAACTCAACGTATAGATTACTCAAATATAACGCCATCTTCATTGTGTCATAAATTGTGTTAAAGGTTTTGATAAAAACGTATTGGCCAGAACCCAAATTAACATTGTGTTATAAGTTTTGATGATAACACAATGTATAGAAACACTATTAAAAATGTAATGATCAAAACCCAGTTAAAAGACACAATGATCTTAACCTTTAACACAATGCAAAGAAAACCTAGTAAAAATAAAAAAAATTTATCTTATTTTTATATACCAATATCATACTCATATTAAAGATAAAAAAAACACTTGTTATTATGGTGAATTTAAAAAAAACATGTCATATGAAAAGTTATTGACGTTTTAAATTAATGGGGGAATTGACATTTGTCATGCATTTGGAGAGAGAAAGTCAATAAATGTAGGATTTCTTTTATACCCTTCCAGTATCTTATTTTCTCAAAGGAAGGGATGTGGTTGAGTTTTTCATAGAGAGGGGATGTGGTTGAGGGTAGTACCCTAGCCCCCTACAATTAAAACATGTCATGTCACACTAGGCTTCCACTATCCTAAAAACACCAAAATGGGGGGAGGGGGGGTTATGGTAATACCCTAGCTACGTCACCACTCCTTTTTTATTTAATAATTCCTTTAATATTTTAATTTTTAAAAATCAAATATTAAAATTCATAAATTGAAATAAAAACATTCGGCTTCAATGACCCGCTCCGCCTACCTGGAAATCGGTACCCGAGCTACACGGGGTGGTGTAGCCGAGTGTGTACCCTACCTGGACTCGCCTACCCGCAACCACACCATCTCCTCTAAAACTAATCTCAACCCTCCAAATTTAATATCAGTGACTTAAAATCCTTTTTACCCTTCTGATTTATTTTTCTCTTTGTATTTGAACCTAATCTCAGAAAACATTCAAAGTGATGACCGCTTTAAAGGGGTTATTAATTTGCATCTGAACCATCAAACCCAAGTTCTGAGCCGAACCGAAATTGGAAAAACCGAACTTCTTCCGTTGTTCGGTTTGGTTACTGTCACACCCCCAAAATCCACAAGCGGAGTATCACCGCAGGGAGCGTGACTGACCAGGATCCAACCACCAATCATATTGAACGATATAATTAAATAAATGAAAGTCCAAACAAAACAATATAATTGGTGTCAAAACAATTCAGCAAAGTTTAACTTTTCAGCGGAAGCATTAAGTTCAAAACCATAATAAAGTATAAAGTTCACAAGTTTAACATGGAACTCAACAGTCCATGTCCCATAACGACCTCTTCCTCCTGTGCAAGCTCCATCTAAGCACCTAACGACCTGCAAGGCATATAATAACGAATCAACAACAAAGTTGAGCGAGTTCACAGTTGGGTGTTCGTTTTAAGTTCTTTAAAACATAGGTTTCTTTTAGCTGGCTTACTTGCCGTGGGGGTTACCCCATAGTTTAAAACATAGTCATTCCTTTCCTTTTACCCTGTGATGTGCGTTAGGTGTATATATAGGTTTAAGTATATTTTAAGCCCTTTTACACTTTTTTAGCCAAGTTTTAAATTTATAAAACACGATATTTACTAACACTAAACACACATATGGGCAAGTGCACCCATCGTGAGCGTAGTATAGTGTTGGTAAGAATACCGAGGTCGTCCAAGGACACAAGAGCTTTTAGTACCGGTTTATCCTCAACGTCTAATAAAATCAAAAGTTTAGAAAAATGTTTTTAAACTAAGAAAAATAAAAACTAACTAAAATGCTTAAAATAAAAATAAAAGAAAAACAGATAGACAAGATGAATCACTTGGTTCCGACTCGTGTATAGTGTAACCTTTGATTATTTCCACACTTTTGCACTTATTTAAGAGATTATCTTAGTTATTGTAGTAGGCCCCTCTTTTGGAGGTGACGTTACCCTCAACCCAGTAGTTTGAGTCAGCAAGGATACAATCCTAAAGGGTCGGATTATTGAAAGATAATTAATTAAGTTATTAATGCAAATTATGGTAGGCCCCTCTTTTGAAGGTGACGTTACCCTCGGCTAAGTAGTCTGAGTCCGCAGGGATACAATCCTAAATAGCCGGGTTATAGTATTAATAGTAGTTTAACTTATGAGGGGATCAAAGAGTTTGGACCCCCGCCATCCAATACCGTTAAGTATTGAAGGAGGTCCTACTAAATTTGACCCAGGTCCCTTGCAGGATCTCTAAACGCTGAACAACGGCAAGACTCTTACCAAACCGTTCCCTTAACCCCCCGACCAGGTAGCCAACATACCTCCATATAAACCGTGGAAATATGAATGGTGAAAATCTTTTATTTTATATAGACAGTAAAATAATGCCAAGACACCACGGACAAACGTTAAGGAAGAATCACCTTCAACATAAGAAACTAGTTATTAAAGTCATTAATATAAAACCAAGTAAAAAGTCCGAAAAGATTAAAAATAAAAAGTATTACACTAGACACTTGTCTTCACCAAGTGATGTAAGAGACTTAGGCAAACATGGCCTTGATTGTCAAGAACTCTTACGATCAATCTTGGATCCCGAGACGACTCACACACTCTATGATGGACAATGGGTGATGGTGGTGGATGATGGTGTTATGGTGGTGGTGGGTGAAGTGTGTGAGAGGTGGTGTGCCAAGGGATGGTTTGAGCTTGAGCCAAGCACTCCTATTTATAGGCTGAACAGAAACTCGGGCACGGCCCCGTGTCCAGTGGGCACGCCCCCGTGTCCACATCCTCTCTTTCTTCATTTAATGCAGCTTGTCTTTATTAGTTGACCACGCCCCCGTGTCCGCTGAGCACGACCCCGTGTGCAGAAGCATATCTGTACTATGAAGATTTGCCTGAATTCTGCGAATCTTATAGTTGACCACGGCCCCGTGCCTGCTGAGCACGGCCCCGTGCCCGCCGAGCACGGCCCCGTGCCCGCTGAGCACGGCCCCGTGGTGGGCAATAGAAGCTTCTACCACTTTGTATTTTCTGCTGACACTTGGGCACGCCCCCGTGCTGGCTGAGCACGGGGCATGTTCAGTCTTCTGTTTTCTTGTTTTGCTTGGGAAGATGTTGTCGTGGGGTCGGGCATGTCACGTTTGTTCCCTTTCTTGTATTTATGTTAGAATTTGCTGTCTTTTTGCTTCTTTTGTTAATTTGAGCTCATTTAATCCTGAAAATACAAAAGGAAGACAAAAGCACACTTTTTCCAACATTAGTACTAAAAAAGGGTTAGTTTTATGCCACAATTGATGTAATTTATATGTTGCATTTTGCACACATCACCCTGCCTCCCAGCCGTGGGGGCTACCCCATGAATATCCCACTAGACCCGTTACCATATCGACTACTGACTGAAGTAGTTGGGTGCCCTAAGTCAATGTCTATTATCATTGACGTGCCCAGATCCATTAGTCCACGCCTGTCCTCTGCGGCACGGTGTGAGGCTTGTCAAACCTAATAGCGCTATTTAACTAATGACCCGTTCGCCATTGGCCCGGCGATTAAGTCGATATAAAATGAGGGATTTAATGATAGAGTTTTTGTCTAGTGTCAATGTTGTCACCCTTCAGTTAAGAGGGTGGAGGTACGTGTCCCATACAAGGAGATCACGCAGGTTTCAATGTTGTCACCCTTCAGTTAAGAGGGTGGAGTACGTATTCTACCCAAAGAGAATACGCAGGTTTCCTTTTTAATCATTAACTCATTCCCAAACCACCGGGAATCCCATGCCTTGTAGAAAGTGTGAACTCACCTTTGGTTGCTCGGTTGAACTCTTAAAATAGCTAATGGTCAGGGTTGGTCAATCACGTCCTAATATGATTACCATTTAGTTTGTTAATGGTTTTAAAACAAAATACAAAGTTCCTACACGTATCTAACACGTATTTGTCAAGTAGTGTACACGCATCAATCAAGTAACAGTTTATACCAAGCATACACGTATTTCACATTTATCACATAGTCCATAAGCAGTGTACAAGAAATAGCCATCATGTATTTTGTATCGTTATGTGTAGCATCATTTATACATACACCGACAACTTAGTACATAAATCACATTCAATGATTTACACATAAATAATACATGTTTCCAACCAAAATCTCCATACCATACGTTCACCCTTATCCCTACATGTTGTGATACAAGTCCTTAACAACAACAACAACAATAATAATAATAATAATAATAATAATAATAATAATAATAATAATAATAATAATAAAAATAAACCAAAAGAAACAAATCTACTACCAAAATCCTTATTATAAGACTGCATATTATTATTATTGTAGCTACCATGCAATTTTCGACTACACACATACATATTTAACATATAGAACATACAAATTCATCACATACACCTCATCGCATGCATTGTTCACATATATGCACATACAGGTTCAAATGAGCACATTATTCAAACCTCACACACATAAACTCGATTCCTTCCATGACTTCACAAACACGCATGTTCGCACACGAGTTCAGGTTTTTAAGTCGAAGTCGAATCGGAGTTCCCTTACCTACGATCTACCGCACGCACCACATTCGGATCAAGTATCAATTTCCAACTATCAAGTATAGCACCCTTGTTTAAAGTTGTATGTTATAAATGACGTGGTCCGTAACTATAACCGTCCACCTAAATCTATAAATTATACTACCCTTGCCATTAACAGTTCACACACACACATATATATATATAGCCGACATCGGCTCCTCGATTCGTGTCCACACACACACACCTTCGTGAAAACCACAGTATGTTTACATACATGTTCAGATTAGCAAGTTCCGGCAAGTCGTAATAATACATGTTTCCATTGATGACGATTCTATTTATCATAACATGTAAGAAAGAAGAGGAAACACTACTAGAAAAAAGACCTTCAATGACGCGCAATGCGTGTCATTAAAGAGTAGGCATGACACACAAAAGAGTGTCAAGGAAGCCCCTGTCATTAATTGAAGATGACATGCTTTTGCGTGTCATCCTTTTATGACACACATTTACGACACGCCTTTATGACACGCCTTAATGACACACACTCATGATACATGTTTATGATACACTTTAATGACACGCCTTTATGACACGCATTGCGTGTCATGGTTTTAAATTTTTATTTTTTATTTTATTGGTAGAATTTCTAATTTTCCTAATAGAACCAAAACAATATATAAATCCATATCATAACAAAATACACATATAACAAAACAATTCATTTCATAGTCATACGTCAAAAATAATACAAATATCTTAAGTTAACAAAAAATATTGTTTGGCGTACATAATTTGACATCTAAAATAGTCACTTAAAAACAAACGCAGCCCCATAAATCTAATGCTACAAATCAGCAGAGATCAGTGTTGACCAGAATTTTGCTGCTGAACAGTTAATCATATTCTTGTAAGTCATCGGTGTTGACCAGAACGGTTGCAGTTTGGATTCTCTGTTTTCTGCGTCTTCTGTTATGATGTATGTTCTAATTGCTTCTTTTTCTTTGGCTAACATGTTGCATATGAGTGGTTCATATATGTTGATTTGAATTTCATTTGAAACCAGCTTCTTTGTCCTGTTAAGCCTACAAAGCCAAAAGAATCAATCATTCTAAAGTAATTCACAACCTCTACTGAACAAAACACAATTACTATAAGAATAACAAATCACATACCATTAAACAATCTTTTTAAAGAGTAATTTGGTAATTACCTGTGCAATCTAAGCCACGACTCCGCCAACTCTATTCTTAGCTGGAACATGAACATTTTCATATAAAACCTTTGCATGCCCGTGAGGTGCATCATCGAACCCAAATACAGTACGAGGTCTTAGTATTTTCACACCAGGAGTATTGAGGGATACAATAACCATGGAATGCTGCTTATAAATTGGTGCATTGAAGTTAGTTTTCACCTGCATTACCATGTGGTCAAATCAGCAATACCATATTTGACTTAAGAAAGTCAAATCTCATCTTTTTTCTGCAGCCTAATATGTTGGTAGTGGATGTTCAAGAAACTTGTTTCACCTCAGCTAAGTAACTTATATACAACCTATGAACAATCGAGAATGTAGAGTTGTCAATTTTAACCCATTTTGTTTTTGTTTTATTCCAAATGCTTTCAAATGGGTCCAATGGGTCAAAACATTTTGCGGTTTTGGTAAATGGTTTCATTTATATATTTAGGTCATTATTATGATGAAAGCATTGTTGCTAAACAGTATGAACATCTTGTTAAATATATAAACAAAAAGAATGAAAAGAGACGCAAACCTATATAGATGATCCCCAGGTATAAATATTAGTTATTTCATATATTTATGTGCCTTAAAAACTCACTTTTTTATCAACTCTAAGGACCAGTTTGATGCCCATGTAAAGAGCTCCCATCAGCTGGACTGCAGGGATCTTTACAGGAAAACTGAATGGTGTAACTAACGCCACCTGCAATTAATAGAGTTAATAAATAATAAATTGAAAATAATAATAATGTGTGAAGGGTGTCTTACGGGGCCATAAGAGCATTCACATCCACTCCATTAACTACCCACTATTTTAACTCATCCGAAATCTCCGCAGATTAACATCCGAAATCTCCGCAAAAAATCTTCTCCATTGTTTTGGCTGAACAGCATGTCTTCTTCTCCTTCTTGACCAAGGTGATTGCAGATGACCCCTACATCACAATAACCATTAAAAAAATTAATAAATTTGTCACAATCCATACAGAATACAACAAATCTGCTACACAAGCAGAGAAAACAAGAGATTGAAGATCGAGAACTGGAAAAGCGAATGAAAAATGAATGAAGAACTGACCTATTTGTAGAAATTGGCGAGGATGATGATGATAACGAAGAAGCAACGACTAATAAAACCGATCCCAAATGAATCCACGACGACGACGACGTCGGAGAAGACGAATCCGGTGAAGACGAAGTGTGACTCCGCCGCAGTACTCTCAGGAAACAGTTGGAACAAATATAAGAAAGAATCAACAGCTGAGACAAGTTCTGATCAACAAAAAAAACTACTAACTTGGTTAATAGGTCAAACTGAGTAACCTTAGATATGAAGTAAAACTGGTCGAGTTGGTTTGACCCGATATATGTTTTCCTGATATTATGAACCTTTTAAAAAACTAATTTGTCAAATTCAATTACATATGTTATATTTGTTACTAATAATCTAACTACTTTTAATAAAATGATACGGATATGGATATGTAACTGGATAAATTTTTACCTCTGCAGACCCCGTGGCACCAAGACGTTGAACTGGATTTTCAGTCAGCAACCTGAAATAAAGCAAAACGTTAATATTTTAATATCATGCGAATGTTCAAGTTGTACGAAGCTCTCACCTTTATCCAGATTAAGTTCTTCAAAACCTGCAATACGTCAAGTTGTATGAAGCTCTCACCTTTATGGCAAATACGTCACCTGTTGCCCATTATAATATACATTCACTTGGGAAAACAATAATGATCAAATCAAATATCATACCATCCATTTTCACTACCATTAGACTACAAACAATAGTCGATGGATTTCGGTCATACCGCTCACTTCCATCATCATAATCCGCTGGTCCGATTCCTTCTTTATTTAATGTTTATACTAGACTTAAAAAGCACACTCGCTTGCAAATCAATACTAGTACCTATAGATAAAAAAGAACAAAAAAAGCAATATTGAAACAAAAATTTGTTTAACATCTACTGTAATGAATACTAGTACCTACAGTAATGACACCATAGCATATACATACTAGTATTGAGGTAGAAATAGCAAACCTTAATTTGGATAAGTTGGGCTTCAGTAGCTGCAACTCCAGTAAGTTCGTTCGCTAGAATAGCCAGGCTACAAAACATGGAATCCAATTAGAACAACAGACAAGGAATATATTCTGCATCAATATGTTCTGCACATGAGTTATGATCATGACAAACATATATATTCTACTAAATGATAAATTAATACATGGTTGGATGATAATAACAATTGACATAATTGAGGATGAAAAAATGCTACAGATATTTCTATTTCGCTGTGGTAACTGAAGCGCTTTGATGTTAGACTATGGGGTATGGGGCGGGGGTTGGAGAGAAACGCCTAAGTCACCACCCCGGGTGGGCTTGGGTTTGGGGGTGGTCCCTTGGGCGGGAGTTTAAGGCTAGGCGTGGGGCATGCTAGCGATCCTATGTGGCCGGCTCTTATTGGCTTGTTGGCTAGGGCATAGCGGGCCATTTAAATTTTAAAATATAACCCTTTGAAATTGCCTTTTTTTCCACGCCACCCAACCCACGCCCCACCATACCCCTTTAAAATTGGCTTTTGGTCTTGGGTGCCCCATAGTCCACGTGTCGCACCACGCCCCACCATACCCCACGGTCTTAATACATCAGCAGGAGCATTTTATACATCAGCAGCGCCAGTTTATACATCCGAGCGCCAGCCAATCGAACATGATCATATCCTAATCTAGTAATATTATCAATCATTTTTCATTTTGAAGTTACCTGTGTAAAATTTAAACAAAAATATAATCACAACATAAGTAAATCTATCCAAACTAAATGAAATTAAACCAAAACAGAAACCAACTTCAACTTGGTCAACAAAGACACTTCATGTAACTTCACATTAATCCACACAGGAGTAAATTAATTCTTAAGACAATTTCTTCACACACACTTCATGTAACTTCACAATAATTAAAGCTTCAGAAACTAAACTAGAGAAAACCCCAACCCTGTAATTAGACAAGATGAGGTGTCTGCTAAAGAAACTTATAAACCCTAAATGTACCCAATCTATATAATTCACATGAATAATTGAAGACATGAAATGATACCTGCCCAGAGTTTAGTTTGGCTATGCAGGTCAAAGAGAGATTAGACTCTCCATATGAAAACCACCAGATGTCACCCAATCTGGACCTCCATCCCTTCGGTTTTTTCCCTAAAACACGAAATTAGGACGAAAACCACCTTCTCCGAGCTTATTTTCCAAGGAAAAATTGTTGGTAGCAACCTGCATAGTACTTAGATCGAAGGAATTCATCTCTCCGGTGTCTTCGTCTTCCCTTTCATGTATACTTTCTCTGTTTGATTCATCACTAAATCCCACTTGGAACCCTAAAACGATTGTCACGAACTCTCAACCCGTCATTGAATCGGTTGAACCTGGACCTGGAGGTAACGGGTCGGTTTCGGATGGTTGCTATTGCTAGGGTTCCAGCTTTGAGACATACTTGCTTTGCTTTGTTGTTGTGGATCAGATCGTTACCACTTTTTTTGATTGAAAGATCCAGTTGAGAGGAAATCAATTTAGGATTAAGATAAAAAGTGAAAACTAAACAAATTTAGGGAAGAAAATACATGGGGAGGAATACTAAAAAATTTGGGGGGAGTTTGAAATTTGGAAGCGTAATTAGGTTGGAGGGAGTTTTTTAGGTGTGAAAATGTTAGGAGGGAAACCATTGTAATAATATATAATAATGTAATGTGTGTATATATATAATTTGGTTCGAGATATATGCCGGATGAGGGCTTAGCCCGGCCGGTCACAAAGTTACATGTTAAACGACACGTCCCGAGTTCGAATCCCCCCGTGACCGGTTTGGTCGATTTTTTTGATTTCATAGTTTTAAATTTTGCACTTAAGTCCCTGAGATTCTAGGAAGGACACAATTGGTCCCTGTAAAGATGACAATTCTTATGACATAAAAAAAATGTGTGTCATAACATACAGAATTGTGTGTCATAAATTCTTCAAATTTAAGAAAAGATGACAGTTTTTATGACACACAAAAATGTGTGTCATAAATCCTTTATATTTTACAAATGATGACATTTTTTTTATGACACACACTTTTGCATGTCATAAAATTAATGTGTGTCATTGTTCGTGTGTCATTAAAGGTCTTTTTTCTAGTAGTGAAAACTGTTTCACATTCATAACAAACATCACGTAACTTCCTATCCCAAACCCATGATCCCACTGATCACATGCCAATCCTCGTAACGTTATCGATTCACAAAGTTCATACGTAGACGGTTCAAATCCTTCATGTGTTCCTCGCTTATAACAACACGCCTAGGATTATGCTTTATCATGTTATCCTATAAACAAGTCAAGATCAAGATTCATATACAAACATATCACATATAAATCGCAGTTTCCGTAACGAGTATCACGTAGCCTGCTCATTCATACAATCACGCCTATGGTTTAAAACAGTTTTCATGCGAGAGTAACGTTCACATATAATCTACTCCAACATATAACGATGCACATAATATTACAACAGTTGCATATATATAAGCCTATTCATAAGTCGAGGTCGAAGCGAAACCGAGATAACGAAACCTTAATATGAGACTACGAAGTGGGGAGGCACTTACCGGTGGTGATCTTGGGTGATAGTTTCGGTGTGTACAGGCTTCGAAGAAGGAAAGAAGAAGAAACGGCAGTGAACGGTGCTTCTTCTAGGGTTTCGATGTAAGGGACGATGGGTGGGGGTTTCCTTCTGCTGCCGCCGTATGGTTAAGGGGAGGTGGAGTCGGGGGGTTGTTGTGTGATAAGGGTATATTACTGATAACATGCATATTATACGAATACTAAAACATAATGATGGATGGCGGTTAAGTAAATGGGCCGATCAAATTAAGGATATGAGGTAGGATTGGGTGTTGATTGGGCTGGCACTTTCAAAACGTGAAGATTACATGTGTCAGCAACATTTTTTTTTTGTTTAATCAAATTGTACACCTACAATTATTATTATCATAATTGTTTTTAACTTAAATAACTAATATATGCATAATATATTAATAATGTAAATATACATTATTCATGCTATGATTTGGACCTCATAGGTTTCGGGTTTCGCAAGAGAGTTGAATCGACACGCACCTGGTTCAAACATTTCGGGTCGGTTCAACGTGATGTGGATAAATGTAATTAATTCTTCAAATACTAACATGTAGGATTTGATTTATAAAAGCGAAATAAACGGTCTTTACCTTGAAGTTATGGGTTGTCACATCATCCCCAAGTTGAAAGAAATTTCATCCCGAAATTTAGCACGTAGTTACTGAGGAAGCTCGTTAGGTTGCGTGGTTTCCTGGTTTTCTTGGGGTGTCACATCATCCCCCCGTTGGTTTGGAATTTCGTTCTGAAATTCCGCAGTAGCTTCGGCCTAAGTAGTGGTTTCACTTTTCTCGAACAACTGGGGATACTTGTGTTTCATTTGGCCTTCCCGTTCCCAGGTGAACTCTGGGCCACGACGGGAGTTCCAACGAACTCGAACGAGGGGTATCCTAGTACGTTTGAGGGTCTTGATCTCCCGGTCCATAATTTCCACCGGTTCCTCGACGAAACGTAACTGGTCGTCGATAGTGAGTTCCTTAAAAGGAACGATGAGGGTCTCATCTGACAGACACTTCTTCAGATTCGACACATGGAATACGTCGTGAACACCACTGAGCTCTTTGGGCAAATTCAGCCTGTACTCCACCTTGCCGATTTTTATTAGAAATAATATTCCGATAAAAATTAATACAAAAATTTAGTATAAGAATACTTAATAAACACAATAAGAATACGTATTCTCGTACGTATAAATACACCGGAATACGCTACCGATACTTGGCAAAAATATACAAGTTTAAGAATACGAGTATGAATACATCCATCCTTGGGAAGTTATACATTTACAAATACATAAATGTGTCAAGTTAAAATATATTATTTTAACTAATATTCCAAAAATTAATAAATAAATTTAAGTTAAAATATTTATTATTTTTACAAATAATTATATACTTTGGGATAATACTGAGGACACAAAGAAAGGTAACTCAAAGACACTAATTAAGACTAAGGTCAAGGCACGACCCACCCGTCTAATAAACCATAGTACGTTTGTAGGTAGTCGTGCACTCTAAAAGAAGCTTTGAGTTACACCGGATTCGAAGGACGAAAGACTGTGAGTTCATGTCCCCCTTTTCTTTTAACTGTTTTCAGTTTTATAACTTCGGGGGTGAAATGCATGTTACAGAATGTTTACAAATGGTATGGTTAGCTAAGGAGTGAACTGTTAGATCATGTGAATGGGTAGGTGTAACACCCCAAAAACGGGTTTGGTAATCAAACCACGTTAATACTAATGACTTGGTAAAATACCGTTAGTGGTAAAATTTAACCCGGTGAATATTAGGATAAGAAATAAATAATCCGAATATTAACTAAAAGGTGAATAAAAGCTTTTAAGGAAACAAAATGGATAAAAGGCCCGAGTTAACGGGACCTAAAATAAACTTAGTCATAAATATTCCCGAACCCGCTAAGTTAACTAGAAATGTAAAACCTAGTTAATAAGTGGGAATATTATTGAAGGTAATTTAGGTTGTAACCTAATTAATAACTAACCAAACACGAGGGACCAAAGCCGGGTAACTTGAAAATGAATTATAAACTTAAAAATAAAACACACACACAAGAGTGTGTGTGCGTGTGTGAGGATTGACCAGGAAGAGCTTTAGGGAGCTCAAACCCTAACTTCAACAAATCCATCAAATTGAAGGTCAAATCTGGCCCAAATCGGATGCATGAACACATATTAATGATCACCAAGTCGTGGGGATCACAAGGTATGTTGAATCTTATGATTTAGTGATACTTTGAAATTATGATGAACAATCATAATCAAAATTCTGGAATGAATGTTGAATCTATGAGTGTTATTGTGATGAAATCCATGTTTAGGAACAACCCTAGTTAATAATTTGATAAACTAGTGTTGAAAAATAGAAATTAGATGATTACCCATATGTGTGCTAAGTGGGTTTTATGACAAGAAGATGAACACTTGAATTAGAGTGTTAAATTGATGAATATTGATGTTATGATACTAGTACTAAGTGTAGTTCATGAACACTAGACATGAAAGTTTGAATTTTGATGTTAATCTTGGTAAAAATAACTAGTTATGAACTAGTTAGCAAATGTGTAGAAGTATGCCTATTAGGTGTTTGTTAAAATGCCTAAATAAGAAGTAAAGTGTTGGAATTCAAGTAAAACGCGTAATTGGCAAGCTCGACTAATTACATGAGACATGGGATAAAACGGGTTCCAATCATAATGTTGATTTGCCTTAATCGTGCATATTATATGATTAAAGGTAGTTGACTTTAGAAAGTCAAACTAACTAGTGATGAAGTCGAATAATAGTTTCGACAAAGAAAATAAGTAAGGTGGAATACTCGCGATTGTTAATGACTAATCTAACCACCTTGTAAATGTTGAAAATAGTTTGACGCTCAACGAGCTAGGTGAAAGGCTTGGGGAAGGAAGCGGGTCAAACGAATCAAGAATGAAGGAAAAAGCATAATTCGGATGCAATGTAAGTAAAGCTTACACTCTAGTTATTTGATACCTATTGGTTTGATAGGTCGTGAATAGTAAGTCTTGTTTTAAATTATGATGTTCCGACACGGCAAGTGCGGTCCGGAACAAAAGACAATGGTCATAAATCATGTTTAATAGATAAAAAGGAGCTAATGCGGTTAATTAGTCAGGAAATGACTAAAAGATAATGAGTTTTTAAATGGTTACCTTATAAGGTAAACCATTGCAAATAATAAGGGTAAAATGGTACTTTGGTCACTTGTTGACAATAACCGTTAAATTGGGGAAAAGACACATTATAGCTTGGGTTATAATGGGTCAAAGAAATCAATAGATGATTTACAAGTAGAACGACTATACGGTGTAAACCGAAGTTAGTCATATAGATAAGATGGTAATAAATACCATCTCATAGAGTTTCATGGTCCTTTAGACCAAACGGGTCAAAAGGTGAAATTATCACCCTTTGACAATATCGACTAATAGTTTGTTGAGCTATGTGATCATAGAAATAAATATCGGATGGATATGTACATCGCTATCGCTTAGCGGCTACTAAGGCAAGGTATCAAAACGAATCAATATATTGATTCGAGCCAGGTATGTATAATTGGTCAAATCATCATTAGAACTTGAAGTTCAATGAGGGCTAAACAAGTTTAAATGGACATTGGGTTATCTTTTAAGTAAACCGAATGATTTAAGTTATTGTCATTGTGTTTTAAAAACATAATAACTATTTAAACAAGATCCTAGACTAAAAAGTGGAATTTTGGTCAATTACGACATGAAAAGTCCTTTGTTGTAAAGAAAGGGTTTAAGATGACCAAAACGCCTTCGTAAGCAAAATTGAGTAAATGAACCTTAAGAGTCGTTTAAAAACAAGTTATATGATCAAGCAAATACTTTGAATAGGTATAGAGAATGAAAAGGGTAAATCTTGGGTCAAAAGACTCAATATGGGTCTTTGCCGTAAAATGATAGTCCGAGGGATAAAACTTGGAATATATATATCTCCATATTAAATCCACCACAAATATAGTTGTGGTGGAAGACTACTTGGTAAGAAATGTGGAAATATAAAGTTAGATACAAATGAAAGCGATTTTAGACTCGAAAGTGCTTAAATACCCTTAACGGGTCAAAATAAGCATACGAGCGAAAACGGGTTTAAATTGTGTAATAAACCTATGAATAGAATCTAATTTAGTGGGTAACATTAATTTGAAGAAGTGTATGAGATATAGGAATCAAATAAATACGTTTGTTTGATAAAATGCATAAACGGGTTAAAATTTGGTAAAAAGGTAACGAGTCGAAGGCTTAGAAGTCTCAAAATTTCTTATGTTGGATGTAGGATTTTAACTCCATAAGATGGAGGATTAAATTACGGACGCGTAGGAAAAAGAATCGGGTAAAACGGATCAATAACGAAGAAGTTATGGCCGTTTCCGTGAAATCGGGTTGAGCTGGGAATATACAGCAACAGCTGAAGGCACATTCTGTGAAAACAAGGGCCTAGCGTGACGCGACGCCCCTTAGCGTCACGCGACGCCCCTAACTCCGAAAATTCTTAAAAATTTGTCATTTTAACCCTTGTACTTGTTTGAACTTCATATTTGACTATCAAAACTAACTTTTAAGTTGGTTTTGATCATAAGTGATCGCCAAGAGTGCCCGGATGAAGATCAAGCGATGAGCAAGAACCGAACACGATCACGAAATAAGCTTCCGCACTAAGTATCGTTATTATGTTAAACGACGAACGTACACATGATATGTTGTAACCTTTTAAATTGTAAAAGTTTTAATAAACCCGTAATTTCCAATGCATATGTAATCGTAATTACATGTTTATTTTCGTTAATTATACGAAAACCAGTAAAATAATAACTAGGGTGTTACAGTAGGCGCACACTTAAGACCATTAATCCTCGTATAAGGACCGAGGGACATGAGTGATAGATCTATTTGGGTGTAGCGAGCCCTATCCATGAGGACCGGGATTTGGCCCATGAGGTGACTATGTCTTCCAGCCGGAAGCCCGGTACAAAATCTGCTAGGTTTGAGCCTTCCTACGCCGTTGCACACATGTTAATGGCCTTGCAAACCATTAATTGATCTGTTTCCTCGTTGCTTTCATACCGGTTTACAAATACATACAAACTTACAATGATTACAAGGTTTATTCGTGCACACATACAAAACACATGAACTCGCTCAACTTTTGTTGATGTTTTCAAACTACATGTATTTCAGGAAACTAAATGTGGATCTGGCGGGCGCTGAAGTTTTCAAGTCGTGTCTTTAATAAAAGATGTCATCTGAAGTCGAAGGGTTTGAGTTATGTATTTTATCTTGGATAAGATACATGGCTCAAAACCTAGTTTGTTAGCGTCTTTTGTGAAGTCCTATATGGAACTTAAAACTTTGTTGGTGTTGTATTTTGAAAATGAAGTCTGTGTTTGGGATTTAAAACAATGTTGTTTGTAATGTTTGAAACTATCTAATGGATGAACATCTTGGTTTTATCATATAGTTGTTTGTTATGGTTGAATGCAATGATATTAAGCAAGTCACACATAATCACGCTTCCGGAAAAGTCAGGGTGTGACACAGCCTTTGACTGACCTTGTGAATTGAATTTAACCTAATACGCATCGTATAGGCCTATATGATGCGTATTGGTGGTGTCAATTTAATTTTTCAAAGTGTGCCAATAATACGACCTTACTTTATATTTTACTTTTTTATTAATTTCACTAGGGGTGGCAAAATGGGTGGGTTGGGCAGGTTTGGATAATGGGTTAGAATGGGTATGGGTTAGGATGGGTTTGGGTTAGGATGTGTTTGGGTTAGGATAGGTTTATTAAGAAATAGGCTAGGATAGGTTTAGGTCAAGATGGGTTTTTGTCAAGATGGATTTGGGCATGATAGGCTAAAATTATAAATAAATAAATAAATAAAAATCAAAAAAATCAAAAAAATTTAAAAAATAAAAAAATATAGGTCAATATCGCCGATAATATTAGTACCGATATTTGACACTGCTATTTTACTAAGGACCGATATATCAGTGGTATTTACTGCATAGCTTAATACTCATATGAACAAAACCACAATTCAATAGCACATTCACATTTCTCACCATATAAATTCCATAAAACAGAAGCAATTAAACTATAATTCAACAAGCTGTCACCCATGAAAACGGACCTAAAATTCAAAAACACACCCACATTTCTCACCATAACCTATCAAACAAGTAAAATTACTCAATACACCTTGTAACTTCAAATAAATTGACTGACTGATGTTATCATCAAAAATCAAGTTTACTAAACGGAGGAAGTAAATGTACACAACTTTCAATAGAAGGAAACCTAAATTGAAAAGAATACAAACAAAAGTTTTGGATCTTACCTTGTAGTTAACAACATTCTGATGATTAGAACTTCAAATTGTATGCGAAGTAGTACGGATTGAGGACGTAAAGTGAAACCCTAAATTTTGTTTAATGAACACAATTCACGACTGTTTTGGTATTGTTCGGTATTTGATTGATTATTGTTGTGCGTGCTATAGCGAAATAAGATTTTCAATTTCAACACCAGGGTTGGGGAAGAAGAAGAGTCATCTTGCTGATATTACTCATCACACATTTTAAATTGATATCTAAAAGCCCATCGTGACCAATTCATTATTATTATTTCGTGACCCACTAGGACTTGTCTCATCTTTTAAAATTGGGGTTTTCTAATAGCACACCCCTTATCTATCCGCACACATTTTGAATTCAATACGCATCGTATAGGCCTATACGATGCGTATTGAAATAAAGTAAAAGACATGGCAGGCTGACAGGTGCAGGTTATGTCTGGCGGCCGGGTTGATACGCATCGTATAGGCCTATACAATGCGTATCAAAGTACTGATTTTTTGAAGTTTATTTTTTGTTGTGTTGTGTCGAATGCGAACCCGAGAAACGAAAGGGATTTCGAACAGTTGGTCGATGACATGGTAGATAAAGATCTTGACACTATCATATCCATTTTCAAGTATTAGACTAGATAGTCCAAGATGAAATATATTAAAACCATTCAAGCCCACCAGTCTACAATGTGTTATGGTGAGATTTTTCAAGTTTACACAGTGGGAGAAAAGACTAGCACCCCTGTCAATATTGTCATAATGCAATGAGACATAACTAAGATTTAAGCAGCGTGTTAAAATGGAACATAATCCAAGATTGTCAAAAGAAACACTTTTATCATGTGTCATGTGGTAAACAAATACCAAGGGTATATTCAAATCTTTATTCGGTAAAATACGTGGGAGAAAAGACCAGCACCCTTGTCGTTCCATATTTTCTCCTTTTCTAATTCTCGAAGAATCTCGTGACGTATTCTCTGTTTCTCTAAATCGTCTGTAAAATTATGTTTCTCTAATATGACACATGATAAAAGCGCTTCTTTAGACAATCTGGAATTATGTTCCGTTTTATGACACATGAAACACGCTTACCTTAATCACATCTTCCATGGAGTCACATATCCGACAATAGGGCCCACGGATCTTATGCGCACCCGAGCTTTCCAAATTATGCAGGCTTTCCATTCATATACTCTGTCCAACATATGTGTAACACCTCGAAAATTCACGTCCTATAATGTATTGACACGTGTCATAAGTTTGAACGTGTGAAAGAATATTCTAAAAGGACTAAAGTTGACAAACATGGAAAGTATGTGAATATAAGGGTTCAAAATGTCAACAGTGAATAAATATACCTTACAATAACCCTACATGATGCCCATACCTTCAAACGAATAAATCATGGATCATACGAAGCTAAATATGAAAGAAAGTGAGAGATTACAAACTACAAGGGTTAAATGTGTCGACATGTTTAAAGTATACCTCTGAGTGACCTCTTAACAAACCCGAAGCTTTGTAACGGTAAATTATGCTCACTAGAATACACGATAAAAATTTCACCAAGTTTCGTTATCGTATGAGAAAGTTATGATAAAATTCGTGTGCGAGGGGTTAGATGCGTCAACGATGAAAGTTATGACTTTTCGGGTAAACACAAAGTGACCAAGGACCTCACAAAGTTGGTATAAGTCTTGGAGCCCTTATAAATCATTTTAGAGGGCTTATAATGCAAGAAACAATGTGAAAACGACGTTTAGGAGGACCGGGGACTAAAAGTGCAATAAAGGAAAAGTTTGTAACCTGAACACAAGGCCCAAGCGGGCGCGTAAGAGTTAACAACATCTTACGCGGGCCGCGTCAGACGCCCAGATGCAGAGAATGCTGACAGCTGCCTGTTCAGCCTTGTAACCGACTCCAAGTGACTTGTTTCAATACCATGGGCTTCCTAAACTGGTATTTAGGCCTTAGGGACACTTGTGGATGATCAAGGGTCCATGGTAGCATGATTTGTCAACAATCTAGTGAGTTTTAATCACTATATAAGGCACCATGAGTTGCAACATTTGATCATCCCTTCACAACTCAACATCTGAAGAATTCTAGAGCTCAAGGCCATCTTCTAAGCTTCCCAAATTGTGCATAGGACTCTTGTAAGTATCCTCAACCTTCCTTAATTAAGTTTTGCTTAGTTTATAGCTTAAAAGTCAAACCGTCATAATTAATGGTTGACTTATTGATTAATCGCTAATGGTCCAGCGATTAGTCAAACTTAAGGTAGTTATAAGTTGGTAATTATGTGGGCATTAAACCCTTAAAAGGGCACCCTCTGATTCCCGTCCTAACTAGGTCATTTGTCGAGTCAAAGTTGCTTAGAAAAAGTCAACAGAAGTGTAATTTGCGATTTAATACATGATTAGCAATGTAGAAGGCGTGTAACCTATTTTATCATTCATATAACTTGGTAATAAGTTTAAGAACTGGTCTAAGCTTGTTTGATTCGACAATTTTCTGTTTAGAACCGATTCGAAACCGAAAGTCGCAAAACTTTGACTTTTGCTTTGACTTCAGTTCTGACCCGATTTAGATAGGTTTAGACATGCCTTAAAGTTCCATTAGGACCTAGTTACATGATAGTATAACCCTCTGCGTTTATACTACTTGAATCATTGATTGTCCGATGTTTCCGTTAAATGCCTAATGTTGACCAATATGCCCTTTTTATCTTAAAACGAGAATTTTGGAAATGTGAAAGAACAATAATCTTTGTTACTGATTTATAAACATGTCCCTAAGATTTCACATCAGTTAGAGGTCTAGGTTAGGAGTTATGCTCAATGACGTAATTATAACGCCTTTTAGTAATTAAACGGCGTCATTAGCATAAAGCCTATCTAAACCCAATTTTTGACACCAAACCTTTTACCCACTGATGTAATATAATATTTGGAGATTTTTAAAGATTTTTATTTTTTTTAACTGATTAAAACCTAGGGTTATCGCCTAAATTCGGTAAAAACCGATTATGCCCTTTTAGGCCATAAAATGAGTTTTACAAGCCCTTTTGATACCAATCCAATTGCTAGTGATTTTATATAATAAATAAAGGATTTTGAACTTTATAACCTGATCAGAAAACTCAGATTTCTGGTATAACCCGGAAATCGCTTAAAATAGCTTTTTACGCGTATTAAACGTATAGTTTGGATCTAAAACCATTTTGTCACATAAGACTTATTACCAACTGATATAACATGATAAATTAAGTCATTTTACTGATGTATTCAGACCCAAACCTCAGAAGTTCATTAAATCTCTTTTATAATCTTTAAAATGACCAAAATACCCCTACGGGGCTTATTTTGAGATTAAACTCGTTTTGGGCATAATGGAAGGTATCCTAATGATATCACAACATATTTAAGGCATATTAACTTAGGAAACCTATTTAGGACCTTTTGGTTACTCGTTACGCACTTGTCGCGTTCGGAACGGCGTATGTGACTAGTTTGCATATATTAGCCGAAACGGGTCAAACCATATCCTTTTTGTCTCAAAATCCAGAATGTGTTCAAGTTACCCATATTAAACAAGCATACAAGCTTGTCGGGTCAAAACCACATTCTAAACCGGTCTTCGCTTTATCATGCGTTTGATCCGAGTATCCCTTTTTTTTTAAATCTAACCGGTCTAAGTCTAAGCTTAATTAAAGACCCGTTAGAATTCTAATAGGTTACTAAAAACCTTCGTTCCAGATTAGGAGCCTAGTAAAAGCTACGCGTACTTGTTGTATTTGATTTATACTTTGCTCAGGTAAATACTCTTAACTTATTTTCCCTATACGGGCTTGGGATACGGTACTATAAAAGTACCGCTTGGTCGGGTGTGTGTAGTCATTTAAATCAGATTATGATTAATGTATTTGCATGACCCGTTTAATATGTATTATTTGGTGTATGGCTTTTGGGGGTTAAATGACCATGTCCCGGATATCCTTGGCATCATTTTACGAAATGGCCACGACCTAAGCACGGGGTGTAGGCGTACACCTGACAGATGCATTATGTAAAAACTGGTAATCCACTAAAGGAATCAACCTTGTGGGCATTATACCTGTGGCGTGTCAGTTAATATTGTCCGGCTCTTCTAACCGGCCCTGATGGACGACAAATAAGTAAAACTGTATACATGATTATTTTAATAATTGTCCCAAGTTATAAGAGATATTTGTGCCGAAGTGCATTCAAATCAATTTTCAAACTCTTTTCAAAATGAGTCAGTTGAGTTGTATTTACCAGTGTAAACTGACGTATTTTCCAAAAAAAAAAAAGGCTAAGTGCAGGTACTAGACGAAATAGGCTGGCTACTCCAGGCATCGCTACTCAAGTCTCGCAAGCTCTAGATGTCAAAGTCTGTTGAACAGTTTTCCTTTTTATTTCGATCCGCCTGTGGATCTTTTACTTTCCGTTGTAATACTGGATATTACTTTATATTCGGATTGTAATATATTTATCTTTTGCTTCCGCTGTGCATTTAAATATTGTGTTATTTGACTATGACGTTACCAACCACGTCACGATACTCCCCCACCGGGCCCACCGGTCAAACGTGGAAATATCGGGGTGTGACAGGTTGGTATCAGAGCCAACACTGAGTGAATTAAACACGAGCCTTTTGTGTTTAATCTCAGTTACACAGTTGCACATTCTTGAGTCTAGACAAGAACATAGGACTAATCCTAATTCGTTTCATTGTCTTTTAATTACTTCTTTTGTTATTTTTCTGATTAGCCTTTGCGTGGGCAAGTTATTTTCTATTAGAAGTCCCGTTTAGGGCAACCATATACTTGTTTAAATTTTAAAGGAACGATTATATTTAAAATATCATTCCTATATTATAAAATCTACCATTATAATAAAAATGGCAAAATCTAAAAAGGACAAGACCTAGCCATATGTCACCCTAAGACAAGGCCAAGATGGTAGTTCCACAATTAGGTTCAGATCCTTGTTAACATTTCAATTTAGGATTGTTCTGCGTTAATTATTAGAAAGAATCTAAAGGGTAAAACCTAGCCTAAATGTCATTGCAGACATGGCCAAGACGGTAAAACCTATTAAAAAAGATTCAAATCTATGTTAAACATCTGAAAGCATATTAACATGCTTGACAAAATGTGATACGATAAAATCAAATAAGTCATTCTTAAATGGGTTATTTTTAAATCCCCTTATCTATATAATCATCCTTTAAGGATGAAGTGCCTACGGGCTATAATTAACGTCCTCTGGGACTAAAGACAGTGGTAGCCTACAACTCCCCTGTCAAGAAAAGGTAATGAACTTGATTCAAACCTTAATGCCTCGATTCCGTAAAATCAGGGCTTATAAATTAAACTTGTCTACGTGACTAGGCCTTTTGTGCTATTATTAACTTATAATTTAGGATTATGATAAAGATCCTGAACAATTATATATTTAACAAATTAACTAAAGTGTGTATTAAAAACATGGTTAATAAATCGTTTAAAACGATAGTACTGTATGGGCTTCTAAATAACTTTGCCCTTATTTTTTTTCTTTTTGTAGCAATTAAGACTACATGGGTGACTCTGATGAGATAAACACTCATCCTCTGGAAAACCACGATGATGATAAGATTAATATAACCAGAGGAGAACTTCGTACACTGATTGATACAGCTGTATCTAAAGCTGTAGGGGAGCAATTCAAGGAGTATAGTTGGACTAATAGTAAAGCCTCATCTGTACCCCACTCAAAGTCTGTCCGTAAGACTCATTCTGAGGCTCATAGCAAGCCACCTCCAAAGAAAGATGAGTCAAAGAAAGATGATGATCGACATTCATCTGATCAACACAGTGTTCCATCTAAGAGGATAGTGTTTGATGATAAACCACGTACCAAGTCTTGTACCTATAAGTACTTTGTTTCCTGTAAACCCCGAGATTTCACTCGGGAGAAAGGGGCAATTGATTGTATGACCTGGTTGGATGAAATGGACACAGTTGTCGATATCAGCGGTTGTGCTGAAAGGGATGTAGTGAAGTATGTATCCCAATCGTTCAAAGGAGAGGCACTGGCATGGTGGAAGTCTCTCATTCAAGTTGCTGGGAAGATCCCGCTCTACAACATGTCATGGGAACAGTTTGTTGCTCTCATTATGGAAAATTACTGCCCTCAACACGAGGTCGAAAGAATTGAATCAGATTTCTTATCATTGATGATGACAAACTTAGATTGTCAAGCTTACCTCACCAGTTTCAATACTCTGTCCAGACTGGTTCCTTACCTAGTAACACCGGAACCCAAGCGAATTGCTCGCTTCATTGGGGGTTTAGCCCCAGAAATCAAAGCCAGTGTTAAGGCTTCAAGACCTGCCACTTTTAGGTCGGCAGCTGACCTATCTTTGTCCCTCACTTTAGATGCGGTCAGGCTAAGGTCGCTAAAGAAATCTGAAGAAAGTAAGAGGAAGCGTGAGGATGATAACTCATGAGGGTCAGAGAAGAAGCACAAGGGAAACACTGATTCTAAGAAGTTTGGGTCTGGAAGGAATAGTCAGCGAACAGAGGAAAAGCCAAAGTGCACGACTTGCCAAAAACGGCACTTTGGAAAGTGCAGACTTGAGTCCAATTCTAATTCAGGATCACCTGCATGTGGGATATGCAAGTCCAGAGAGCACAAGACGATAGAGTGCAAGAAGATAAAAGATGCCACATGCTACAATTGCAATGAGAAAGGGCATATTAAAACCAACTGCCCTAAGTACGCCAAGAAGCCTGAAGAGGCCAAGAAGACCAATGCAAGGGTCTTTCGAATGGATGCAAAGGAAGCAGTCCAGGATGACAACGTAATCACAGGTACCTTTCTCATCAATGATGTCTATGCAAGGGTACTTTTTGATTCAGGCGCTGATAAGTCGTTTGTAGATAATAAGTTTTGTGAATTGTTGAAATTGCCTGTTAAAACCCTAAGCGTGAAATATGAGGTGGAATTAGCTGATGGAACCATAGAAACCACATCAACCGTGTTAGATGGATGTGTTATATCCATTAGGAACCACTCATTTCCATTATCTTTACTTCCTTTGAAGTTAGCTGGTTTTGATATAGTTATAGGCATGGATTGGTTATCTCATAACCAAGCCCAGATAGTGTGCAATAAGAAGCAAGTGGTGATCAAGACTCCGTCTGGTGAGCCACTTACCATTCAGGGAGATACCCAGTATGGTCTGCCTGAGCAAGTGTCTATGCTCAAGGCATCTAGATGTTTGAAGAAGGGTTGTGTCATTTATATGGCACAGGTAACTATTGATGAGCAGAAACCTAAGATTGAAGATATTCCAGTTATTTTTGAATACCCTGAAGTATTTCCTGAAGAACTACCTAGCCTACCACTAGATAGGCAAGTAGAATTCAGAATCGACATCATCCCCGGAGCAGCACCTGTTGCGAGAGCACCTTATAGGTTGGCACCAACAGAGATGAAGGAATTGAGGGCGCAGCTAGATGATTTGATAGCCAAAGGTTTTATTAGACCTAGTTCATCTCCTTGGGGAGCGCCAATCCTGTTTGTAAAGAAGAAGGATGGATCGATGCGTCTATGCATCGATTACCGCGAACTTAACAAAGTCACTATCAAGAATAGGTATCCATTGCCCAGGATCGACGATCTGTTCGATCAACTGCAAGGGGCAAGTTACTTCTCCAAGATCGATTTGAGGTCAGGCTATCAACAATTGAAGGTTAAAGATGAAGATGTACACAAGACTGCATTTAGGACTCGTTATGGTCATTACGAGTTCCTAGTGATGCCTTTTGGGCTCACTAATGCACCTGCCGCATTCATGGATCTCATGAATCGCGTCTGGAAGCCTTACTTGGATAAATTCATCATCGTCTTCATCGATGACATTCTCATTTACTCGAAGAGCCAAGCTGATCACGAGAAGCATCTTCGATGTATTCTGAAACTACTTCATCAAGAGAAGCTCTATGCCAAGTTCTCGAAGTGTGAATTCTGGCTTCGAGAAGTCCAATTTCTTGGACACGTTGTTAGTGAGCGTGGTATCCAAGTGGATCCCGCTAAAGTTGAAGCTGTCATGAATTGGCAAGAGCCAAAGACGCCTACAGAGATTCGTAGCTTCCTAGGTTTAGCAGGATATTATAGGCGATTTATAGATAACTTCTCAAGGATTGCTGCACCCCTGACCTCGCTAACGCGTAAGAAGATTAAGTTTGATTGGGGTCCTAAGCAGCAGGAATCCTTCGATATTCTGAAGCAGAAGTTGAGCAGCGCTCCGGTATTGACGTTGCCTGATGGAACTGATGAATTTGTAGTATATTGTGATGCATCACACACCGGCATGGGGTGTGTGCTTATGCAGAAAGGCAAAGTCATTGCCTATGCTTCACGCCAGTTGAAGGTGCACGAAAAGAATTACACCACCCATGACTTGGAATTGGGTGCCGTTGTATTCGCACTAAAACTTTGGAGGCACTACTTATATGGAATCAAATGTGTGATCTATTCTGACTACAAAAGCCTTCAACACTTGTTTAATCAGAAGGATTTAAATATGAGGCAGCGACTGTGACACCTGTGTCACTTCAACCATCAAACAAATTCCAAACCAATGAAATATTGTATTTCATACTTGGGATTTGTAAAAATATGTGTATCGTTTGCACATATCAACTCTTGTTCGATTTCAAACTTTAAATCGCTTTCTGGAGGGTTATACGCGCTCTGATGCGTAAATATAACCAGTTTAATGCAACAAACACTCCGGAATAGTGAAATAGGCTTAACATACCTTAAATAACCTCCACATAACTTAGAAATAAGTTTTGGATGGTTTGGTGTGTTGAAATCAAGTTTGTTCGATCGCAGGGACTAATTATGTCAAACTGCGAAACTATACTGATTTGTATAGTAACAAACATTCCGGAACATGACCATAAGTTAAACATACCATAAATATCCTTTACATAGCTTAGAAATAGGCTTTGAGGAGTTCGGTGTGCTAAAATAAACTTTTGGGTCATTCAGGGACTAAAAGCGTCAAAAAGTGCATAAGTTTGCACTTTCGCGCATAACTTACGTTCTGAATATATCCGGACATCCAAAAATTTATGTAAGCACTAAAATATTTTATTTTAGTATTTGGCATAAGAAAAATCCATTCGTCGTGTCATTTGGATCGTTTTTCACGCTTATGCACATTCCGTCGTAATTAAGCGAACATCGCTATCGTACGACCAAACGAACAGACATCCGGCATATTTTTTAGCATGTTTCATGTTCCCTATACTTTAACATCCTTATAGAGCTTAAAAATGGGTTTGACGGGTGTTAGAAGTGCCAAAACACGACGATACGCACTCAGGGGCCTGTTCTGCCATTTTTAAAAGTTTCAGACCTGCAAGGTCCTTACGGACCTCAACATTATGAGTGTTGAGGTCCGTAAGCAGGGGTCAGACAGCAGAATGTTGCAAACAGCCTGTTTTCAGTTGTTATACACTCTTTTCTCACTTGCAACTGGTTTCTAGCAATCCTATGGGCTCCCATGGGTTTGTAAATCAGTGGGTATGTGTTGTACGACTGAGATTAACACTTGGGAAACAAGAAACGATCTTAACGGCTCTACATTTCCTATAAATACCCCTCCATAGTTCATTTGCAAACCCACACATTTGAATCTGATTCAAGCTCTCTAAGTGGAGGTTTATATGCTTCCTACCTGAGAGTGAATCGGGTCAAATACTTGCGGGGACCCTTTGTAAGTGTTCTTTCGTTCTTTTCATTCGTTTTAGCGTTAAAGTCAAACTGCGTTTGACTTTCTGCATTGACCAGTTTATGGTCAATGCGAAGTTCGTTTGAACTTCATAACGTGAGCGTAATCACGATGGTCATAGTCCCTAGTGACTATACCTACTGATTACCACGTTATCTAGGCTCAGTGACGAGTCGTAGTTTCGGCCAAAATGCGTATTCTCGCGTATTTTGTAACCAAACTACTTTTAGGTATCAAAACCGTTTGTTTTGATACCAAACCTGTTTTCTAACTTAACTAAACATGTTTCGACATGTTTAGCTCGTCACTTTTTAGATTAGTGCTTATGTAGAGTCGTAAGTCAAGCAGTCTAAACAACCGCTTAGACTTACGAACTAGACCCGTTTGGTCGATCTTTAGGATCCAACCAAACACATTAGGTGACCATAGTTGTATAGGGAATAACCTTTCGAGGTTATACCTTATGGTCACCTAGTTTAAGTAGTTGTATGATAGGTAGTTTATATGCCTTAGGTAAATTACCAAAATACCCTTTTCATGTGTAATTGGTAATTAAGCATATGTAACCTAAACTTTTGTCATTTAACTGATTATGTAACATAATTAAGCATGTTAGGGCATATAATACTTGTCATAGGACTAGTTAGGCGGTCTGAACGCGTTATACGCGAACGACGCGTTAAAGTAGCATAAGCTACCTAAACGGGTCGTGACGGGTCGTAAGCACTTAGGTTAGGTTTCCTTTAGTATGTAGGCCTTGTTAAACCATATCATATGAGATCCCACACTCATTTGGTTTACGAGACCTCATCCTATCCGATCTTTCGATTTAGGTCAGGTTTATTTATGTAGTTACCTATATTAGGTACCGTTTGTTTTTCCGGGACTCCTCTAGCTTGCTTGGTAGTTGTTCAAGACTTCTAAGCACTCTCAAGTGAGTACATAGTCCCATCTTTTACTGTTTTCAATGTTTTGGGGTGAAGCATGTGTACCTATTTGTTATGTTCATGATTTCAAAGTATAATTGATTATACATATTAGTACTTATCTTTTGACAAACTGAATGATTATTTATGGTTTAAACACTGATTTTTCAAAGATTATAAAATTAATTGTTGGAATAGTACTTATTTTTGTTCACCAGACCGGTTGGTAGTATGATATAGCGCTATAGGATTTGACACCCCATTCCTGTTGTCATGGAATGTCTGAAACCAATTTGTTTCTCCATCCAAATAGGGATTGCCTTTGTGGTATTCCTATAGTCCCAAAGGTGTATTTTGATGCACTAGGTCTGAATGAATTCTTAAGTCTCATTATTTTTGTATATTAAGTTATACTCCCAAAAGTATAGTTTGATATGCTCTCATATGTGATATTATACAAAACCAACATGTATTTTGTTAATCATTAAAACATAGTTAATATGTTATTTGTAATCCAAAACATAGTTTAATATGTTATTTATCAATCCAAAGTATATTTTAATATACTACTGAAAATTTATTTACTTTAACAACTAAAGTGTATTTAATATACTATTGTTTAACAATTGGGTTTTGGGTTAGTGTTTAGATAACGGGACGGGTGTAGTATGATGAAAACATGGTAGATACGCCGCTGGTACTTCTTATATATAAATGTTTTCATTGTATTACATACCGTGGCGTTATTTAGTACACTTGGGTTAACGGTTTTGGAACTGAAATATATATTAATATATTACTTATTCGACTTTCTTAAAACCAAAGTATATTTATATATATACTATGAATCTTTTTATCAAAATATTGTTTTTCAAACAATATAGAGTAAATTACACAGATTGTCCTTTAATTACACCCTAAATTGCAGTCCCTACCCTTTCCCTTTAATTTGTGCATTCCATGTCCTTTAAATAACAAATTTGCACACTCCTTGTCCTTTTCTCCAAACCCCATCCAACAACCCAGTTAAATGCACCCATGTGCCTCTCACATGATGGTTAAAATTGTAAATAACCTTCCACCTACCCTTAAAAAGCCCAGGAGTCTTCTTCCTCCCCCACATAAATTAGAGTCTTCATCCAACAACAATGGTGGTTTCGCTCAGTTAAAGTCTTCATATTTGAATCTTTCACGTTGAAGTTGCGGTCATTGTTCTTCAAGAAGTCAGCCAATTTGGACCGGTTCAAGGTATGAATGAAGATAGCAACGTATAACGTCAACGGCCTCAGGCCTCGAATTTCCCAGTATGGCTCCCTCCGTAAACTCCTTGATTCTCTCGATTCCGACATCATCTGCTTGCAGGTCCCTTCTCCATCTCTTTCCAATTTTAATTTCACAACTATGCGATCACCAAATTTCGATCTTTTTTATATATGATGAAGGAAACGAAATTGTCGAGGCAAGAACTGAGAGCTGATGTGGTTTCAGCAGATGGGTACGAGTCCTTTTTTTCTTGCACTCGTTCTATTGAAAAGGGTCGCACAGGTTATTCCGGTAAGTAGCTAAGGTGTTTGTTAAAATGCCTCGATGAAACCAAGTTGATTAATTGGGTTATTTATGTGGTTTTAGTGTGTTTGTGGATATTTGTTTTGAAGTAGGAATCTAATTTAAACAGATTTGACTTGTTGATCTACTAATATTTAATTGGTTAATGCAGGTGTTGTGACATTTTGCAAAGTGCAATCTGCTTTTTCAAGCAATGAGGTTGCACTGCCAGTTGATGCAGAGGAAGGGTTTACTGGTGCTCTAGAGAATTCTAGAGGGTTTGGATCCAGAAAACATGATTTTCTGGCCCGTGCGGATGGGCTTGAAGAATTTGACAGGGATGAGCTTCTTAAGATCGACAGTGAGGGACAGTTATTTACAATTTTACCCATCATGTGAGAGGCACATGGGTGCATTTAACTGGGTTGTTGGATGGGGTTTGGAGAAAAGGACAAGGAGTGTGCAAATTTGTTATTTAAAGGACATGGAATGCACAAATTAAAGGGAAAGGGTAGGGACTGCAATTTAGGGTGTAATTAAAGGACAATCTGTGTAATTTACTCAACAATATATTTTTATAACAAACTTATTCTACTCACTTATTTAATTTCCTATGTATTATTACTTTATATCATCCGATTTCTTATAAATGATTTTTAAAAGAAAACCTTTTACAAGGATCATGACTGCTTTTATTAAAAACTTTTTTCTTTAAACTCATAAGTCATGAATCCTATTTTCACAAAACCTATGTATCTCACAGACATTTTTATGCTGACGTACCTATTTTTACACATGTTTCAGGTGCTGCTTTGTGATGATTGATGATATATGCTACACTTAGGATGGACTCGTGCCTTAGAGACTTTAAAACTTGAAAGATAATAGTTGTACTTATTTGATTTTATTAAAACAATGAGTTCATTTATTCAATAAAACAAAATTATTCATTCCATGGTTGTGAAACAATGATTCTGTTACAACACTCCCCGACGTTTCCGCCACGTTTTGTTGTTTTACGTGGTCGGGGTGTGACAGCGATGGTGGATGGAAACTTTGAATGACTATGATTGTGAAATATGATACCATCCAGGCAAGGCAAATGTAGTCGCTGATGCCTTAAGTAGAAAAGAAAGGGTGAAGCCTATAAGAATCAATGCCAAGAGCATTGAGATAAAGAACAGTCTAAATGAAAGGCTGTTAGCTGCACAGAAAGAAGTTGTGTTGGAAGCTAACTATCCTAATGAAAAGCTAGGAGTGACTGAAGAGCAATTATCTCAGGGCAAGGACGGAATCCTGAGATTAAATGGACGAATATGGGTCCTAATTTATGGAGGACTTCGAGATGTTATCCTCCAGGAAGCCCACAGTTCTAAATACTCCGTTCATCCTGGAGCTGATAAGATGTACCAGGATTTGAAAGCAAACTTTTGGTGGATAGGCTTGAAGAAGTCTATAGCTACCTATGTAGCTAAATGTTTGACGTGCGCACAAGTCAAAGCTGAACACCAGAAGACGTCAGGTTTGCTACAACAACCTGAACTTCCCACATGGAAGTGGGAGATGGTGACAATGGATTTCATCACCAAGTTGCCAAGAACAAAGAAAGGAAATGACACTATATGGGTGATCGTAGATAGACTGACTAAGTCAGCACATTTCCTACCCATTAAGGAGACGTATAGCTCCGACATGTTAGCCCAACTGTACGTAGATAAAATTGTAGCTCTACATGGCGTACCAGTGTCTATTATCTCTGACAGAGATACTAGATACACATCACATTTTTGGAAGAGTTTCCAACAATCTTTGGGCACGCGCTTAAATTTCAGTACGGCTTACCATCCTCAGACAGACGGACAGAGTGAGAATACCATCCAAACTTTGGAAGACATGCTTCGAGCATGTGTGATCGATTTAGGTGGTAGCTGGGATAATCACCTGCCATTAGTCGAGTTCTCCTATAACAATAGCTACCATACAAGCATCACGGCTGCGCCTTTCGAGGCCTTGTACGGTAGAAAGTGCAGAACGCCCGTTTGTTGGGCGGAAGTGGGAGATGTCCAATTATCAGGACCTGAATTAGTCTTTGAAATGACGGACAAGATTGTCCAGATTCATGACCGTCTGAAAGCTGCCAGGGATAGGCAGAAGAGTTACGCCGATCCAAAGCGTAAACCTCGGAAATTCGAGGTTGGTGATAAAGTCTTGCTTAAGGTATCACCCTGGAAGGGGGTGATGCGGTTTGGTAAGAAAGGTAAGTTAAGCCCGAGGTATATAGGACCATTCGAGATTATCGAATGTGTTGGGTCAGTGGCTTACAAGTTGAAATTACCTGAAGAGCTCAGTGGTATACACAACGTATTCCACATCTGCAATCTAAAGAAATGTCTAGCTGATGAATCGCTAGTCATACCGCATACGGATGTGCACATTGACGAGAGCTTAAAGTTTGTTGAAAAACCTTTGTCGATTGAGGATCGACGGGTTAAGAAGCTTCGGAGGAAGCATGTACCGATTGTAAAGGTCAAATGGGATGCCCGTAGAGGTCCCGAGTATACGTGGGAGGTAGAGTCCACAATGAAAGAAAAGTACCCTCATTTGTTTCAGTAAATCTCGAGGTCGAGATTTCTTTTAAGGGGGTGAGGATGTAACACCTCAAAAATTCACGTCCTATAATGTATTGACACGTGTCATAAGTTTGAACGTGTGAAAGAATATTCTAAAAGGACTAAAGTTGACAAACATGGAAAGTATGTGAATATAAGGGTTCAAAATGTCAACAGTGAATAAATATACCTTACAATAACCCTACATGATGCCCATACCTTCAAACGAATAAATCATGGATCATACGAAGCTAAATATGAAAGAAAGTGAGAGATTACAAACTACAGGGGTTAAATGTGTCGACATGTTTAAAGTATACCTCTGAGTGACCTCTTAACAAAGCCGAAGCTTTGTAACGGTAAATTATGCTCACTAGAATGCACGATAAAAATTTCACCAAGTTTCGTTATCGTATGAGAAAGTTATGATAAAATTCGTGTGCGAGGAGTTAGATGCGTCAACGATGAAAGTTATGACTTTTCGGGTAAACACAAAGTGACCAAGGACCTCACAAAGTTGGTATAAGTCTTGGAGCCCTTATAAATCATTTTAGAGGGCTTATAATGCAAGAAACAATGTGAAAACGACATTTAGGAGGACCGGGGACTAAAAGTGCAATAAAGGAAAAGTTTGTAACCTGAACACAAGGCCCAAGCGGGCCGCGTAAGAGTTAACAACATCTTACGCGGGCCGCGTCAGACGCCCATATGCAGAAAATGCTGACAGCTGCCTGTTCAGCCTTGTAACCGACTCCAAGTGACTTGTTTCAATACCATGGGCTTCCTAAACTGGTATTTAGGCCTTAGGGACACTTGTGGATGATCAAGGGTCCATGGTAGCATGATTTGTCAACAATCTAGTGAGTTTTAATCACTATATAAGGCACCATGAGTTGCAACATTTGATCATCCCTTCACAACTCAACATCTGAAGAATTCTGGAGCTCAAGGCCATCTTCTAAGCTTCCCTAATCGTGCATAGGACTCTTGTAAGTATCCTCAACCTTCCTTAATTAAGTTTTGCTTAGTTTATAGCATAAAAGTCAAACCGTCGTAATTAACGGTTGACTTATTGATTAATCGCTAATGGTCCAGCGATTAGTCAAACTTAAGGTAGTTATAAGTTGGTAATTATGTGGGCATTAAACCCTTAAAAGGGCACCCTCAGATTCTCGTCCTAACTAGGTCATTTGTCGAGTCAAAGTTGCTTAGAAAAAGTCAACAGAAGTGTAATTTGCGATTTAATACATGATTAGCAATGTAGAAGGCGTGTAACCTATTTTATCATTCATATAACTTGGTAATAAGTTTAAGAACTGGTCTAAGCTTGTTTGATTCGACAATTTTCTGTTTAGAACCGATTCGGAACCGAAAGTCGCAAAACTTTGACTTTTGCTTTGACTTCAGTTCTGACCTGATTTAGATAGGTTTAGACATGCCTTAAAGTTCCATTAGGACCTAGTTACATGATAGTATAACCCTCTGCGTTTATACTACTTGAATCATTGATTGTCCGATGTTTCCGTTAAATGCCTAATGTTGACCAATATGCCCTTTTTATCTTAAAACAAGAATTTTGGAAATGTGAAAGAACAATAATCTTTGTTACTGATTTATAAACATTTCCCTAAGATTTCACATCAGTTAGAGGTCTAGGTTAGGAGTTATGCTCAATGACGTAATTATAACGCCTTTTAGTAATTAAACGGCGTCATTAGCATAAAGCCTATCTAAACCCAATTTTTGACACCAAACCTTTTACCCACTAATGTAATATAATATTTGGAGATTTTTAAAGATTTTTAATTATTTTTAACTGATTAAAACCTAGGGTTATCGCCTAAATTCGGTAAAAACCGATTATGCCCTTTTAGGCCATAAAATGAGTTTTACAAGCCCTTTTGATACCAATACAATTGCTACTGATTTTATATAATAAATAAAGTATTTTGAACTTTATAACCTGATCAGAAAACTCAGATTTTTGGTATAACCCGGAAATCGCTTAAAATAGCTTTTTACGCGTATTAAACGCATAGTTTGGATCTAAAACCATTTTGTCACATAAGACTTATTACCAACTGATATAACATGATAAATTAAGTCATTTTACTGATGTATTCAGACCCGAACCTCAGAAGTTCATTAAATATCTTTTATAATCTTTAAAATGAACAAAATACCCCTACGGGGCTTATTTTGAGATTAAACTCGTTTTGGGCATAATGGAAGGTATCCTAATGATATCACAACATATTTAAGGCATATTAAGTTAGGAAACCTGTTTAGGACCTTTTGGTTACTCGTTACGCACTTGTCGCGATCGGAACGGCGTATGTGACTAGTTTGCATATATTAGCCGAAACGGGTCAAACCATATCCTTTTTGTCTCAAAATCCAGAATGTGTTCAAGTTACCCATATTAAACAAGCATACAAGCTTGTCGGGTCAAAACCACATTCTAAACCGGTCTTCGCTTTATCATGCGTTTGATCCGAGTATCCTTTTTTTTTAAATATAACCGGTCTAAGTCTAAGCTTAATTAAAGACCCGTTAGAATTCTAATAGGTTATTAAAAACCTTCGTTCCAGATTAGGAGCCCAGTAAAAGCTACGCGAACTTGCTGTATTTGATTTATACTTTGCTCAGGTAAATACTCTTAACTTATTTTCCCTATACGGGCTTGGGATACGGTACTATAAAAGTACCGCTTGTTCGGGTGTGTGTAGTCATTTAAATCGGATTGTGATTAATGTATTTGCATGACCCGTTTAATATGTATTATTTGGTGTATGGCTTTTGGGGGTTAAATGACCATGTCCCGGATATCCTTGGCATCATTTTACGAAATGGCTACGACCTAAGCACGGGGTGTAGGCGTACACCTGACAGATGCATTATGTAAAAACTGGTAATCCACTAAAGGAATCAACCTTGTGGGCATTATACCTGTGGCGTGTCAGTTAATCTTGTCCGGCTCTTCTAACCTGCCCTGATGGACGACAAATAAGTAAAACTGTATACATGATTATTTTAATAATTGTCCCAAGTTATAAAAGATATTTGTGCCGAAGTGCATTCAAATCAATTTTCAAACTCTTTTCAAAATGAGTCAGTTGAGTTGTATTTACCAGTGTAAACTGACGTATTTTCCAAAAAAAAAAAAGTCTAAGTGCAGGTACTAGACGAAATAGGCTGGCTACTCCAGGCATCGCTACTCAAGTCTCGCAAGCTCTAGATGTCAAAGTCTGTTGAACAGTTTTCCTTTTTATTTCGATCCGCCTGTGGATCTTTTACTTTCCGTTGTAATACTGGATATTACTTTATATTCGAATTGTAATATATTTATCTTTTGCTTCTGCTGTGCATTTAAATATTGTGTTGTTTGACTATGACGTTACCAACCACGTCACGATACTCCCCCACCGGGCCCACCGGTCAAACGTGGAAATATCGGGGTGTGACAATATGACACATGATAAAAGCGCTTCTCTAGACAATCTGGGATTATGTTACATTTTATTACAGTCGTGAGGTGGTTAAACCTTTCTAAAAGTAGAAAAAAATAAAACAGAAGAAAGTGTTCCTCTTTGTTACCAAGCATGTCATCTTAAACAATTAACAGGACATTGTTAACAGGGAGAATCTATTGAACACCTAACATTAACAGTTTGTCTTTGTTACCAAGCATGTCATCTGAAACAATTAACAGGACATTGTTAACAGGAGGAATCTATTGGAACACCTGATCGAGAGAAACTTCTTCGAGCTAACTGTCGATATGCCATCCTTCTTATCTTGCTATTAAACGAGGTATAATAGCTAATAAAGTATGTCTAATTTCTCTGTTGCTAATTTCTCCACTCACCATGAAATCGAACAGTTTCTTAATAGATTCCGTCTGGTTTCAAAGCCGGTTGAGGATTACGAGTGTTTCTAGACTTGTTCAAGGCATGCTTGTTTGTGCGATTTACAGAAATAAGGATGCATTCCACGGTAAACAATGCAGTTGATGAAACCGAAGCTGTTATTTCTGTTGTTCAGTACTTCCGAGACGATTCAAGTGAGTCCTATGAAGCAAGTGTCTGTTTATTCAATTGAGAGGAATCATTATATGCTTCTTTCCTGATGCATCTCTGTGTCGAACAGTTTCTCCGTCGCTAATTTCTCCACTCACCGTGCAATCAAACAGTTTCTTAATAGATTTCGTCCAGTTTCAAAGCCGGTTGAGGATTACGAGTGTTCTAGACTCGTTCAACGCATGCTTGTTTGTGCAATTTACAGAAATATGGATGCATTCCATGGTAAACGATGGAGCTGATGAAACCGAAGCTGTTATTTCGGTTGTTCAGTACTTCTGAGACGATTCAAGGGAGTCCTATGAAGCAAGTGTCTGTCTATTCAATTGAGAGGAATCAAGTGGGAGAAAAGACCAGCACCCTTGTTGTTCCGTATTTTCTCCTTTTCTAATTCTCGAAGAATCTCGTAACGTATTCCCTGTTTCTCTAAATCGTCTGTAAAATTATAAAAAAAAAAACTAACTAAGCGGGCTTTCCATCCATATATTCCGCCCAACATATGACACATGATAAAAGCGCTTCTCTAGACAATCTGGGATTATGTTCCGTTTTATTACAATCGTGAGGTGGTCAAACCTTTCTAAAAGTAGAAAAAAATAAAACAGAAGAAAGTGTTCCCCTTTGTTACCAAGCATGTCATCTAAAACAATTAACAGGACATTGATAACAGGGGAATTCTATTGGAACACCTGATCGAGAGAAACTTCTTCGAGCTAACAGGACATTGTTAACAGGGGAATTCTATTCGGATTTTGTTGGTTTGTTTCCAGCTAGGGTTTAGAATGGTTGAAGGAATGTTGGTTTTTCAGTATTCGGATTTTGTTGGTTTGTTTCTTTCCTTTTCATGAGGTAAAACCGGTTTCAAGTTAAACCGACGATCAATGTATGTTGGTTTCAAAGCTGGTTGAGGATTACAAGTGTGCTATGAAGCAAGTGTCTGTCTATTCAATTGATATGACTCATTGCATTACATCCCCGTTGAAAACAAGTTTGTAATGATGGGACCCTTGATTTGAAACACATTTTTGAGAAATTTATAGTTTAATACGCATCGTATAGGCCTATACAATGCGTATTAATCGATGAAATTACTGAAATACCCCGATAAATTCAGGGGTATTTTTGAGAAAATTCAATTTTTAATACGCATCGTATAGGCCTATATGACGCGTATTAAGCCGATATACGATATGACTTAGGCATATACGATCATATATAGCATTATTTCAAATTTAGTTTTATCATGTTTCCCATTGTTCGACGCGTATACGTGTCATTTTTGCCGAACTTTCGCATATTTGTCGTTTTATGACGTATACCTTCAACATACATCGTTTCGGTGCCGTTCGGTTGTGTGCGAATATCGTATTCTATGATTACGTACAGTTTTGTTTGAAATCCACTTGTACTCCAAAGTGCCGTGTTATATGTATACGTGTGTGGAAATATCGTTAGTCGCGTATTTTGACGTATTTTGTGTATTTTGACGTATTCTAACATATTGTTGCGTATTTTATAGTATTTTTGACGTATTTGAGCGTATTCTAACGTATTTTAGCTTATTTTAACCTATTTTAGGGTATTTTTACGTATTTCGGCGTATTTTAACGTATTTTCATGTATTTTTTCGTAATATGATGTATATTAACATATTGTAGCGTATTTTGGCATATTTTCATGTATTTTATTATATTTTAACGTATTTTCTCGTATTTTAGCGTATTTTAGAGTTTTTTTTTTTCATATTTTAGAGTTTTTTTTCGTATTTTAGCGTATGTTGAAGGATAATGCAAACAAGTTCTCCACAGTTTGTTATTCAGATCTCTATTCGGTCATCTTTCCAAACTACAACACACGATAAGTTTAAACTTTATAGTGTGTGATTTGACCAGGAAAGGATTGGAGGTGATTTATACTTTTAATAAGCTGTCACAGTTGTCAAATTCGTTGCGTGCATTCATATTGTTTAGACAACAACAGATAATAAACGGATTGTTGGACTTCTTGTTCCAAATGCAACTGTGAATATTGAATGTGCAATGAAGCAATGAAGATTGAATGTGCAAATTGCAACCGTTTTTTTACTACGGAAACAGTGGCTATGCGAAATACAAACCACAATCGTTTGTGACTGTGGGAAACACTAGCAAAAGAAACAAATATTTTTAGAGAAGCATTGGGATTCAAGGGTTTAGTTAGAAAATAATCCTAGATTGTCTAAAGAAGCGCTTTTATCCTAGAATGTGTGCAGACTGAAACATCTTAACACGATATAATTGCAAGACTGTTTGTCGGGCTTCCAATGCTCACACAGGGTGATAAACAACGCTGATATGAACACATACAAACTGATTCAGATTTAAACAATGCACGCTTCAATTAATCTTTTTTACTCTTTTCTTCGATTTCAACAAATCTTTTCAATACTCAGTACGCAACAAAACTTTGTGTAGTTATTCGGAATGTTTCGGATCATCATAGAAGATGAAACTTCAGCAACCATTTTTCCTTTTCCTTCAATTTCGAGAACATTCTCCGTAACATGAAGACGTGTCGGGTTCTTCTGCTAGTGGTTTCTGTAACCAATTGGGAACCACGTATTTGCTTTAAGATTTATGTATCTGAATCAGGTTCTCAAACAAACACTACTAAAGATGAGTTCGTATTGAACCAAGAATATGAATACCACGGTGCAAAGAGACCACCTTGTTAATTTTAATGAAGCAATGAAGATTAAATGTGCAAACCGCAACCGTTTTTTACTACGGAGACGGTGGCTATGGGAAATACAAATCGCAGTTGTTTGTGACTATGGGAAACACAAGTTTTCTTTTTGAGCTTGATGGATGTCCATTATCTCAACGCTTCTCCTTACATTACTGATATGGAATTGGAGAACCGTTGTGTATTTGCTTACTAATCTGGAATTGGAGAACCGTTGTGTATCTGAATCAGGTTCTCAAACAACACACTACTAAAGATAAGTTGGTATTGAACCAATAATATGAAGATCACGGTGCAGACACGTGGGAAGAAAGTCATTGAACTACCGCAGATGAAGTCAAATGTGATTAAACTTGGACATCAGACATAAATCTTGAAGCAAATATGTGGTTCCCAATTTGCGGAAAATAATCCCAGACTGTCCAGAGAAGCGCTTTTATCATGTGTCATATGGTAACAAGAGTATGCTGTTTCAAGATCAATTCCAATTGCAGTTTTTTCAACTCTCCTGTTCCAAATGCAACTGATGAAACCGGAGCTGTTATCTTGGTTGTTCAAGCAGGCACGGATGCTAAATGTACTGTTATTACATCCGAGACGATTCAAGTGAGTCCTATGAAGCAAGTGTCTGTCTATTCAATTGATAGAAATCATTGCATTACATCCCTGTTGAAAAACAGAATCGATAAATTTAGGGAAAATGAGGTTGAAAGATGATAACCCAACAGTGGAGGATCTCATTCTACAACTTCGATAAATTCAGGGGTATGCTCAAATAATGTTTCCTAGATGTTTGAAGACCGACAAATGTCCAAAGTGATGCTTCTTCGTTCGCGTGATGGAAAGCTACCGCGTGACAGGAAGCTACCTTGCAAAATTAAAAAATTAAATCGACACCTTGAATACGCATCATATAGGCCTATACGGTGCGTATTACTTTTTGGTAAGGGGACATTGTCAGCCTTTGACAGACATAGAGGTTTGAACCCATCTCAATACACATCGTATAGGCCTATACAATGCGTATTAAGAGTGTCGATTTAATTTAATAAGGTGTGCCATTAATACGACCCTTAGAATTACCCAAAATAACCCTTTCGGGTTTTGTTTGCCAGGCATAAATTTCACCATCCATAATTTGTACACACATCAATCACTTTAGGCTACACGGTATGGGGGTCGTCCCCCTACCGTCTTGGATCGGCGTCGGTTTGAGCACCGCCCCCCCCCCCCACGTCCCGTCCTCAACGGCAGTAATCGGACGATCTCGACGGGCCTAAAATGACAAAAAAGGTGGGGACAATCTGGGCATATGACCGTTTAAAAAAAAATTAAATTTCAGAATTTATATTAATTAAATAACGGCTATAATACAAAAATTCACCCAATTCACTTCCATTTTTACAAATACTCAACTCTTTAACCAATTTTTTCACAACTTTTCACCCACTACCACCCCATCTCTCTCACATTTTATAACCACTCTTCCCTTTTTTATAAAAACTCATCATTTTTTATACCATTTTTTACCCGCTACCACCCCATCTCTCGCTAAAAAATTATCATGGCTTCACCCATTTCTTCAATTTCTTCTATCTCTTCATCATCTTCGGAAGAGGGTGCTATTATGCATAACATGATTATGAACGCGGCTCAGGTCTTCATGGCAGGTGATCAAGCGTCGTCCCAACGGCTAACTAGACGAGCAAAATATAACCGAGACCAAGAAGGTATTTTACTATTTTTTCCTTATTATGTTTTATATAGATTTGATAATTAATTTCATTTATGTTTCATTTTAAATTTATAGCCGGCCACGTTAAACTAGTAGCCGATTATTTTGCCGACGAACCCGTGTACCCAGCCGAGATTTTTCGACGTCGGTTCCGCATGAGTCGTCCACTGTTTTTACGTATTGCAGGCGACATGGCCCAGTCTGATCCGTTTTTTACATTGCGACACGACGCTAGGGGGCAAAGGGGTTTCAGTAATTTACAAAAATGTACGTCGGCCATTCGCCAACTTGCGTACGGTTACGCACCCGATGCATTAGACGAGTATATTAGGATGTCTGAAAGAAACGCACGTCGATGTTTGCACAAGTTTTGCGAATGGGTTGTCAAATTGTATAGCAAGCGATACCTACGGAAACCGAACGCAAACGACATTCAAAAATTATATCAAGCACACGAACAGAGACATGGTTTCCCAGGAATGCTCGGGAGCATTGATTGCATGCACTGGCCGTGGCAGAATTGCCCAGTTGCCTGGCAAGGTCAGTATACTAGGGGAGATCATGGACATCCGACTATTATTCTAGAGGCTGTTGCGTCACAGGATCTCTGGATATGGCATGCTTTTTTTGGTCTACCTGGTTCGCTCAATGACCTTAACATCATATACCAGTCACAGATATTTGAGGATGTAGTGGCGGGTACAGGTCCAGACACAAGCTTTACGGTTTCGGGGGTGGAATACAGGCGAGGTTACTACCTAGCCGATGGGATATACCCAACGTACTCGACAATCGTTAAAACTATTCCAAACCCGACAGACGACAAAAGAAAAAAGTTTGCGAAGTATCAAGAGGGTGCGAGAAAAGATATTGAACGGGCTTTTGGTGTTCTACAAAAAAAAAAATGGCACATCATTGAACATCCAGCACGTTCGCAAACACCAAAAAGGTTACGACACATTATGTACGCTTGTATCATCCTTCATAACATGATCATTGAAGACGAAGGTAGAGCGATATGCGAGTACGACGAAAACGCGTCTACTGGAAATTCTGTTACAGTTAGTGGGGAACAACAAGATTTGAACATGTTCGCTCTACGTAACGAGTACACACATCATAACCTACAAGCGGACTTGGTGGAGTACATTTGGAACAACGCTCAAAGCGAACCCGACCACGACATGGAAGACGGAGACTAGTAGCTTATTTTAATATATTAGGATATTTTTAAGTTTATTTTTTTAGTTTATGTTTTTTTTAAATTTATTTTTTTTAGTTTAATTTTTTTTAAGTTTATGTAATGTTTTTTAATATTAATGAAAATATTTTGTTACTTTATTTGTTAAATGTTAAAAAAAGTTGAAGATTAAAAAAAATAAAAAAACATAAAAGTGATGGAGGACTATGACTAGGACCATCCTACCATGCCCTCTAGTTTTGGAGGATGGACCATCCTTGGGAGGATTATGACGTGGCGCCTATGTGACGGATCGTCCTCCAAGGATGGTCCATCACCATACCCACTAGCCTTATCTTATTACAATATAAGACCGTGGGGTATGGTGGGGCTTGGGTTGGGGCTTGGGTTGGGCATTTGGTGACACGTGTAAAGGGAGCCAGCCCACTGCCAGGTTACGTGTCCGCGGGGTATGGCGGGGCGTGGGTTGGGAGCCAGCCCACTTCCAGTTTGAATTTTAAATTTCAAAATTTTAAAACAACCGCCTGACGTGGCGGGGTGACCCAATGAGAATAAGCCAGCTCGCTTCGCCATACCGCCCCACGCCCGGCTTGAAAGCCAAGCCCCAAGGGGCCACGCCACGCCACAACCCAAGCCCACCCGGGGTGGTGACTTGGGCGTTTTCCCCCAACCCACGCCCAAACTCCCGCCCCATACCCCACGGCCTAAGACCGTGGGGTATGGTGGGGCTTGGGTTGACACGTGGAATGGGAAAAAAAACCCACGCCCATGGGGTATGGTGGGGCTTGGGTTGGGGGCTTGGGGTGGGGGCATGAGTTGACACATGGTCATTGAGAGCCTGCCATGTCACCTTGCTAGCCCGCCCCACGCCCGTCTTAAAAGCCAAGCCCCAAGGGGCCACGCCCAAACCCAAGCCCCCGGGATGGTGATTTGGGCGTTTTCCCCCAACTAGTGGTGGCAAAGTGGGCAAGTTGGATGTGTTTGGGTAATGGGTCAAGATGGGTTTGGGTTAGGATGGGTATAGGTCAGGATGGGTATTTAAAAAAAAAGGTCGGATGGGTAATGGGTCAAGATGGGTTTGGGTTAGGATAGGTTTAGGTTAATATAGGTTTGGGTAAAGATGAGATGAAAAAATAAAATAAAAAGTATAAAAAAATAAAAAATATAAAAATTCTAAAAAAATCAAAAAATTGTAAAAAATCTTAAAAATTCTAAAAAAATAAAAAAAATAAAAAATCCTAAAAAATAAAAAAAATTCTAAAAAAATTCTAACAAGTCAAAAAAATTCTAAAAAATCAAAAAAATTCTAAAAAATATAAAAAAAATAAAAAAAAATTCTAAAATATCCTAAAATTCCAAGATTTTAGATACAAGGATCTCAACTGGAAAGGGGGAATCCAGTTTGCAACTTGAAACCTTAAGATTAATTTGTTAGATGATCCATATAGATACTTTAAGTTCACTAGTTTGAACCCGAAATGTATGCCTCAGCAACTGATGTGACTGTCCGCATAGACAATGGTAGGATGTCGGTTGAACGTGTCCAGCGCCCATGTCAGCAGCTCCTCCCCACAGAAGTCCCCGGGCCCAATCTGGCATTGGTTCCAAAAACCCGTTCGGCCTCCACCTGTAGTGTAGGAGTCTAGCTGACCATGCATAAGAGGTGCATATCAACTCATTTTGCAAACTAAATTGCAATGTTACTAAGGGTTAGGTGAAAAATACCAGTGTTAATTAACCCGACACAAACGGATTTGAACATAATGATTCAATTAAAAGAACACAAAACACTACATGTTTCATCAGTTAATCAAATTCACCCAATTTTACATTTAAAAAATCATGTAATTTTCATACATGCATTTCATCGAACAGGTGATATGCATACATTCAAACATGATACAGTTTGTGTCCATTTGTTCAGTTCAGTTCAGTACCAAAATCGAAAGTTTATACAATGATTATCATGAATTCTAGGATCCAATCTCATTCATTGTTAACATCTTTAATGAACATAAAAATTCAATTTCCAAATCACAAACACATAAGTCTTACCACTTCCATGTTCTAGAGATGAAATTAGGGCTGTGGAATACTTCAATCAGATACGTAGACGAAGCAAACCAATGGAGATGAAGACGAAACTGAACAATTGGAGATGAATACGTGTTATGATTTTTGAACAATCAGCCTATTCGGAGACGAAGATGCGTTCTTATTTCGGAACAAATGAATCGATTCTGAAGTTTGAAACGAATCGTTGATGAGTCCAAAGTCCAAACGATTCTGTGAATGAGGCACAGGAACCTAATTACCCATCATGATTCATGAATCATGACCCATCCCTAACAAAAGTTTGAAATGAAGTTGGAGTTTTGAACTTGAAGACCTGTTTGTTTTTTTAGGTAATTAACTAATTACCCATCCTGGCCCATCTTCAAGTTTCAGCAAACCCATCCTGACCCACGAAATTCCCTTTATAATTAATAAACATACCCAGTTGGACCCATTGGAAAATAATGTACAGCCCAAAACAACCCATGGCCTTAAATTAAAAGTCCATTTAAACCCATTTTTAAGTGGGTGGGTTTAAATTGCCAGCTCTACCCCCAACCCAAGCCCCATACCCCATGGCCTAAAAAGGAAAATGAAAGAACCCTGTACCATCCATCCATCCATCCATCCAAACGTAATCGCCGACAATTACGCCTCATCTCCAACGTCCCAATTTCTCTCTCTTTCATCTGCAAATCTCCAACTCCAACTCCAACTCCAACTGTTAGTTATCACTCTCTTCTACACAAACAAATGACTATTCGGATCTAATCGGATCCTTCTTCTTTCATTTCCTTGTAAAACAAGAAACATGAAGATGAACACATGGCTCAGAAAACCGGTGCTTCTATTACTCTTCATAACGGTCCTTGCTCCCATTGTTCTCTACACCGATAAACTCTCCACCTTCTGTAATCTCCATTTCTATATCTATACATCTTCGTATATTCTTTAGGCCTAATATGTTTCTTTCACTGTTCTTGCAGCTACATATGAATTTCTTCAGGAGCCTTCTACAATTGTAAGCAGTTTTTCAATTCTCTATCGGTTTACTTGTTTCTGATGCTTAATTGATGAGTCATTTTTCGGTTTCAGTCGTTGAATCGAGATGTACAGGCGCTAAATTTGCTTCCTCAGGTAGGTTACATCTGCAATTTAGTTGAATCGAGATAATATGTTAATTGATTTACGTTATTACATTTACAGGAGTTATCTGTAGCACAGGAAGAACCATCAGCTGATGTTTATGTTGAGAATTTGAGTAGATCTGTTCGTGTTTCTGATGGTGAAAGATTCAGGAAAACTAGACAGCTTAATGAAGGTTTATTCCTTGCTTTTCACTCAATCTAGGTTCATTTTTAAATAATAGTTTAATTTAATTTAATTGGTGATTTTTTTTTTATCAGAATCTAAGGAAATTGCTACGGCTGAAGAAGACAACCCGATCAGGGAAGTAACTGAAGGTGAGAACAGACTGGAATCAGCTGAAAATAAGGATCATGTGAACTTGAAGGTGGCTGAGCATTCAATGTTGGAAACTCAAGCTGTAAGTTGTTTGGTAATTTTTGTGAAAATATTAATTTGCTGTCACTTTCATTATTCTTGTGAGCTGTCAATCATTGCATTAGTTATTCATGTCTAGTTGTGTATATAGGTTGGTTGGTATTAGTTGTATGCTGTGTCATAAATAAGCCAAACTGTGGTATAATTTGTTCACGAGCTTGCAAGTATTGATTTGGATCTGTTTGATGGCTGTAAAAAAATATATTGATTAAATAAATATACATATGTGTGTGTGTGTCTTGTAGGGTTAGCTTCAAATATGAACTAGTAGATATTTGAAAATCATTTAAAATATTAGAATCATTTTATAGAAACCGGATCTGCTTGATAAACATTTTTTTTTGCGCGGACACATCTTTCGTACCTAACACAAAAAATGGCAGGTGAGAATTCACTAGTTAATACACTACAATTTCTGAAGTGTATTTACGGCTGATTACGTGTATTCATCAATGAATGCACGTTATATATACAAATAGTGTATTCACCATCATTGAATACAATATGGTTTCCGATAATACATTCACTGGTGAATACACCGCTATATTTGATGAATAGAATGTGTTTTTACATTATTTATGAGAATGCCACCGCTCATATAGTGTATTCACTGGTAAATACGTATATGCATACAACATGTTTTTTTGCGTTTATTACAAAAAGGCCACTAGGTAAATATAATCTTCATTAAGCAGATCCAACGGTAAGGGGTTCTTATTTTTATAAAAATGGTTCTCAAATTTTTAGTGTTATTTGAACCTGGCACTATGTGTGTGATATATATATATATATATATATATATATATATATATATATATATTGTCTAAGATGGTGTGGTGTTATCATAATCTTCTATATTGACTGTTAATCATATGTTTATCAGGCAACTATTTGCGGTTAAATAAACCACCATAACTATATGTTCGCTAATGTGTTTTTTTTTTTTTTTTTTTTTTTTTTTTTTTTTTTGTAAAGGCTTACATTCCATTTGATCCATGAACTAACAAAGTTGTATGCATTATAAAACCCCTAAAAGTGAAGACTAAATTCTTGTTATTGTCGATCTTTAAGGAAACCAAACCCGAGGCTCAGAAATCCACAAAAACCAAAAGTGAGAAACCCAATGAACGTGTTTTGGCGGATAGTCGTGTTCGGTATCTCAAGGATCAGTTGATTAGAGCGAGAGTATACCTTTCCCTTTCATCAACAAGAAACAATGCTCAGTTTAATAGGGAACTTCGGGCACGTATGAAGGACGTCCAAAGAGCACTCGGTGATGCAAGCAAGGATACAGATCTACCAAAGAAGTAAGTTCTATTTTCAATTTCTGTATGGGGCAATTTAATATATCATATTGCATAGTATCTTATTTACGCTATCAAAAAAACATCAAATATACCTATTCAAAATAAATAAAATTTTATACTTACTCATTTCATATACCCTTCTTTCATTCTTTACACTCCAAACTCTTTATATTTTTGCTTTATGTTTTAACCTGGTTTTAAAAACAGGTTATAAGCTAGAAAGATTATATAAATTTATAGAATGACCAAAATATCCTTGAGTTAACGTTAGTTTTTAACGAGGTTAGAGAAATGGATGCATCGGCCAGCGATTTTGAAACCTTAGTGATCCAGTTGAGGAAAAAAAAAGTTTTTGGTTGGATCTAGCAAAAGTGCCCAAACCTTGGTGACGATTTTGGCAATTTACTCTAAATATAAAAATGGGTACATTTGGTATTATGAATTTGTAGTCGGTAAATATGATAGATAATATATCAAGTTTTAAGGGGATTATATGAAATTATCATTTTGGGATATAATATAGTTTAATTTTGCTATAATTCTAGTGCGTATGACAAGCTGAAGGCAATGGATCAAACACTGGCAAAAGGAAAACAAATGCAGGATGATTGCACTGCTGTTGTAAAGAAACTACGCGCAATTATTCACTCAACTGAAGAACAACTGCGTGTCCATCAGAAACAGGCCTTGTTTTTGACTCATTTAACTGCCAAAACCGTTCCTAAGGGTCTTCATTGTCTTCCGTTACGCCTTTCCACCGAATACTACTCCTTAAATTCTTCTGCACAACAATTCCCAAATCAAGAAAAGCTAGATGATCCCAAGCTGTTCCACTATGCGTTATTTTCAGATAACGTATTAGCTACAGCAGTGGTGGTGAATTCTACCGTTACCAATGCCAAGGTAATTGATAAAGACTTATTTACTTGTCTAATAAACACGTCATGTTTGGATTGACCTGTTTAGCACGTTTAATTAAACAGGTCGACCCATCAACCCATTTATTGCAACCCACCAACCTGTTTGACATGTTTACAACGTGATTACAAACTGTTGGATTCATTTTGATAAATGTATTAAACGGGTCAAGTATGGATTGATGTGTAAAATTTTTAAATAAGCATGTCGACCCGCCAATCCATATAATTAAACAAGTCGACCCACCAACCTGTTTATGACCCATTTATCAAAACTTGTTTACATTTTGATTACAACCAATTTGACTTGTTTAGATAAATGGATTAAACGGGTCATATTCGGGTTACATGGTTTAAATTGCGTTCGGGATAGGTTTGATATTTTTAATACAAATAAGCATACGAGTCGTGTTCTGGTTCAGTGATTTAACCCGCCAACTTGACACAATCAACACCTTAAATTTTTAAATTTATAATTGTTCATGTGTAAGCATGGCAGGATCCTTGGAAACACGTGTTCCACATAGTGACCGACCGGCTGAATTACGCTGCAATGAGGATGTGGTTTCTCACAAATCCACCCGGGAAAGCTACAATACAAGTTCAAAACATTGACGAATTCACATGGTTAAACGCAAGTTACAGCCCAGTTCTCAAACAATTGGCTTCTCAGAACATGATTGACTATTATTTCAAAACACATAAGGCTGTCGAGTCTGATTCAAATCTAAAGTTCCGCAACCCGAAGTATCTGTCAATGATGAATCATCTTCGGTTTTACCTCCCGGAGATTTTTCCGAAGCTGAGTAAAGTGGTGTTCTTGGATGATGATATAGTGGTTCAAAAGGATTTAAGTGGTCTATGGTCTGTTGATCTCAAAGGCAAGGTGAATGGTGCGGTTGAGACGTGTGGTGAAAACTTCCATCGGTTTGATCGGTACCTAAACTTCTCGAATCCGATTATAGCGAAAAATTTTGACCCACGAGCTTGTGGATGGGCGTACGGAATGAATGTATTTGATTTGGATGAATGGAAGAAACAAAACATTACAGACGTTTACCATTCGTGGCAAAACTTGGTAAGTTTTTTCATCAAACAAAATCGTTTAAATTTAGTCTTAACTAGGGAAGTTCAAAAACCAATAAGCTGACCAAGCTTCCCCACCTAAGCAAGTTGGTTCGGTTTTCTTGGATTAGGGGTTAATGGCTCGGTCCGGTTTGAAACTTGGGACCGGCCATGTAAATGAACTGACCTTCATTGTTTGAAATGTAGTTATGTATTTGGATTATTATCTTAAACCATCTTCTGTCATTTATAAACCTTTAAGACAAACTAATTATTGGAAAGAAAAATATAAAATCCCATTTGTCCCCGAGGTTTGGCCGGTTTTACAACTTTTGTCCAAATGTTTGTTTTTTCGCATCTTGCACCAAAAGGTTTTAAATCTTGCCATTTTCATCCGACGCGTTAACTCTATCCATTTTTTAACGTCAAGGCATGGGTATTTTCGTCCTTTTACCTATAGGTATATGTATAAACAAATAAATAAATAAACAAACAAATAGGTAAAAGGACGAACATACCCGACTTAACGTTAAAAAATGAATGGAGTTAACGGGTTGGATGAAAATGGCAAGATTTCAAACCTTTTGGATCCAGATGCTAGACAACAAACCTTTGGACGAAAGTTGCAAAACGGACCAAACCTTAGGGACGAAAATGATATTTTACTCAAAATTAAATAAAAGAAAGTTCAAGCTGCCAAAACCTAACCTTTAAAATGCCAAACCGGTATTACCGGCCAATTCCGCCAGCCAACCCAACCCGACCTGTTTGGTTTGTTGTTTCTAGAAATCGTAGTTAGTTCAACCCAAAGTTTAGATCAAAACCGGCCGAACTGGACAGGAACAACTCTAGACACTTAACAATCTCATTTATTATGTGTGTTTTTGTGCAGAATCATGAGAGACAACTGTGGAAGCTGGGGACATTACCGCCGGGTTTGATTACCTTCTGGAAACGCGTATACCCGCTAGAGAGGTCATGGCATGTACTCGGGCTCGGGTATAACCCAAGTGTGAGTCAGAAGGAGATCGAAAGAGCAGCGGTTATTCACTACAACGGGAATTTGAAACCGTGGCTTGAGATAGGGATACCCAAGTTCCGAGGGTATTGGAGCAAGTTTGTGGACTATGATCAGGCGTACCTGCGGGATTGCAATATGAGCCCGTGAGACCAGACAAAGAAGCCGATCGGGTCAGTAAGTAGTATATATTCTTTGATTGGTTGGAGCGTTGATGGTTAGTTTCTTCGTGCATCGCCTCGGCCCTCGTTTTGTTGTAAAGGAGCAAGTGATTCTTATTTATGTTAAGAAAAGTGGTGTTTCTTGTATCCTTCAAACTTGTTTTTGGGTTTGAGTTGTTTTGGTAGAACCCAGAAAGAAACAGGATGATATGCATTTTGTATTTCTGTATACTATTTACATACATTTGTAGTGATACGTCTCATAGAAATGAACATATGTGAATCTTTCATTCGTTTAAATTCTCAAGTGTTACATTCGTTTTAAATACTTGTTGATGATTTAGGAGATCAAATTACAAGAAAACTATGATGTTAGTTATGCCAGTTAATTATAACATTATATTGGTTGGAGATGGTCTTGTGCATTTCTAACATTATATGAACAAGCTAAACACACCTAACACATAAGTTGAGGGTTTGGTTTAATATTCGTGTTTAGGTTGCACGAACATGTTTAGCTAAACAGGTCGTGCTCAAGTCATTGTGATGGGTTGATGGGTTGATCGTGTAATTCGTTTATTTTTTAAGGTTGTAAAATATAATATGTTGTAATGTAATGTAATATGAATTCTAGAGATAAAAATTAGAGTAAATTTCACTTTTTGTCCTTTATGTATTACCTAAATTTTGAAACGTGCCCTTTAAAAGTTTTAGTTTCAGTTTATGTCCAAAAAAACACATGTTTTATATCACTTTATTTCTTTTACACCAAACTGAGTTAAATTACTCAGTTAGGTTTATTTAATGCAAGTGTATTATTGGTATTTCACCTTATCTATTTTGTTTTTAAAAATAAATCAAAACAATTAAGGTGGGACCCACTTTACAAAGTTTCAAGGCTTTATTTTTCCCATACCCCATGTTTTCCGGTCATCTTCTCCGGCGGGCTCTTCGTTTCCGGCCCTGTTGGCCTTCATTTGTAATTAATGAAAGTTTAGATTTCATTCAGATCTCTCTCAATTCTAAAACCCAAAAACGACCCTGTTGGCCGGTATCAGAGCGTAGGATTATATCCCACGGTTTCCAAATGACGAAGAACATATCAGTTCATGTTCATCCCCTGTTTTGCGAATCGTAATAGAGGACACAGAATTTTGAAACCATAATTGTTGTTAACGAATTCTATCAGTTTAGAATTCATTGCCCAAAAATACGACCAAAGGAAGATCGTTTATATATAACCAGAACCGTTACAGAGGATCGAAATTGAAGATTATCGTTTTCCGGCGAACCAGAAAACGAACAGTGAACATATAAAGTCAAGAATTAACGGTTAAAATAATCATCCCTTACCCTTATTGCATAATCGAATACATAAGAACTTTAATTCGGAATCAAAATCATAAATTTCTGAATCTTTGTTTGTTCGAATCAAAACCGTTCCGGAAAAACGAATTAGAAACAAAAACATTAATGCAATTCGAAACAACAACATTAGAAACTTTTGAGTAAGAAAGCATCAAATTATTTTAAGGAAAGTCAAAGTTGACTTATTTTATAAGTCAGAGGGACCCACTTTACAAAGTTTCAAGGCTTTTCATTTCCGGCCAAGGGTAAATATATTATACCCTGACTTTCCTTAAAATAGGAACTCTGACTTTCCTTCAAATAATTTGATGCCTTCTTCCTCAAAAGTTTCTGATGTTGTTGTTTCGAATTGCATTAATTTTTTTGTTTCTAATTCGTTTTTCGGAACGGTTTTGATTCGAATGAACAAAGATTCAGAAATTTATGATTTTGATTCCGAATTAAAGTTCTTATGTATTCGATTATGCAATAAGGGTAAGGGATGATTATTTTAACCGTTAATTCTTGACTTTATATGTTCACTGTTCGTTTTCTGGTTCGCCGGAATTTTTCGCCGGAAAACGATAATCTTCGATTTTGATCCTCTGTAACGGTTCTGGTTATATATAAACGATCCTCCTTTGATCGTATGTTTGGGCGATGAATTCTAAACTGATAGAATTCCTTAACAACAATTATGGTTTCAAAATTTTGTGTCCTCTATTACAATTCGCAAAATAGGGGATGAACATGAACTGATATGTTCTTCGTGATTTGGAAACGGTGGGATATAATCCTACGCTCTGATACCGGCCAACAGGGTCGTTTGTGGGTTTTATAATTGAGAGAGATTTGAATGAAATCTAAACTTTCATTAATTACAAATGAAGGCCAACAGGGCCGGAAACGAAGAGCCCACCGGAGAAGATGACCGAAGCCGGAGAAGATGACCGGAAAACTGGGGTGTGGGTAAGATGAAGTCTTGAAACTTTGTAAAGTGGGTCCCACCTTTAATTGTTTTGATTTATTTTTAAAAACAAAATAAATAAGGTGAAATACCAATAATACCCTTGCATTAAATATACCTAACTGAGTAATTTAACTCAGTTTGGTGTAAAGGACATAAAGTGATATAAAACATATGTTTTTTGGACATAAACTGAAACTAAAACTTTTAAAGGGCACGTTTCAAAATTCGGGTAATACATAAAGGACAAAAATTAGATTTTATGGTTTAAATGTAATTTTTGCAAATACATTTACAATTTTTTTTGAAATTTGTAGTATATAAAAAATTAAAAAAACAATAAATTCTTCATGTTTTTTTTTTGAACGGCAAACGACATTTTATTCAACAGCCAAAAGTTTTGCTAATACAAAATGGTTAGTAAGCAACTAAGCCAATCACCTCAAAATTTTAATCACCTATTACAATTTAAACATTTTTGTAAAGAATTGAAGATAAATTTTCGAAATTCACCCAATTGCTCCAATCCAGATTATGTTTCTTCGCCCGACTTTTTATCAATGGGAAAGAATTAGCTTGTATCTCGCCGAAGATCCCCTCGATGTTTACTTTCTTCCCGTTAAAAATTGACTCGTTTCTTGCTTTCCATATGGTCCAACAAGATGCCAAAATTACCGCTTGAATATGTCTGCTTTTGATTTTGTCGATCGCCAGGTTTTTGTGTAGTTCCAGAAGTTCCTTCATAGAGTATGCATAGATCGGTTGAACTTTGCACCAAAGACTTACCTTATGCCAAACGATAGCTGCCACATAACATCCGGTAAATAAATGATATGCATTCTCTTCACAGTCTCCACACAGTTTGCACATCGGAGAGCTTGATAGCCGATCTTGCATTCCCCTCCAACCGAAAATATTTACTTTTTTTTGGTGTTAAATGGACTGTGTTCGTGTGAATGCATGTAAACTCGTGTCATGTACGGGCACATATGTCAGACACGACTTTCGGGTTCGTGTTGTGCACAACTTGTCAACCTGCGAACACAACTCATTTAACAATAACCAACACCTCTAGCCGGAGAGTCAATCAACCCTCTGGGAATGATATTAATGTCATTATCTTCATTGCTTGTAATTTGTATCCCTTTCACTTTCTAAACAATTAGTTATTCTTCCTTCATCATCTGATTTCATTAAACAAATGTATGCGCATGTTTGGGAGAACATTAGTTGGACTTCTGTAAAAAATATTACGGCGATTGACAAAAGGCATTGTTCTTTTTTAAAAGAATAATAATATCCAAGCAAAAGATCACTAGAAGGAGAAGCATAGCCACTCAAGACTCGTCCCGATATAATCATATCGTAATTAATATTATCAATTCTTGGTATTTAAAAGGAATTAGACTTGTTACTTTTAGAAAATGTTTCTTTATTGATTTGTTGGATATGATAAATAATATTTGAAAATGAGTATCATATTGAGGGAATATATAACACATGAATTTCACTCTTTCTTGATCTATTGCTAACTTTTTTGGACCACTAACAAAATCCCGATCACATTTACATTATATAGATCAAAATATATAACAACCTATTAAATAATTAGTTGATAATTGTTGATTGTCATATTGCCCTTATTAACTAATTAGGGTTTCCTCTTGGCTACATATATAAGGAGACTAATGTAGAGGTTACAAGGTTAGACAATTGAGACAATCTTATTAGTTCATAACATCAATCGACCTCTCTCTCCCAACCGAACACCCTATTCGGTTTCTTCATCACCATCATTATATTGCACCCTAAGGAGGAACCATATCACTCTGACAATCATGTCAAACTCTATTGTTGCGGCTTCATCTGGATTCTCTGCTGGCCTGTCTGCTGCAATTAAATGTATGTTATTCATGTTTTCCATTAGTTTAAACAGAACTGATCAACATGTGGTATCAGAGCATATGTTGATAAACCAGTTCTGTTTTTCGTATCCATTATTCTGGGATTGAAATCCGGAAAACAGAATTTTAATAACTTAATAAAAATTCAAAGCCTGATTTCGAGTCCTTTTTTCCCGAAATCTCGAAACCAGAATGGATGAATGAATTGAATATTTTATATTCCTTTCGTCTAATGTTCTTATGTATGTCTCCCATCTTTTAATTCAAAGGATTAATTTATATATATAATATTCGATTTTAAAAGCCCACAACCCTTTATTTCACGTGAACTTGTGCACTTTCATGGCCCACCAAAATTAGTAGATGCTCCTAATTTTCGTCCACTTTCATATGGGTAAATTTATGTCCCGAAATCTGTTCTAGAACCTTAGTATTCAGGTTTCGGGTTCCAGAATTTTGATTTTATTAATATTAGGGTTTTTCATGTTCTTAGTGAAATTCGAATAAATTCCCTTATTTTGGAATGAATTAAGGATTAGAATGTGTTTTTGCTGTATTTGATTAATTTTTATCCCTTAAGATTTCGAAAATATGTTAATGTTATTAGATTTAATTTTCGAAATCATTGAATAAATATAAAATATCTTTTAAAATGGGAAACGAGATATATCAAATCCCTTAAAATTCGAATTTCAAACTCATCACAATCAGCTGCCATAATTAGGAGATTTGGAGACTTGGAGAATAAGTTTCGAAATTAGGTGGTTTAGACTAAGGTTTCGACTGAGATTCCAACTCGAAATCTCACTAAAATACGAGGACAACTGAGATTACGACTTGCAATCAAGTGGTTGCGACTCGAAACCCCATAATGAAGTCGAAATCTCTTTAAGGTATCAATCTTCGAGTGAGGTTGTGACTGCCATTAGTGACTCGCAATCAGGTTGTTGCGACTCATGACATTAGTGACTCGCAATCAGTTTGTTGCGACTCGAAACCTTATAATGAGTCGAAATCCTACTCTAAACCTCACTCGAGATCTCATAACTGAGTCGAGATCTCACTCGAAATCTAATTATAACTCAAGATCTAACTCAAGACCTCACTCGAAATCTCATAAGTCACTCACTCGAAATCTCATTACTTTATTGAGCTGTTGGTGTAAACTAAAATTTAGCTATTAAATAATTGGTTTTTGTAAATACTTAATTAATGAATCAGATAATGTTTTACAAAACCAAAATAGCTTAACTTGAATGAGCTTCTGATGTATCATTTCAGACCAAAGCTGATTTGATGCATCTATTTATTGTTCAAGTATTATGAAAGCTATGTTAAGTATGCATTACAAACGCGGATGTCTTATTTCTGGCCAAAGCTGATTTAATTCATTTATGTCTAGCATACTTAACAAGTGCATAACTAAAGTGATTGTCTTATTTCTGGCCAAAGCTGATTTGTCACGATTACTTTGCACACATCTTAACTGATTACACTTCTGGCCAAAGCTGATTTGTCTTCGTTTAAGTAGAACTTTAACTAAGTCTATTATTTTGATGTTAGTAATAGACATATCACAACCTCTTCACATAATGATCCTATATTAATGATCCTTCATTAATCTTATGATCATTTCGTCTGCCTTATTTTTTAGTACTCATAACTTTACTCACTATTATTTTCTTCTATAAATCTATATCTCGTCCACTCTAATTCATAAACCTAATATGTTTTGCTTTATTTAAAGTTTCTATAAGATTAGCTCTTAAATTAAATCCTTGATTATCCCTTTAGACACGATAATCCTACTGCTCTCTTCTGATAAAAACACTACAGAAGAAAAGTAGAGCGTGATGATTAGGATAATCGAACGTGATGTCTCTTATGACAATCAAGAATTCTCTAACATAAATGCTATCACTCACGTTAATTCAGATTAAGTCTTTCCTAAGATTAATTTATTATCTGTGGAATAATTACAAGAACTCCTAAGATGCATGCCTTCATTTAAAATTCTAAATTATAAAGTTAAGTGGTATATGTGAATACATTATAATGTACAATATCATGACCCATAAAGTTAAGGGCTTACGCATGAAAATAAGTACATTTTTCTAGTACATTACATACTAAGATTTTCACTTGTACAAATTTGATGCCTTATAAATCAACTATAACACTCAAAAGTACCAAAGGAAAATGAGTGTGTTGGTAAGCAACATATGTACAAAGAAATAAATGTTTGAAACTGGAAAATAAGATGTTACTCACCTTACAACCACTGAAACCTTAAAAGAGGATTGTTCTAATGTCCATAGTCAAAATACAAGTATAAAATTCCAACTCTAAGGTTCTTCAAGGGATAATCTCACTACATAATTATGCCATTAGACTAGGCATAAGCAATGAGACTATTCATTATTCAAAAGAACAGTTAGATAAATTAATTAGATAGTCACTTACTAATGATATTTAAGTCTGCTAATTTTAATATTCCAATTAACACATGATAAGTTGACTCTGGTTCTAAATGTCTCAATACCAGAACTAAACAAATAACTAACATGAGAGTTAGTGACAAATTATTTATCACAAAAACCAAACTTTGTCACAAAAACCAAACTTTGTATTAGTATATTATTTATTTTTATTTTCAGTATTAAAAAATTATTATATTGATTTTATTACATAATTTTTAAACAAATTGTATATAACTTTCAATAATACTTTATATATAAAATTAGATTTATTATGGGTTTTTTTAATATAATTTATATTTTATTACTCAAATGACTGCTTATTTGCTTCTTGAATAACATGTTTGACCACTATATCTTCTTTTCAATAATCATCTCCGCAATCACCATATCTATCACGTACCGAGTATATCCATTAGTTTTTTAAATATAATTTTCTTACTATTTGGTATATAAAATCATATTTATTCAACCCGTGTAATTAACGAGGGTTTTTAAATATATAACTTTTTTTTCATTATTTGGTAAACAATATTACATTTATTCAACCCGTGTAATACACATGGTTTTAAAGATTTAACTTTTTTTATTAGAGTAAATTGCCATTTTCGTCCCTGAGGTTTGGGCACGTTTGTCATTTTCGTCCAAAATGACACTTTTCTACCATTTTGCCCCCCACGTTTGGCCATTTTTGCCATTTTCATCCAAAATGCCTAACCAAGTTACTTTATACCGTCAGATGGGGTATTTTTTAAATTTCTCAATTACAAGGGGGTAACTTGTAATTATATCTTATAGATATTATATCTTCCTCATAAAACCCATATATTCATCATCTGCAAACCCAGATAAAACCCAGATGAACATCATCATCTGCAAACTCCACCGCCTCCCCCCGCAACCACCGTCCACCACCGCCTCCCCTGCACCTGCCGTACACCACTGCATCCCCCTGTAACAACCGTCCACCACCGCCTCCCCTGCACCCGCCGTCCACCACCGCCTCCCCTGATCTAGACAAACGCATTCCACAGTATGAAAGAGGGCAACGCATTCCACAGATCCAAACATATATTAATCAGATCTGAAACTTCATCTGATCTGAAACCGTAATCAGATCAGAAGAATCCGATGGCGGCACCGGGTCATTATCGAACACCCTTTCAAACACCCTCTGCACACCGGATGAACTGTCATTCCGGTCAATATCGAACACCGGAGGTTGAAGGGTTTGTGATTAGATATCTGACGATAAAGAAGGATTTTGTTAGGGTTTGGTTAAAGTTTGAGAGAAGATTTTGCTCCATGACTATGGAGGTTGAGGATGAAGATCTGAGGAGGGATGTGTTGGATGTGTTTTTTTAAAGACTCTGGATTTTGCTCCATGGCTAGAAGGACTGTGGATTTCAAAGAACTCACGTGTTTTTTTAGGGCTGTGTTTGTTCTGAAGGTTGTATAGAGAGAGAGCAGATAGGTGATTGTTTTAGGTTTAAAAAGGAATTACATTTCAGGCCTTGTACTTGTGAAATTTCAAAAAAAAAAAACCCTCATTAAACGGTTGTTTCTAACCCAGTTAGGAATTTGGACGAAAATGGCAAAAAGTTACAAACGTGGGGGGCAAAATGGTAGAAAAGTGTCATTTTGGACGAAAATGGCAAACGTGCCCAAACCTCAGGGACGAAAATGGCAATTTACTCTTTTTATTATTTGGTATATAAATTATATTAATTCAACCCGTATAATACATATGGTTCTTATAGATATAACTTTTTATTATTTAATATATAACATTACATTTATTCAAAACATGCAATAAAAAAGATTTTTAAAGATATATTGTTTTATTAATTAATATAAAAAATTCATTTATTTAACTCGTGTAGTACACGGGGTTATAACCTAGTAATAATAATAAAAAGATCTTAGTTTCTAAATTTAAACCTTAAACACTAAATACCAGTAAATTAAGAAGCTGAATAATGATATAATAATTTGAATACTCTAATGAGAAAACAAAAACAACCACTATTTACCATAGGGGTATTAGGCTAGATAACCAAAACAAGGATTGCTTCATGTCTTGATACGTGTCTGATTTTGTGTGAATTAGGTGTACTAGCGGTAAGACCCGTGTGCAAACATGGGTTGTTTCTTAGAAAACCATGTATAACACATATTGATAGATCTATTATAGCTAAAAGATAATTATAAGTAAATATAAAAAAATATTTAACAAACTTAATAAAATATGTCTAAAAGATATCTAACAAACTTAATAAAATTCATCAGTTACATATGATTATTTCCATTCTCTTATTCAAAAAAGAGAGTATCCACCCATTGACAATGTAAACTGTTATAAACATAAGTACATATAAAAGATGTCTAACAAACTTAATAAAATTTGAATACAACTTAAGTTTTAACAAACATTAACTAAGAACATATGATCACCTGCCTAAACAACACACATCAAACCTCACTCAAGAATTTGTTACGCAACAACATGTCTTTTTCTACATGTTGTGATCTGGTTAAATATGCTACTGGAAACAATGTAACAGCTGCTGATCCAACAATCTCCCTATACAACAGATGATACGAAAACCCTTCTTTATTACTGATTTTTATTTCTCATCAACATCTCCCTGATTTGTCCTTTGAATTGTAGTTCAAAGTCCAGGGATAACATGTCTTCTTCATCATCCCTCTCAAGTTGAAGGTCCAACAAATCTTGGAGATCGTATGCATTCAGATTATATGCACTATCCATTTTAATCTCTTCAACACTACCATCTGATCTGATCAAAGTCAATACTTGGGTTTTTGAGCATGACTTCCACTTTACTATTTTTGGATCAGTTGGTTTTCTTGGGCAAAGAATTATTGAAGATGAGTTTGGTGATTGTGGTCTGCTAACTAAATTTTCAATTGGTTCAGACAAATCAGATGATTAGAGAAGGATTTTCGGAGTATCGATTTTTAGAGACAGAGCAGCAGTTGTAGGATAGACTGGGTTTTGAAGAACATTTGAATGTTCAGCTCTAACTTCTTCCAGCTTTTTGTAGGTCTCAACTATCTTCAGTTTAGACCATCTGGCAATGGATCTAGCTGGACCATAACCAGTAGCCACAAGCTCTGCTCTCATTCTTTTAAAATTCAATGCCTCATCTGAATCCACTGTTTTGACTTTCTTCCAATTAGGTGGAGTTGGATTTACCAGAGGATCATTGTTCATTTTTGTGATTCTATCGATCTCTTCTCTAAGAGCATCTGCTGACCAGTTTTTGAATTGATCTTCAGTTGCCTTATATGGTTTGTACTTCATAATGTGTGCAACATAAGCATCCCTCAGTTTCATCTGAAGTTCAGGAATTAATGGCCTCTTAGACATGGATTTACTGACGTCTCTAGCATAGTCTTCAAGTTTTACGACTTTGCTAAGCTGAAATGATAAAAACCTCTGGTATTCCCTGTCATCCATCCCTATGCTTTTCTCCCTTGCTATAACCTCAGCCTGTGATACTTTTAATTTCAGATACTCATCTAAGTTTTGAGGCTTCTTATAGCCATAAAGAGATGGGAATGATCTTTTAGATGGATCCTCTATTGTGAAGAATGATTCAATTTTACCTTTAATAATGACTAACTCCAGCGGATATTGAGCTTCCAGAGGAATGACTGATGGTAATGTAGCAATTGTAAGAGATGAAGTAGGTTCTCTGGGTGGAAATGACGAGCATGGACTGTTTTGAATGGAGGCAAATGATACAGGGATTGTTGATTTAATCTCCTCATCATCTTCTAACACAATATGAGTTTTTCTCTTACGTGTGGAGATGATTTCTGGTGAAGGAGAATGTTTTGGTAGTGAAGATGAATGTATGGGAAATCTTTGTGACATTGGAGGTGGTTGGATTGTGGTTGGTGTAGTGAAAATGATCATGGCAGATGTTTGACAAACTTCTGCTGAAACAACTGTTGTCTCAGCAGCTGTTTGGTAAACATTTGCTGATACTTTTGTGTTCCCAGCATCTATTGACAGAATGGGTGATGATGGTGTGGAAGCTATTTTCTCCTTCTTTTGTGGTGGTTTTTTTGGAGAAGGTTGATGTAACACCCCAAAACCCGAATGTTTATATTTTTCGTATGTTCCTATAGGACATATCATGAAATAAATAACTAGGCTATTTAACCTAGTTAAATGGGTAGTCAAAACTATTAAATGACGAAAGTTTGTGCCAATTATATTTAAGTGGTGAACACGAGGGGCTAAATTGTAACGTCGGAAAACTAATGTTTTATAAAACAAGAATTAAACACACAACACACACATCATGTGTGTGTGTGCGTGGAGTGTTCTGGAGAAGAACAAGGGGTTCAAACCCTAGTTCTTCAAGAAGCTTCAAATTGAAGGGTGAATCGAAGCTCAAATTCACAACCAAACATGAATTAATGATCACCTTAGCAAGGGGATCATAAGGTATGTTTTAAAACTAAGATTGATGATCTTTTATGAAGTGGGTTATGTTTTAATCCGTGGATTTGTATGAAATTGAGCATGAGTATGTGTTAGAATCATCATATAGAACATAGATTATGCATGGTTTGGGTTAATTTGACGTTTAGAGGTGAAACCCATTTGTTTTGGTAAGGATGATGACTTGAATGATCATCCATATTCAATTCTTATTGATTGTTGATGTATTATGATGGATATGATGAATTCTTGTGAGATGAATTGAAAGAAATGTGGTGGTAATATGTTGATGTTTACGTGTTAATGATACTTGTTTATTAGCAAGAAGATTTGATGAATTGTGTATGAATTAGGAAGATTAGGCATGGACTACTTGTACATTATGCTTAGATAGTAGTACGCATGCCAAGCGTTTGATGAAATGACTAAATGACAATATTATGTGAAATGTATGCAAGTAGTGGATGAATATGCATATAATGCGTAAATGATTAAATTGTTAGTAAACTTACACAAGGAACATGTGTAAGATTGAATCCATGTGGAGGTTTTGTTGATTTCTCGTTTGGGTAGAGATGTGCACTAGTGTCTTGCGTTGTTCACTTGCATTGTATGGTACACATTATGTGCTTAGTGGATGGTTTAGTTGGGATTATGAAATGAAATTGGTGTTGATATATAGCAAGTAAGGATGGTAGAGTCATGTTGATTATTTACTCTAAATACGGTCGTCTATTATGGGATCATGAAAGCATTAGTATGTAATTGATTGATCATGTGATTGTAAGCATATTACATCATAAGTATGAAGTGTATTTAATGTCATTGTGATAGCCTAATATGATGACATGATGAATTATATGAAATTGAAAAGATGTGATTTTGGGTATATGCCTTATGCTTGTTATAGGTGACTAAGAAAGAGCCACATGTGAGTTATGCAAATGATGTGATCGTTAATATGTACAATCATGTATGCTAACGAGAATGTGATTGTGATGACATGAAAGCATAGGGATCATGTTGAGATGGACTCAAGCAAGGAAGGCAACGGGTCAAAAGGAGACAAGGAAACAGATGCGAATACGGACGCATAAGGTGAGTGATTTCCGGAATCACTTCTTAGTTTGTTTAAGTAAGGTAGCATTTTAGTTAATTAAGCATGATGTTTGAAGCCAAATATGGATTTGGTTGTATGAAATCGATAATTTTCACTAAGTAGATATAACGGGTCAAGATGAGGTCTTGTTGTTATAACGGAATAAAGTGTAAGGAATGGCTACGGTATTATAACCGGGTAATGGGTAGAATTGCACATAAGTACGCTAATCGGGAAACGGGGACGTGGATAAATAGTCAAAAGACTCGGTTTTGAGTTATGACTAAAGGGAACAATTTCGTGTAAGGAAATTGTGCTAATAAAGTTCAATTACGTAAAATTGATTGAAACGAATAAGTTTAACGTATACCGGGAATCGGGTTCATAAACCCCATGTACGACACTCCGGATAATGTAAAAGTTTTATAGTTATAACGTTCATGTGAGTTTTGGGCATAAACATAGGAGTTGTTTATTAAAAACATGAACGGGTCGAATAATTCGTAATTGAATATTTAGCCGAAAGCTTATAGGTTAAGAAATTTCCTTAATCCGGATGTTAGATTTTGAGTCCTTATGATAGAGGACGAATTTACGGCCATGTGGGAAGAAACGGGAGGTTAAACGGACAAGAAATGAGAAAGTTATGACCAAAATTGTAAAAATTCGTTAAGCTGAAAGTTGCAGGTCTGAGCCAGGCGCAAGGTTGCGCCCCCCTGGCACAAGGTTGCGCCCCTGACTGATGTCTTCTGTATTACGCCAGAACTGGCACAAGGTTGCGCCAGATGGGTTTCTTCTTGCGCCAATCGCTGGTTCTTTCATATTTTCGCATTCTTCAACTCCAAACTTGTGTGAAGGATATCTAACTACGTTATATGCATAGTATAACTATATGTAAGTATGTAAGCATGTACGTATAGACGTGTTTATGTTTGCATGTATGTTTTAGGGTGTATGTAAATAGATGTGTGAGTATACATATATGAAAGTATGTACGTATGTATTAGATGTGATTGAATGTACACAAAGGAATAAAGTATGTATGTATGTACGTAAGTATGTATGCATGTATGTATGTAGGTATGTATATATGTTCATGTGTATGTAGGTAGATATGTATGAACTTATGCACGTATACAGAAATGTATGTATGTATGTATGTATGTATGTATATATATGTTTGTATGTATGTAAGTAGGTATGTATGAATGTACGCGGGTGTGTATGTACGTAAGTAGGTATGTAGGTATGCAAGTATGTATGTATGTACGCAAGGTTTCAATAGGCTCGAATAGTGAAATTATTATTAATGTACCTTGAGAATGAAGAGTAATGCAGGTACAATATTGTAGTCTCACCAGGGGTTTGATGCTCGGATGGAATGCTCAAATGTAAAAGTATAACGGAATGAAAAGTATACGAGGATGAATCTTTGTTTATATTTATAATGTGAGCTAATGTTATGAATGTATGTGGTGAGTGCAGGTTGTACGAGACACGAAGGATCATCGGGGAGTAGAGATTGAAGATCGAGTCACAAGTGAGATTGTACGGGAATGCTTGAGTGTGTAATGTGGTAAATAAGTTATGCTTTTATTTCGTAAATGAGTTCGGTTGATGATTTTAATGTAAAAGAGTTATTTTAAAATGGACCTTCAAGTAAGGCAAGAAGTTTATAATGAAAGAAATTTTATGGCACGAATTTCCGCTACGACGTTCATCAATTACGTATTAGGGTCTTATAGTTGGGATTTAGGCTGAGCAAGGGATACAATTTCAGTAGGATTAGCTTTTGAATTTGGTGGCAACTTTCTTAGTGAATCTTTATCCCCCTTTTTGGCATCATTATCATCATCATCATCTTTCTCAAAGATTGATGTAGAGGTGGAGACAGTAAGTTTCAACAGATGTTCCTTAATGTTCATAATGTCTGCTTATGTGTCTTTATACTTGGCATCAACCAAATTTCTGATAAATTCCAAACTGAAATTGCGGTTACTTTCAGCCAAATTCCTCTAAGCTTGAAGGATGGGTTGCATAGAATTCCAAAGCTCATTGGCAATTTCCTGTCTGGTAGGTTGACTTTTAAAAAGCTCTATCATCTGCTTAATCAATTATTTCAGTTCAGCAACATCTGTTTCAATTGTAAACACTCTAACAATCAAATCCTTATAACTTAATTCATTACCTACTTTAATAGGATCATCTGAATTCCCACCTGTAGTAGTTGTATTTGTTTTGATAATAGGAGAAGTCTCCATATCATCAGAAACAGATGCCCCTTTTTCTTGGTTCTGGGGACTTCCCACTGAAGCAGAGATTACAGTTGTAACCTCATTAGTGGTTGCCTTCAAGGGAGTCTTAATGATGTAACCACTGTCCAACTGATCACCAATGGGTTCAACAGTTGTAGTGGCTGCTCCACTTGAACTACCACCAAGAGTTTCGTAATACTCAACGGGGATAACCTCCTCAACTGTTTGTAGGATAGCAGATTGAATTGGTTCAGACACAGTCACTTGTTGCGATCTACTCTCAGTAATGTGTGCATTAGAGGAAATGTTTTCTTTCTGAAATTCAATTGCTTCAAATAGAGGTAATATTGTTGATGGAACTTGAGTCGAGGGTTGTGGTGTAGAAAGCGTGATTGCCCTGGGAGAGGGACTTTTAAACATACTTTCATATGAAAGGTCTACTTCATGTTGTGGTGTCCCTGTGCTTACAACATGATCCTTTTGTGAGGATACATAAGGAGTTTGGATGGGTTGGGATCTTTCCAACAACTGTGAGGAAGTAGCAGTAGTGGTTTCAAGCGACATTTGTGTTATCACTGCATTAACCTCTGGGATCTCATCTTCCAGAGGAACCTTTTTATTTTGTTTGGTTTTGGTGGGATTTTTGGATGTGGCAGGTTTCTTTTTGCGTTTTCCTGGTGTGTGTTTCACAACACCGGTTGTGATGCCATGATCACCAGGAGCAGTTGGCTCAACAAAAGAAGTTTGAGCAACTGATGCGGACGCATCTAAAACAGGCTCATCCCCCTTTGTTTCCGTTGTTGAAACTTTTGACTCTTTAACCATAAGTTTAGTAAAAGTTTTACTTGTAAGACTATTTATTTGAAAAGCTACACCTTGTTCAAAATCTGTTTGTGACACTTGTTTTCGTAGGTAGTAGCTTAGAAGTCTTGGATACAACAGAAAATCATTACTACGAACACCTTTTTTCAATTTTTTCACATTTTTCACATTATTCAAAAAATCAGAAAACAATGCCTGTGATAAACTGTAATCAGATTTTGTTAAAATAGCATAACCCAAATACTGAATGTTCAAAGGTATCTCATTAAATGCGGTGGTCTTGGCTGAGAGACAAGTTAAAAGAGTATGAAACAAAAATTTCATTGGCGGAGAGAAGTTTGGTTTGTAGATAGTAACTTCCTTTAATTGTGCATCATACCCTCTTTCAATGAACTCTGTGTGACACCTGTGTCACTTCAACCATCAAACAAATTCCAAACCAATGAAATATTGTATATCATACTTGGGATTTGTAAAAATATGTGTATCGTTTGCACATATCAACTCTTGTTCGATTTTAAGCTTTAAATCGCTTTCTGGAGGGTTATACGCGCTCTGATGCGTAAATATAACCAGTTTAATCCAACGAATACTCCGGAATAGTGAAATAGGCTTAACATACCTTAAATAACCTTTACATAACTTAGAAATAAGTTTTGAAGGCTTTGGTATGGCGAAAACAAGTTAATTCGCTTACAGGGACTAAACTTGACAAACTGCGAAAGTATGCCAATTTGAACTGTAACAGACATTCCGGAACATGACCATAAGTTAAACATACCATAAATATCCTTTACATAGCTTAGAAATAGGCTTTGAGGGGTTCGGTATGCTAAAACAAACTTTTGGGTCATTCAGGGACTAAAAGTGTCAAAAAGTGCACAAGTTTGCACTTTTGCGCATAACTCACGTTCTGAATACATCCGGACATCCAAAAATTTATGTAAGCATGACTATATTATGCTTTAGTGTTTGGCTTGCCAAAAAAATCCATTCGTCGGGTCATTTGGATCGTTTTTCGCGCTTATGCGCATTCCGTCGTAATTAAGCGAACATCGCGTTCGTACGACCAAACGAACCAACACCCGGCATATTTTTGAGCATTTTTCATGTCCACAATGTTTAGGCATCATTTTAGGGCCTTAAAGTTGGCTTTACGGGCCTTAGAAGTGTCAAAAATGGCCTTAAACACGTGCAGGGGCTGAAACTGTCATTTTTGAAACTTATTTTCTGATCAGAACCCCCATGCGGCCCGCATTAGTTTTGGTGTATCCTGAAGCGGGCCGCCTCAGCCTCCCAGAACAGATTAGATCGAACAGTTAGCAGGTTCCAGCTGTTTTAACCATACCCACACACTTCCCACTTGCCTATTCAGCTGATAAGGACCATTTTTAGCTACCATGAGTTTCCAACAAGTGTACGCACAAGATACGAGCACGGTTTCCATGAAACGATCTTAACGGTGGACCGAAAACTATAAATACCCCACCCCCCATTGCTTCAAAATCACTAGAATCTGATCTTAAAGACTCTAAGTTGAAACCATTGTTTCATACCTGAGTTATTTCGATCTAGATTAGCATTCGGGGACCCTTCGTAAGTATTCTTTCGTTCTTTTATTGCTTTTCGAGTCTTTTAGAGTCTGAAAGTCAAACTTTGTTTGACTTTCTGCATTGACCAGTTCAATGCGAAGTTCGTTTGAACTTCGCAACGTGAGTGTAATCACGTTGGTTATAGTCCTTGGGACTATGCCTACTGATTACCACGTTGTCTAGGGTCGTAGGGTAAGCGATCTGATAAATCGCTTATACCTCGAACCCGACCCATTTGGTCGATCATTAGGATCTGACCAAACACATTAGGTGACCATAGTATATAGGGAATAACCTTCCGAGGTTATACCTTATGGTCGCTTCGTTTGAATAGTTGTATGATAGGTAGTTTATATGCCTTAGGTAAATTACCAGAATACCCTTTTCATGTATAATTGGTAATTAAGCATATGTAACCTAAACTTTTGTCACATAACTGATTATGTAACATGTTTAGGCATATAACACTTGTCATAGGGCTAGTTAGGCGGTCCGAACGCGTTTCACGCGAAAGACGCGTTAAAGTAGCATAAGCTACCTAAACGGGTCGTAATGGGTCACAAGCACTTAGGTTAGGTTTCGTTTTAGTATGTAGGCTTTGTTAAACCATATTACACGAGTCTCTATACTCGTTTGGTTTACAAACCCTCATTCTATCCGATCCTCTGATTTAGGTCCGGTATATTAATGTAGTTACCTATATTAGGTGCCGTTTGATTTTCGTGATCTCTAGCATTGTTTGGTTGTTACTCAAGGACTCCTAAGCACTCTCAATGTGAGTACATAGTTCCCCTCTTTTACCGTTTTCAAACTGTTTTGGGGTGAAGCATGTGTACCTATCTGTTATTTTCATGATTTCAAAGTATAATTGATTATACATGTTATTACTTATCATTTGACAAACTAAATGACTATCTATGGTTTAAACACTGATTTCTCAAAGAACATAAAATAAAATGTTGAATTGTACTTATTTTATGTTCACCAGACCGATTGTTAGTATGATATAGCGCTATAGGATTAGACACCCCATTCCTGTTGTCATGGAATGTCTGAAACCAATTTGTTTCTCCATCCAAATAGGGATTTCCTTTGTGGTATCCTTATAGTCTCAAAGGTGTATTTTGATGCACTAGGTCTGAATGAATTCTTAAATCATACCTTTAAAGTATATTTTGATATACTCCCAAAAGTATAATTTGATATATTCTCATGTGTGGTATTGTACAAAACCAACATATATTTTGTTAATCATCCAAAGCATATTTTGATATGTTATTTACAAAACCAAAACATAGTTTAATATGTTACTTACAAATCCAAAGTATACTTTTAATATGCTAATATAAGGTTATTCGTTTAACCTTACATTTATTTATACATATCATTTTGGTTACATATTACATGATTTACATTGGACACATAAACAGTATTGACATTGGTTATACATTTCATGACTTACATCTTGACATAAACATTTTGACACATTATTCAATACGTTTGGCAATTGGTTTAAACATAGACATCTTACATTGTTGGTTGGTTTGAGTAAGTGATTAAGTAACGAGGCGTGTGTAATATGATACAAGCATGGTGGATACGCCGCTGGTACTTCCTATTCATTTAACCATACATTATTCTCTTATTTATACATATCATCTGACCTTATCGTTTTTCAAATGATTTACAAGACATAGCAAATTACAAGGTTCATGACTAAACATTTTCTCAAACATAAGTCATGAATCCTATTTTCACAAAACCTATGTATCTCACAGGCATTTTTATGCTGACGTACCTATTTTTACACATGTTTCAGGTACTGCTTTGCAATGATTGTTGATACATACATGCTACATTTAGGATGGACTCGTGTCTTAGCGACTTTAAAACTTGGAAGATCGTAGTTGTATTTATTTGATTGTATTAAAACAATGAGTTCATTTATTCAATAAAACAGAATTTATTTATTCCATGGTTACGAAACAATAATTCTGTTACAACACTCCCCGACATTTCCGCCACGTTTGGTTGTTCCACGTGGTCGGGGTGTGACAGAAAAGTTGGTATCAGAGCCAATGGTTATAGGGAATTAGGTTATTAGTAATGCTTTGACCTAGACTATAACCTTCCTAGGACCCTAACGCGAGTTTACTTGCGTTTAGTCATAAAACAATATCGTCACCTATCCTTAGGCGACGACCACAACAAGAACATAAATTTCAAAACCGCTTTGAAAACTAATCATCTGTTCTAGGATGATTGATTACAAGGTTTTGAACCCTCAATTGTAAGGTTTTGAACCCCTTTGAATTTTCAAAAATCTAGTCAAGGTTTTGGGTTTTAAATAATGTGAACATGTGCAAACTGGAAGGGTGAATGCCTGTATTCTGGGTTTTCTGTCTAGGCAAGCACTTCGTATATATCTCATCAGACGCGAGACCAGTTGTGCTTACCTGGGAATTCTTGGGATGAGTGTTCACTTATAGGCGAGCATGTCTTCGCGATACATTATTTTTGATCCATTTACTTTGATTAATCACCGGGGTCGTTTGTTGCTTTGTAGTAACAAACAAATGAACACTATCCTTGCTTTCATCAGATTTGTTTCATCTCATTCTTTTCGTCTAATTCTCTCACTCGTTTCCTTTCATGTTTCCTCTTTTAGAATGCCTCCTCGACGCGACAATCAGATGGCAAATGCCGAACTGGCGGAAATCATCGCGCAACAAATGGCTGCTGCCTTCCCAAATCTTTATGCTCAAATGATGCAAGCCATCAACAACAACAATGCTCCATGCAATTTCAAAAATTTTAACTCGGCTAAACCGCTCAAGTTTAGTGGTTCTGAGGGAGCCACTGGGCTTCTTCAATGGTTCGAGAGCATTGAGAATACTTTCCGTCATGTTAAGTGTCCTGAAAATCGCAAGGTCGCGTTTTCTTCGAGTGTGTTTCAGAAGAGGGCTCTCACATGGTGGAACGGGGTGATGAGAGACCGCGGTGCTGAGGTTGCATTAGCACAAACTTGGGCTGAACTTAGGGCTCTTATGATGAAGGAGTTTTGCCCTCGTCATGAACTGCGAGCTTTGGAGAGGGAGTTTGATGATTTGAAGCAAGACAGTGGCGAGCATCGAGCCTATACTGACCGTTATGAAGAATTGAGCCTTTTGTGCCCTGCTATGGTTACTCCTGTGGATAAAGCGATCGAGAAATATACTGATGGTCTTCCTGACCTAGTTCAGGATATTGTTACTGGCAGCAACCCTACTACTGTCAGACAAGCCATTGAATTGTCTGCCACTCTAACTGAATCCCACATCAGGAAGCGTAAGCTGTTTCGGAAGGGCGACTCAAGACCATCTGACAAGACTGCTCAAGTTGAACCAAAGGAAGAACATGCTGAGGTATCCAAGAAGAAGAAGCGCAAAGCCTCTCAAAACTACGCTGTAACTGCTCAAGACAAACAGGTTGCACCAAACCAACCAGCACAACCTCGCAAAAGGCAAAACTACGTTGGTACCGCACCTTTGTGCAACAAGTGCAACCGTCATCATCTGGAGCAAGAGCAGTGTCACAAATGTACCCACTGTGGGCGGTTGGGACATTTGATCAATGTTTGTCGTTATGCAAATCAAGCTGCTGCAAACCCTGCTGCTGTTCAAGCACGGTTCCCTCCGGGGTCATGTTATAACTGTGGAGACCTTACCCACTACAGGAACAATTGTCCAAGACTTGTTAACATACCTCCAGCGCGTGGATGAGTGTTTAACATCAATGAGGCAAACATGAACAATGATGCAACAGTGAACAATTAGTGTTTTGTTTTTCCTTGGTTGTTATCTTTTGACACTTCAAGACAATCCGGTTGTAACATAAATAAAGATTTGTTGCTTTTATTTCTGCAAAATTTATGCGTTTGTGGGAATGCTTGATGCAACCTTATGATGTAAACCCAAAGACAAACTACTCGTGTGGTTCTGTCATTTTATGATCACTTGTGATCTCCCCAAGAACCTTAAACACTCGTTTCTTTTAAGAAACAAAGCTAAACTCTTACTGAAAATCCTTCTATCTTTATAGATGGGTCCTTGAAAATGATTAAAGTGCCAAATGAAATCCATGGATTGGATTTCCTAGGGTGCTTTAAATGTCCATGCCTAAAGATAACAAATTAAAGAATCAAGTTAGCTAATTTTGTGCTTATGTGTTTTATTACATGTTTTGTGGTTGTATGTGATCCATCCAAGTCCTCATAGAATCTTCCATATCTTATATGAGGGATTCATAGTAGGATATCCAAAGTTACTATCTTAAATCCTTAATGGACTTCTACGTTGTAGTCAAGTCCCTTGGGTTTTAAAGTACTATTCTATAATTGGACCCCTTGGGTGGTCTGGTTAAACAGATTGATTTTGAAAATCTGATTAGAAATATCATGTGATGGTATAATTAAAAAGATCCCTTAAGTGGTCTATTTAAGGAGATCGTACGATGGTCTAGTTAAGAAGATCATGCGTTGATCTAGTTAAAAGGCTCGTTCGTTGATCTAATTAAAAGGACCCTTGGTGGTCTAGTCGAGTCGCTTCATGTTTATTCAATTGATTTTTCCTCTACGCATTCTGAAATGAACTGTGCGGACTGTGCAAGGAATTACGTAATTATGGAGGCCTACATAATTATGGAATTCAGTGCACAGAAACCACAGGGAGCTTTATCATGTGTTAAGACCTATAGTGACAAGAATAATGATACTGGAGAAGTCTTGGACCTTGACCGATGTCATTTTATCTTACACTCCCCAATTCAGATTTCAAGCACACACAAGTTTCCTATGATAAGTCTTCATAAGAAACGTTCTTCTATCCATAGTTCAAAAATTCCATGTTTTACTGCTACAAGGAATTCACTTTGAGGGTTAACAAATTCGCTAAGAATCCTAACATGGCCCAGAGTTTTACTTAAGGGTTCAATGGATCTATTAGAAGGCGAAACCGTCACAGTTGTCTTCACAAGTTTCCTCTAGAATTAAATTTCGGGACGAAATTTCCTAAAGTAGGGGAGACTGTGACACCTGTGTCACTTCAACCATCAAACAAATGCCAAACCAATGAAATATTGTATTTCATACTTGGTATTTGTAAAAATATGTGTATCGTTTGCACATATCAACTCTTGTTCGATTTTAAGCTTTAAATCGCTTTCTGGAGGATTATACGCGCTCTGATGCGTAAATATAACCAGTTTAATCCAACGAATACTCCGGAATAGTGAAATAGGCTTAACATACCTTAAATAACCTTTACATAACTTAGAAATAAGTTTTGAAGGCTTTGGTATGGCGAAAACAAGTTAATTCGCTTACAGGGACTAAACTTGACAAACTGTGAAAGTATGCCAATTTGAACTGTAACAGACATTCCGGAACATGACCATAAGTTAAACATACCATAAATATCCTTTACATAGCTTAGAAATAGGCTTTGAGGGGTTCGGTATGCTAAAACAAACTTTTGGGTCATTCAGGGACTAAAAGTATCAAAAAGTGCACAAGTTTGCACTTTTGCGCATAACTCACGTTCTGAATACATCCGGACATCCAAAAATTTATGTAACCATGACTATATTATTCTTTAGTGTTTGGCTTGCCAAAAAAATCCATTCGTCGGGTCATTTGGATCGTTTTTCGCGCTTATGCGCATTCCGTCGTAATTAAGCGAACATCGCGTTCGTACGACCAAACGAACCAACACCCGGCATATTTTTGAGCATTTTTCATGTCCACAATGTTTAGGCATCATTTTAGGGCCTTAAAGTTGGCTTTACGGGCCTTAGAAGTGTCAAAAATGGCCTTAAACACGTGCAGGGGCTGAAACCGTCATTTTTGAAACTTATTTTCTGATCAGAACCCCCATGCGGCCCGCATTAGTTTTGGTGTATCCTGAAGCGGGCCGCCTCAGCCTCCCAGAACAGATTAGATTGAACAGTCAGCATGTTCCAGCTGTTTTAACCACACCCACACACTTCCCACTTGCCTATTCAGCTGATAAGGACCATTTTTAGCTACCATGAGTTTCCAACAAGTGTACGCACAAGATACGAGCACGGTTTCCATGAAACGATCTTAACGGTGGACCGAAAACTATAAATACCCCACCCCCCATTGCTTCAAAATCACTAGAATCTGATCTTAAAGACTCTAAGTTGAAACCATTGTTTCATACCTGAGTTATTTCGATCTAGATTAGCATTCGGGGACCCTTCGTAAGTATTCTTTCGTTCTTTTATTGCTTTTCGAGTCTTTTAGAGTCTGAAAGTCAAACTTTGTTTGACTTTCTGCATTGACCAGTTTATGGTCAATGCGAAGTTCGTTTGAACTTCGCAACGTGAGTGTAATCACGTTGGTTATAGTCCTTTGGGACTATGCCTACTGATTACCATGTTGTCTAGGGTCGTAGGGTAAGCGATCTGATAAATCGCTTATACCTCGAACCCGACCCATTTGGTCGATCATTAGGATCCGACCAAACACATTAGGTGACCATAGTATATAGGGAATAACCTTCCGAGGTTATACCTTATGGTCGCTTTGTTTGAATAGTTGTATGATAGGTAGTTTATATGCCTTAGGTAAATTACCAGAATACCCTTTTCATGTATAATTGGTAATTAAGCATATGTAACCTAAACTTTTGTCACATAACTGATTATGTAACATGTTTAGGCATATAACACTTGTCATAGGGCTAGTTAGGCGGTCCGAACGCGTTTCACGCGAAAGACGCGTTAAAGTAGCATAAGCTACCTAAACGGGTCGTAATGGGTCACAAGCACTTAGGTTAGGTTTCGTTTTAGTATGTAGGCTTTGTTAAACCATATTACACGAGTCTCTATACTCGTTTGGTTTACGAACCCTCATTCTATCCGATCCTCCGATTTAGGTCCGGTATATTAATGTAGTTACCTATATTAGGTGCCGTTTGATTTCCGTGATCTCTAGCATTGTTTGGTTGTTACTCAAGGACTCCTAAGCACTCTCAATGTGAGTACATAGTTCCCCTCTTTTACCGTTTTCAAACTGTTTTGGGGTGAAGCATGTGTACCTATCTGTTATTTTCATGATTTCAAAGTATAATTGATTATACATGTTATTACTTATCATTTGACAAACTAAATGACTATCTATGGTTTAAACACTGATTTCTCAAAGAACATAAAATAAAATGTTGAATTGTACTTATTTTATGTTCACCAGACCGATTGTTAGTATGATATAGCGCTATAGGATTAGACACCCCATTCCTGTTGTCATGGAATGTCTGAAACCAATTTGTTTCACCATCCAAATAGGGATTTCCTTTGTGGTATCCTTATAGTCTCAAAGGTGTATTTTGATGCACTAGGTCTGAATGAATTCTTAAATCATACCTTTAAAGTATATTTTGATATACTCCCAAAAGTATAATTTGATATACTCTCATGTGTGGTATTGTACAAAACCAACATATATTTTGTTAATCATCCAAAGCATATTTTGATATGTTATTTACAAAACCAAAACATAGTTTAATATGTTACTTACAAATCCAAAGTATACTTTTAATATGCTAATATAAGGTTATTCGTTTAACCTTACATTTATTTATACATATCATTTTGGTTACATATTACATGATTTACATTGGACACATAAACAGTATTGACATTGGTTATACATTTCATGACTTACATCTTGACATAAACATTTTGACACATTATTCAATACGTTTGGCAATTGGTTTAAACATAGACATCTTACATTGTTGGTTGGTTTGAGTAAGTGATTAAGTAACGAGGCGTGTGTAATATGATACAAGCATGGTGGATACGCCGCTGGTACTTCCTATATATAAGTGTTTGTATGGTATTACATATTGTATCGTTATCTGAATCATTTCAATTTGAGACATATAACATTTTATACAAATAACATACTTTTCACAAGACATTAATTTACAAACAACTTATATTATACAAACTCATTTTACATGGTTATTCATTTAACCATACATTATTCTCTTATTTATACATATCATCTGACCTTATCGTTTTTCAAATGATTTACAAGACATAGCAAATTACAAGGTTCATGACTAAACATTTTCTCAAACATAAGTCATGAATCCTATTTTCACAAAACCTATGTATCTCACAGGCATTTTTATGCTGACGTACCTATTTTTACACATGTTTCAGGTACTGCTTTGCAATGATTGTTGATACATGCTACATTTAGGATGGACTCGTGTCTTAACGACTTTAAAACTTGGAAGATCGTAGTTGTATTTATTTGATTGTATTAAAACAATGAGTTCATTTATTCAATAAAACAGAATTTATTTATTCCATGGTTACGAAACAATGATTCTGTTACAACACTCCCCGACATTTCCGCCACGTTTGGTTGTTCCACGTGGTCGGGGTGTGACACTCTGTATGAAGTTCAAGTTTTTCAAAGTTGGTCTTACCTCCCAAGTCGTCCAATGCAAATGTAGTGGAAATTGAAAAGGGAGAAATTCGTACCACACTTTCCCCGACCTTAGATGTGATGGCAACTGGATTATTATCTTCAGACTCTATTTCAGCATTAAACCAAAATTGTCGGAGTGTTTCTGTATGAACCGGAGCATCAGCAGTAAGGATTGATTTGTATTTTGATGATGTTAAAAGGTCAATTATTGAGTGAAAGCTGGTATTTTTGCTGGTTTTCTCGAAGATGGGGAGGTAGTTGTGAGGGTTTTTGATGTTCAGAGACATGATCAGAGAAGAAGTTGATTTGGGGATGAAATAGGGTTTAAGTTGGAGGGTTTTTAATATGTTGGAAACTGTTTTTGAGAATTTTGAATTCGAGACGGCAGTGGTAGAACCTCGATTTAGGGATGAAACAACTTTTATATAGAGAGAAAAAGTGAATGCTGACGTGGCAGTAGTTACAAATATTTGATGGCTAAGATCTGTCCACGTCAGAACCTCTCTTGCGACAACCAATGACAGTTGTTTGGAAACCTCTGTTGGTCGACAACAAAAGTTGGGAACAGTGTGAGTCAAACAGTCATTAGATAAACAAAAGTTATGAGAACAGATGATAACTTTCAGTAGTTGTTTTATTTTTAGCTAACATCTGTCCACGTCAGAACCTCTCTTGTCATAATGGATGATAGACAGCAGTATAGTAAATCAACAGTCATTAGGATAAACAGAAATTATGACAACAGACAGTACCTTTTAGCAGTGGATGTATTTTTAGGCAAGCAGAAGTTTCAAAGTTAACTCAACAGTCGTAAGTCTAACATCTGCTATTAGCCCAACCACTGTTATTATCAAAACCTCTGTTGAGCATTTTAAGATTGAATATCATCTGTTGTTCGTTAACATCTGTTGAGCCATAGCAGACCTTTGCATCTTCAGACATTTATTCATTAGCAGATGCTCTCTTTTGTCAGACTTTAGCTACAACACACCTTTTACAACAGCAAATATCTACTCCTTGTAATTAGGTCTTACCGGAAATTCTTCCAAAAAACTGTTATTGATGAACAAAATTATATAATAATACTTAGGAATGACTGAAATAATTAAAATGAAGATGCGACAACAAAGATTAATAGTATTAAAATTTATTCATTTAGTCAATAGTGGTAAATCAACAGTTGTTAGCATACACAGTTGTTTCATAAGAAGGTTCGAATATATGACAACAGCAACATGCTTATACAAAGGTCTACAATTACAATTTCACATACTGTACAACATCTAATCTAATGGACTAACAAACTCCCAACATCTGCTATTAACCTAACCACTGTTACTATAAAAACCTTTTGTCAGCTCAACATATTTTGAATATCATCTGTTGTTCTTTAACATCTGGTCTCCCATACAGACCTTTCCTTCTTCAATCTTTCATCATCAGTAGATGTTCTCTTTTACTACACTTTAACTACAACAGACCTTTTACAACTCCAAATATTGACTCTCTGTAATTTGCAGGAGCACATATTCTTCAAAAAACTGCTATCAATGATCAAATTCTGAACATCTGTTTTATCTTTGCACTCATCTGTTCACCATCAAACCAACCCTTGATACTATTAAACCTCTGTTGACTTACCAAATAGATTTTCAGACACAATTCAACATCAACATAATCTAAATCAAACTCAAACACTAAATAAGTAAAACTAAAACGCAACATAGATTCATAAGATTAAAATTTATTCATTTATTCATGACATTAAAAGTCCAATAATTACATAACACTTGGAACAACTAAACTATCAAATCTAACAATAATAACAATAATTAAGAAACTTTAGCTTCAACTCCATCGATTGCTGAACCTCTCGATGTATGTCCTTCAGCATCGCCATGAACTCCACGTCTCTATCACCGCACTCTATATTACTGACAACACAAAGCTCATGAACGGAAGTTAAAGGCATCCGCATAAGATTTCTGGAAACCTGCTCTCTCGTGAACATGCCAACTTGCAATCCATCAAAACATCTCTTCAGCTCTTGAAGAGTAGCCTTATCTTCATACACCTGTTCCTCGATTTGCCTAACAAAACGCTGCTTTAAATCATCCGATTTTACAGAAGTGAATGATGCCATTTCAATAAACTATATTAATCGACTTTCCTGAAAGTATGATATCTTCGTAGTAAAACGTGATGAAAAATAGGTGAACTAGCTATGAGTTTATATACTGAAATATCTAACAGTGAAAACGTGTAGATTTAATATAAACATATTAATGTATATTTCAAAACAACAGTCTTTTAATGCAAAAACCTTTTCAAACCCCAACTTTTATGGGAAAACTGTAAAATTAAATACCAAGAAACCCAAGGGACAAATTTTCGAAGTTCAAAGAACAAAAGCAGATTATCACAATTACAATCAACCTCTTCATTTACCATGTAGACGCGTTTTTAAACTCTATAAAAGACTGATGATTACTTTTGATTCAAAACATCAACAAATTGTCCTACAAATCACATTCTATCAAAAAATGTTCCAAATCAGAAAAACCAACAAAAATCTACATGGCAAACTTCAGCTTCTACCACTGGTCAGACACCAGCGATGTTAAAACACAATTCTCGATGTGGTCACTCAAAGAAAAAAGAACAGACGAAGAACTAAACAGGAAAGTCGACATAAGCAATGACACTAATTACAACAAAACCTGGAACAACATAGCATTGCTCGATGAAGTCCTCCACTTTCCTCCATCAGAGTTCCAGAAGAATGCAGAAGAGTTTCTGACAAAACTTCTAAACAGGATCAGAAAATCTGCAACATGCTAACTGACCTGAAATTCAAAAGAGAGCATGAAATCACATGGAGAAAGGCCAGAGTCTACGAAATCCTAGCAAGTGTTAACTCTAGCGTGTAATACTTTATAAATATTTGATTAAATTTCTATTTTTCTATGTAGTAGTTCATTTTAATAATATCAACATGCATCTTAACATATTCTAAAATGTCAGTGTCAATAAAAACTCTTAACATCATCAACAGTTAATCAAAATAAGAAACATACCTAAAATGCAAAGGTCTCCTCTCAACTGTCGTAGCACATCTAACTTTTCACGATATTGCACGAATCTATACTTTGTATAAAAGAAGAAAATCTCACTGACATAAGAAAAGTTGACTTTCGATTTAACGAAAAGCGAACAATGCAACTCTCCGATCAAAGAAGGTAGCACATGCAACTTTTCACGATGTTGCAACAATGATACTGCAACATCGATATTGAAAGGTTGATGTGTGAAGGGAAGCTTCATTGAAATGACGATGTTGGAACAATGATACTGGAACGATAACATGTAAACAGAATCAACAAACATTCGAACAAAGAAGTATAACCGGAGATTAGCCTGCTGAATCACGAGAAATATGCATTCGAGAGAGAGATGCGCTCGCAGATATGAGCGAGAGAGATTTGAATGTGGAGCCAGATTCATATATCTTATTTATAGGATTGGAAAATATGGTTTGAATTTTGAATGTGGAGCCAAAATTTTGAATTTGGACAGAGGTTTACTTTGGGAACAGAGGTTTGATTATAAGGTAAAGGGCAGAGGTTTAAACAGAATTTTAAATGATTTTAGATATTAGGCTTTATGATGTAAAAATGACATAAGAAAAGCCTTGTTGGACAGCCTCTCTGGCTGACACATCAGCTTTTCTTATGTCATTGGGATTTCTCCTTTTATAGAAAGTATAGATTAGACTATGGGGTATGGGGCGGGGGTTGGGTAAAAACGCCCAAGTCACCACCCCGAGTGGGCTTGGGTTTGGGCGTGGCCCCTTGGGCGGGAGTTTCAGCCCGGGCGTTGGGCATGCCTAGCGGTCCTACGTGGCCGGCTCCTATTTGCTTGTTGGCTAGGTCATAGCGACTACATTTAAGTTTCAAAATGTAACCGTTTGGCCAAGCCAAACGGTTCAGGCAACTCGCTATAAAACCCCCAACCCCACCGCCTGTCCACATCGCTACCCCAACCCAAGTCACTCCACCTACCCGAACAGCTACCCACACACACTTGATCGATGGCCTCTTGGACGCACGAGGAAGAGCTAGCCCTTGTCACGAGCGTCGTGGATGCGATGAAGGGCCGCCAACCCGGTGAGACCGGTTACTGGCCGGAAGTTTTCGCTAGCTACCGGCACAACGTGGGAAACGACCGACACAATTTAAACGCGTGCCAACACAAATGGCGCGAGCTACGACCGAAGCTCGATTGTTTTAAAGTCTACTACGACAGCGTCCCGGGCGGTGATATAAGTCACGAAGACCGGGTGGCGGTGGCCAACATCGAGTTCCGGGGCAAGGAGCAGAAGCCGTTTGACAAGCTTGCCCTTTTCGAAATCTACCTAACGCTTTAGGCTTTTTTTTTATTTTGTAATCCTTTTTTTGTAGAATTTTGTAATTTTTTGGAAATTTTAATAATAATTTTAGTTTTTTTTTTAATTTTGTGTATTTTTTAATTTTAGGTTTTTTTTTTAAATTTGGGGGTGACATGGCCAACACACGCGGGCTAGCCCCGCCCCGCCATACCCCACGGACACGTCACTCACCAGCGCGGGGGGGGGGGGGGGGGTCTCGAACTCCACGTGTCAACCCATGCCCCAAACCCCCGCCCCACCATACCCCACGGTCTTAGTTTTAGTAATATCGAGCATATTTAATTTCATTAATTTAATAACTTTGAAACACGATTATCTAGTTTTAAATTTATACAAAATGATTTTTATATAGATTAAATACACACAACGAGCAGAGAGCCCATCACATATAGTATAGGTTAGATAAGAACCAAGTATCGTCCAATTGTATGCTTCTTCTACTCGACCGTTCATTATTATAACAATTCTTATTTGTAGTTAGATTAGTTGACTAACTAGTAATATATGACTCTTGGATAAGTCTTTCTTAATTAATATAGTTTACTTTATAAAACGCGGAAAATGGTTAAGTTTTCTATTTTATCTTTTATGAAAATTGGAAGTAGCTCATGTTACGGTTACTGACATTCCCCCAATCTTGTCACAACATACGATAGACTGGTCTGGAAATATGTTAATAATGAACCATCTCGACTAGTAAATGTTATGCCACAATGAGATTGGTTTAAGGTCATCTTGGTTTTATTATTTTTTATAACTTAATTAATTAGTGTTTTATATTTCAAGCTCACAAATGAGATCATGATTATAGATCTTAATTAACTTATTTTTTGCATTTTTTGGGATCGGTACTTTTGGTTTGGCATCGGTATTTTGTGTTGATTTATCTTCAAGTACAGTATCGTACCGATAGCGTATTGTACCGAATAATTTCGGTACCAATACAAGTAATCATTTTTGATAATTCTCAAATCGGTATTTTTAATATTGGTACGATGCCAAACTCATCCCACCATATATGTATTATACGAATGAAGACACCAATCGTGTTTGTTTTAGTTTTAAAATTGATTTAAGAATCTTGTAGTTGTCAACTTTACCTTCTTTTGAGATGGCAACCAGCATCATCCTTTAAAGCTGGCCACTACTCTTATCATATCTTTTTTTACCTTTTTGACCCACAACATCTAACCTTACTCATTACTCCATTTCTCTTTCTCACACATATATAATTCATAGTTGGTTTTAGATAGAGAAGCGCGTATATCATGTAAGGCATGTGTGTTGTGTTGTGTTGTGTTGTGTTGTGTTGTGTTTGCTTAGATATACTATGTACCGTTCATGACCTAATGTTCTAATGAATGACATTGATGATTGTTATATATTTACATGTGTACGTTGATAGGTGATTAGGTGTAAGAAAATTTGTTGTAAAAGAAAGATATACTATATGGTTACATAACTAATTTGTGTATCACAGATAAATCAATAGGTATTATATATGTAATTGCCCCTACATATATTACAAAGTATAGTCAATGGTTGTAATTGCTTGTAAAGTTGAAATACATTTTTTTTTCTTTCCACAAACATTGGGGAGTTTGAAAGAAAACTAAATGGGGACCGAACTCTCAAAATCTAAATTGGTGTGGGTTAGACTCTTAAAAATCCAACATTTCACACAACAACTTTTTTTTTTTTGAAATTTTTTGGTAAAATTTATACTACGAGCGAAAAATCAGTAGGGACCGAGACAGCCCGGCCCAATAAAACTTCACCCTTGTCGACAGAGCTAGTTAAAAGAAATGCAAACAAAAAGAGGACTAACTTACAATGGCTAATTTATTTTGATTTTTTGTTTGTCACTGTTAGAAATTTTTATTTGAATTGGTTACCTCTCGAGTGTAATGGACACATATAACACATAAAAAGTTATGACACATCTTCTCATCTTATGGTAATAAATAAAAATCTTTTTTAATACGTGTTATTTCCTAGTGCTTTTTCATCTTATTTTCCTATTTATCTCTCATATTAAATAATAATTTTAAACAAAATATCAAATAAGAATAAATATATAGATAATTAAACAATAATAAGAATTTTAAACAAAAAAATAGATAAGAATACATATTTGTTTTTCTATAAATAATTTTAAACAAAAATTTACATAAGTATCTGGGGAAATCCCTACAAATGAGAAAACCTAGGAAACTCTAACCTCCTGATTTAAAAAAAAATACACATGTAATATAGATGTTTTTAAGGGTTTTGGGCAAAAAAAAAAAAAAAAAAAAAAAAGAGCCAAGTGGATATTTTTTAAAAAAATAAACAAGTTTCCTGGGTAACATATGTCAGATGAATGTAACATATGTTACACCAAAACTTGTTTATTTATTTTTTTAAATATCCACTCAACGCTTTTTTGATTTTTTTTGCCCAAAATCTTTAAAAACATGTATATTACATGTGTAATTTTTTTCCAAAAAAACCGGGAGCGTTGAGTTTCCTGTATATTCTTTGGAGTTTAGTGATTGAAATTATGGTAAATTAGGAATCAAAGGTTCCCGTTTGATATATATTTAATAATTGTATAATAATAGTACATCAAAGTTCTTTTTTAAAAGATAAATTTTGACGACTCTATGTGTTAATATATGACATTATATTTTATTCAACACGTCCAATATACGAGTTTTTTAAAGACATATCTTTATTATTATTCATTATATAAAATTACATTTATGCAAAAAAAAAAAAAACAAGTAAATAATACATCAATGTTCATTTTTAAAAGATAAATCTTGATGACTGTTTGTGTTAAAATATGACATTATATTTTATTCATCACGTGCAATATACGAGTTTTTTTAAGATACATTTTTTATTATTTATTATATAAAATTATATTTATGCAACCCGTGTAATACATGAGGTTTTAACCTAGTAACTATAAAATGATATGTAACAAATGCAAATATATTTATGTGTATCACATGAAATCAATACTGCCTAATTAGATACTTTATGTAATTTATCTCCAATATCAAACTTAAGCACATAAATGTGTAACAAGAATGGGAATCATGTGCACTTCAATATTATTAAACAAGTAAAATTAGGCATGTGTTTTGAGTTGATGCTAAGACCAAAATATATATATAAGAAAAAAGTTGAAAACCCTGTTTCAAATCTATGCATCTTGCCATCTTGGTTTGCTTTTGGTTATATTGACCTATAGCTAGTAAAAGTAAAGCAACCAACTTCTTCTTTGCGCCTTTTTTTCTTTCGACATTCTCATTATTTTGTTATCATGTTTTTTTAGAATGTAAATTAGAACCTTGTTTCTTTGTGTTCAAAGTCACGTATTTTTCTTAAATTTTGGATATGTATTAAGAAAAACTACTTTTTTAACCTTTCTTTAAATACGAATGATTATTTCAAATAATGTAATACATTTTAGTTTTTCATACACTTATAGGACTATTATTTACTTAAAAAATTAGTTTCTTATTTAACTTATCAGTATCCTCTGAATATAAACTAATTCGCTATACAAACTTTATTAAAAATATTAAAATTAACTTAATATTATATAAAAGTAACTAATAGTATGATTTTTTTTTAATATGGAAAAATGTTCTTCGAAAACATGTCTTTGAAAAGGCTATGGGAAGGGAAACACATAGGGGTCACTTGTGTCTGTTGTGGTTTGTCTTTGGAATCAATAATAAACCAAACATTAAATGCTACCTTCACCATTATTGATATAAATGTTTTTTTTTCTTAAATATGACATGATAAATTCTTATATATATTGTAAACACAAGAAATTTTATGGTAAAATAAAATTTTTGGATTATCTATATAAGCTAGGGTATTTATTAAAAGAATATTAACTAAACCTCCATTATTTCTTAAAACTAGATATATAAAAGATAACTATATAGATATAACCAACACTTCTATGTGGTAAATTTATTTTATAATTATTATTATAAAACATTACAATCAATTTTATTTTTAATCATACTTTTAAAAATATAAAAAAAGTCTAATCATAAAACGTGTTATTGAATTGGGTTAGGATAAAAAAACATAGTATCCTAAAAATAAGAAGTCGTAGGAAGTGTATCAAACGCATTCTGATTGAACTCATTCAAGCGGTATTAGGATCATCTCATCGAACTTTACGATATGAGATTTTTGGTTTTCACTTTTGGATTTTTAGCTTGTAGATTTTATAATTTTTGTTTAGATCATTGTGTCTTTTTATTTAGCATTGTGTCTTTTCTATATTTGCGTCATTACGTTTTTTTTTCAACTAATTGTGTTTTTTTACTCGACATTGTGTTATATTTATCGGTATTGTGCTATATTTTGCTCGACGTTGTCTTCTAGTTTTGCAATCCATTGTGTCTTCGTACCTTTCTCATTTTTAGTAGACTATGTAGGATAAATTTACCCATTTATTAACCTTGTTCTCATTTTTTAGGAGACTTTCTAGGATAATTTTACTTAATTTATTAACCATGTTGTCATTTTTAGAAGACTTTATTGGATAACTTTACACAATTTATTAATTCGTTATATTGTAGAAAAGAGTTTTATTACTTATATTCAGTGTTCATAAACCGTTAAAATCAATCAAAGTGTGTAAATCATAATTAATAAATCTATACATCCAGTTTCATTTATATACAATTCCACGGGTGTCACACCCCGTATTTTACAACACATCTCCCGGTGGGCCCGGGTGGAGAGTATCGTGACTGAGATTGGTATCATAATAAGCAAACACAGATAGCACAACGGAAGTCTTGGATTTAAAATATTATTACAAACATATATGTCTGAGTGTCCAAAATAATATTATAGACTGCTTGTAATAAAGATCCACAGGCGGATCGAAAATGTACAATATGAAATAATCAAACTACTAGGTTTTATGCAAATGAGTTGCAAATTCCTCTTCTAGCATTACCAGGAAACTTCCAGCCTATTTACGTATCCTTGAAACCTGTAACTTAGTCTTTTAAAAATACGTCAGTTTACACTAGTAAATACAAATACCCGACTCATTTTGAAAACATTTCAAAAATCATTTTAAGTGCACAAGGCACATGATTTTCATAAATAACTTGGGACAATTCGAAATGATTTTGTATACAGTTTTACATGCCTGTCGATACATATGGGGCCCGGTGCTAAACACCGATAACATGATTAACCGACACGCCACTTAAACCCACAAATGGGTATCCCCAACTAGGGAGTATGAAAAACATTTTATAATAGCATTAACATCTGTTAGGTGTATGCCTACACCCCGAGCTCGGTCGTGGCCATTAGTAACTTAAATGAGCCGAGGATATCCTGGACACGGTCACGTTAACCCCCAATGCTTAAGTTATCAGACAAAACATATTAAAACGGGTCATTGAGATTTTGTAGTCATAATCCGACATATGATCCCATACCCGACTAAGCGGTAATAATTTACCATATCCCAAGCGCATATAGGGAAAATAGGTTATGAGTATTTACCTGGCTAAAACTCGTATTAATATGCAATAATTATAAATAGCTCAGCTGTAATCAATTAACTAAGGTTGGTTGCAATTTACCGAATGGCCCTAGTTTGGAATGAATGGTATAATTAACCAATTAGAATGTCAACAGGTCCTATTTAAGTCGTAGACTCGGACCGGTTAACTAAAATTAACGAAAACGGTACGATACGCTTGATTAAGCGATGACCGGAATAGAATGTGTTTTAAACCCAAAAAGTACAAAGACTTGTATAATGTGGGTAAACAATATACATTCTGGAATTTGAAGTAAAAATGATAAGATTTGACCAGTTTCGGTAAACTTACGTAAACTAGTTACATAAGCTCAACCGTACGCGTATAAGCGATATCGGGTAACCGGATGAGTCATAAACAAGTTCTATATGCCAATATACTTTAAATAAGTTGTAACATCAGTATGTTATCAACTTATATGACCATGGAGGTTTTAAAATCAAAATATGCCCCATAAGGGCATTTTAGTCATTATGTGACATACTTTAAGAACTTGCATAAAAACTGATATTATGAACATGTTCATTCTGTAAAAGTACTTTAATTATGATATAATATCAATAAGTAATCAAACATGTATGATTTTGATGATTTAAAACCAAACTATGCACCAAAAGGGCATTTTGGTCATTATATAACATAGTTTGAGAACTTATATAAAAATCTGAGTTATGATCAAGTATCTTCTGTGAAAATACTTTAATTATGTTATAATATTAGTAGGAAATAAGTTTTGAATGATAGTTATGGTTAAAAATCATACTATGCGCCAAAAGGGCGTTTTGGTCATATTATGACATAATTTACGAACTTATATCAAAACTCAGGTTATGAACAGATTCATAATACCAAAATATGTTAATTATATTAACATATCATTAGGTAAATCTTTGCAAGTTCATCGTTGATTAAAACTATGTTTTATGCAAAAAGGGCATTTTGGTCAAAGTTAGGCATATTATAGAAATTTGTATAAAAACTCAGAATCTGATTATGATCAAGTAGTATAACCTCATAGAGTTAGTTATCCTACATTATAATGTGATCATAATACAACTTGAATTCAGTAGCTAACTATGCTAAATCGGGTCAGAATCGAACGTCAAAGAAGAAGTCAAACTGCTCGACTTTCGGTTGCAAATCGATGCTAAAACTGGAAATGACGAGTTGAACATGTTCATACATATTCTAATATTAATTACCAACTTATTTAAGTGTCAAAACATGGTTTATAACATTCATATGATCAATTTATAAAGTTTACGAAAAACTGACTTTTGATTTTTTAATTATGATAACTTTAACCCGTCATTTGACCTAGTTAACGTGATTTTCAGGAGGTGCCCTTTTGAGGGATTAACACCTTCCTAATTACGATCACATAGCCATGTTCAATTCGAACAATGGCTGGACCATAATGGTCTAAACCGAATGTCAAAGCAAAAAGATCAATTTTGCTTGACTTTCGACTATTAAGTCCCATAAAATGAAAAAGAACAGAAAAGGAACACTTACAAGTGATCCTTTGAAAGAAATGGACTTGGTAGGATGCTCCTATAGCTCAGGAATTTCCAAATGAGGGAGATATAATGATTTAAAGAAGAGGTGCAAGGAAATGAGTTCAACTTAGCACCTATTTATACTTGTGGCAGATGAAAGTGACCATCACAGGTGTTACGGGTCAGTTGGAGATCATTACATGTGTCCTAGAAGGTGTCTAAACTGCACATGAGCTCATGGTTTCGAATAGTGGTATTCTTGGAGCCCAAACAAAATTATGACACTGGCGATCCTTTACGGACCATAGGGGATAACCCTTTGCGGTCAGTAAATGTTGGTGCATAATGTCTATAGCCTACGTCTTATGTCTAGGTCATGTTTGTATATGGTTTACAGGGGTCTAAAGTGTAATTTTATGAATTCTGATGTAATTCCGCTTGAAATGACACTTGGTCATTTCAAGCGAAATCAGAAGTTGTAATTCTGCTTGAAATGACATGTGTCATTTCAAGCGAAATCATATGCCTATATATAGGCTAGTCTTGTTTCTCATTTGGCACGGAATCACAAGTTGTATACCGAAGTGCTGCCGGATTTTCTAGTGAAATATTAATGAGAAACATGTGTTAAAGTGATATACTCTGTTTTCTACTCAATTTCTTACTGATTCTAGACTGTTTGTTTGTTTTCGCCTCTCAAACAGTTGTGTATTGCCTCTGATTGACTCATTTGGTCGATGAAACGCTCCTACAATTGGTATCAGAGCCAGTTATGAGTCAATACACTTGAATCAGTGTCTTTTTCTACACTTTATTGGACTTCTGGACAATTTAACGGACAAAATGGACTGATTTTCTGATATTGTGTGTAAAATACTGTTTTAACAAACCCTTGAGAGAATCAGATCAAAATTCGGACTAAATCTGATAAAAATGGACTAAAACCTTATTCTGCTTGAATGAGACATCTGATTCCGCTTGAAAAATTATGATAATTTCAAGCGAAATAAGTGATTCCGCTTGAAAACATCTGATTCCGCTTGAAAAGTTGAAGTAGTTTCAAGCGAAATAAGTGATTCCGCTTGAAATACAATTGATTCCGCTTGAGAAGGTAATTCCGCTTGAAAATCACTTGATTTCGCTTGAAAGTGCTGATTCAGCTTGAAATCTAATTTCGCTTGAAAGCATGTGTTTGTTGTGAAAGTGCATTTCGTTCGTGGTATTTCGTTTGAAGTTCATTGTGTGTAGAAAGTGTTTTCACTTAAAAAATAACCTGTTTTCAAAACTTGAAAAATTTTTCCGTAAATTGAATTTGTAAAATGGATAACGAGTTTTACAACATGTTTTCCGGTGGGGGAATGACAGCAGCACAAAACCCGGCCAGTATTGTGCAAAACGTGAATATGGAGAATGAACTTGGGACGATGCAGAAACCTCCTAAGTTGATGAATATTGACGAGTATTCGAGTTGGTCTGGAAGGTTTAAGACATGGGTTCAAGCAAATCACTTTGAATGCTGGATGAAGATTGAATCGAAATATGTTCCTCCGAAAGATGGTTTAAATCTTGTGAAGTCGATTGGCAGTTTGACACAAACTGAACAAGAAGATTTTAAGGCAGAGAAAAAGATGATGAGTATTCTACAACAGGCCATTAAAGAATATATCTTGGTATTGTTGCAGCATGAGGATAATTCACAAGCCATTTGGCAGTCGTTGAGAGTAAAGTTTCTCGGGAGTGTGTCCATGAAGCAAAAAGGCTTTGATAAAGAAAGAGTTTGACATCTTCACTGGTATAAAGGGTGAAACAACAAAACAATTGATTGAAAGATACTGCCATCTAGTTGTGGAGATGGGGAGATTGGAGATAACCAAGACTAATGAGGAGTGGATCGATAAATTGGCAGATGCATTGCCATACGATGAATGGGGTACTTATTTGCTGGTGTTGAAAAACAATTCAGATTATGTTAATCTCAATCTTAGTTCGTTCATTGAGAAGATCGAGGCACATGAGCTTGAACTGGTGAAGATCAGAAAGATGAATTCTGCAAATGTTCAACAGGATGTTTCACTATATTACAAAGGCAGTTCTCCGGCAACAACGAATCTAAGCCCGAAGATTCAAACAGGGTTTAGTGCAGATTTAACATCCGGTGCTTCGTCTAGTACATCAAGAAACAACAAGCCTTCACCGTTTGCAAGTTATGAGCCGAATCCCAAGACTTCAGAACAAATGTCTTCACAAAGCTCATCAAGATCGAACAATCAGGGTTATGTTTCTGGGATACAGTGTAGCATTGCTGTAAACATAAAAAATGGACAAGAGTTTACAGAAGCAGCTGCAAAGCAACACATCGCACTGTTAGCTTCTATTCTTGAGTCATATGAGAGTTTGGTAGCTGGGAGGATCGGTAATCCAGACATGAAAAAGGAGGATTACGATCAAATCGATCCAGAGGAGTTAGAGCTGATTGACATAAAATGGGGAATGGCTAGTTTGGTAAGAAAAGCCCAAAGGTTTATGGAAATTATGGGTCGAAACAGTTTGTCAGGACCGGATCAAAAGCTTGGTTTTGATAAGTCCAAAGTGACTTGTTTCAGATGTAAAGAGAAGGGGCATTTTAAGCGGGAGTGTCCGAATAGAGAGGTCAACAACCACCAAAATCCATTTACCAATGATTACTACAGACAGGCGATCTATCACAAGACAAATCAACAACCTGTCGTTCAAAGACCTCAGATCGAAAATAAGCCGGAAAAAGTTCTTATTGTCAACCAAGATGATGAGAAGGTAGTTGAAGGGTTCAGTTGGGACAAGTATATCCCGGGCAGTGAGGGTAGAGCAATGATGGCTGAGATTGTGGAGGTGTCGGAGAGTGTTGTTGAAACAGAGGTTGTTAGTGAAGATGTGTCTGAAGAAAGTTCGGTTGATCTCGAAGAAATTACTGCAGAAGTCTACTATTATCAATCCGAACAGGAGGTTTTAGCTAGTTCTTTAAAATCAATTATGCCTCCTAATGTGTTTGATTCTTTTGCAGGTTTCTTCAGTGAGCCAACAACAGGTTTTTGCCCACAGTATGATGTTGTGAAAGCTCCGGTTGAAGAGATTATTGATGTCTCCAAAGAAATGACTGAAGAGACACTGAAAGAGATTGCTGACAAAGCATTAATGGCAAAATTGAAAGAGGTAGACACAGAATATGTAAAACCAGAGTCTGTTGATACTGAGTCAGTTGAAAACGTGTCGGTCAAATCAGAGTTAGGTCAAAAGGAGTCTGACGGGAAATCCGAAAAGGAGGAGATCAAATCAGAAGGAGTGTCTGAGTCAGAGTCTGATGATGTCGGTAAACATGATGTTAAAATTGATCAAGAGGAAAAGACTGTTGAAAAGATTGATTCAATTTCTGAAACTTCATGCAAAAACTGTTTAAAACCATGCATGGAATGTCTTGAAAAAGACAAAAAGTTTCAGGAATTGAAACAATACACTGATGCGATTAAATTTGATCTAAGTGAAGCAAAAGAAGCTTATGACACATTGGCTAGATCTATCAAAATGATTCAAAAAGAGAGTCTTGAAAACGATAAAGCCACAAGATTGTTAAAATCAACAGTTTTTTATAAACAAAAGGAAATCAACTTTCATTTGGACACGATTGCTTCATTAAAAAAGGAATTAGAGTTAACAAAAATTGAGAATGAAAGAATTGATAAGAAGTTGATGAGTTATGTTGCATCTTCATATGTGATTGATCAGATTGTCCCACGACAACCAGATGCAACACCTGCCTTCAACAGTGTTCCACCCCCAATGTGGAATCATTACACACAGAAGTATCCAGATGGGGTGGAAGCTGCTTTGAACCTCAAACTGAGAACCATTGAGAATGAGTTTCCTGAGAATATTGATGTTACATTCTCTCCGTCCGACACTGATAATGAGTCACAGGTGATCAAAACCGTTGTTGACCAAGTGTTAGAAGAAGAAAGTGATAACTCAGAGTTTGATACTGTGAAAACTCATTTTGAAAACTCTGGTTCTGATTCTGAAGAAGATGGTAACTTTTTGGACAAATTTATACCAAAATCAGAAAAGGTTGCGAATGATGATTCGATCATTGTGGTTTACACAATGACCGGAACTGACAAACTCTATTCTGATTTTGAGTATCCAATCCAGAACGCAAATATGAAAAATGTTGAGAAGGTGTTTAAATTGGTTGAGATTGACATTTCTGAGGTAAACAACAACGAGTTCTTTTCAAAACCTAAAAAGTCTTTTGTAACTCAACAATCTAACAACTCTGGAAAGAAAAATTGGGTGGGTAACAATGGGTCTAACAAGAAAAATGGTAACAGTTTGAAAAGAAAAGGTGTTGGTTTTGAAAAGAAGATGGCTAAACATGAGGTAAAGCCAAAGGAAAAGATGAATGATGTTTTTGTGGCAGGAATGAACTTTGTTGATGAAAAGGCGTATATTTTCAGTCAAAAAGCTATTGACGATTTCAATGCAGCGAAAAAGCTGAAAGAAGAGACCTACAAATCTACCTTTGTTGAGTATGACAAAAGAGTTTGTTACTGCTGCAATGAGATTGGTCATATGGCAAAACAATGTACCAAAAAGATTGAAAAACCCATTTTCAAGAAACCAGTTTTGCAAAAACCAAAACCTAAAACTCCAACTGATAACAAGGGTAAAAAACCAATGATTTCACCAGTTCGTATTTTGAAGAGAGGTGAATCTCTGAAGTCCGAAGAAAAACCAAAATCAAATTTTGAGGTTGGCGAATCTTCGAAAGTCCAAAAGACTTCAAAGATTTATCCAAAAATGAAAGTTTTTGAGAATCAATCTTGGGTGGTGAAACCAAAATCATCAGTTGAAGAGAAAAAGATGGAAAGTGTTTTGAAAACTGAACCAACAGTTTTTGAAAATGATGTGGATAAACTTGAATTTGAACTTGATAAGTTACTTGAAGAGTTTCCACCGATTAAGAAAGAAGATTTAAAATCAAAAGTCAAACCTGTGGTCCCAAATGTCATTTTTAGTATTCCGAAAGTTGAAGTAGATTGTGATTTTGTGTTTGGAAGTATTCCGAATGTAAAGAAATCATGGGCGTCATTGTTTGAATAAATTGCTTTAATGGTTGCAGTGGCTGCCGAGGTTGTTTATCTCGAAATGGATCATGGACAGCGGATCTTCAAGGCACATGACTGGAATGCTGGCATTGCTCTATGACGTCAAATCTCTCAACGGAGGATATGTGGGATTTGCTGGGAATCAGGGTGGAGGAATAGTTGGTCAAGGAACTCTGACGAATGGAGTTATATCGTTTGAAAAAGTGAACTACATAATAGAACTTGAAAACAATCTGCTGAGTATCTCACAGATCTGTGACAAGTCTTTTACCGTACATTTCACTAAAAATGAATGTCTTGTCTTAAAACCTGGTTTTAAAATTCCTGAGGATATGGTGCTGTTGCGAGCTCCACGAGAAAATGATTTATATATTCTTGATATGAGTGTCGCAACAACAACAGATTATCAAAAACAATGTTTTGTCTCAAAATCTAAAGCAACTGAAAAAGAGTCGATAATGTGGCATCGAAAGATGGGCCACATTCATGTCAGAAAAATGAACTTTCTTGTACACAATAATTTAGTTGAAGGTGTAAATTTGAAAATTTTTCATTTAAATGATGATTGTGTAGAATGTAAGAAAGGAAAGCAGACGAAGAAGTCACATCCACAAAAGCTGTTGAATTCAATCAGGGTACCGCTCGAAAGGCTCCACATAGACCTTTTTGGACCTGTCAATGTGGAAAGCATTAGTGGAGACTTATACTGTCTTGTGGTCACCGACGACTTTACAAGGTTTTCATGGGTGGTGTGTCTGGAAAGGAAAGATCAAACTTTTGAGTCGTTGATGATATTATTCAAGAAGATGGAAACACTGTATAAGCTGCCGATCAGAAGAATAAGAAGAAAGGAATTCTTCATGAATTCAATGCACCATACACTCCACAGCAGAACGGTGTAGCTGAAAGAAAGAATCGCACCTTGATTGAAACAGCTCGAACAATGCTTGCCGATTCCAAGTTGCCAATATTTTTTTGGAGTGAAGCAGTTGCATCAGCTTGCTATACACTGAATCGAGTGCTCACCGTGAAGAAATTCAAGAAAACGTGTTTTGAACTTTTGCACCGTTATAAACCGAATCTGAAGTTTTTAGAACCGTTTGGATCTCCGTGTACTTTTATAGATCCAGATGGCAAATTTGGTGCAAAAAGCAATGAGGGTTTCTTTGTAGGATATGCGAGTCCGCTGAAAAGAGTGTTTGTTCCATGCCTAAGGAAGGTAATTGAAGTTCAACATGTAGACTGTTAGAAGCACACTGCTCCATCACAACTTCCCGGACACAGATTGCTTTTCGATTACGACAAACTCTGGGAGTCTTTCCAACTTCCGACAGAGCCAAGTGAAGAGGAACTCGCTTACTTATACCAACAGCAGCAATCGATGGTACAAGAACAGGTGCCAAGACCGTTGGTAGTTTCTCAGCCTGATGTGGGTACAAACATTCCCACAAATGGTACACACGATCACGAGGCCGGCCCGAGTGGAACAACTCACGAACCACCAGAGGAACCAGCTCCAATGTTTGATAATTCTGACGACTCAGAATCGGAAAACGGTCCGATTTTTGACGAGGAGCCAAATGTTGCTATGACAGAAGCTGAGGATCACACCGGTGATCTAGACATCACGAATTTGCAATCGGAAGTGAGTGTGCCTGACGAAGTCATGGCAAGAACTCTCTCTTATCATCCTTCGGAGCAAATTATTGGAGATCTTTACAGTGGAGTGAAAACACACGACCAGATCAACAAATCTCTTACATGTTTTTATACTTCTGTCTCTCCGTTACAGGAAGAATTCTCACTTAATTGTTTTATCTCCCAGATTGAACCCAGAACATATAAGGAAGCTTTGACTGAAGACAGCTGGGTGAATGCTATGCAGGAAGAGCTGCAGCAGTTTGAGAAGCTGGGAGTTTGGAGATTAGTAGACCTTCCTGAAAATCAAAAGCTTATAAAGACAAAGTGGGTATTCAAGTGCAAAAGAGATGATAGAGGAGTCATTGTTCGAAAGAAAGCACGATTGGTAGTATAGGGATTCAGTTAGCATGATGAGGTTTATGCGCCTGTTGCTAGACTTGAGGCTATTAGGATCTTCCTGGCGTTCGCGTCATGGAAAGGATTCAAAGTCTACCAACTTGATGTGAAATCTGCATTCCTGTATGGAAAAATCAAAGAAGAAGTGTATTTGGGACAACCACCGGGTTTCACTGATCCACTACACAAGAACAAAGTCTATCTTCTGGATAAAGCGCTTTACGGACTTCATCAGGCCCCGAGAGCATGGTATGAGACGCTTTCCCAACATCTGTTGGCCAACGGGTTCATCAGAGGGACAGTTGATAGTACTCTGTTTACAAAGGAAGTTGGAGGCCATCTTTTAATCGTGCAGATCTACGTTGATGATATCATTTTTGGTTCAACAAACGACGACTTGTGTAAAGATTTTGAGAGAGTTATGAAGAAGAAGTTCGAGATGAGTTCAATGTGGGAGATGAAGTTCTTCCTAGGGCTGCAGGTGGAGCAAATGCCCGAAGGAATCTTCATTCATCAAACCAAATACGTGAATGATGTTCTGGAGAAGTTCAACATGGCTCAATCTAGTCCAACATCAACCCCCTAGCTCAGAATCACGGTATTTGCCCAGACGAGAGTGGAGAGAAAGTGGAAGAGACACTGTATCGGTCAATGATTGGATATTTGATGTATCTTACTGCTTCTCACCCGGACATCATGTATCCAACGTGTTTGTGCGCCCGATATCAGTCTAGCCCACGCCAGTCACACTTGACGATCGTGAAATGCATTTTACGATATTTGAAAGGCTGCCCAAGCATCGGCTTGTGGTATCCTAAGTCTGACGATTTCTCACTCACAGGTTTTGCTGATTCGGACTTTGGTAGCTGCAAACAGAATGCTAAGTCCACCACTGCAGGCCGTCAGTTCTTCAGAACTCGACTTGTCACCTGGCAGTGCAAGAAACAAACCTCAGTAGCACTCTCTACGTGCGAGGCAGAATACGTTTTGGCCTCGAGCTGTTGCTCTCAGATCCTTTGGATCCAACAGCAGATGCGAGACTTTGGTTTGCAGTTCTTGGACACGCCTATTTTTGTGGAGAATGAAGCAGCCATTAACATAACGAAAAACCCGGTTCACCATTCTAAAACTAAACATATAGAAATCAGACATCATTTCATCCGTGATTGTCACGAGAAGAAATTGATTCGCATCGAACATATACACACCGATGAACATAAAGCTGATTTTTACACCAAACAGTTTGATAAAAAGAGATTTAACTATCTTTTGAAATAAAATGGGATGAACAACTTGTTTTCTGGGAGGGTGGTTGAATGTGAAGCCGAGGAGGACGGTGATCTGATCTGATCCACGTTGTGTTGTCAAATTTTTGTACAGTTTATTTTCTGCTTTTGATAAAAACAAAAACACAAAAATATGTCTTTGTTTTTAGGGGGAGAAAGTTTGCAGAAAAATACAAAAACATGATAAAATTTCAAAATCCAAAAACATTGAAAAAGTAAAAATGAGTTTGTGTAAAAAGGGGAAGTGATAGTACATCAGCTAGACAGATGTAGTACGCTAAAGAAATGTAAAGTAAATATGTGTTAAGCAGTCTTGCAAATGATATGCCGATAGGTTTTTACACATTTAGTAGGTTTGTTCGGGATATAAACATAAATAATTACTTGCTTTTATGTGGGGAACATCTCTCGGATATATGGGTAACCCCCGAAATCTTGTTTGAAAGGTCCCTCTTTCTGAGATACTAGGTCTTTATGCTTAGTGATATCGGGGGTATTATCCCGGGACTTCTGATTTTGCGGAAGCAATTGCCTAGTCCCCGGAGAATACTTTACGCTGCTTGAAATAAAAGCCTCCCCTCAGCATAAAAAATGATGAAACATTGAAAAATGCTAATCATGTGCTGTTGAAGAAAAGATCCTCTAAAGGGGACCCACCAAAATTCGAACCGTCATCTCTCTGCTGAACGGAAGTTCTGGCTTCAGCTCTCACGGTCTCGCAATTTAACCCCTTACAGATATCATCTAGGTATACTCACCTGTAAGACTGAATATTGGGATCTGGATACGGGAGTATATTCTGAGGTGGTACACATGTAAAAGTTAAGCCTTAAAACACTAAATCCGTATCTTGAACAGATTGAACTTTGTGTGAAAATTTAAAAGGATCAGTATATCGGCAATCAATGTAAACTGTTTAATACTGAAAATGTAATCTAAGCTTAACGGTGCTTGTATCTCGTCGGCAGCAGATATGATCCCCTAACACACTCACAAAAATATTGTATGTACAGTTTATTGCTTACCATATTCAAAAATCCAAAAAGATTTGCTTTTCATCTTAATTTCGACAACGAACATTGGGGATCAGATGATCAAAGTCTTATGTGCTGAACATGTCTGGATCATGAGGGTTGGGTAAGCTGAAGATTGTTAAAAAGTGATTGGTAATTGCTTGAAAGTTCAAAAGTTCATTAATTTGAACTTAAATCATTTCAGAAAGTCAGCAACTTCATAAATTGGTCAACCAAGGTCATTAACTTGGACTTGGTAGGCTGAACAGTTAACCAAGGTCATTAACTTGGACTTGGTTAACTGGGTGTGTCGGTAAAATCTGAAAAAGTTAAAAATTTGAAATTTTGAAAAAGTAATTTCGCTTGAAAATGCTTATTCCGCTTGAGTGGTGATTCCGCTTGAACTTACTGGTGTCATTTTCAAGCGGAATAAGACTGTCTATAAATAACGGGGGTATTCCGCTTGAAAGGTTCATTGTTCTTATTCCGCTTCAAAGACATTTCTCTGGCGATTTCAAGCGAAATCCCAAAACCTTCGTTTTTAAGCTGTTACTCTGTCCGATTGTTGTTAGATTACCCGATTTTAGTTGGTTGGTACAACTATTATCATGGGAAAGGTAAGATTGATGGTCAATTTGACCCAGATCCGTCTGTTTTTTGTTTGTCGGCGATGAACATGATAAAAAACTTAGATCTAGGGTTTAATATTGATTTAAAATGAACGTAAATCATATATGTGTAGTCGGAATGTGTTGTAGAACTATCTTAGGGTTTTGATTGAACCAGATCTACTGATTCTGTATGAAAGACGATGAACAGGAAGTTCAGACTTAGATCTAGGTTGTGTTTGTGTTCTAAAATGAGAATAAATCATACCCACATGCTCAGAATCTATCATAGAACAAACCCAGTTGATTGATTTCATCATAAGAAAAGTTTTGAAAAATTTGCTCATGATTCCGTTTGAAACATGGTATTCCGCTTGAAACTGATTTTTTTTAAATCAGTTGATTACGCTTCAAATGGTATTCCGCTTCAAAATGATATTCCGTTTGAAATGGACATTTTTTTAAAACAAGTGATTTCGCTTCAAACTGTCATTCCATAATATATGTGATTTCGCTTGAATGATGTTTGATGTGAAAAATTTTCAAAATGTTTGATTTATTTGTATTGTGTTGATTTTCCGGCTTCAAATGTGATTTTTGATCCATTGCACAACAGTTGTTATGATTTTGATGAGGATAAGATTCCAAAGTTGTCTGAATTCAGGAGTATTCTGGAATTTATGAGAAGGTTGCCTATACAAAAGCCTTGACAAATCAACATCTGGTGTTTAGATCTCATATCAAACATTTTTGGGAAAAGGCAACTTATGACGAAGAGATCAAAGTGATAAATTCGGTTGTTGAGCTAAATGGCAAAGAAAAGCCGATTATTATTTCTGAAGCACTTGTCCGTGAAGTGTTGGATTTTCTTGAAGATGTAAACTCTTCGAAAGAATATCCAGAGAGGATGGTAAAAGGCTGTATGCTGCGGATGGGTTATGATGGTGCTCTAAACAGAGCTAATTATTTGAAATCAAAGTTTACAAAGCCATACAAGTTTCTTATTCACTCGGTGCTGCAGGCTCTAAGTCATTGTAAGGGAGGTTATGATGCTATGAGAGACTATCAAATGAACATGGTGACAACTCTCGTATTGAACAAGAAGTATAACTTTTCGAAGATCATGTTTCATTATATGGTTGAGAACATTATGTCAAAGAGTAAGACTTGGGTGTATCCAAGATTTGTTCAAATGATGCTAGATCATGCATATCCTAACCTTGAAAGAGATGAAAACAATGATTTGTTGGTGCTATCTCACATGAGTAATGATTCTTTGAAACAATTGGCTAGATATCATCCAAATCATCCAGAGCCAAAGACTAAAACTGATTTTTTTTGGCTTCATCAAGGATAAGAATTATGTAGATCCTGATCCTGTTAATCATCAGAACTGGAGAAATGAGGAAGAAATGAAAGAGAAGAGCTATGCAGATGAATTAAAAATACTTGAAGAATTCAAAGGAACTCGAAACGATTGGTTCTTAAAAGAAAAGAAAAAGAGGGACAGGAAAGCTACTCCTAAAGTACAAGTAGAAAAGGGTTCGTCTTCTCAACCCAAAAAGCGTCAAAAGAAAGCTGCTAAAACATTGCTTGTTGATGAATCAGAGGAGGAAGCTGAAGTTGAAGCTGAAACTGAAATTAATGTTGAAGGAGATGTTCGTTTGTCTCTTGCGTCTACAAAGTTGTTGAAATCTCTTACTGATTTTAATTCTAAAAAGAAAGAAGCAGCTGGTGATGAAAAAAGTGATGATGTTAACAAAAGTACAACTAGTTCTTCTGAAGATAAAGTTGATGAGACTGAACGTTATAAGAAAGTCATGTCTGCTGTAGAGAAAGAGAAACAGAAAAAGAGAAAAAGGAGTGGTAAAGATGATGATGATGTGTACATTCCTTCTCAAGAAAATATTGAAGATGTTCAAACACCTCCATCATCAGGTGGTAAAAAGAAAGCTGGTGCAAGAAAGAAAGTTGTTACTCCAAAGGTGAAAAAGACATTGAAGATCTTGCTGAACAAGAAACCTATCCACGAAACCAGTAAATCACCATCACCACAACCATCACCACAACATCAACTATCACCAATCCAATCACCACTTCACCAATCACCTCCTAGACAACCATCACCATTACATCAAACACCACCACATTTATCACTACTACACCACACACCAATCCAAGAACAACCTATTCTAACTTCACAACAAATCTTTCAAACACCACCACTCACACAACCACTTGTCCAAACTACACCTGGTTCTTCTAGTTACAAAACCTTTCCAACTGTTCCAGAAGGTCTTAATCTTGATATTGGTGATTTCAATTTTGCGACTGATGAGCAAGTTAAGTTTTTGGAAAAGAAAGTTGAAGAAGTTTTAGCTGAGAACAAGAAGTTGGTTGATCGTGAAAAGAAATTAGAGAAGCGTGTTAAAACAGTTGAAGCTGAAAATTCTTCTTTATTGAAAAAGATTGAAGCTGGTGAAGCAGAAATTGATGTCATGAAAGTATAAATTGCAGAATTGCTAGAAGAAAAGACACGCAGAGATGAGCAGAACAAATACTTTGAATTGAAGAACAAAGAGTTAGAGGCTATCAAGGCACAGAAAGAACACGAGATGTACATGATAAATAAAGTGTTAGAGAGTATGTTTGGAAAGACTGTTGAACATAAATTTGATGAAATAAAGATTGAGGAGGTTAGAGCTCAACGTCAAGCTGAAATTGAGGCTCAGATGAAAGATAAGGGTAAAGGTCTTGAAGATGTTACTGAGAGAGCAATTGTTCTGTCTTCTATTGAGAATCCTCGTCCATTATCTGCTATTTTCGGTATTTTTAAAGAGGACGTGTTAATTAATGATCTTATTGAGGATGTTGAGGAAGAGGTCGAGGAAGATGATGATGAAGAGGATGATGATGAAGAGAAAACAGATGATGTTGATGATGTATTTTCTGCGAGCAGTCATAGTGATGATGGAGATAATGATGATCAGGGTGCTTCTGGTATTAAAGTTACTGAAATGTCAAATGAAGAAAAAGTCGATGATTATCTGCATGATGATATAAATGAAGAGCCTGAGGATGCTACAGCTGAGGGGGAGAATGTGGATGATCAGAATGTTGATAAAAGTGAAAGATTGATACTGCGTCTGGAGCCTGAAATTGAGGAAGGAGAATTCAGGTATACATATACAATGGCTGATATTAAAGAGATGACGCGTATTGTTGATCCAGATTTTAAGTTTGATTTTGAAGAGGAATTAAATCAGTTCGATATCAACCAACAGCCCGAGTATCAGTACAAGTATGTTGAGAATGCTGATATATATGATATGGTTGAAGTTGAAGATTGCAGTGATGAAGAGAATGTGAATGAAGATAATTCAGACTTTCCAACTCTGGTTGAGTTCTTCAGTCAAGAAAATAGGGATGAACTGAGAAGAAAAGTTGCTGAAATTTTGAAAGATAAGAACTTTGATGGTACTACGAAAGATCCACAGCACGAAGAATGCAAGAAGTGGTTTAGGAAGAGTAATGAAAGAAAGTTCAAGCGTCCTCTGAAGTTTTACAAGAGAGATAGAGATGTATCACTTGGTGATATCATCAGCTGGGGATTCTTACCACAGTGAATGTTTATGCAATTAGAAGGGAATATGGTGTGCAATACTTTGAACGTCTTTATAATATTATGTCCCTACCCTAGTGGGATGTAGAAGAGCTTGCTAAAGTCAGAACGTTGGATTATCCAATTAGAAAGAACGATGTGCCTATGTGGGGTTTGATAAAGTATGAATCGTTGAAAAACTTCATGCACTGGAAGCCTCATTACCCGAAGAAAGTTAAGAGGGTAGATCCAGTGACAGGGGTTGAAGAGGCAATTTTACATGTGAAGAAACCTAGAGTGATCAAGAATATTCCTATGCCGAAAATGGAACAAGAGTTTTATAAAGGTTTTATATGTTGGGTTTACAGCTGTGTGTCGACTGAAGCTGTAATCACTTACAGGGCTGAAAATGAAGTTAGAGAAATCTTTGTGTATGATCCTCTATGGCTGGTAAACTGTTCTGCGAAAGACATAGAATGTTTGTTTGTGAACAAGATATGGTTTAAAGCTGAAGATAGAGAACAAGCGTGTGACAACTCGAGTTTTCAAGGTCTCTATCCGACTTAACCCTGTTCTTATTTGCAAAGTATGTTTATACATATTTATATAATTAAAGGGAGTGCCATATAATTTATTATTTGTTAATAATGTGTATTGTGTAATTGGTGTGTTATAATTAAATTTGGACTATGGGCTGAACACATCTACTCTCACAAGTGATGAAAACACTTTTAAGTGTTTTCGTCCACTCCTGCTACTGTCGAAAACAACATATGGGCTTTAGCCTAGTAGGAGCCCAACTTGTATATATATTAGGCTACGTAACTCTGATCGGAAAACCCTAAGGACTCTCTTGCTAATCCTCTGTGCGACGGCAATCAGCGACATCATCTCCATTCCCGAAACGTTCCAACTCACTGCTCGAACCCCTATCACATCTCGGTTAGTTTGTATTATTGTTAATCGTACGAGAGTTCTTGGTTGATCGATACATGTGGTATTGTTTAGAAATTGTGTTGATGATGCCAACTGTTTGAATATGTGGGAAAAATCAATATTATGATTGCAAGCATGTTATCTGATTGTATCGGTTCTATGATATTGTAGAATAATGGTTTGTTAATAGTGGATAACTTTGATTTAAAGAGATTGTCGGCCATGTGTGTGGTTATAGTGTTGATAAAATCTAATCATGTGCATAGTAAATATGTATTGTCAGGAAATTAATGATCATATATATGCATAGGAAATTATTGTCGGCCATGTGTGTGGTTATAGTGTTGATAAAATCTAATCATGTGCATAGTAAATATGTATTGTCAGGAAATTAATGATCATATATATGTGTGCATGTTAAACAGATTTGGTCAAATAGCATCAGGAAAACAACCTTCGCTTGTCGGCCATTATTGATTTGTTTAATGAATGGTTTTGGTAATTTATATGTTAATTTATTGATGAATTGATTAAAGGGTTCGTTGATGTTTGATCATGTATTGTAAGTGATGATTATGATTTCGTAACCTGCTGTTGTTGATGATGATGTTACCAACGAAAACCCAAGGGATTTCGGCCCAAAGGGTTTTCGCCACTTAGGCGATTTCGGCCCAAAGTGTTTTTGGTTTATGATCTGCTACTAGTACGTTGAACCATTACTTGTTAACTCCGTTAGTTTGTAACTCCGTTATTTTATTAGTTCCGCTAGAAGTTAACTCGGTTAAAATGTTAACTCTGGTAAGTATGACAATTAGTTAAGGAATTTGCATGTAACTTTGAACCTGGTATGATTGGCAAACTGGTTATGTGTTATTTGATGTTAAATGCCAAACCACTCTGTAATACTGATTGTACGTGAAACATTGCGAGTTCGAAACTGATTATACATTCGTGCGTACTATAGGTCGTGATTGATTATTTGTGAGCGTGTACACGTTAGCATACCGAGCAAACCAAGGTGAGTTCACACTATTACCAAGGCATGGGATTCCCGGGGCTGGGAATGGGTTTTGAATAATGGGATTGAAAAATTACTCGTACTTACACTGCTACTAGACTATCTACCATCGTCCTCAGGTTAGGCAGGACACTTACGTAAAACCTACATAAACTTGTACTTACCACTGTCCTCAGGTTACGAAGGGCACTTACGTAAAACCTACGTAAACTCATACATACTACTGTCTTCGGGTTAAGAAGGACACTTACGTAAAACCTACGTAAACCCCCGCGTACCACTGTCCTCGGGTTAAGAAGGGCACTTACGTAAAGCCTACGTAAACCTCGTACGTACTATTGTTCTCGGGTTAAGAAGAACACTTATGGTACAACTAGTCTAGTAAATACAAACATGGGAAGCCCCCACTGATAGTACATACAACATGGGAAGGCCCCACCAATTGAATCGGCACAACTGCTTAGTTAATAACGCATAGTTATGCAACGAACTTACTTACTGTGAACTCGCTCAACTAGTTGTTGACTTTCTGTTACATGCCTTGCAGGACCATAGGTACTCATGGAGCTTGCACGGGAGGCGCGGTCGTTGATGGCACGGATTGTGGATGTTTTGATGAAAACTTTATGACTCTTTAAACTTATTACTTATGTTGGGTTTTACATTTATGCTTCCGCTAAACATTGATACTATACTTTGGTTTTCGAACACCTTTCATATTGTTTGGTTGATTTACATTCATTAATAACATGGTTCAATATGATTGGTGGCTTGATCCTGGTCAGTCACGCCTCCAAGCGGTGATACTCCGCGTGTGGATTTTGGGGGTGTGACAAAGCGATGCAATTTCAGAAAGTTGTATCCATTTGCTTTCAAAAGGGTATCAATGCTGACAACAAATGGAATTCTAAGTGGCGAAAGATTGAAGAAGAAGAAAAGTGAAAGGCTGAGAAAGAACGGAAGGCTCGTGAAGATAAAGATAACATGCTGAGGCATACAGTGATTCAAAGAATGGTAGCTGAAGAAAAGAAGAGAGTTGATGAGAACGAGAAGCTTAGGAAGCAGTTGCTGAGAAAGCCTAAGCAGAGGGAAGAGAAATTCAAGTCGCTGTGAAGAAAGCGCTGAAGACCAGACTAAAGACTCCGGCAATATCCAAGGGGGAGTTTGTTGGTGCATAATGTCTATAGCCTACGTCTTAAGTCTAGGTCATGTTTGTATAGGGTTTACAGGGGTCTAAAGTGTAATTTTATGAATTTTGATGTAATTCCGCTTGAAATAACACTTGGTCATTTCAAGCGAAATCAGAAGTTGTAATTCGCTTGAAATGACATGTGTCATTTCAAGCGAAATCATATGCCTATATATAGGCTAGTCTTGTTTCTCATTTGGCACGGAATCACAAGTTGTATACCGAAGTGCTGCCGGATTTTCTAGTGAAATATTAATGAGAAACATGTGTTAAAGTGATATACTCTGTTTTCTACTCAATTTCTTACTGATTCTAGACTGTTTGTTTGTTTCCGCCTCTCAAACAGTTGTGTATTGCCTCTGATTGACTCATTTGGTCGGTGAAACGATCCTACAGTAAAAACCTTGGGCGCACACTGATTCTCACTTCTCTACGGACCGTAAGGTATAAGCCTTTGTGGTCCGTAACCGTCTTTCAAAACTCAAAAATTATAATCCTTGTGGTCCGTAAGCATCAAAGCTTACGGTTTGTAAAGGGTCACTTAGAGGCATAAGTTTTTGCATGTTGACACCTTTAGTCACTCCACATTCATACTTTCAATAATTGTCATAATTAGTCCATCTCGGCCAACATTTAGGCACATTGAGAGTATGGACACGTGTCAGTACATTACCGAACACGAATTTATGAGGTGTTACATCCTCACCCCCTTAAAAGAAATATCGACCTCGAGCTTTTATTAAAAAAGATGGGGGTAGTTTTGTCGCATAGTGGACTCAACCTCCCACGTATATTCGGGGTCTCTACATGCATCCCATTTAACATTTACAATAGGTATAAACTTCCGTCGGAGCTTCTTAACCTGTCTATCCTTGACCGAAATCGGTTTCTCAACAAACCTCAGGTTTTCATCAATCTGCACATCGTGCTGTGACATTGCTAGCGACTCATCGGCTAGACATTTCTTTAAATTACATATGTGGAACACATTGTGAATTCCACTAAGCTCCTCCGGCAGGTTTAGCTTATAAGCTACAGACCTGACACATTCGATTATCTCGAATGGTCCAATATATTGTGGGCTTAACTTACCCTTCTTTCCAAAGCGCATCACACCTTTCGAGGGTGATACATTCAGCAAAACTTTATCCCCTACTTGGAACTTAAGAGGTTTATGTCTCTTATCAGCATAGCTTTTCTGCCTGTCCCTAGCAGCTTTGAGACGATCACGGATTTGCACAATCTTCTCCATGGTCTCCAAGACAATCTCTAGTCCTGATAGTTGGGCTTCCCCAACAAACAGGCGTTTGAAATTTTCTCCCATAAAAGGCCTCAAAAGGAGCAGCCTTGATGCTTGTATGATAACTATTATTGTAGGAGAATTCTATTATGGGGAGATGGTCATCCCAACTACCACCCAAGTCGATCACGCATGCTCTAAGCATATCTTCCAAAGTTTGGATAGTACGTTCACTCTGTCCATCAGTCTGAGGATGGTAAGTCGTACTGAAATTCAATCAGGTGCCTAAGGATTGCTGGAAACTTTTCCAGAAATGAGAAGTATATCTAGTATCTCTATCAGATACAAAAGATACTGGCATACCATGCAGGGACACAATCTCGTCCACATATAACTTAGCCAACTTGTCAGAGCTATACATCTCCTTTATGGGCAAGAAATGAGCTAACTTCGTCAGCCTATCAACGATGACCCATATCGTGTCATTTCCACGTTTGGTCTTAGGTAACTTGGTAATCAAATCCATAGTTACCATTTCCCACTTCCACATGGGAATTTCAAGCTGTTGTAGAAGTCCTGATGGCTTTTAGTGTTCAGCTTTAACTTGTGAACACGTCAGACACTTAGCTACATAGGTGACTATGGATTTCTTCATACCTATCCACCAATAATTCTTTTTCAAATCTTGATACATTTTGTTACCTCCAGGGTGAACAGATTATTTGGAACTATGCACTTCCTGGAGGATTAGATCTCTAAGTCCTCTAAAGATTGGAACCTAGATTCTACCATTGAATCTAAGAATTCCATCCTTCCCAGGTGACAACTGATCAATAGTTCCACCCAATCCTTCACTAGGAATGTTTGCCTCTAATAGGGCTTACTTTTACGCTTCCAATAGTTTCTCATTTAAGTTGTTCCTGAGCTCAATGCTCTTGGCGTTAACCCAAATCGGTTTAACCCTTTCTTTGTGACTTAGCGCATCAGCAACTACATTTGCTTTGTCGGGATGGTAGCGAATCTCGCAATCATAATCATTAAGCGTTTCCATCCAGCGGCGTTGTCTCATATTCAAATCCTTCTAGTTGAATAGATGTTGGAGACTTTTATGGTCAGTGTATATAATACACTCCGTGCCATACAAGTAATGTCTCCATAACTTAAGTGAAATACAATGACACCCAGCTCCAGGTTGTGGGTGGTGTAATTCCTTTCGTGCACCTTTAGTTGTCGTGATGCATAAGCAATCACTTTGCCTCTCTGCATAAGCACACAGCCCATGCCGGTGTGCAAGGCATCACAATAGACAACAAAATCCTCAATACCCTCAGGTCGAGTTAGCACTGGAGCATTGCTCAACTTGTGCTTTAGAATTTCAAAGGATTCTTGCTGCTTTGGACCCCAGACAAACTTGACATTCTTACGGGTCAGGGTAGTCAAAGGAGCGGCTATCCTCGAAAAGTTCTCAATGAACCTCCTATAATAATCGGCTAATCCTAAGAAACTACGTATTTCAGAAGGTGTCTTCGGTGCTTCCCAATTCATTATGGCTTCTATCTTAGCGGGATCCACCTGGATACCACGCTCGCTAACCATGTGTCCATGGAACTGGACTTCTCTAAGCCAGAATTCGTACTTGGAGAACTTAGCATAAAGCTTCTCCTGCTTTAATAGCTCTAGGATACACCGAAGATGTTTCTCGTGATCAGCTTGATTACGGGAATAGATAAGTATGTCGTCTATAAAGACAATCACAAACTTATCTAGATACGGTTTGCAAACTCTATTCATGAGATCCATTAATGTTGCAAGTGCATTAGTGAGCCCAAAAGGCATCACTAGAAACTCATAGTGTCCGTATCTCATCCTAAAGGAAGTCTTTGGAACATCTTCACTCCTGACCTTTAGTTGATGGTAACCCGACCTCAAGTCGATCTTAGAGAAATAGCTAGCCCCTTGAAGTTGATCAAACAAGTCATCGATCCCTGTCAGTGGATAACAATTCTTGATCGTTATATTGTTCAGCTCACGGTAGTCAATGCACATTCGCATTGAACCGTCCTTCTTCTTAACAAACAAGATAGGAGCTCCCCAAGGTGATGAGCTAGGCTGAATGAAGCCTTTCTCCAAAAGCTCATCAAGTTGGGTTCTTAATTCCTTCATCTCTGTCGGCGCTAGCCGATATAGGGCTGTTGCAACTGGTGTAGCTCCTGGTAGGATGTCAATCCTAAACTCCACTTGTCTCTCCAGAGGTAGACCGGGTAGTTTTTCAGGGAAGACATCAGGGTATTCAGAAATGACAGAGATATCTTCTATCTTGTGCTTCTGCTCGTCTACCGTCACCTGTCGTGACACCCGGCAATTTAGGCCAGTACCGTACTGATGTGACACGTGTAGTGACTGAATGATAATAATATATGTATGAATGTATATATATATATAAATGCCAACATAATCAAAACAAAGATTTTCGTGAAAATCTTAGAGATATGTGAAAATTCGAAGTATCTGAGAAGCTAAATTGCTTATATAACAATTAGTTATAAAATAATTCCTATTTAAATTAGGATATGTAGATTCAAACTAAGGGATTGCGATAATAAAAACGCACCCATAGGTGAGTGTCACAGAAACCCCTCTTTTTACTGTTTTATAAACTATTTTGGGGATGAACACCTCGCTATGAAAGAAAAGTATATGTTTTTGTATAAAATATGCTTTTGAATTATATAAAAATGTATTTTCTTGGAAAATATGATTTTTGGATAACTTAATGTGTTTTGTGAAAAACATGGATTTGAAAAGGTGTACGACTTAAACTGTTTTCGAGGAAAAACAAGTTTTATTGATATAAATATGTTTCGGGGAGAAACAGGATTTGTTTAAATATGTTTCGGGGAGAAACGAGAAAGTATTAAGGTGTTTTGGGAAAACAATCATAAAATAGATTAAATTTGGGTTGGTGCAAGTTCAAACCAGTCACAAGGAGGATACCGAAACTTGTACAACCTACGATATTAAATTGTTATTCAGTAGGTTATATATGTTAATGAATTGGGGATGGTACAAAGGAGATATCCTGCCACAACGAATTAATTCATTAAGTATGGTACGCATGGAATTGGTGATAGATCTATTGGGTTGACTACCCCGTCGTGACCGGTCACTCCGGTCTACATAGCGGCGATTAAATTCTTTAATTGTCTAGTGTGGATTAGCGCCTCTGTTGGATCGTTGTGTGACCCTAACGAGTCAATATGAAGAGTTCAACATCAAAAACAAAGGCGGAATCAGTGAATTTGACGTAACACAGCTTGTTTTCCTCTAATTATCTTCTTATTAACCAATTCTGAGCTTTTACAGATTCAAATGACAAATTGACAGCACCTCGACTCAGAAACTATGGTCTAATTCCGTTTCAAATGAAACATCAAGATCAGGTATATATAGGCGTTTAATTCCGCTTGAAACCATCTCAAACGGAATCACCAGTTCAAACGGAATTACCTAATTCCGTGCGGAATTAATAATTTCGCTTGAAACATCTAATTCCGTTTGAAATAACATTAAGCACATTTCAAGCGGAATTACCCTTTTATACTGTTCTCTCGATTTCCGTGCCCTGATCTATCTAATACAATACAAGACTTAATAAAGACGAAGTTAACAGACATCACTGCACCAACAGACTCCCCCTTGGATGTTGACGAAGTCTTTAGCATCCAGTCTTCAGTCTTTAGTCTTGATCTATCATTCTCTGCCCTAAATTGTCTTGACATTGTAAAGCATCCTTCAATTCTTCTCTTCTTCTATCAACAGCTAGCATGAATCACAGAATCTGAATCTTTAACAACCTTCAAGCTCCCCCTTGAATGTAGATCCAGGAACTGTATCCGACTTTTACGTCTTCAGACTCCCCCTCTCAGTTAGCTGGGATCTTGCTTAACTGCTTTCATGGACTCATACTTGTTACCTGCACAATCTCTACCTAAATATAAGATATATGACAATAACAGTTTCAATCCAAACTTACCATTCATCATCATTTGATGAAATTGTCAGAATTAGAAATCCACTTAAGTATTCAGGTCCAAATTAATGACCCTGATTACTTAATTTGTCTACCAAGTCCAACTTAATGACCTTGGTTGACCAGAGATAAATCACACTGACATTTTGTACAAACTAGTTCAAACATTTTCTGAAATTTACAAGTTTCAAATTAATGAAATTGTTTTGACTTTTCAATTTCAGGTATAACATCATAAACTCCAAACTCATCTTCTAGTTCAGAAACTTCCTGCATCTGCTTCAATTCGAATCTGAAGATCTGCTTTCCACTTTGGTTTGTCAAAAATAAAGCAGAAGTGTAAAATCTTTTTGGATTTTCAATAAAGTTTCTAGACTAGAAATGAATTACAGAAATAAAATGTAAACTATTTACAAACATATTTTTGGTGAGCGTGTTAGGGAATCATATCAGCTATTCGACAAGTCACAAGTACCGTTAAGCTTTAATTACATACTCAGAATTAAACAATTCACTTAGATTGTCGATATACTAATCCACTTAAATTTTCACACAAACTTCAATCTGTCCAGGATATGAATTAGGTGTTTTAAGAACTTAAACTCATTCATGTGTCCCACTTCTTGAATATACTCCCGTATCCAGAACCCAATATTCAGTCTTACAGGTGAGTATACCATAGATGATATCTGTAAAGGGGTTAAATTGCGAGGGCCGTGAGAGCTTAGGTCAGAACTTCTGTTCAGCAGAGAGATGACGGCTTCGACTTTAAGTGGGTCCCCTTTAGAGGATCTTTTTTACAACAGCACATGATTAGCATTTTTCAATGTTTCATCATTTTTTATGCTGAGGGAGATGCTATATTTCAAGCAAGCAGTAAAGTATTATACGGAGACTAGGCCACTGCTTTCGCAAAATCAGAAGTCCCGGGATAATACCCCAGATATCACAGAGTATAAAGACCTAGTATCTCAGAAAGAGGGATCCTTCAAACAAGATTTCAGGGGTTACCTATATATCCAAGTAGTGTTCCCCACGAAATAAGCAAAGTTTGAATTTAGGTTTATATCCCGAACAAACCAACTAAATGTGCAAAAACCTATCGGCACATCATCAGCGAGACTGTTTAACCCTTTTAAACTTTACAATTCTTTAGCATACTGTAACTGTCAAGCCAATGTACTATCATTTTCCCTTTTTACACAAGCTCTTTTCTGGTTTTCTATTGTTTTTGGAATTTAAAAATATCTCATGTTTTTGTATTTTAGAATTTTTTTTCTACTGTTTTTGTATTTTCTGAAAATATTACCCTATACTCCCCCTAAATACCAAAACAGGTAAAAAAATCGACAAACCATTGCAGATTGCTTCTCAACATCATCTACAATGTCTCCTTCATCAACGCCAAGAATCTCCTCCAACACCAATAAAAGCTTCATACCGTTCAGTTTTAGCAAATATTTAAAACGAGTTTTATCAAATGCTTTGGTATGTGTCACACCCCGACTTTCCACGTGTCACCTGTGGCCCGGTGGGGAGTATCGTGACGTGGTTGGCAACACAATAGTCAAACAACACAATTATATAAATGCACAGCGGAAGCAAAAGATAAATATTATTACATTCCGAATATAAAATAATATCCAGTATTACAACGGAAAGTAAAGGATCCACAGGCGGATCTTAAAACATATCACTTGTTCTACAGACTTTAGACGCCTAGAACTTGCAAGATTCCTTATTAGCGCCCTGAGCTTCCAGCCAATTACGTTCAGTACCTGTCACTTAACCTTTTTGGAAAATACGTCAGTTTTCACTAGTAAATACACTCAACCGACTCATTTGAAAAGAGTTTAAGAAAATTGATTTGAATGCACGTGGCACAAAATATCTTTTATAATTTGATTAAAATGCACAGAGGCAAAATTAACCTTTTTAACTTGGAACAATTATAGTTATAACCTTGTATACAGATTTACATGTTCGTTATACGTTCAGGGCCTGATGTAGAAACCGAGTCAGATTAACAAACACACCACAAGTATAGGCCCACATGGAAGTGAGATACCGTTATTACTTAAGTAACTGTCAGGTGTATGCCTACACCCCGTACTTAAGACGTGGCCATTTTATAATACAATGATGTCAAGGATATCCGGGACATGGTCATTAACCCCTAAAGGTCTTTATTTCAAACAATATAGATTAAACCGGGTTACCTCAATAATTTAACCATAATAAGATTAAATATTCAATACCCGACCAAGCGGTATTATAATACCGTATTCCAAGCCCGTATAGGGAAAATAAGTTAAGAGTATTTACCTGAGCTAGTTCCTGTCTTAAATAGCAAGAATTTAATAACTCAGCCGTTATTCACTTAAGTAAGCATAGGTACCATTTACCGGAAGGCTCTAGTCTAGAATGATGGTATAAATAATTAATTAGAATGCTAACGGGTCTTTAGTTAAGCCTAAGCTTAGACCGGTTAGTCTTACGGGAAGATACGGTTCGTACGCACAATTAAGCGAAGACCGGAATAGAATGTGATTTAAACCCGACATGTTCAGAGACTTGTCTTATATGGGTATTTCATACACATTCTGGATTTTGAGATAAAACCAATAGGGTTTGACCCGTTTCGGCTAATTTATGTAAACTTGTTACATAAACCGAACCGTACGCGTAATAAGCGTGACGGGTATTCATGAGAGTCATATACAGGTTTTCTAAGTTAATTATGCCTCAATTATGTTGTGACATCAGTAAGATGTCTTTCATTATGCCCAAAACGAATTTAAACACAAACTATGCCCCGTAGGGGTAGTTTGGTCATTTTTAAAGGTTGTAAAAGAGTTTAGTGTTAACCTGAGTTACAGGTCTGATGAAATCAGCAAATATACTCAATTTGCTAAGTTATATCAGTAGGTTAAAGTATATATGTGAAATTTATCAATTATAACCAAACTATGCACCGTAGGGGCATTTTGGTAATTTCACATAAGCCGAAAATTCATTTTATGGCCCGTAAGGGCAAAACCGACAATTACCGGATTAAGCCTACGACTATAAGTTATGCTCAGCCTAAAATTAATTAAAAATCTTCAAAAATCCCAAAATAATATAATACATCAGTGGGTATTAAGTTTGATATCAAAAAGTATGTTTAAATAGGCTATACGCTAATTACGCCATTTAAGTGACATAAGGCCTTCAATTTACGCTAATGAGCATAACTCTCATTCTACACCTCAAACTGATGTCAAACTTTGCATACAAGTTTATAATTTAGTAATTAAGGTTTCTACTCTTTTACATTTTCAAGAATCACGTTTTAAGGTGAAAAGGGCATAATGGTCAACATATGAGCAATTAACGGAATCATGCGTATTAATCGGTTAACTAATGAACCGTGGTGTATAATCACAGAGGGTTATACTAGCATGTAACCTGGTCCAAATGAAGCTCTAAGGTATTTCTAAATCATACCATAATGGGTCAGAACTGAAGTCAATGCAAAAGTCAAAGCTTTGCGACTTTCGGTTCCGAACCGGGTCTATACATTAAATTGTCGGGTTGAACATGTTTAGACATGTTTTTACATTAATTACTAAGTTATAACAATGATCCAACAGGTTGTATATGTTCTACATTGCTAAATATGCATAATTTGCAATTTAAGTATCCTGTTGACTTTTTCTTAATAAGTTTGACCCGACATTTGACCTAGTTAGAGTCGGAATCAGGGGGAACCCTTTTGAGGGTTTATTACCCACATAATTACCAACTTATAAATACTTTTGATTCGACTAATCACTGGGCCATTAGTGATTAATCTTAAAGTCAACCGTTAATTACGACGGTTTGACTTTTAAGCTAAAACTAAGCTAAAACTTAATCAAGAAAGGTTTAGCAAACTTACCAAGGTCCTATGCACGAAATGTGATCACTTGAGGCTGCTTGGGAGCTCCAGAATTGATCAGGAATGCAAATGAAGGTGTGAGGAACAATGTTGCAACTTATGGTCCTATTTATAGTGTTTAAATCACCATAACTTGTTGACATCTAAGTCTATCATGGACCATGAATCATCAACACATGTCCCTAAGTGTCTAGGAGTGTTTAGGGGTCGCCCACAATGGAAAAATATCAGTTAAAGGTCGGTTCCAAGGCTGAACAGGCAAAAGAAACGATTTTCTGCATCTGAGCGTTCCAGGCGGCCCACGTAAGGAACCTTTAAAGGTTCACGCGGCCCGCATGGGCCTTCTGATCAGAATTACACATTTTCAAGTTTTTGCTTCTTGTCCCTTGGCTCTTCGAAAGGTCAACTAAGCTTATTCTTTGCATTTTGACCCCTTCTTATTTACCTACAAGGGCTTTAGGACTTGTACCCACTTTTCTAAGTCCTTGGCCACTCGGTTATTACCCGAAAAGTCATGACTTTCAACGTTGACGCTTTAACCCCTCGCACACGAATTTGATCATAACTTTCTCATACGATAACGAAACTTTACGAAATTTATATCGTACATTCTAGTGAGCATAATTAACCGTTACAAAGCTTCGAGTTTGTCAAAAGGTCACTCAGAGGTATAACTTTAAACATGTTGACACATTTAACCCCTGTAGTTTGTAATCTCTCACTATTTGCTTCGTATGATCCATGATTTATTCGTTTGATGGTATAAACATTATGTAGGGTTAATGTACAATATATTTATTCACTGTTGACATTTAGAACTCGTATTTTTCATATACTTTTCAAGTTTGTCAACTTTAGTCCTTTCAGAACATTATTTCACACGTTCAAACTTATGACACGTGTCAATACATTATAGGACGTGAATTTTCGAGGTGTTACATCCTCACCCCCTTAAAAGAAATCTCAACCTCGAGATTTGTTAAGGTAAAGGAAGTATTTTCTGCCAAATACTGGCATCTTACAGATAATTAGGGATTTGTGTGATCTGATTTGTTGTTTCCACTTCAACTTTCAGATCCTGATAATTGAACTTACCAATCTATTGTCCTAACAATAGATATTTAACATGCCATTTATACAAAGTCTCCAAGGGAGCAGCCTTGATTCTTATATATCAACTTATTATAGAAAAGCTTATCTTATGGTGGAATGGTTATTCCAACCACTGCTTAACTAATTTTAAGGAATAGCTAATCCTTGTCATTAGTCGAACAATTCGACGATCCTGGGCAGCTGATGGAAATTCTTAATCGTTGCCTAATTAGGGTTGCGGTAAACAATGCCTTAGTAAAATGAACCGTCTTTCATAATTTACTATACCGAATTCTCAGGATATTGAGTTTGGCTTTATGAATCTATATCTTAAAACTTACTTAACCAGGGTTTTCGATTCTGCCAATAATGGTACTAGTTGTCTTGGAGATTTCATAATAATGTAGCCCTAAATGGGATATTAAACTTAACTCTACCTGCCTCCCAGGGGTAGACAGGGTAATCTTAGGAGAAGATAATCAAGGTACAAGGAGGTTACAGAGATTTCCATATCTCAGGCTCCAGTTCGCTCATCATTGCTTGTGTCAAATAAGTGACACATTTATGTTACTAGTCCACGAATTCCTTAATCGGTAATATTCACTTGGACAATTTCATTCCGGATATCTTCTTTGAATACTATTAGTTGACTTTAGTACCATATGATCATTGGGATATCTTTGTGGTTCCATGCATTAAACCTCCATACTGATCAGGCATGGAAGCAATCTATGTAACTTATTAAGATACACCAAGTCCTCATATAGCGCTTTTGTCATACCATTTGGTATTCGAAATCAGTAGAGATCAAAGAGATATCAATTTCATATGATGATGTACTTTATCTATAGAGAGGGTACATTAGAATTTTCTACGGTTTACTATTGTAGTATCAATAGCATGCGTCGCATCATCAATGGCGCGATTGACTGTTGTCTTATCCGAGTTTATCATACTCGAGATTTAGTTCCTATTACCAGGTGAATCATTTACTTAGTTGTAATCCAACATCTGCTATTCATCACCCTGATGGCCTTAACATATACTAACCATGGTTTCATCAACCTATACTGGCCAATAAGGCACTAATATTCTTAATGAACGTTATTTTTAAAAATATATCAATATCACTTAGCCTAGGTCACAAAAGACCATCAATGGCTTTTAAGGGTTGGACCTGGTCCATCACCTTTTTGACAGGGGATCAAAAGTCACATCTTTCTTTATTATACTGATGAATTTGGACAGTTTGAAAGTTTGCCATAAGGGTATCAGAAAAGAGCGATTCCTCATAGATATAAAATATCAATCTAGGATTTGTTGGAGCATTTTCTAAAGTATCACCGGTCACTTTCTACCTCGCATTAAATGATCGGAGTCTTAATCAGGCGGAGACAACAGTTCTCAACATTTATCATTCATTATAGAATCATATGTGCTAGTATCAAATAAATTTCTGCATAAACTGCTTGATATGGAAAGGTACCTGTTATATAGTTATCATTCTGCACCATCTCTTAGGCGTTCATCTGATTCCTAGGGCAGTTGGTCTTCATATGCCCCTTCTCGTTGCAACCATAACAGGTTGCATCTTTCATCTTCTTGCAATCCAGGGTTTTATGTTCCTTAGACTTGCAAATTCCACACGGTAGAGGCTAAGACTCAAATCTGCATTTCCCAAGATGGTATTTCCTACAGGTTTCACACCTGGTCTTCTCTCCCGACTGCTGGCTGTCTCTCTTAAACCCGGAACTCTTCTTATCTTCAGAATTCCTCTTCCTATCGGAGCGATGAGAATTCTCATCCTCCCTTTTACGCTTTCCATCTTCAGAGGCTTTGGCAGCCTTGTTTCTGACCACATCGAGTGTGAGAGATAGCGACAGATCTGCCGCTTACCTGAATGTAGTAGGTCTTGAAGCCTTAACACTGGCTTTAATTTTTGGGGCTAAACCCCCGATGAAGCGAGCAATTCTCTTGGGTTCTGGTGTTACTAGCTAAGGAACCAGTCTGGACAGGGTATTGAAACGGGTGAGGTATGCTTGACAATCTAAGTTTGTCATCACCAATGATAAGAAATCTGATTCGATTCTTTCAACCTCGTGTTGAGGGCAGTAGTTCTCCATAATGAGAGCAACAAACTGTTCCCATGACATGTTGTAAAGTGGGATCTTCCCAGCAGCTTGAATGAGAGCCTTCCACCACGCTAGCGCCTCTCCCTTGAATGATTGTGATACATACTTAACTACATCCCTCTCAGCACAACCGCTGATATCGACAACTGTGTCCATTTCATCCAACCAGACCATACAATCAATTGCCCCTTTCTCCCCAGTGAAATCCCGGGGTTTGCAGGAAACAAAATATTTGTAGGTACAGGACTTGGTACGCGGTTCATTATCGAACACTATCCTCTTGGATGGAACACTGTGTTCATTAGATGAATGTCGATCGTCATTCTTCTTTGGTTCCTCTTTCTTAGAGGGCGGCTTGTTATGCGGCTCCGAATGAGTTTTAGGGACAGACTTAGAGTGGGGTACAGATGAGGCTTTACTATGTGTCTCACTGTACTCCTTAAATTGCTCCTCTACAGCTTTAGATACAGCTGTATCAATCAGCGAGCGAAGCTCTCCTTTGGTTATGTTAATCCTCTCATCATCGCGGTTTTCCAAAGGATGACTGTTCTCTTCCTCTGACCCAGCCATGTAGCTTTAATTGCTACATAAAAATTAAACAAGGACAAGGTTTATACAGAAGTTTATACAGTCTTATCATTTTAAACGATTTATTAACCATGGTAATATAAACCATATTGGTTAATTTGTTAGTTACATTTATTTAGCATTTTTATTATAATTTATCCTAGTTATAAAACATTAAGGATATTAAAGTGGCGCAAAGGCCTAGTCACATGGACAGTTTTAAATTTACAAGCCATGATTCCAGAGAATCCAGGCATTAAGGTTTTAATAATAGCACAAATGGCCTAGTCGCGTAGACAAGTTTAATTTATAAGCCATGATTTCAGAGAATCGAGGTATTAAGGTTTGAATTAAAGTTCATTACCTTTTCTTGACAGGGAGTTGTAGGCTACCACTGTCTTTAGTCTCGGAGGACATTAACTATAGCCCGTGGGCATTTCCCTTCTAAGGGATGTTTATAATATGATCATCTTCATTCGATGATAGTAGTCAGGATCGCAATGATCTTACAGACTAATAGGCTTGAGCATAGCTCACCACCATAGACAAGGAATCATAAAGATCAAATGTCAATGTCTCAAATGGGCAATAAATTATAGCCCGTAGGCATTATTTTACCAATGTATGGTCAAAGTATGATCATCTTAATTGATGATCTAAACCCATGATTCAGAGATCATTAAGTTGGGTTTGGAATCTTTAAAAAGTTCCTTATATAATAATAACGTGTGTGATTTTTAAATGAATCACATCTGCCAGGAGTGTTAACATGTTTTCAGACGTTAACATGGATTTGAATCTTTTAAACAGATCTTACCATCTTGGCCCGGTCTTAAAATTGACCCGAAGGCTAGGTTTCACTCTTAAGATTCTTAGTTAATGATTTGAATCTTTTTAACAGGTCTTACCATCTTGGCCCGGTCTTTTAATTGACCCGAAGGCTAGGTTTCACTCTTAAGATTCTTAATTTACAATTAACGCAGAACAATCCTAAATTGAAATGTTAATAAGGATCTGAATCTAACTTGAGGAACTGCCATCTTGGCCGGTCTTAATATGACCCGAGGCTAGGTCTTGTCCTTTTAGATTTTGCCATTTTATTATAATGGTAGATCTTGCAAAAGGAATGTTAATAAGGATCTGAATCTAAATTGAGGAACTGCCATCTTGGCCGGTCTTAATATGACCCGAGGCTAGGTCTTGTCCCCTTTTTTTTTTATTTTGCCATTTTATTATAATGGTAGATCTTATAATATAGGAATGATAATTTAAACATAATCGTTCCTTTAAAAATTTAAACAAGTATATGGTTGTCCTAAACGGGACTTCTAATAGAAATGACTTGCCCATGCAAAGGCTAATCAGAAAAATAATCAGGGAAGTAATTAAAAGACTATGAAACAATTTGGAATTTGTCCTATGTTCTTGTCTAGACTCAAGAATGTGCAACTGTGTAACTGAGATTAAACGCAAAAGGCTAGCGTTTAATTCACTCAGTGTTGGCTCTGATACCAACCTGTCACACCCCGACTTTCCACGTGTCACCGGTGGGCCCGGTGGGGAGTATCGTGACGTGGTTGGCAACACAATAGTCAAACAACACAATTATATAAATGCACAGCGGAAGCAAAAGATAAATATTATTACATTCCGAATATAAAGTAATATCCAGTATTACAATGGAAAGTAAAGGATCCACAGGCGGATCTTAAAATATATCACTTGTTCGACAGACTTTAGACGCCTAGAACTTGCAAGATTCCTTATTAGCGCCCTGAGCTTCCAGCCAATTACGTCAAGTACCTGTCACTTAACCTTTTTGGAAAATACGTCAGTTTTTACTGGTAAATACACTCAACCGACTCATTTGAAAAGAGTTTAAGAAAATTGATTTGAATGCACGTGGCACAAAATATCTTTTATAATTTGATTAAAATGCACAGAGGCAAAATTAACCTTTTTAACTTGGAACAATTATAGTTATAACCTTGTATACAGATTTACATGTTCGTTATACGTTCAGGGCCCGATGTAGAAACCGAGTCAAATTAACAGACACACCACAAGTATAGGCCCACATGGAAGTGAGATACCATTATTACTTAAGTAACTGTCAGGTGTATGCCTACACCCCGTACTTAAGACGTGGCCATTTTATAATACAATGATGTCAAGGATATCCGGGACATGGTCATTAACCCCTAAAGGTCTTTATTTCAAACAATACAGATTAAACCGGGTTACCTCAATAATTTAACCATAATAAGATTAAATATTCAATACCCGACCAAGCGGTATTATAATACCGTATTCCAAGCCCGTATAGGGAAAATAAGTTAAGAGTATTTACCTGAGCTAGCTCCTGTCTTAAATAGCAAGAATTTAATAACTCAGCCGTTATTCACTTAAGTAAGCGTAGGTACCATTTACCGGAAGGCTCTAGTCTGGAATGATGGTATAAATAATTAATTAGAATGCCAACGGGTCTTTAGTTAAGCCTAAGCTTAGACCGGTTAGTCTTACGGGAAGATACGGTTCGTACGCACAATTAAGCGAAGACCGGAATAGAATGTGATTTAAACCCGACATGTTCAGAGACTTGTCTTATATGGGTATTTCATACACATTCTGGATTTTGAGATAAAACCAATAGGGTTTGACCCGTTTCGGCTAATTTATGTAAACTTGTTACATAAACCGAACCGTACGCGTAATAAGCTTGACGGGTATTCATGAGAGTCATATACAGGTTTCCTAAGTTAATTATGCCTCAATTATGTTGTGACATTAGTAAGATGTCTTTCATTATGCCCGAAACGAATTTAAACACAAACTATGCCCCGTAGGGGTAGTTTGGTCATTTTTAAAGGTTGTAAAAGAGTTTAGTGTTAACCTGAGTTACAGGTCTGATGAAATCAGCAAATATACTCAATTTTCTAAGTTATATTAGTAGGTTAAAGTATATATGTGAAATTTATCAATTATAACCAAACTATGCACCGTAGGGGTATTTTGGTAATTTCACATAAGCCGAAAAGCTCAAAACTGGAGTCTGAGTTAATCAACCTTTGCTTACTGTTAAAACATTCTAATTTGCCTAAAATATCAGTAGGTATCAACCCGGGTATGTTTAATATAGTTTTAATACATACTATGCGTTAAAAACGCTTAATAAGGCGATTAAGAGCCGTTTATGGGTTCGATACATAAAGCTGATATTTTTATACTTCCAGAAGGTTTAAAATAATTTATTTATCATTTCTAATCAGTAGCAAAAGGTTTGGATTCGATTAGATATGTAAAACTCATTTTATGGCCCGTAAGGGCAAAACGACAATTACCGGATTAAGCCTACGACTATAAGTTATGCTCAGCCTAAAATTAATTAAAAATCTTCAAAAATCCCAAAATAATATAATACATCAGTGGGTATTAATTTTGATATCAAAAAGTATGTTTAAATAGGCTATACGCTAATTACGCCGTTTAAGTGACATAAGGCCTTCAATTTACGCTAATGAGCATAACTCTCATTCTACACCTCAAACTGATGTCAAACTTTGCATACAAGTTTATAATTTAGTAATTAAGGTTTCTACTCTTTTACATTTTCAAGAATCACGTTTTAAGGTGAAAAGGGCATAATGGTCAACATATGAGCAATTAACGGAATCATGCGTATTAATCGGTTAACTAATGAACCGTGGTGTATAATCACAGAGGGTTATACTAGCATGTAACCTGGTCCAAATGAAGCTCTAAGGTATTTCTAAATCATACCATAACGGGTCAGAACTGAAGTCAATGCAAAAGTCAAAGCTTTGCGACTTTCGGTTCCGAACCGGGTCTATACATTAAATTGTCGGGTTGAACATGTTTAGACATGTTCTTACATTAATTACTAAGTTATAACAATGGTCCAACAGGCTGTATATGTTCTACATTGCTAAATATGCATAATTTGCTATTTAAGTATCTTGTTGACTTTTTCTTAATAAGTTTGACCCGACATTTGACCTAGTTAGAGTGGGAATCAGGGGGAACCCTTTTGAGGGTTTATTACCCACATAATTACCAACTTATAAATACTTTTGATTTGACTAATCACTGGGCCATTAGTGATTAATCTTAAAGTCAACCGTTAATTACGACGGTTTGACTTTTAAGCTAAAACTAAGCTAAAACTTAATCAAGAAAGGTTTAGCAAACTTACCAAGGTCCTATGCACGAAATGTGATCACTTGAGGCTGCTTGGGAGCTCCAGAATTGATCAGGAATGCAAATGAAGGTGTGAGGAACAATGTTGCAACTTATGGTCCTATTTATAGTGTTTAAATCACCATAACTTGTTGACATCTAAGTCTATCATGGACCATGAATCATCAACACATGTCCCTAAGTGTCTAGGAGTGTTTAGGGGTCGCCCACAATGGAAAAATATCAGTTAAAGGTCGGTTCCAAGGCTGAACAGGCAAAAGAAACGATTTTCTGCATTTGGGCATTCCAGGTGGCCCGCGTAAGGAACCTTTAAAGGTTCACGCGGCCCGCATGGGCCTTCTGATCAGAATTACACATTTTCAAGTTTTTGCTTCTCGTCCCTTGGCTCTTCGAAAGGTCAACTAAGCTTATTCTTTGCATTTTGACCCCTTCTTATTTACCTACAAGGGCTTTAGGACTTGTACCCACTTTTCTAAGTCCTTGGCCACTCGGTTATTACCCGAAAAGTCATGACTTTCAACGTTGACGCTTTAACCCCTCGCACACGAATTTGATCATAACTTTCTCATACGATAACGAAACTTTACGAAATTTATATCGTACATTCTAGTGAGCATAATTAACCGTTACAAAGCTTCGAGTTTGTCAAAAGGTCACTCAGAGGTATAACTTTAAACATGTTGACACATTTAACCCCTGTAGTTTGTAATCTCTCACTTTTAGCTTCGTATGATCCATGATTTATTCGTTTGATGGTATAAACATTATGTAGGGTTAATGTACAATATATTTATTCACTGTTGACATTTAGAACTCGTATTTTTCATATACTTTTCAAGTTTGTCAACTTTAGTCCTTTCAGAACATTCTTTCACACGTTCAAACTTATGACACGTGTCAATACATTATAGGACGTGAATTTTCGAGGTGTTACAGTATGTAAATCAGCTTTTTGTTCGTCAGTGTGGATTTTCTCAATTCGTATCAACTTCTTCTCGAAATAGTCTCGGATGAAGTGATGACGAATTTCAATGTGTTTCGTTTTAGCGTGATGAACAGGATTTTTAGTAATGTTAATCGCTGCCTCATTATCAACAAAGATAGGGGTGTTAAGAAATTGCAAACCGTAGTCGCGCATCTGTTGCTGAATCCACAAGATCTAAGAGCAGCAGCTGCTAGCAGATATGTACTCGGCTTCACCTGTGGACAAAGCTACAGAGGTCTGCTTCTTGCATTGCCAGGTAGCCAATCGTGATCCGAAAAACTGGCCCCCCGCTGTTGTTGATTTAGCGTTAACTTTGCAGCATCTGAAATTGGAATCGGAATAACCTTTGAGCGTGAAATCGCCTTCTCTTGGATACCACAACCCCAATGATGGAGTTCCTTTCAGGTAGTGTAATATCCGTTTCATAATCATCATGTGCGAAGCTCTCGGGTTAGATTGAAATCTTGCTGCGAGGCAGGTTGGATACATAATATCGGGTCTTGAAGCTGTCAAATACATCAGCGTTCCGATCATGGAACGATATAACGTTTCATCTACCTTCTCTCCAGTGAGATCAGGGTTTATCCCATGGTTCGTCGCTAGCGGGGTGGAAGCTGGAGTAGAACTTGACATCCCAAATTTCTCTAAGATATCATGAACGTACTTCGTTTGATGTATGAATATTCCTTTGGGAAGTTGATCAACTTGAAGTCCCAAGAAGAAATTCATCTTACCCATCGATGACATATCAAATTTCTGCTTCATAACTCTTTCAAAATCTTTGCACAGATTCTCATTTGTTGACCCAAATATAATGTCGTCCACGTATATCTGAACAATCAGAAGATGTCCGTCGACCTCTTTGGTGAAGAGAGTGGCATCCACTTTTCCACGAATGAAGCTGTTGGCTAGCAGGTGTTGAGACAAAGTCTCATACCAAGCTCTCGGGGCCTGGTGTAAACCATACAGCGCTTTATCCAGCAAATATACCTTATCTTTGTGGATTGGATTGGTAAAGCCCGGTGGTTGTCCGACATATACCTCCTCTTTTACCTTCCCATAGAGAAACGCCGATTTCACATCTAGCTGATAAACTTTAAAGTTTTTCCAAGATGCAAATGCTAGGAAGATTCTGATCGCTTCAAGTCTAGCAACCAGAGCATATACTTTAGTGAAATCTATACCCTCCTGCTGACTGAAACCCTGGACTACGAGTCGAGCTTTGTTACGAATAATAACCCCTCGATCGTCTCTCTTACACTTGAACACCCACTTGGTGTTTATCTTCCTGTGACCATCAGGTAAGTCTACCAATTTCCACACACCTAACTTCTCAAACTGACTCAACTCTTCTTGCATAGCATTGACCCAAGAATCTTCAGTTAGCGCCTCCTTATATGTTCGTGGTTCGATCTGCAAAATAAAACAACTTAGTGAAAACTCAGTTTGTAAAGAAGCTACTGTAGAATTAAAACATGTAAGGCCTTGGTCAATTAGACATCTAGTGCGAACGCCTGATTGTAATTCTCCAATAATCAACTCTTCTGGGTGGTATGAAAGAGTTCTCGGCATCACCTCGCCTGGAACATCTACTTCGCCTTCCAAATTTGTAACATTCTGATTTGCACCTTGTTCACTGACTGGAATTGTTTGACTTGATATCTGGATTTGCTCCCCTCAGAATCTGAATCACCACGATCAAAAATAGGTCTATCATCAGATTCTTGATTATCATTGACTTCTGTCTGATTGTCAGGAGCTTGTTCTTGTTCCGAAGATTGTTGAATATCGTCATGTTCTCCAGCATTACTTGGACCGGCTTCATCATCATTTGAAATTTGCCATCGACTTGTAGTATATTCAACTGGAAACCTTTCTTGTGATGACTCATACTCTTTTAGAATATCCAACTCATCAAAGAACTCTTGTTCTTCTTCTTCCATGTCAAACGAATCCCATAAAGTATCGTAATTAAAACGCCATGAGTCGCCTGGATTCTGCGGTGGCATAGTATAACCTTGACACTCAACATTGTGTGCTTCAATAATCCGCTTCAAGCTAGGAACAAAGACTCATTTCAATGGACTTGAGTAACCCACAAATATTCCTTCAATGCTTTTTGCACCAAACTTTCCAAAAGGTTCTAGAACTGTGCAGGGAGACCCAAACGGTTCTAAATACTTCAGATTCGGTTTGCGGTTATTGATCAACTCGAAACATGTCTTGTTGAATTTCTTTACAGTGAGAACCCGGTTGAGTGTATAGCAAGCGGCTGACACTGCTTCTGCCCAAAAATTGACTGGTAGTTTGGAATCAGCAAGCATCGTCCTGGCCGTTTCAATTAGTGTCCTGTTCTTTCTTTCTGCTACTCCATTTTGCTGCGGAGTGTAAGGAGCACTAAATTCTTGCAATATACCTCTCTCATCGCAATATTCGTCCATCTTGTTGTTCTTGAACTCAGTACCATTATAACTCCTGATTCTTCTGATTCGGGTTTGGTACAAGTTTTCAATTTTTCTGAACAATGGCATCAAACTATCAAACGTCTCATCTTTTGATTTCAGAAAAGATACCCATGAAAATCTTGAGTAATCATCTGTTACTACTAGATAGTAGAGATCCCCAGTTATGCTTTTGACGTTTACTGGACCAAACAGATCCATATGGAGTCTCTTTAACGGTCTTGAGACTGAGTAGACTTTCTTTTGAGGATGTGATTTCTTCTTTTGCTTGCCTTTGATGCAGCTAATGCACTCCCCCTCAAGATGAAAACCTTTCACATGAACACCAGTTACTAAGTCATTATGCACCAGGTGATTCATCTTTCGTAAGTGAATATGGCCCATCTTTCGATGGCATAACTGTGATTCTTTTTCCGTTGCTCTTGACATAAAACAGTGAGCCTGACCCGTGGTAGTAGTTGCTATGCTCATGTCCAATACGTACAAATCATTAACTCTGGGCGCTCTCATGATAACCCACTCTTCGGGAACAACAAATCCTGGTTTCAAGATCAAACATTCTTTGTCTGTAAAGTGCGTTGTATACATGCGATCACAAATCTGAGAGATGCTCAGAAGATTGTTTTCTAGCTCGGCAATGTAGTTAACTCTTTCAAACGTGAGAATTCCATTCGATAAAGTTCCTTCTCCAACTATTCGACCACCTTGATTTCCTGCGAATCCCACGTAACCTCCATTAAAACCACGAACATCGCACAGTAGGGTTTTCTTCCCCGTCATGTGCCGAGAAGCTCCACTATCCATAATCCAACATGAAACGGATCTTGGAAGCTCCTGCACATATCACAAACACTTAGTGAGATTTTGATGCTACCCCAGCCTCTTTCGACTCGGGTAAATTGACATTAAGGTGAGTTTTTGCAGTGTAAAGTGGCGGAAAATTCTTGTCATTCATCTTTAAGCTCTCCTCAGACCCAATCTCAACCTTTTTGTATAAAAAGAAATCATTTTGAGAAGGTTGACCAGAAGATTGATCTTTCTTTGGTACATACTTCTTTTCAGAAGTAGTAACCTCTTGTGATTCAAGTTTTTCATAATAATCCAAAGGAACATCCATCTTTACCTGAGTGGTAGAAGACGATTGTTTTTATTTCTCAGAAACCTTTGGTTTTGGAGAACTTGATTTCTTTTCAACAGATTTTGGCTTCCATGTTTGTTGAGGCGAAGCAACTCGTTTGTAAAACTTGCCATTTTTAGTTACCACATTTTTAACAGGTTCAGTTTTGACTTTGATGTTTTCATTTTTCAAAACCTTTTGCTCAACAACCATTGGAGCTTTTCCTTTCACATCAACTTTCCTTTTCTGAATCTCAACAACTTCAGTCTTAGGCTTCAAGTTGGTACACATTCGTGCAATATGTCCAACTTGATTACATTTGAAGCATGTTCGTGTGTCAACAACCCTACTTGTGCCTTCAGACTGAGGCTGTGAGGCCTTCTTCTCAAAGAACTCTTTGTTTGATTTTGAAAAGATTTTAGATTCTTCATCAGAAAGTGAACTCGAACTTGAACTTTTCACAAACACCTTTTTCTCAGCAAACCTTCTGTTTTGAACATTCTTTTTCTGATAATTCTTACCACCCTGATATCCACCCGACCATCTGTTTTGGTTGTTGTTATAAAAACGCGGTGGTACAACAGGTTTTTTGTAATAAGCTTTATCTTTTTCGAAGTTCATTTGCCTTTTCGCATTTCTCAAACCTTCAATTTCAGACACATCAATTTCAATCAACTTGAACACATTTCTCAATTTTCCAACATTCACATTCTCTAAAGGAAAATCACGATCCGAATACAACTTATCAGATCCCGCCATCTTGTACATCACAAGACTAGGTTCATCACTTAAGTTGTTTTTGGATTTTGATTTTGGAATGTATTTATCCAAAAAGCATTCATCATCCTCAGTAGTGTCACTTTCAGACTTTAAAACATTTTCAGCCATACTTTTAACAATTTCAGATTGGACACTATCTTCATCAGATGATGTGGTAAACGTGACATCAATTGACTCTGGAAGTTTAACTTCATTTTCTTCTTCATCATTAACCAACCCTGATTTTTTCTTTGAAAAATTATTTAGAACTGGTGGTGGAACCTGATGAAACCCCAACCCAGTTCCATCAGCATATACATCTTCGCCTGCTTTGTTCTTCCCAATCGGTTTAGGAACGATATGTTGGAGAACAAAACTTGCGGAGCTGTAACTGTTTAGTTTCAACTGGGTGCGTTCATTTTCAATTTTAGCTTCTTGAAACTGAAGCTTCAACTTAGCAATTTCATCCAGTTGTTGGTTGATTAACTCTTCTTTAACTCTCAGAACACCTGTCAACTGAACATTTTCTTTGTATGTTTTACCATTTCTCTCATCAGAATCTTTAACCATGCGTTTTAGCTTCTCAAAATTTTCTGAAACTTGGCGATTTTCAAGAATTAGCTTTTCGTTTTCTTTCCTAATTCTTTCTACTTCAGTTTTATCATTTTCAATTTTCTCCATTAATTCTTTCACTCGATCATTTGAAGCTTTTAACATTTTGTCACGGTTTAAGAACTGATCCCCAACGTCTCTGACTCTTTTTGTCAGTTTTTTGATCTTTTCACCCTGTGGTAAGCAATTGTACTACAAACCTTGCAGTCTTTCATGCAATTTCTGTAGTCGCTCTCAGTTTTAACTTTCTTACCTGACTCATTGACAGTATCATTCTGACTGACCTTGTTTTTGGACTCAGTGCTAGAACCAGAAACTACCTCTAGCTCTTTCGCAGCAAACACTTTGTCAGCCATCTTCTTCAAATTTTCTGCAGTAAACTCTTGTGACGTGTCATTAATCCCATCATCAATTTTCTTTGTCTGCAGCTCTTTCTCTTTTTCTTTTTCATCAGCTTCTCCTCCTCCCCACCATTCTCTCTGTAAGGCTTCTTCTTCTTCTTCAGCAACTTGTTTGGTGAGAACTTCAACTTCAAGAGACTTTGGATCAATAGCAATGTTTCCGTAGGGATCAAGATAACACTCTCTATCAGCATCCCATCTTTTCGCCTGTTTTGTTTCTCTGTATATATAACCAGCTTTAATCATCCTGTCTTGGGCTTTCATTTTTCTGTTGATGTATTTCTCTTGTTTGTTTCTGCTATCTCTGAAAGGAACAACTTTTGTCACAAACGCATAGCCCACTGCATCCTCTTCCAGTAACACTTTACTCCAATCATATCCCTCGTCATCATGAATAACAGCAAGAGCTCTTGATTTTTCTTTGGGGGTATCTTCAAGCTGCTTCATTCTGGGAGGTTCAGATTTGTTCTGATGATAGATTGCTCTTTTGTAGTAATCCTCTCTGAATGGATTTGCAGTATCATCAGCAGGTGCGTTTCGACATTCACGTTTAAAATGTCCCTTTTGTTTACATCGGAAGCACGTAACCTTTGATTTATCAAAACCAAGTTTGGTGGAAGGTCCGCCAATAGAATGTCTGCCAGTAATTTCCATGAACCTTTGAGCTCGTCTAACCGCACTAGCCATACACCACCTGATATCAATCAACTCCATTTCCTCTGGGTCTATTTGATCATAATCCTCCTTGGTGAGGTTAGTGTTTCCAATCTTGCCCGCAACAAGGCTCTCGTATGATTCTAAAACAGACGCTAAAAACACCATTTGTTGTTTTGCGGATTCCTCACTGAAGTTTTGAGCATTCTTTAGATCCACAGCAATGTTACATTGAAACAGATTCTTTGAAGCTGACTGTTGTTGTTGACTTGCAGCAGTTGATGATGAACCTCCATGATAACCGCTGCTTGGACTTTCTTGACTTGACATGTTAGAACTTTCAGCTGAAAAAGCTGTCTTAGGAGACACATTCTTCGGTATCACATTTCCTCGGTAATACAACTCAACATTCTGCTGATATGAGGAATGATTAACTTTGAATGATTTCTTGAGCTCCAACTCATGACTCCCCAATCTTTCAATTAACAGATCAACCGTCAGTTTCTCTGACTCGATTGTATTCTTTAACATCAAAGCAAAGTATTGCCAGTCTTGCTCATCAGGAAACGAGTCAAACAACTTGTCAACCAATTCCTCTCGAGAATAAATGATTCCATGTCTTGCCAGCTCCATCTTCAGATGTCCAAATCTTTCAATCATCTTAGATACAGATTCATTTTTCAAACAGCCAAATAGATCAAATTCTTTTCTTAACAACTTCTTTTTGTTTTTGACTATTTCAGCACTACCTACACATTTTACTCTCAATTTCTCCCGTAGATCTGTTGAATTTGTGTACTCAATCAATGCTATCATGTCGTCTCTCACAGACTGATGAATCAATGCGATGCACTTTTGTTTAGCAACATATCTATCTATCTCCTCATTGTCTGTCAAATTTTCAAAATCTGATCTTCCCATAACGAAACCATTCTTCAACATCTTCCAACTTGGATATGCGAACGCTTTTAGCCATTCTTCAAATTTTTTCGCCCATTTATTGTAATATTCAATCGCCATTAGCTTGGGAGGTTTGTTGTACGTCCCATAAGCACTCTCCACACTTAATGCATCTGAAAGAGTTTTCCTCGTACTCGGAGCATTCTCATTTGTGTTGTTTGACGTGTTGTTTGAAGTATCATCTCCATTGTTTCCAGCAAAAGAAAAAACGTCACAGAACGGATTCATGAACTCATCCATCTTCAAGTATCTGAAATAATCAACAAACACTTAGAAATTTTTTTTATAACAAAGACAAGTTCAAACGAAATCAGCCTTTCAAACGAGATCAGCTTTTCAAACGGAATAGCTTTCAAGCGAAATCCCACTTCAAATGAAATCAAGGTTTGAAGCGGAATAGCTAATTTCATTTGAAACTCTCAAACAGAATCAGGATTTTCAAACGGAATCACCAAGCGGAATTAGCTTCTCAAACGGAATCAAGTGAACTTTCAAACGGAATAAGCCACTTTGAAACGAAATAACTAATTTCGTTTGAACTTTCAAACGGAATTAACACACAAAAGCTAATTCCGTGTGGAATTACACGTGCAAACTCAAACGAAATTACGATGACGTCAGCATGTTCGAACAGTTTTTCAAGCGGAATTACAAGTTTTTATCAAAATTTGTTCGAATTAAGGTCCAAAGCTTTCAAGGATTAGTTAAAACTATGTTTTACGTGATATATGTAAGTTTTAAGCCATTTCAACCGTTAAATCTTGTTCAAATCAGAAAAGAAGGAGTAGAAGTGATAGAATCCAATGAAATCAAGCTGAATTGGTATGAACTCCTCGTCCTGAGCTCTGATACCACTTGTTGGATCGTCGTGTGACCCTAACAAGTCAATATGAAGAGTTCAACATCAAAAACAAAGGCGGAATCAGTGAATTTGACATAACACAGCTTGTTTTCCTCTAATTATCTTCTTATTAACCGATTCTGAGCTTTTACAGATTCAAATGACAAATTGACAGCACCTCGACTCAGAAACTATGGTCTAATTCCGTTTCAAATGAAACATCAAGATCAGGTATATATAGGCGTTTAATTCCGCTTGAAACCATCTCAAACGGAATCACCAGTTCAAACGGAATTACGTAACTCCGTGCGGAATTAGTAATTTCGCTTGAAACATCTAATTCCTTTTGAAATAACATTAAGCACATTTCAAGCGGAATTACCCTTTTATACTGTTTTCTCGATTTCTGTGCCCTGATCTATCTAATACAATACAAGACTTAATAAAGACGAAGTTAATAGACATCAGTGCACCAATAACCTCAATAGTTTTCATCAGGAATAACTGGCAGGGCTAGCAGTGTAACACCCCGTGTTTCGAAAGTCAAAGTCAAAGTCAAGATTAAAGTCAAAGGAAGAAAAGATTGCTAATTGCGATCTGTCACTCCTTGCTCAACTCCTGTTTTGACTTCTTTGACTTGTAGTTAATCTATTTATGTTATCACGTTAGTGGTATTATGTGGAGTACTTGTTAATAATCGAGGTTTAATCGCATACTAATCGCTAATCGACTTAATCGAATCGCAATCGCAACTCGAATTACGCATTCTGGATATTGTTTTACGTGTTTGTGCCTTTTATGTGTTACCTGTGCATGTTTAATTATGATTATATTGTGGTGATTAATCGAAAAGCAATCGCAACGCTATCACAATCGAATCGCAAACGCTAAACGCAAGTTAATTAGGATGATTGTATGTTAGATATAGTAGTTGGGATTAATGGATAACTCTATCGCATCGCAAAACTCAACGCACGAAACGAAACGCCGCTACTCAAGCCGTCGGAACCACTCGATCGAGTGACTGCTCGATCGGATGGTCAACCGATCGGATAGCCATCCGATCGGATTGCCATCCGATTAGACAGCCATCCGATCGGTGACCCACTCGATCCATGCACACTTTCCTTTTTGGGAAACCCTATAAATACCAACCTGTCACATCATTTGTGATGTGACAGCCTCTCACTTGACCCAGCCGCACTCTCAAGCTTCTTTCTCTCAATTTCTCTCGATTCTTGTAAGTTTTCAACCTAAATCTTGTACTTCCATGATCTACACACACGTCTTCATCATTTTCTCTTTTAAATCCTAACTTTTAACCGTGAAATCAGTGGATTTGAGGTGTTCTAGGATGATGTCATCATGGTGTTCTTATGAACTTCATGTTTTGGCTTCAATCCACCAAGAACAACTTAAAGCTGGACGATTTCCACATGAATGAACAAAGATCTTGCATAGATCTGAACATATTCATGGTGAAAAGGATTGAAAGATGGTTTTATAACTTTCTTTCAACTCTTTTACACTCAATGCACTCAAACCCGATGGAATCGGAGCTTGTTCTGATCTTCAACTCATTCTTAGTGATGTATCAGTCCAGATCTGAATTCTATCCAAGAGATAGTTGATTTCGGGTTTGAAGATGAACAACCATCTTGAACCGTGAATTGGTCGGACTAGGGTGATTTCCTGTTCAACCGGGTCACTTCGGTCGAGACGAGGTTCCTGTTATTTAAACAAGCTACCATAACGTCTCGTTCAAAACTACAATACTTCAAATAAAATCAAGTGACAAGACGATCAGATCGTTGGGACGGATTGCCGTCTGATCGGATTGCCGTCCGATCGGATTGCCGTCCGATCGGATTGCCATTCGATCGACCGGCCATTCGATCGGGTTGCACTTGGTTCCACACTTAAACTTTTATTCAAATTATTCAAGGATCTGAACGTTGAACGGATTACCGCCCGGTCGGATTGCCATTCGACCGTGCGACCGACCGATCATGTGACGTTTGGGACTTTGATACTTAAACAATTTTCAACATGTTCAATGCACAAGATTGCCACCCGATCGGATTGCTATCCGACCGAGTGACCGTCCTGCTGTGAACTTTTTCTCAAACTGAGAAGCCTCGCCAATCGGATTGCCGTCTGATCGAACGACCGTTTGATCGACCGACCTGAAGGGTAGGGATACTTCCCTATTTTCAAAATGCTACAACGAAAACTTCAAAAGACAAACCATCATACACGAACACACCTTAACCAGACATGATGTCAATCTGACCGAATGGCCATCCGATCGGGTTGCTGTTCGACACTTGGTTCCTTTACATCGTTTTACGCACCGCTCATCGCTTATGCTATCGTTCTGACCAGGCTAATCTCACTCTAGCGCTCCCTTCAATCCATTAACTCTCATCGATGTGAGTATACTCGACCCCTTTTTGCTTTACGCACTTTTGGGTGTTACATACGTTACTTATTCTGAATCACATCAAATACACTATGCAATACTTTAACACTAACCGTTACTGCATGTTATACGTGACTCGATGAATGCTTTTTTGTTATGTTTACACATAGATTGTTGTCTACCTGCCTTAGCAACGATAGTACTATAGTTTGGACTCAACACCTGTTCATTCAAGGGTTGTTAAGGACTATTAATCACATGATTCGCAGTGGTGAATATGTGTTACGAACTGCCTTGCGTAGTCAACCCGCAGTCATTGGTATTGATAGGATCATGTCGATAACTTACGTGCTTCACATCACGCGTTGTACGTGCTGGTTATGAGTAAACAATTTCGAACTCTATTATGCTATTATCAAACTTGTATGCTCACCTTTACACTATGTGTATTGACTTTTACTTTAACGTATGTGGCAGGTGCTTAAGATGCTAGGATGCCTTGTTTGCTGTGTGATGAAATCGAGGCTAGGAAAGAGTCCTAGAAACAAATAAACAAATTGTCTATTTTGAAATCTGAGTTGTCAGATCAGTAGTTGTTTGTGAGACAATTATCTGTAATAACTGTTTTATTTGGATATGTTATGGTATGGGATATGACGTTTTAAATATCTGGTAATTAATAGTTGTTATGGATACTCATGGACAATCTGTTTCGCTTAGTGCCGCGCCCCGATGATTCCGCCATCGATTGGGGTGTGACAAGCAGGGCTAGATTCTAATGGTTTCTTCCATGTCAATTTACAACGGAAATATAATAACCTTTCTTAAACATAAAAGGATGTTTTAAATCATTAAAATGTTTTTAATAAGAAAGATTTTCCTTACAAAAGTTGCTATTAATTTGATATGTAAACTCACCCTCCATTGTGTTGAAACTTGATTTTTACGTGTTCTTCAGATACATGAGTTCGGCTTCGAGGATTTTGTCTTATGTCGTCATGTGGTTGTTGATGTTTTTTTGGTAATTAAATAATAATGTTTGGACACTTTTGAAAACTGTTATGGGGCCGTGTGTACTAAGACCTCTAAGGGTCAAACAACTTTGCTATGGTTGTGGACTATGTTTACAACTTTAAAACTTTAAGTTTTTAAATAATAAATGTGACAACTCGTATAAATCCTTGTTACGTTTCGCTTTACTTTGTAATTACATGTACGTTATATGAATTGAATGTGGTGTTTGATTAATTTCTTTGAACGGTTGTGTGCTTGGTAATGTGTAATGTGAATTACGGGAAACCGAAACCTAAAACTGAGATATTGGAATATGTTATTTTGTGAATCGAAGCGTGTAAAATATTGTTCTGCGATACGAAATGTTTTAACTAGTTATTTCATGAAACTTGCAAAACCGTCACTTAGTAAATCCAACCCATGCCCAAGCCCACCCCCTCTCCTTCTTGCGCCACTTATGGGCCAGACCCCACCCCATGTTTCCCCCATGCGAAACATAAGCCCAAACCCACACTCTCTTGTTCCTTGTAGCCCATTAGCCCAACTTCCCTTGTGTTTTAATTATACTTACTTGGATTTGGGAACAAGAAAAATAAAAACAGAAACCCTAAACACCCCATAGAGTGCGAAGGCCAGGAAGAACCCCCCCTGCGTAAAATCCCCCCTCTTGTTCAGCTTCTTGATTCGCCTTTCACTTCCTCGTAATCCCTCCTCTTGCTCCAAGGTTAGTATTCTTGATTTGGATTGTGATTCATGGTGTGTTTTTGTGGAAACATGGCTGTGATTTTTAGTTGTTATGCTAGGGTTTTGTTGCTGCATGGTTAATTTCGATTGAGTATGCGATTTGTTGAACTAATTGATGATTGGTATGCATAAATGATCATTGGCTGCGTTTTTGTGAAAATCATTATGTTTTATATCTAGGGTTTTGTGATTATTGATATGATTAGGTGATAATTGATGGTTAATCAGTTGTTAGTTATTATTAGGAAGTGTCGGGATCGTTTACATGCGTTTTGGTGTCGTTTAAATGTAAAACAGAATGCTGATTGACGAAAACAGCCAACTTCAGTTGGCTTTAAACGGAGCGTTATAAATCGAAGAATTGATTTTCTGAAGTCTAAATTATATGTTTTCGAAAAACTCTTCAAATGACGCTAGAATCATATTTTTCTAAGGTCCTTTTCTATTTTTAAAGGCCTATTTTGTAAAGCAGGAAAAGCTGCGTTTTTTCTTCAGAAAATGCATGATATTTTTTCGTCATAACTTGTAATCTGGATAGAGTCAGGGCATGAAATTCATACAGTAGATGGCCACAGTGTCGTCGTAAATCTCCAACTGGAATTTCGTCAATCGGACTTACGATGAATTTTGAATGAATTTTTTCGTGGACTGCAGTCAGAAAGTGACGAATCTGACTGCAGCCCGGTAAATGATTTTTATAAAATAATTGGTAATGAATTGAGTCCGGAGATTTTATACAATATGACGTGGACAGTTTAGAATATTCTGTAAAGTTTTGAGAATTTTTGGATCAAGATAACTATTTTATAAAAATACCCGAAAACAGCCCAGTTTTGGATGTTAAAGCTGAAACAGCATAAGTGGTGATTTTGCGTGTCTAGATGTCGGTTATGCTATCTGATAATGATCCAACTTGTTGTATGTCAACGAAAGTGTTATATGAAGTATTGTGTGCTTTTTCATGAGTAGTTATAGGTGGGATATGTATATGTGCCATTGGTATCAGAGCCATTGGTTATAGTGAACTTGGTTTTAAAAAGGGAAAAATCTTTTTGACAAAAAACACCAGACTATATCCTGTTCAGTGCTCAACGATCCACAACGACAATTTGCTCCACGTGCAAGACTCAACACTTTATATGGTATAATTGTGTTTATGCTGCCTACTTGTTAGTTTACAATTCCATGGGGCGTTGCTCATAGTATGCTTAGATAACATAGTGGCATGTTGCCCTTATTAACCCTAACGTGCTCACTTTGACACCCGACTGTTTGCATGAAACCCTATGTGCTTACCCTCTTCTGTCATTCTTTTTACACTCCTATCTCATCATTCTCACTTGTGTTTTCTGACTGTGAAGATCATGAATGGATGCCTCAACTTGACTCAGGCCCAACTGACGGCCCTAATTAATGAACGGGTTGCTGAGGCTTTAGCAGCAGCCCAACCAGGAGGTAAAGCTTGCCATTCCAACCTATCCTAGGATGTTAGATCCAACTCTCGTGACGCTCTGTCATTCCTAACCTTATCTCCTTTCTTTCTTTCTTACGCGACAGGTCAACACGCTCAGCCTCGAGCATGCACCTTCAAGACTTTCATGGATTGCCGACCCAGTACTTTCAGCGGCATAGAAGGAGCCGTGGGACTGCTGCATTGGTTTGAGAAGATCGAGTCTGTATTCGAGATGTGTGAATGCCCTGTAGCCAGTAGGGTGAAGTTTGCAACTGGAACACTCGAAGGTGGTGCGTTCTCTTGGTGGAACGCACGACTGCAGATGCTAGGGTTGGCAGCTGCTAATGCCACCCCATGGAACGATTTTAAGGAGCTAATAAAAGAAGAGTATTGTCATCGGGACGATATTTACAAGCTTGAGGTGGAGTTCTACAACCTCAAGATGATAGGGTCAGAAATTGAGGTATACACGAAGAGATCAAACAAATTGGCTACTCTATGTCCCAACATGGCGAATCCTCCTTACAAGGGTATTGAGCTTTACCTCAAGGGTTTAGTACCAGAAATCCAGAGCATGGTAACTGCAGCAAACCTCCCTACGATCCAAAAAATCATACGACTGTCTCACCGCCTCACTGATCAGGCAGTCGAGCAGAACAGGCTACCTAAACGAATTAGTGCCACTACTTCTAATGCTCCAAGTGACAATAAGCGTAAGTGGGATGGGAATTCTAGCAAGGGTTCAAGCTCTACTCAGCCTCAATCTCAGCAGCGAAGGACCGATGACTATAAAAGCCCCAATCAGCAGTCTACTGGAAATCAAAGTCAGGGTGGGTACAAGGGAAATCACCCTAAGTGTAATCGCTGTAACTTGCACCACAGCGGGCCATGCAACAAGGGCCACTATCAAAGGTGCAACAAGCCAGGCCATGTAGCAAAGGATTGCAGGAGTCAGTATCCTTCAAATCAGAACCGACCACAACAACAACCAGCTCCGCAGAATCAGCAGCAGTAGTCACAGGGTAACAACAAGGGGTGTTTCCAGTGTGGAGCAGAGGGCCACTTTAAAGGAAACTGCCCACAGTTGAACCAGAATCACAACAACAACAACAATCAATGCAACAGGAACAACAACGACAACAACAATGCTAATGGGCGCGTGTTTGTGATTGGTCAAGGCGAACCAAGGAACGACCCCAACATTGTGATGGGTAAGTTTCTACTGGACGACTATTTTGTTTCTGTCTTATTTGATTCGGGAGCCGATACTAGTTATGTGTCCTTAAGGGTTAATCAGATGCTTAAGCGTACCCCGACCCCTCTAAACCCAAGCATGTCGTAGAACTAGCTAATGGTAAAAACCTTGAGGCCACACACATTGTTAGGGGTTCCAATCTCACTCTAGCCAGTCAGAGTTTCTGTATCGATCTCATCCCCATCGTTCTCGGTAGTTTCGACATGGTTGTGGGGATGGACTGGTTATCCCAACACCGAGCGGGGATACTATGTAAGGAGAAAATTGTCCGCATCCCTCGTCCTGACATCGAACCTCTCACTATTCAGGGCGACAAGAGTGGTGCTGTCGTGGGCATCATCTCGTTCCTCAAGGCCCAGAAGTGTCTGCGAAAGGGCCACCCTGCCATTCTGGCCCTTGTTACTGACACTTCATCGAAAGAGAAGAAGATTGAGGACATCCCGATCGTATGCGACTTTCCTGAGGTATTTCCTGATGAACTACCTGGTCTTCCGCCTCATCGCTAGGTCAAGTTTCAAATCGAGCTAACTCCTAGAGCAGCACCTATAGCTTGAGCACCATATCGTTTAGCTCCTTCTGAATTGGAAGAGTTGTCCACGCAATTACAGGAACTTTTGGATAAAGGTTTCATTTGTCCTAGTTCATCGACCTGGGAGCTCCAGCCTTATTTGTTAAGAAGAAGGACGGTACCTTTCGAATGTGCATAGACTACCGCGAACTCAACAAGGTGACCGTGAAGAATCGTTATCCTCTTCCGCGTATCGACGACTTATTCGACCAGTTACAAGGGTGTCGAGCTTCTACTCTAAGATAGATCTGAGATCGGGCTATCATCAGCTGAGAGTCCGAGATGAAGACATCTCCAAGACAACATTCAGGACTCGTTACGGACACTACGAGTTTCTGGTTATGCCTTTCGGGTTGACAAACGCAACTGCGGTTTTCATGGATCTCATGAACCGAGTGTGCAAACCATACTTGGATAAGTTCGTCATTGTTTTCATTGACGACATCTTGATCAATTTTAAAAGTCAGGAGGAGCACGAGCGCCATCTGCGACTTATTCTAGAACTTCTTTGATCAGAACAGCTCTACGCTAAGTTTTCGAAGTGTGACTTTTGGCTTCGTGAAGTCCACTTCTATAACAACCCTCCAAAATATTTCTGATACCCCTAATGTATTTAAAGTGCCCCAATATGTCCTAAAATACACCCCATATACGAAAACGGGCCCTCAATACCTTTATTTTTATTAAAATTAAATAAAAAAAATTTAATGGTCTCTCGCGGGGCGCGTAGACCCTTAGGGCCTCCTACGCGGGGCGCGACAGCTCGGAGTCAGGGCCGCACCCAGTGCCACCACGTGTGATCATCGTGTCGAAGCAAAACTCGACGAATCAGCAACCCTAGCCCCTATTACCCTATTACGCGGGCCACGTAGTCCTTGGCTACGTCTAACGCGGGTCGCGAGGGAAGGCGAATGGTCGCCTATATAAGAAGACCCTCAACCTTCAGTTTCCGTCGCTCAATCTCTCGATCTCTCTCTCAATATTCTGAATAGCAATTATAATAGCGAGCAAAATACCCCCTAAATAACGAAGTTCTGCCTCGCTGTAAGTATCATAACCTCGGTTACGTATTAGATACGCTGCCTGATTGATCCAGTGTTCCGTAACGGCTGTCGTGGTTCTGCCCGACGTAGTCGTTGGAATGCCGTCTCGGGGAGGGTATTGCTAATGTAAATATTGGGTTATTATAATAACACGTGTGCATTTGTGTAATTTATATATAATCACCAGGAAACCTTTAAAGAAAACCAAAGACAGCAATGTGTGTAATATCCTTTTTGTAAACTGTTTTTACAAAACCTTAAATATTTTACAATGTGATTAAGCAGTGATTGAGTCTTTGTAATTCTTCAATTACTACTGGTATATTGGGGATTTGGGGTTTTGTATACAAAATGTGGAAAACGTTACCATTGGACAAAGAGTTAGCCAATGGGTAACAAAATGTGAAAGCCAACTAGAAGCCAGCTGGACAGCTGAAGGCTTGGAAAAAAGTGGCTATAAAAGTTACCTAAATAAAAAAAGATGTTTTATTTCAATAAAATGGGGTTTATCCCTATAAAACAGTTTGTAATGAAAACTTGGGTTTTATCCCAATATATTTATAAAGTGTGGTATTTACTCTAATAAATATTTCATAACTACGGTCCTGATGAAATTTCCGCTGCCAAAATGATAAACACCGATACCACCAAAACTGATATCTCACGGCCGCCCGTTCCCGGGATAGATAGGGGGCGGGGGTTGTGACAGAAGGTGGTATTAGAGCTAAGCCACTGATTCAGCCACAGAAATGTTCTACTGACACCAAGATATTATTCCAATTGTTAGTAAATTAATCACGAAAATAAGTGCATATCAGTTATTTACTATTGTGTGTTATTTGACTATTTGTTAGTTTACAGTATGAGTGATTAAGGACCCTCCGACGCTTATCGTCAGTTGTCCGGCTCACCTAGAAGCGAAGGCACCTCTTCACAGCCTGCCCTCTCAGGGTATTTAGCTGACAATGAAGATGGGATATTCGTGTTTAAGGCTCAGTCTGAAGAGCCATTCCCTCAGAAAAAGAAAGGATGGTTCAGTAGGGGAGCACATGAGCATAGAAAGAGAATGAAAAAGTTGCATAACCAATGAGCTTTAGCAGCCATTAAAAGAGAAACAGATGCCCACACACTGGATATGCTTAATAGGAGTTTAGCAAACTTCCATATCCTAGCAACCACAGCTGCTGACCCTAATCTGGGGTAACTTGTAGCACCCCAACCATTACCACTATTCCCCACATAGCCAATGGAAATCGAGAACAACCCAGAAAATCAAGTTTAACCCAGAAGAGATACCTAGGATACCAGCACCCAATCCCTTAGACCCAGACTACGACCCGTGGTTAGACGACCATAGGGATTATGTGCAACGCTACCCAACACCAGAAGACACACCCATGCCGAATTTAGCAGCCTACCCAGGTTTGGACCCTCTAGATCCCTACTATGATAGCGATCAGTATATCAGGGAAATTTTAGAGAATCCATACCCGTACCAAGAACCCATGCCCTAGTTTCCAAACCCAGTACCAGAACCTGCACCCCCAATGAGTGCAGAAAATGTGCAAGAGCTCTAAACCTTCGGAGAAGAGATTTTAGAAAGTAGCAAGAGGATGAGGCAAGTCGGAGAGCGACTCGTCTGGAAGTACGATGAGCGCAATATGGAGTTCTGGATGAACCCATATCAGTGAAGGTGATGGTGGAAGTAGTAGTAATAATAATAATATAATAATATATAATATGTGTGTATGTTTGAATATATATATATATATATATAAATCATAGCTACGGATGCCTACTAGTAGTGTAATTTCAATTTCAGCTGTATTTTAATATATATGGATGGATGCATAGTATAAGAAAGAGTAAGTCGCAATGTTCGACGCTTTTGATCAATGTGCGTGTCATATGATTGGTTGTGTTAAATATTATTTTGTGATATTAATATGTGGTAAATGTTTAAAATTCAGATGGCCGACCAAGTTAATCAAGAGAACCCGGATAATAACCCGGAAAACCAGAATAACGATAACCCGAACAATGATAATAATGGAAACCAAGTGGATAACAGTGCCTTCCAACACATAGTGGCACAAGGAATAATAGATGCGATGCCATATATTATTCAAACAGTTAGGGAAGCTGATAATAAAAGTAATCGTGATAGTAAACGACCCACTGAACTAGAAAACAGCGTAAACAATGGACCTATACTTCAAGCACCCATTCCCAAAAGAAGAAGAACCATGCCTTATGGTTGTTCTTATAAAGAATTATGGTCTTGTAAACCAATGGAATTCTCGGGCAATGAAGGGGCCGTTGCAGCTCTACGCTGGATAGAAAAGACTGAGGCTGTCTTAAAAATAAGCAAGTGTGCTGAAGAGGATAAGATAATGTTTGCCTACAATCTGTTTAAGAATTCAGCACTAGAATGGTGGAACACTATCCTCCAGTCTAGGGGGAGTGAAAGGGTTTACAATATGGAATGGGAAGAATTTAAGAACATGGTGGAAAGGAAATTCTGCCCTCCCAATGAAAAAGAACAGATAGCAAATAAATTCCTAAACCTTAGAATGACTGGAGTGGATAGTAAGGGATATACTATGTTATTCTTTGAATATGCTAGAATAGTGCCAACCCATGCATCACCTGAACCAGTATTGATCTCCTGTTACATCTGGGGATTAATCAGTGAGATTAGACATGTAGTCAAGGCAGCTAGACCCCAAACTATAGAAGAAGCTGTAGAACTAGCAAATACCTTGACTGATGAATTAGTACGTACACGAGAGGAGGACCAGAGAAGGAACCTAGCTCAAAGGCTTACCCAAGAATTTTGATCTGGAAATTCCAACCGTGGGAAAAGTGTAGTTTCTACCTCTACACCTTATTGCAAGTATTGCAAAAGGAAGCATTCTGGACGATGCTCCATATACTGTAACTTCTGCAAAATATTTGGACACAAGGAAGAAGACTAAAGGAAGAAACCTAACAACAGGATATGCTACAACTGTGGAGAACAAGGTCACATCAAGCCAAACTGTCCAAAGATAGCTCCAGCTACAAACAACAAGAATACCAAAAATGCTAGAGCATTTGTTCTGACTGCAGAAGAAGTAAAGATGATCCCAGACGTGATAGCCGGTATGTTTTTAGTTAATGATGTTTTTGCTAAAGTATTATTCGACTCTGGTGCAAACCAAAGTTTTATTAATACTTCATTTTGCAAACTTCTTAACCAATCATTAACTAAACTCCCACAAGAATGTCTAGTAGAGACAGCAAATGGGGAAACCATTAAGATTTCTGAAATCTTGCAGGGAGCAAGAATAGAATTTGTAAATCAAAATTTATTGCAAACCTTTACCCAATGAATCTGGCAGGATTTGATGTCGTGTTAGGAATGGATTGGTTAATAGCCAATAAAGCCAGTATTTTATGTGATCAAAAGTCAATCCAAGTAAATTCACCAAGGGGTGAACAATCACAATTAAAGGAGATAAGCTCTCTAGATCCACGAAATTCATTTCCGTAATGAAAACAACAAGTTATATAAGAAAAGGATCATTAGTGTATTTGATTTCTATAATCACTAACACTAAAGGAAAAGAACTGAAAGATATTCCAGTAGTATCTCAGTTTTCAGATGTTTTTCTAGAAGAATTACCAGGACAACCTCCAGACAGAGAAGTTGAATTTAGAATCCATCTGCTACCCGGAACTGCACCAATTGCCAAAGCGCCGTACCGTTTGGCACCTGTAGAAATGCAAGAATTGAAGAAACAGTTAGACGAATTATTGGAGAAGGGATTCATACAACCAAGCTCATCGCCATGGGGAGCACCAATCTTATTCGTTAAAAAGAAAGACGATTCGATGCGGATGTGCATTGACTACCGCGAATTGAACAAAGTAACGATTAAGAATCAATACCCATTACCAAGAATCGATGATCTGTTCGATCAAATGCAAGGAGCTCGATTTTTCTCAAAAATCGATTTACGATCAGGATATCATCAATTAAAGGTACAGGAAGAGGACATTCCTATGACCGCATTCAGAACAATGTATGGCCATTATGAATTTACTGTCATGCCATTTGGTTTAACTAATGCCCCAGCTGCATTTATGGACATGATGAACCGAATATGTAAGCCATATTTGGATAAATTCATAATTGTCATTATAGATGATATTCTTATTCATTCTAAGAGCAAAGAGGAGCATGCAGCGCATCTGCACGCACTTCTAAATTTATTAAGAAAGGAAAGGCTCTATGCTAAGTTTTCAAAGGGTGAATTTTGGTTAGAACAGGTATAATTTCTTGGACATCTGGTTAATCATGAAGGAATTCATGTAGATCCCACCAAGATCGAGGCAATTACCAAATGGAAAACCCCTGAGTCATCAACCGAGGTTAGAAGTTTCTTAGGATTGGCCGGTTATTATAGAAGATTTATTCGAGATTTTTCTAGAATAGCCATTCCCTTAACTAAGTTAACCTGTAAATCTGTTAAGTTTGAATGGGGACCAAAACAAGAAGAAGCCTTTAGAATTCTTAAGCAAAGACTAACCAACGCACCCATACTAGCATTACCAGAAGGAACTGAAGACTTTGTAATCTATTGTGACGCTTCTAAATTAGGTTATGGATGTGTGTTAATGCAACGTCAAAAGGTTATAGCTTACGCCTCTAGACAACTTAAGAACCATGAAGAGAATTACTCAACCCATGATTTGGAATTAGGAGCCATAATTTTTTCCTTGAAAATTTGGAGACATTACCTTTATGGTAGTAAGTTTACCATTTTCACCGACCATAAGAGTTTAAGGTATGTTTTCGGGCAAAAGGAATTGAATATGAGACAAAGACGCTGGATGGAAATACTTAGTGATTGTGATTGTAATATCCAGTACCATGCAGGAAAGGCAAATGTAGTAGCTGATGCTTTAAGTCAAAAGTATCATGAGAAGCCAAAAAGAGTACGTTCTCTTAAATTAAATCTACAAGTAGATTTAAATGAACAGATTAAAAAGGCACAAGAATCAGTAATCAAGGATGATACTGAGAAATTAAAAGGAATGATTAAGGAATTAGAATAAGGAACAGATGGAATATGGAGATTCCATAAGAAAAGGATGTGGATACCTAAATTAGAAAACCTACGCCACCGTATATTAGAAGAAACCCATAAGTCTAAGTATACGATGCATCCTAGAAGTGATAAAATGTATCAGGACTTAAGAAAGAATTTTTGGTGGATAGGAATGAAAAAGGATATAGCATCTTATGTTTCTAAGTGTTTAACCTGTTCACAAGTTAAAGCTGAACATCCGAAACCCTCAAGTTTGTTGTAACAGTTAGAAATGTCAGTTTGGAAATGAGAATTAATAACAATGGATTTTGTTACTAAGTTGCCCAAAACAAGAAAAGGTAATGATACAATCTGGGTGATTGTAGACAGATTAACTAAGTCAGTTCATTTCCTACCAATGAAAGAAACCTTCAGTATGGAACAGTTAGCTAAATTATATGTAAATGAAATAGTTTCATTACATAGAATTCCTTTATCAATTGTTTCTAACAGAGAAAGTCGTTTTACCTCTCATTTTTGGGCAAGTTTCCAAAAACCCATGGGAACCAAGTTGAATCTAAGCACCGCTTATCATCCTCAAACGGACGGACAAACCAAAAGGACAATTCAGACAATGGAGGACATGCTTAGAGCTTGTGTAATTGATTTCGGAGGTAATTGGGATGATCATTTACCATTAATAGAATTTTCTTATAATAACAGTTATCACACAAGTATCAATGCTGCACCATTCGAAGCACTTTATGGACGAAAGTGCCGAAGGGTTGTCTGTTGGGCAGAAATTGGAGAAAAGCAACTATCTGGACCTGAGATAGTACAAGAAACAACAAACAAGATCTTCCAAGTCAAGGAACGACTGAAAGCAGCACATGACAGACAAAAGAGTTATGCTGATAACAGACGAAAGCCATTGGAATTTCTTGTAGGAGATAAAGTGTTATTAAAAGTCTCCTCTTGGAAAGGAGTAGTAAGATTCATCAAAAGGGGAAAGCTAAGTCCCAGGTATGTTAGACCTTTTGAGATTATTAGAAAAATAGGACATGTAGCCTATCAGCTACAACTGCCAGAGGAAATGGCAGGAATACATGATGTATTTCATGTATCTAATCTCAAGAAATGCTTAGCTGATAAATCACTGATAGTACCTCTTAATGATATAGAGGTAAATGAGCAGTTAAAATTTGTAGAAAGGCCTCTACAGATTGAAGACAGGAAAGTTAAGAACCTCAAGCACAAGAGATTGAAGACAGGAAAGTCAAAGTAAAATGGGACTCCAAAAGAGGACCAGAATACACATGGGAGCTTGAATCGGAAATGCAAAGGAAATACCTGCACCTGTTCCAGTAGATCTCAAGGACGAGCTCTAAAACAACGTGGGGAGGATATAACAACCCTCCAAAATATTTCTGAAACCCCTAATATATTTAAAGTGCCCCAATATGTCCTAAAATACACCCTACATACGAAAACGGGCCCAGAATACCTTTATTTTTATTAAAATTAAATAAAAAAATTTAATGGTCTCTCGCGGGGCGCGTCGACCCTTAGGGCCTCCTACACGGTGCCGCCACGTGTCATCATCGTGTCGAAGCTAAACTCGACGAATCATCAACCCTAGCCCCTATTACCCTATTAGGCGGGCCGCGTAGCCCTTGGCTATGTCTTACGCGGGCCGCGAGGGAAGGCGAAAGGTCGCCTATATAAAAAGGCCCTCAGCTTTCAGTTTCCGTCGCTCAATCTCTTGATCTCTCTCTCAATATTCTGAATAGCAATCATAATAGCGGGCAAAATACCCCCTAAATAACGAAGTTCTGCCTCGTTGTAAGTATCATAACCCCGGTTACGTATTAGATACGCTGCCCGATTGATCCAGGGTTCCGTAACGGCTGTCGTGGTTCTGCCCGACGTAGTCGTTGGAATGTCGTCTCGAGGAGGGTATTGCTAATGTAAATATTGGGTTATTATACTAACGCGTGTGCATTTGTGTAATTTATAGATAATCACCAGGAAACCTTTAAGGAAAACCTAAGACAGCAATGTGAGTAATCTCCTTTTTGTAAACTGTTTTTACAAAAGCTTAAATATTTTACAATGTGATTAAGCAGTGATTGAGTCTTTGTAATTCTTCAATTACTGCCGGTATGTTGGGGTTTTGTATACAAAATGTGGAAAACGTTACCGTTGGACAAAGAGTTAGCCAATGGGTAATATAACCCACCAGTCAGGATTAACAGTACTGAACGAGTAATTGTGTAGATGTAAACATTGTAATCACTCTCAATACTGTGAAAATTGATAAAACTCTTCTTGATTAAACTGGGATTCACTAACCAGTATTTCCCACTAACAAAATGTTTTTAAACGCGTTTCAGGTAACAAAATGTGAAAGCCAACTAGAAGCCAGCTGGACAGCTGAAGGCTTGGAAAAAAAGTGGCTACAAAAGTTACCTAAATAAAAGAAGATGTTTTATTTCAATAAAATGGGGTTTATCCATATAAAACAGTTTGTAATGAAAACTTGGGTTTTATCCCAATATATTTGTAAAGTGTGATATTTACTCTGATTAAATATTTCCTAACTACGGCCCTGATGAAATTTCCACTGCCAAAATGATAAACACTGATACCACCAAAACTGATATCTCGCGGCCGCCCGTTCCCGGGACAGATAGGGGGCGAGGGTTGCGACAACTTCCTAGGCCACGTAGTCAATAAAGATGGGATTCACGTTGATCCATCCAAGATTGTCTCGATCAAGAACTGGCCTGCACCTTGTACTCCAACCGAAATCCGTCAATTCTTGGGTTTGGCGGGTTACTACCGAAGGTTTATCCAAGATTTTTCGAAGATTGCGCAGCCTCTCACTACTTTAACTCAGAAGGGTGTCACCTACCGATGGGGTGATGCTCAAGAATCCGCGTTTCAACAATTGAAGGAGAAACTTTATAGGGCCCCCATTCTTTCGTTACCTGAAGGCACAGAAGACTTCGTGGTTTATTGTGACGTGTCAATCCAAGGACTTGGTTGTGTATTGATGCAATGTGAAAAAGTCATTGCTTACGCATCACGCCAGCTCAAGGTCCACGAAAAGAACTACACTACCCATGATTTGGAGTTGGGAGCAGTAGTGTTTGCACTCAAGATATGGAGACATTACCTGTACAGTAACAAATGCACCATTTACATCGGTCACAGGAGCCTCCAGCACATCTTTGATCAGAAGGAGTTAAACATGCGACAGCGTCGGTCGGTCGAACTTCTGAATGAATATGAGTGTGCGATCAAGTATCATCCAAACAAGGCCAACGTTGTGGCCGATGCCCTCAGTCGTAAGGAAACCAAACCTAAGTGTGTACGTGCATTACAACTTAGAATTCACTCCAGTCTCCCTACCCAGATTCGTGATGCATAGATTGAAGCATTCAAGGAAGAAAACCTCAAAGCTGAGTCCCTATGGGGATTGGAGAAACGGCTAGAACTAAAGGAAGATGGTACTTACTATTTAGTGGGGCGTATCAGGGTTCCATTTTATGGTAATCTACATGACCTTGCGATGGATGAGGCACACAAGTCTCGTTACTCGGTACATCCTGGCTCTGATAAGATGTACCACGATCTCAAAACCACATACTGGTGGCATAGTATGAAGGCTAACATAGTGACCTATGTTTGTAAATGCTTGACATGCGCCAGAGTTAAGGTTGAATACCAGAAGCCATCAGGACTACTCCAACAACCCGAGATCTCAACATGGAAATGGGAGCAAATTTCCATGGATTTCGGCACTGGCTTACCTAGAACTCAGCGGGGAAATGACACCATCTGGGTGATCGTGGATCGACTAACTAAGTTTGCACACTTTCTGGAAATTAAGGAAACTGACAAGTTTTCTAAACTCGCAGACATCTATCTGAAGGAAGTAGTATCTAGGCACGGAGTGCCAACTTCTATCATCTTTGATCGAGACTCACGCTTTACATCTGAGTTGTGGCAGGCGATGCACAAATCTTTCGGCTCACGTCTAGACATGAGCACATCGTATCACCCTCAGACGGATGGGCAGAATGAACGCACCATCCAGACACTAGAAGATATGCTTCGAGCGTGTGTTATCGATTTTGGTAACGGTTGGGAAAGACACCTACCTTTAGTAGAGTTCTCATACAACAATAGTTACCACACCAGCATCAAAGCTGCCCCATTCGAGGCTTTGTATGGGTGGAAATGTCGATAACCTCTATGATGGGCAGAAGTTGGCGATAGTCAAATCACTGGCCCGTGTCACACCCCGACCACGTAAAACAACAAAACATGGCGGAAACGTCGGGGAGTGTTGTAACAGAATCATTGTTTCACAACCATGGATTAAACAGTTTCGTTTTATTAAATTAAACGTATTACATTACATTGAAATTAGAAACAAAACAAGAACAAACAGACTTTCATTGTTATTAAGTCACTAAGGCCTCGTCCATTCCTATGTGAGCGTACACAAAAATCATCATCAAACATTATCAACTATGGTACCTGAAACACACATGAAAATACGTCAGCATAAAAATGCCGGTGAGTACATAGGTTTTATATGAGTGTCAGATTCATGGCTCGTTTTACATGTTGCAATACTTATTTAAAAACCTTCTTTTGAAAAGTTTAATATTGCGACATAATTAACCAACTCAAATCAAGTTGGTTATAATTTGCAAAATCTCGTAGCCATGATTCTTAACTCCAAAACATTTGTTTTATTAAATCAAATTGTAAAATATCTCATAAAAACTCGTTAATAAAACTCGTATGGTTTATATTATTCAGAAAACATCCTTGTGTGACATTGTTTCGAAACCGTTTACCCAAGTGATCTAGATAACGCAACGATATTTAATGTGTTAAAAGAACTTATATATAGGAAGTACCAGCGGCGTATCCACCATGCTTTTAACACATTACACCCGCCTCATTACCTAATCACTTCCCTAACCCAATGGCTCAAACAGTTACAAATAGTTCACATAAATCAAATGGCTACAAACAGTTCACATACATCCAATGATTACAAATGGTTCACATACATCCAATGATTTCAAATGGTTCAAAACGTAAAAAAATTGTGCTAGCATGTTAAGTGAACATACATAGCAAAACATAATGAAATCATGTACTAATAGTGTACTAATGAACATAGCAAGTATATGATATGAAAACATGGAAAGCACGAAAATAACAAGTAGGCACATGTGTTTCACCCCAAAACGTTTGGAAAACAGTAAAAGAGGGGTCTATGTACTCACTTGAGGATGCTTAGAAGTCTTGAATAACGACCAAGCAAAGCTAGAGGGATCACGGAATCAAACGACACCTAATATAGGTAATTATCTAAATAAACGGACCTAAATCGGAAGATCGGATAGAATGAGGTCTCGTAAACCAAATGAGTGTGGGAACTCATATGATATGGTTTAACAAAGCCTACATACTAAAACGAAACCTAACCTAAGTGCTTACGACCCATTACGACCCGTTTAGATAGCTTACGCTACTTTAACGCGTCGTTTGCGTAAAACGCGTTCGGACCGCCTAACTAGTCCTATGACAAGTATTATATGCCTTAACATGTTTAATTATGTTTCATAATCAGTTAAGTGACAAAAGTTTGGGTTACATATGCTTAAATATCAATTATGCATAAAAAGGGCATTTTGGTCATTTACCTAAGGCATATTAACTACCTATCATACAATTAACTAAACGAAGTGACCATAAGGTATAACCTCGGAAGGTTATTCCCTATGAAACTATGGTCACCTAATGTGTTTGGTCAGATCCTAATGATCGACCAAACGGGTCTAGTTCGAAAGTCTAAGCGGTTGATAAGACCGCTTGACTTACGACTCTATACAAGCACTATACTAAAAGTGACGAGCTAAACATGTTAAAACATGTTTAGTTAACTTAGAAAACAGGTTTTGATATCAAAACAAAGGGTTTTGATACCCAAGAGTAGTTTGGTTACAAAATACGCATGAATACGCATTTTGGCCGAAACTACGACTCGTCACTACGCCTAATCAACGTGGTAATCAGTAGGTTTAGTCACATGGGACTAAAACCATCATGATTATGCTCACGTTGCGAAGTTCAACGAACTTCGTGTTGACCAACTCGTGGTCAAAGCAGAAAGTCAAACACTGTTTGACTTTCGTGCTAAAAATGCATAAAAAGCATGAAAGAGACTTACAAAGGGTCCAAGCTAGGAAGTTTTGATTCAAACAACTCAGGTATGAAGTAATAACTTCAACTTAGAGCTGATTGAACCAAAGTGTGAGTTGAAATTAAGTGAAGGCATGGGTTTATATAGGATTCGGTAAACCATTAGGATCGTTCCTCGCATTTCGTGCTTTGATCTTGGCCCTCCACTTGGGCTCATTGTAACAATCCTAAATAAACCGACACCCTTGAATATTTTCCGACACCCCAAAATATTTTAAAATGTCCCAATATGTCTTTAAATACACCCCGTATGTGAAAACCGAGCCCGAAATACAATATAGCATTAAAAATAAATGAAAAACATAAAAATTTAAGTTGAGGCGGGCCGCGTAAGGTACCCTATAACCCTTACGCGGGCCGCGAGAGGCTCAGAAGGTGGCACAGCCCGGTGCGGCCACGTGGCCCAACACATGTTGAGTCTAGTGGCTGATCTGGCTGGGCTACACGTTGACCTGGAGTCAACGCGGGCCGCGTAGGCCCTGCCCTTGAGTTTCGCGGGCCGCGAGAGAACCAGACTCAGCAACTACATAAGCAGGTCATCGGATTTCATTCGAATTCGTTCAAAGTTTCTTTCTCAATCTCAATTTCTGATAATAGGCTTTATTATACGGGTATTATACCCCCCTAAATAGCGAAGTTCTGCTCCGTTGTAAGTATTATAACCCCTGGATACGTATTAGATATGCTGCCCGATTGATCTAGGGTTCCGTAACGGCTGTCGTGGTTCTGCCCGACGTAGTCGTTGGAATGCCGTCTCGGGGAGGGTATTACTAATGTTAAAATGGGTTATTATACTAACGCGTGTGCATTTGTGTAAATTATATATTGTCACCAGGAAATCCTTACGGAAAATCTAAAACAGCAATGTGAGTTGATCCACCTTTTTGTTAACTGTTTTACAAAACCTTAAATACTTTTCCATGCGAATAACAATTATTGAGTATTTGTAAGAATACAATTATCATGAGTATGTTGGGGTTTTGTATACAAAATTTGTTACCACCTGGTCAAGGAGTATCATTTCCACAAGTCGGGTCTGACAGTACCATGGATGTTAATTGATATGTCTTGGAAACAAATATAATTGCAAGATCGCCCTCAAAACTGTACACTGGGTTTTACTTAAACTTGATTAAACAGGGATTCACTCACCAGTACTTCCCACTGACAAATGTTTTTAAAACGCGTTTCAGGTAACAAACTGGGAAAGCCAAATAGAAGCCAGCTGGACAGCACTGAAGGCTTGGAAAAGTGACAATAAAGTTACCTAAGATAAAACAAATGTTTTTATTAATAAAATAGGATTTATTCCTATGAAAATGTGTGTACTACGAACTTGGGTTTTAACCCATTTGTTTAATGTTATGAAAATATGGTATTTTACTCTGATCAATGTTTCCTAACTACGGTCCTGATGAAAATTTCCGCTGCCAAATTAGACAATACGCAATACCACCGAAACTGGCTCGCGGCCGCCCGTTCCCTGGGATTAGGGATCGGGGGTGGCGACAAAAGGTGGTATCAGAGCTAAGCCACTGATTCAGCCACAGAAGTGTTCTGCTGACATCAAAATTCAATCTGTTAGGAAATAAATTATGGAAATACGTGCATAACTGTATTTTATTGCTATATGTTATTTGACTATTTGTTAGTTACAGTATGAGCGACCAAGGACCATCTGACGTGTACCGTTAATTGTCTGGTTCACCTAGAAGCGAAGGCACCTCCTCTTCTCAGCCTGCCCTCTCAGGGTACTCTGCTGATACGGAAGAAGGAATCTTTGTGTTTAAGGCTCAGTCAGAAGAGCCATTTCCTTAGAAAAAGAGGGGATGGTTCAGTCGAGTGGCACACGAGCGTAGAAAGCGTATGAAAAAGTTAAAAGACCAGAGGGTACTAGCAGCAGCCAAAAAAGATACAGATGCCTATGCCCAGGATATGATAAATAGGGGTATAGCCAATATTCACATCCTAGCAACCACTGCAGCTGACCCTAATCTGGAGCAAATAATAGCACCCCAACCACAGCCACCAATCCCTGACCAACCGATGGAGATAGAAAACCCTGAAAACCAAGTAGAGATGCATGACTTCAATCTAGAAGAAATCCCTAGGGTACCAGCACCAAACCCCCTGGACCCAAATTACGATCCCTGGTGGGATGAAGTTAGGGACTATGTGCAACGCTACCCGATACATGAAGACACACCCATGCAGAACATAGGAGCCTATCCAGGTATGGACCCTTTAGATCCCTATTACCACGATGAATACATTAGGGAGATCTTAGAAGATCCTTACCGATTCCAGGCACCTACACCCCCATACCAGGAATCCGCACCCCAGATTCCAAACCCAGTTCTAGAACCTGCACCCCCAATGAGTGCAGAAAACGTACAAGAACTTAGGACTTTTGGGGAGGAAATTTTAGAGAGCAGTGAGAGAATGAGACAGGTGGGAGAGCGACTCGTCTGGAAGTACGACGAGCGCAATATGGATTTTTGGATGAATCCATATCCGTGAATGTGAGAATGGAGACGGTAATAGTAATAATAATAATAAAATAATAAAATATGTGTGTACGGATGCCTACTATTATATATTTCAGTTGGTATTGTAATTTTATTTCAGTACTGGTGTGTAATAGATATATAGTAGATGAATAGAGTAAAGTCGCAATGATCGACGCTTTTGGCTAAATTGCATGTCATGTGATTAACTATATTAGCTATTAATTTGTGATATTAATACGGGGTAAATGTTTAAAATTCAGATGGCCGATGAAGGAAATCAAGGAAATCTGAATAACGATAACCAGAGTAACATTAACGTGGTTAATGAGAACCCGAGCATCAATAACAATGGAAACCAAATGGATGATAGTGCCGTTCAACATATAGTGGCACAAGGAATCATAGATGCAATGCCATTTATTATTCAAACGATTCAAGAAGCGAATAATAAAAGTAAGCATAGCACTAAGCGACCAATCGAACCAGAAAACAGCGTAAACAATGGACCCGTACTTCAAGTGCCCATTCCCAAAAGAAGAAGAACCATGCCTTATGGTTGTTCTTACAAAGAATTCTGGTCCTGTAAACCAATAGAATTCTCGGGCAATGAAGGACTCATTGCAGCCCTACGCTGGATAAAGAAAAATGAGGCTGTTTTAAAAATAAGCAAATGTGCTGAAGAAGACAAAATAATGTTTGCTTCTAATCTGTTTAAGAACTCAGCCTTAGAATGGTGGAACACTATCCTCCAGTCAAGAGGAAGTGATAGGGTATACAACATGGAATGGGAGGAATTTAAAAATACGGTAGAAAGGAAATTATGTCCTCCTAATGAAAAGGAACAGATAGCTAATAAGTTCCTAAACTTAAGAATGGCCGGAATAGATAGTAAGGGTTATACTACCACATTCTTTGAATATGCTAGAATAGTACCAACCCTTGCATCACCTGAACCGGTATTAATCTCCGGTTATATCTGGGGATTAAATGGGGAAATTAGACATGTAGTCAAGGCAGCTAGACCTCAAACTATAGAAGAAGCTGTAGAACTAGCAAATACCTTGACATATGAGTTAATCCGTACTAGAGAAGAAGACCAGAGGAGAAACATAACCCAAAGGCTTACTCAAGAATTCCGTTCTGGGAATTTCAACCGTAGGAATATGGGTTCTACCTTTGCACCATTCTGCAAGGCCTGCAAGAAAAAGCATTCGGGAAAATGCTCCACTCTTTGCAATTTCTGCAAGATGCCAGGACACAAGGAAGAAGATTGCAGGAGAAAATCCAGTAACGGACTATTCTACAACTGTGGAGAAAAAGGTCACATTAAGCTGAATTGTCCAAAATTGGCTCCAGCTGTGAACAACAGGAACACTAAAAATGCTAGAGCATTCGTTCTGACTGCAGATGAAGCCAAGATGATTCTAGACGTGATAGCTGGTACGTTTTTAGTTAATGATGTATTTGCTAAAGTATTATTCGACTCTGGTGCAAACCAAAGTTTTATTAATACTTCGTTTTGCAAACTTCTAAATCAGTCATTAACTAAACTACCACAAGAATGTCTCGTAGAGACAGCTAATGGAGAAACAGTTAAGATTTCGGAAATCTTGCAGGGAGCAAGAATAGAATTTTTAAAACAGAAGTTTATGGCAAACCTTTATCCTATGAATCTGGTAGGATTTGATATTGTTTTAGGAATGGATTGGTTAATAGCCAATAAAGCCAGTATTTTATGTGATCAAAATTCAATTCAAGTAAATTCACCAAAAGATGAAAAGATCACTATAAAAGGAGATAAACCCTCTAGGTCCACTAAATTGATCTCTGTGATGAAAACTGCAAGCTATATAAGAAAAGGGTCTATAGTGTATTTGATTTCTATAATCACTAACACTAAAGGAAAAGAACTAAAAGTCATTCCAGTAGTATCTCAATTTTCAGATGTATTTCCAGAAGAATTACCAGGACTACCGCCAGACAGAGAAGTTGAATTCATAATCCATCTGCTACCAGGAACAGCACCAATTGCCAAAGCACCCTACCGATTGGCACCCGCAGAAATGCAGGAACTAAAGAAACAATTAGATGAATTATTGGAAAAAGGTTCATACAACCAAGTTCGTCGCCTTGGGGAGCACCGATTTTATTCGTAAAAAAGAAAGACGGATCGATGCGTATGTGCATTGACTACCGTGAATTAAACAAGGTCACGATCAAGAACCGGTACCCATTACCAAGGATCGATGATCTGTTCGATCAACTGAAAGGAGCTCGATTTTTCTCTAAAATCGATTTAAGGTCAGGATATCATCAATTAAAGGTACAGGAAGAGGACATTCCTAAGACAACATTTAGAACAAGGTATGGCCATTATGAATTTACTGTCATGCCATTTGGTTTAACCAATGCCCCAGCCGCATTTATGGACACGATGAACCGAATATGTAAGCCATATTTGGATAAATTCATAATTGTTTTTATAGATGATATTCTAATTTACTCTAGAAGTAAAGAAGATCATGCAAAGCATTTGCACACACTTTTAAGTCTATTAAGGAAGGAAAAGCTTTATGCTAAATTTTCAAAGTGCGAGTTTTGGCTAGAACAGGTACAATTTCTTGGACACTTAGTGAACCATGAAGGAATTCATGTGGATCCAACAAAGATCTAGGCGATTATCAAATGGAAAACCCCTGAGTCACCAACTGAGGTTAGAAGTTTCTTAGGATTGGCCGGTTATTATAGGAGATTTATTCAAGATTTTTCTAGAATAGCCATTCCTTTAACTAAGTTAACCTGTAAATCCATTAAATTTGAATGGGGACCAAAACAAGAAGAAGCATTTAGAATTCTTAAGCATATATTAACCCATACACCCATACTAGCGTTACCAGAAGGAACTGAAGACTTTGTAGTCTATTGTGATGCTTCTAAATTAGGTTATGGATGTGTATTGATGCAATGCCAAAAGGTTATAGCTTATGCATCTAGGCAACTTAAGAATCATGAAGAAAATTATTCAACCCATGACTTGGAATTAGGAGCTATAATTTTTTCCCTTAAGATTTGGAGACATTACCTTTATGGTAGTAAGTTTACCATATTCACCGATCATAAGAGTTTAAGGTATGTTTTCGAGCAAAAGGAATTGAATATGAGACAAAGACGCTGGATGGAGATGCTTAGCGACTATGATTGTGATATCCAGTATCATGAAGGAAAAGCAAATGTAGTGCCAGATGCTTTAAGCCGAAAGTATCATGAAAAGCCAAAAAGGGTACGTTCTCTTAAATTAAATCTACAAGTAGATTTAAATGAACAAATCAGAAAAGCACAAGAATCAGTAATCAAGGATGATACTGAAAAATTAAAAGGTATGCTAAAAGAATTAGAACAAGGAACAGATGGAATTTGGAGATTTCATATGAAGAGAATGTGGATACCTAAATTAGGAAACCTACGTCATCGTATATTAGAAGAAGCCCATAAGTCTAAGTATACGATGCATCCAGGAAATGATAAAATGTACCAGGATTTAAGAAAGAATTTCTGGTGGATAGGAATGAAAAAGGACATAGCAGCTATGTTTCTAAATGTTTAACTTGTTCACAAGTTAAAGTTGAACACCAGAAACCCTCAGGTCTATTGCAACAGTTAGAAATGCCAGTATGGAAATGGGAATTAATAACAATGGATTTTGTTACTAAATTACCCAAAACAAAGAAAGGTAATGATACAATCTGGGTGATTGTAGATAGGCTAACCAAGTCAGCTCATTTCCTACCAATGAAAGAAACTTTCAGTATGGAACAATTAGCCAAATTGTATGTAAATGAAATTGTTTCATTACATGGAATTCCTTTATCAATCATTTCTGATAGGGTTAGCCGATTTACCTCTCATTTTTGGTCAAGTTTCCAAAAGGCAATGGGAACCAAGTTAAATCTAAGCACAGCTTATCATCCTCAAACAGACGGACAAAGCGAAAGGACAATTCAGACAATGAAGGACATGCTTAGAGCTTGTGTAATTGATTTCGGAGGTAATTGGGATGATCACTTACCTTTAATAGAATTTTCTTATAATAATAGTTATCACACAAGTATAAATGCTGCACCATTCGAAGCACTTTTTGGACGAAGGTGCCGAACCCCAGTCTGTTGGGCAGAAATTGGGGAAAAGCAACTATCTGGACCTGAGATAGTACAAGAAACAACCGACAAGATTATTCAAGTCAAAGAACAACTGAAAGCAGCACGTGATCGACAAAAGAGCTATGCTGATAACCGACGCAAACCATTGGAATTTCAAGTAGGAGATAAAGTATTGTTAAAAGTCTCTCCTTGGAAAGGAGTGGTAAGATTCATCAAAAGAGGAAAGCTAAGTCCCAGGTATGTTGGACCTTTTGAGATTATTAGAAAAATAGGACCCGTAGACTATCAGCTACAACTGCCAGAGGAAATGGCAGGAATACATGATGCATTTCATGTATCTAATCTCAAGAAATGCTTAGCGGATGAATCGCTAATGGTACATCTTAAAGATCTAGAGATAAATGAACAACTCAAGTTTGTAGAATGGCCTCTACAAATTGAAGACAGGAAAGTCAAGAATCTCAAACATAAGAGATTAGTTCTGGTCAAAGTGAAGTGGGACTCCAAAAGAGGACCTGAATACACATGGGAGCTCGAATCAGAAATTCAAAGGAAATATCCACACTTGTTCCAGTAGATCTCGAGGACGAGCTCTAAAACAAGGTGGGGAGGATGTAACAATCCTAAATAAACCGACACCCTCGAATATTTTCCGACACCCCAAAATATTTTAAAATGTCCCAATATGTCTTTAAATACACCCCGTATGTGAAAACCGAGCCCGAAATACAATATAGCATTAAAAATAAATGAAAAACATAAAAATTTAAGTTGAGGCGGGCCGCGTAAGGTACCCCATAACCCTTACACGGGCCGCGAGAGGCTCAGAAGGTGGCACAGCTCGGTGCGGCCACGTGGCCCAACGCATGTCGAGTCTAGTGGTTGATCCGGATGGGCTACACGTTGACCTGGAGTCAACGCGGGCCGCGTAGGCCCTGCCCTTGAGTTTCGCGGGCTGTGAGAGAACCAGACTCAGCAACTATATAAGCAGGCCATCGGATTTCATTCGAATTCGTTCAAAGTTTCTTTCTCAATCTCAATTTCTGATAATAGGCTTTATTATACGGGTATTATACCCCCCTAAATAGCGAAGTTCTGCTCCGTTGTAAGTATTATAACCCCTGGATACGTATTAGATACGCTGCCCGATTGATCTAGGGTTCTGTAATGGCTGTCGTGGTTCTGCCCGACGTAGTCGTTGGAATGCCGTCTCGGGGAGGGTATTACTAATATTAAAATGGGTTATTATACTAATGCGTGTGCATTTGTGTAAATTATAGATTGTCACCAGGAAATCCTTACGGAAAATCTAAAACAGCAATGTGAGTTGATCCACTTTTTGTAAGCCTTTTTGTTAACTGTTTTACAAAACTTTAAATACTTTTCCATGCGAATAACAGTTATTGAGTATTTTTAAGAATACAATTATCATGAGTATGTTGGGGTTTTGTATACAAAATTTGTTACCACCTGGTCAAGGAGTAACATTTCCACAAGTTGGGTCTGACAGTACCATGGATGTTAATTGATATGTCTTGGAAACAAATATAATTGCGAGATCGCCCTCAATACTGTACACTGGGTTTTACTTAAACTTGATTAAAATGGGATCCACTCACCAGTACTTCCCACTGACAAATGTTTTTAAAACGCGTTTCTGGTAACAAATTGTGAAAGCCAAATAGAAGCCAGCTGGACAGCACGGAAGGCTTGGAAAAGTGACAATAAAGTTACCTAAGATAAAACAAAATGTTTTTATTAATAAAATAGGATTTATTCCTATGAAAATGTGTGTACTACGAACTTGGGTTTTAACCCATTTGTTTAATGTTATGAAAATCTGGTATTTTACTCTGATCAATGTTTCCTAACTATGGTCCTGATGAAAATTTCCGCTGCCAAATTAGACAATACGCAATACCACCGAAACTGGCTCGCGGCCGCCCGTTCCCTGGGATTAGGGATCGGGGGTGGCGACACTCATGGTTTTCAAAACCATGGGAATGTTTAAAACCAACAAATTTGAGCCCATAACATCCAAAACCAGCCATTAAAACCATCAACACTTCAAAATTGGACTAGGTTCATTGAATCTGGTCAGAAATTTCAAAAATGGTCCCTACACTTGTAAAACTTGATTTTTGGCACTTTTAAGCCCCGTTAACCCCATTTCAAAGCTCTAAAATGAAGTTAAAGTATAGAGAACTCAAAACATACTCAAAAACATCTCGGATGTCGGTTCGTTTGGCCGTACGGTTGCGTTGTTCGGTTAATTGCGACGGAGTACGCACGAACGCGAGAAACGATCCAAATTGCGCGACGAATGGATTTTTATCATGCCAAACACTAAAATAAAATATTTTAATGCTTACATAAATTTTTGGATGTCCGGATGTATTCAGAACGTAAGTTATGCGCGAAAATGCAAACTTATGCACTTTTTGACGCTTTTAATCCCTATTGATCAATAAAGTTTATTTTAGCGCACAAAACACCTCAAAGCCTATTTATAAGATATGTAAAGGATATTTATGGCATTTTTAACTTATGATCAAGTTTCGTAATGTTCGTTACAGTACGAATCGGCATACTTTCGCAGTTTGTCAAAATTAGTCCCTGTAAGCGAATAAACTTGATTTCGGCATACCAAATCATCCAAAACTTATTTCTAAGTTATGTAAAGGTTATTTAAGGTATGTTAAGCCTATTTCACTATTCTGGAGTGTTTGTTGCATTAAACTAGTTATATTTACGCATCAGCTTGCGTATAACCTTCCAGAAAGCGATTTAGAGCTCGAAATCGAACAAGAATTGATATGTGCAAACGATACACATATTTTTACAAATCCCAAGTATGAAATACAATATTTCATTGGTTTGGTATTTGTTTGATGGTTGAAGTGACACAGGTGTCACAGCCCACGATATGTCACAGCCCGCGTAGGAAACCTCTCGAGTTCCAGGTTGGGGATCGTGTGCTGCTTAAAGTCTCACCATGGAAGGGTGTGGTCCGTTTTGGAAAACAGGGCAAAATTAATCCGTGATAAGTCGGACCTTTTGAAATCACTGAGAAAATCGGCAATGTGGCTTACAGACTGAATTTGCCCGAAGAACTCAGTGGTGTTCACAACGTCTTCCACGTGTCGAATCTGAAGAAATGTTTATCAGACGAGACCCTCATTATTCATTTCAAGGAACTCACTATCGACGACCAGTTACGCTTCGTCGAGGAACCGGTGGAAATTATGGACCGGGAAATCAAGACTCTCAAACGTACCAAGATACCTATTGTTCGAGTTCGTTGGAACTTCTGTCGGGGCACAGAGTTCACTTGGGAACGAGAGGACCAGATGAAACGCAAGTACCCCAGTTGTTCAAGAAAGGTGAGTCCAGTACTAAAGCTACTTCGGAATTTTGGGACGAAATTCCAAACCAACGGGGGGAAGATGTGATACCCCAGGAAAACGCACAACACAACTAGCTTCTCCAGTGACTATGTGCTAAATTTTGAGACGAAATTTCTTTCAACTTGGGGATGATGTGACAACTCGTATAAATCCTTGTTACGTTTCGCTTTACTTTGTAATTACATGTACGTTATATGAATTTAATGTGGTGTTTGATTAATTTCTTTGAACGGTTGTGTGCTTGGTAATATGTAATGTGAATTACGGGAAACCGAAACCTGAAACTGAGATATTGGAATATGTTATTTTGTGAATCGAAGCGTGTAAAATATTGTTCTGCGATACGAAACGTTTTAACTAGTTATTTCATGAAACTTGTAAAACCGTCACTTAGTAAATCCAACCCAAGCCCACCCCCTATCCTTCTTGTGCCGCTTATGGGCCCAACCCCACCCCATGTTTCCCCCATGCGAAACATAAGCCCAAACCCACACTTTCTTGTTCCTTGTAGCCCATTAGCCCAACTTCCCTTGTGTTTTAATTATACGTACTTAGATTTGTGAACAAGAAAAATCAAAATAGAAACCCTAAACACCCCATAGAGTGCGACGGCCAGGAAGAAACCCCCCCCCATAATTGATGGTTAATCAGCTGTTAGTTATTATTAGGAAGTGTCGGGATCGTTTACATGCGTTTTGGTGTCGTTTAAACGTAAAACAAAATGCTGATTGACGAAAACAGCCAACTTTAGTTGGCTGTAAATGGGCCGTTATAAATCGAAAAATTTGATTTTTCTGAACTTTAAATTATATTTTTTCGAAAAACTCTTCAAATGGGGCTGGAATCATATTTTTCTGAGGTCGTTTGCTATTTCTAAAGGGTTGTTTTGTACAGCAGCAAAAGCTGTGTTTTTTCTGCATAAAATGCATGATATGTTTTTCGTCATAACTTGTGATCTGCATAGAGTCAGGTCATGAAATTCGTATAGTAGATGGCCACGGTGTCATCGTAAATCTCCAAATGGAATTTCGTCAATCGGACTTACGATGAATTTTTAATGAATTTTTCGGTGGACTGAAGTCAGAAAGTGACAATGTGACGTGGAAAGTTTAGAATATTCTTTAAATTTTTGAGAATTTTTAGAACAAGATAACTATTTTATAAAAATACCCGAAAACAACCCAGTTTTGGAGGTTAAAGCTGAAACAGCATAAGTGGTGATTTTGCGTGACTAGATGTCGGTTATGCTATCTGATAATGATCCAACTTGTTGTATGTCAACGAAAGTGTTATGTGAAGTATTGTGTGCTTGTTCATGAGTAGTTATAGGTGGGATATGTATATGTGTGGAAACTGTCAAAGTAAGTGCATGTTATGTGGTAGATGCGTGTAGGAGTTCCGTGCCTTATTTGAACACACTAATGAACTAAATGGTAATCATACTAGGACGTGATTGACCTGCCTTGACTGTTAACCAATTTTAAGAGACCAACCAAGCAACCAAAGGTGAGTTCACATTTTTTCTACAAAGCATGGGATTCCCGGTGGTTTGGGAATGGGTTAAATAACAACAATCCCCCTTGGGTGGGATACAACATGCGTATTATCCTTGGGTAGAATACGTACCAACACTCTCCTTGGGAAGAGCGACAACCTTAAACTTACTAGACAACAACTCTATCTTAAGTCCCTCATTTTTATATCCACTTAATCGTTGGGCCATTGGCGAATGGGTCATTAGTTAAATAGCACTATTAGGTCTGACAAGTCTCACACCGTGCCGCAGAGGACGGGCGTGGACTAATGGACTTGGGCACTTAGTCAATGATGATAGACATTAACTCAGGGCACTCAACATAACTTAAGTCAGTAGTCGATATGGTACGGGTCTAGTGGTTTGAAATATTGGGGTAGCCCCTCAGCATATGGTTATGAGAACAAGGAACTTGACAATTTATGGTTTTCGAAACAACTTATGGTTTTTGGAACAACTTTAAAACAGACAACCAACTGTGAACTCGCCAACCTTTTGTTGACACGTTACCACATGCTTTGCAGGTCGTTACGTACTGGCAGAGGCTTGCATGTGGAGTGATCGTTGTGGCAAGGAACCAAGTGTGGGGTTCCTAACATTAAACTTTATGTTTTAAACTATTTATGGGTTTTAGACTTTACGCTTCCGCTAACTATCAAATTTGGTTTTGGATATTTGGTTCGGTGAACCTTAAACATTTGGTTTGCTATGGTTTTACTTTACTTTAATTAAATGTTCAGTATGGTTGGTGGTATGATCCTGGTTAGTCACACGCCTCGCGGTAATACTCCGCTTTTGGATTTTGAGGGTGTGACAATAAATATGTCCAAAATAAACAATGCATCGACCACTAAGACATTTTATGGGTACCAACCTCCGTCACCGCCACGTTTGTATTTGTGCTGCAACGTTTTTGGGGTGTGACAGAAGTTGGTATCAGAGCCAATGGTTGTTAGCAAACTAGTTGTTTTCTTAGAAAGCACTAGACTTCAACAAAAGAATTTTGAAATGTAATTCCAAAATTCACGAAGCCAAAAAGTTGAAATAAAACATAAACTATAGTTATGTGTGAGAATTATAAGAGTTTATGTGTATACGTGCTAATTTCCTTTAGTTAGACACACACTCACTTTGTACGGTTACATTATGTCACAGATGTCGCACTCACATGAGACTATCGAGATTCACGACTCCGAGAATGAGCATGAATTCGAGACTTATCCGGCCTCAGTTATACAAGAGTCACCTCACACTATCTTACTGTCTATCAACATGGCCGGTGTTACATTGTCAATCGTTGTTGGTCTCCCCTGCTTCCGTAGGACAGGCTAACCCACGTTACGCTCACGCTAGTAATGAATAAAGTGATGATGATGATGATTCGATTGTCCCTCCATCAGTCTTTGAGATCGGGCAATCATCTGGCACCGTACCTATTATAGATGGCAATGTATCCATGACCGGAGGATCTATTAGGGTAGCACCTACAGTGGATGCCACTATTGTCACAACTCGACCTCTAGAGCCGTTGATAACTCCACTCGCTACTACTATTGAACCTACACATGAGATCCCTTTGTCGGTCAAATCTGAGTCGTCCAATCTGTAATCGGAATCACGAGCCTCTACTACACCCATACTGGTTTATACCCGCTGTAGGAAGAGAACTCGACTCGCAGGAGATGTCGCGCCAACTTTTAGAGTTGTCGTAGAGTCGTTTCTGATGAGACAGAGGGACATCTCAATGGAACGATGCTCACGTTGTGATCGTCAGATTGCTACCATGCGTAGAGAATTGGAGATAACCCAAGACAAGGTGAAGGATCTCGAGGGTCAAATGGATTGGTACGATGAGCTTCTTGATTTAGACGATAGTGCTTTGGATAAGATGCATTAGAGAATAGTAAAGCTTGAGGAACTAGTGAGGAAGCTGGTGGAGTTTTTGGATTAGAGGTGATAGATGTTTGTATTGTTTACTTGTCTCATTTTATGACTCTATTTCTAGTTTGTATGAACAATTTGATATTTAGATGGAAAATCTTGTGAACATGTTATTGGGTGTTGAATTTATTTGCGCCTATCTTTGTTAGTGCCTTGAACTAGAAATAAGAGATATGTTTCCTAGAATCGAATATCTAACTTTTAATCTGTGGCTAAAATTTTTCAGATTATTTGTGTGGTTGTGATTATAAACGCGACAAATTAATCCATTCACATATAATGATTGAATTATTTAAATATTATCTTACGTTTTTATTATTGTTCCAATAATAGAAGCGACAATATGCCACCAAAAGCGAGACAAGGTCCCTCAAGTAGCAATGCTAGACTCCCTTCCACACCTGAGGAGCTTGCACAGCTAATCGCTCAGCACGTTTGCACCGCTATGGATCAGCGTGAGGCTAACCAAAACAAAGGGCAAGGACGTGCTCGTGGTACAAATACACACGGAATCGGTGGAGCACCAATCGCTCAGCATGTTGGCACCCCTATTTTTACTGTTTTATATACTGTTTTGAGGGATGAACACGTCGCTACAAAAGAAAAGTATATGTTTTTGTATAAAATATGCTTTTGAATTATATAAAAAATGTATTTTCATGGAAAATATGATTTTTGGATAACTTAATGTGTTTTGCGAAAAACATAGATTTGGAAAGGTGTATGACTTAAATTGTTTTTGAGAAAAAAACAAGTTTTATTGATATAAATATGTTTCGCGGAGAAACGGGAAAAGATTACGGTGTTTTGGGAAAACAATCGTAAAATAGATTAAATTTGGGTTGGTGCAAGTTCAAACCAGTCTCAGGGAGGATACCGAAACTTGTACAACCTACGATATTAAATTGTTATTAAGTAGGTTATAAATGTTAATGAATTGGGGATGGCACAAAGGAGATATCCTACCACAAGGAATTAATTCGTTAAGTATGGTACACGTGGAATTGGTGATAGATCTATTAGGTTGACTGCCCCGTCGTGACCGGTCGCTCCAGTCTACATAATGGCGATTAAATTCTTTAATTGTCTAGTGTGGATTAGCACCTCAATCATAATGTATAGCTCGTAACGTCTAGCTAACTTACGAAACTGAAAAATAACGAATAATTTGATACCAAAATAAAAATCATGGATAATAGTTTTCATCGGGAATATACTGGCAGGGCCAGATTCTAATGATTTCTTCCATGACATTTTACAAAGGAAATATAATAAACTTTCTTAAACATAAAAGGATGTTTTAAATCATTAAAATGTTTTTAATAAGAAAGATTTTCCTTACACAAGTTGTTGTTAACTTGATATGTGAACTTACCCTCCATTGAGTTGACACTTGATTTTTACGTGTTCTTCAGGTACATGAGTTCGGCTTCAAGGATTTTGGCTTATGTCGTCATGTGGTTATTGATGCTTTTTTTTTGTAATTAAATAATAATGTTTGGACACTTCTGAAAACTGTTATGGGACCGTGTGTAAGACCTCTATGGGTCAAACAACTTTGCTATGGTTGTGGACTATGTTTACAACTTTAAAACTTTAAGTTTTTAAATAATAAACTTGTCCAAAATAAACAATGCATCGACCACTAAGACATTTTATGGGTACCAACCTCCGTCACCGCCACGTTTGTATTTTCGCTGTGATGTTTTTTGGGTATGACACCTGTTCCATGTAAATGACACATCCGTTTTTCAGACACTTGGATGCATTGAACAGAGACACCTTCTCAGGCAATCCATAGTGTAGGTCCCCTTGGATGGTAAGCATTTCACCAGATTGGGTTTTAATCTCGATAAGTTTCTGATCACAGGCAATTCGGGCTTGGTTATGTGATAACCAGTCCATGCCTAAGACTACATCGAACCCCGTCAATTTCATTGGCAAAAGAGTAATAGGAATAAAATGATTCTTAATGGATATGGAACATCCATTAAGAATGGAAGATGTGGTTTCTAAGGTTCCATCGGCAAGTTCTACCTCATAAACAATATCTAGAGTTCTTATAGGTAAGTTTAATAGTTTACTTTTATGGTCTACAAATGACTTATCAGCACCCGAATCAAAAAGAACTCTAGCAAAGTTATCGTTAAAAAAACGTACCCGTTATGTCATTATTATCATTGACTGCCTCCTTTGCATTCATCTAGAAAGCTCGGGCATTTCCCTTCTTTGACTCTTCAGGCTAAGAAGTACCTCCTTTGGCAGCTTTAGGGTAATTCGTCTTAATGTGGCCCTTCTCGCCACCGCCATAACAGACGCCATCCTTAAGATCCTTACAATCTAAAGTCTTTTGCCCCATTTTCTTGCAAATACCGCAAGGTTTAGCCTGCTAATCTGAACGACACTGTCCCCAGTGCCTCCAGTTGCAGGTCTTGCAAACTGGTCTCTCATCAAACCTATGCTGGTTCTTATTGAACCCAGACTTGCCCTTCCTCTTGGACTTTTGGGAGTTATCCTCCTCCCTCATCCTCTTTCCGTCAGTCTCAGTTTTGACTGACTTTTCTCTCACCACATCCAGGGTGAGAGATAGAGATAGGTCCACAGCAGACCTATAGGAAGTAGGTAGCCTTCACCATGCCCTTGATCTCTGGTGCTAGGCACTAACATTGGTAAGGAGTTGAAGTCGGTAACATATTTCTGACAGTCCAAGCTTTTCATTATGAGAGTCAGAAAATCTGACTCTACCTTCTCCACCTCATGTGGTGGACAGTACGTTTCTTTAATAAGGTCCACAAACTTTGACCAGTCAAGATTGTACAGGGGTATCTTCCCTATAGACTGAATCATGGCCTTCCACCATGTTAGGGCATCACCCTTAAATGATTTCGAAACGTACTTCACAATATCCTTTTCAGCACAATCCCTGATGTCTACAACTGTCTACATTTTGTCCAGCCATCTCATAGCATCTATTGCCCCTTTCTCACCATTAAAGTCCCAGGGCTTGTAGGAGACAAAATACTTATACGTGCAACCGTCCCTAAAGGAACGTGACTTATCTTGAAACACTTGTTTCTTGGGTTCACTCTTCGCATTTGAAGAGTGAATTGAGCTCTCCTTACGAGTTAATGAATGTGGAATTGATTGGGACTTGGAACGAGTAGCACTCGATTCCTGATAATTAACCAAGAAAGCATTCATAGCCTTGCCGACTTTAGCGGCAATCATAGCTTGGAGATTAACTCCCTCGCCATCGTGGTTAATATTCACATTATCATTATTGTTGCGTCCGCTGTTGGTTTCATCAGAATTTGCCATATTTGTATGTTTGGTACTAAACACAAAAAATAATTAATTGCTCAGTTGCAATATAATAGTTAGTCATCGAATTTTGATGAATGCATAACTCCCTCGCCATCGTGGTTAATATTCACATTATCATTATTGTTGCGTTCGCTGTTGGTTTCATCAGAATTTGCCATATTTGTATGTTTGGTACTAAACACAAAAAATAATTAATTGCTCAGTTGCAATATAATAGTTAGTCATCGAATTTTGATGAATGCATTAGCCATGGTATCATTAAACCATATAGGCTATAAGGTTTGGATATATGAATCCTTCGCCTTTTTAGTCTAGTGTACACAATGTCACAACTGCCAAGTTTTAACATTTCAAATGAATATTTAAATCAAATAAATTAAGTATGTTTAGCCATGGTCTCAAAGGACAATTTAGGGCATTTGAAGTTTGAACATAGTCCATTACTTATTGGACAGTGAATCATAAAGTCACATCTGTCATTGTCGTATTGATAATTTAAATAGATAAAAGTATGTATATAAGCCGCGATCTCATTTGATCAAGGGGCTTTAAGGCTTGAACATAGTTCACTACCTTTGGACAGAGAGTCATACAACCACAACTGTCTTTGTCATAATTGACGATATAATATGGCCCGTAGGCAAATTAATTGACATCACATAGGATGTTAAAATGGAAAATCATCGCATCGATGATATTAGTCATGATCTCATTTGATCATATAGACTATGAGGCTTGGGTGTAGCCCACCACCTTGGACAGGGAACATATTGTTGATGCATAATGTCTATCGCCTACGTCATCAGTCTATGTCGTGTCATGTATATGTAATAGGTTAAAAAGTTGAGTTTTATGTGTAATGACCAGTTCGCACGACCTGGATAAGGTCAGGTCGCACGAGCTGGAGATGTCAGTTCGTGCGGACTGGAGTAGTTATTCCGTGCGGACTGGTGGGCCTATATATAGGTCAGTAGTGTTCTTCATTTGTAACTTTCCAGAGAATTTTGTCACGAAGTGCTGTTGGATTCTCTCTGTACCAAAACGTTTATAATCAACGAAGAACATGTTTAAAGTGACTTTCTACTCTTCTACTCCTATTCTAACATTGATTACAAGGTTTCTAGTCTGATTCCGCCTTTCTAGAAACTAGATCTGACTCTGATTGACTCGTTTGGACGATTCATCAATCCTACAAGTGGTATCAGAGCTCAGGATGAGTCAAATCTGTTGATATCAGTGTTTTGAACGGTTTAGAACTTCATACTTCTACTCTTTCTTGGATTTTCAGAACTCAATCTACTAATCGTGCGAAGTCTACTGGCACATCATTAGTAAGACTCGTTTAAAAACATTTGCTGGAGATGTCAGTTCGTGCGGACTGGAGTAGTTATTCCATGCGGACTGGTGGGCCTATATATAGGTCAGTAGTGTTCTTCATTTGTAACTTTCCAGAGAATTTTGTCACGAAGTGCTGTTGGATTCTCTCTGTATGAAAACGTTTATAATCAATGAAGAACATGTTTAAAGTGACTTTCTACTCTTCTACTCCTGTTCTAACACTGATTACAAGGTTTCTAGTCTGATTCCACCTTTCTAGAAACTAGATCTGACTTTGATTGACTCGTTTGGACGATTCATCGATCCTACAAGTGGTATCAGAGCTCAGGATGAGTCAAATCTGTTGATATAAGTGTTTTGAACGGTTTAGAACTTCATACTTCTACTCTTTCTTGGATTTTTAGACGAATTCACTGACAAAATGGACTGAATTTTGGATATTATGTGTAAAACATCATTTTGAACAATCTTACAAAGTTGCAGACCATAAATCACACTAAAACTGATCCAAAAATGTCAAAAATGTCAAATCGTGTGAAAATGATGTCCAAATCGTGTGAAATGAACCAGATCGTTTGAGTTTTTGCCAAACCGTTTGAAATTCTTGTCCAGCTCGCACGAGTTGGACCAGACCATTTGAAAATCTTGTCCAGATCGCACGAATTGGATCAGACCGCACGACTTGGGTGATCAGGTCACTTCACCTCGCACGACTTGAGTGTCCAGATCGTGTGAACTCATCAGTTCGCACGAACTGAAATTTCTTTTAACAAGATTTTGTCACTTCGCACGGTTTGGTAGTCCAGGTTGTTTGAAACTGTCCGGATCGTTTGAAATTCAGTTCGTTTGAAAGTCCAGATAGTGTGAAAGTCCAGTTCGCTTGAAAGTCTGATTTTTCAAAACTTAAAAATTTTTCGAAACATTTTTCAAAGTATAAAATGGACAATCAAGAGTTTTACAATGCTTTTTTCGGGTATGACTGTTCAAACTCCAGCAAGTATAGCCCAGAATGTGAATATGGAGAACGAGCTAGGAACCATGCAAAAACCACCGAAACTGCTCAACCTTGAAGATTATTCAGGGTGGCAGGATAGATTTCGCACGTGGGTTCAGGCGAATCACCTCGAATGTTGGTTGAAAGTTGAAACAAAATATGTAGTTCCTGTGAATGATGCTGGTCTTTCGAAAACACTTAACACTTTAACTCCGGCTGAACAAGAAAGCTTTAAAGCCGAGAAGAAGATGGTCAGTATATTGCAACAGGCAATTAAGGAAGACATTTTGGTACTGTTACAGCATCAGAATGACGCGTAATCTATTTGGAATGCTCTTAAAATCAAATTTCTTGGGAGTGCTGCAATGATCAAAAGCAAAAAGGCATTACTGAAAAAAGAATTCGACATATTTACTGCTATCAGTGGAGAATCAACGAAAGAGTTGATTGAGAGGTACAGTCACTTGGTAGTGGAGATGAAGCGTTTGAATATAGATAAAACAGACGAAGAGTGGGTTGATAAGTTGGCTGACGCACTACCACAAGAAGTGTGGGGTACGTTCTTATTGGTTTTGAAGAACAACTTGGAATACGTGGGTTTCAATTTGAGTACGTTTATTGAAAGAATTGAAGCTCATGAGCTTGAACTTCGGAAGATGAGTAAAATGAAATCTGCAAACATACAGCAAGATGTTCAGCTTTATTACAAAGGAAACTCATCTGCCACATCTACTCCGAGTCCAAAGATTCAAACGACATTCAATGCGGATTCTTCATCGGGGGTACCTCAAAGCATGCCTAACAACAAATTTTCACCGTTTACAAATTACGAACCGAATCCTAAGGTTCAGAGTTCTCACGAACAGGTTTCTTCTCAAAGTTCTTCAGGTTCGAACAATCAAAGTTATAGTCATGGGATACTGTGCAATATCGCTGTTAATATAAAAAACGGTCAATATTTTACCGAGACAGCTGCAAAGCAGCATATAGCACTTCTAGCTTCTGTACTTGAGTCTTACGAGAGTTTAGTAGCCGGACGAATTGGTAACCCAGACATGACTAAAGAAGATTACGATCAGATTGATCCTGAGGAACTAGAACTCATCGACATAAAATGGGGTATGGAAATTTTGAGAAGAGCTCAGAGGTTCATGTAAATTTTGGGAAGAAGTAGTCTCGCATGTCTTGATCCTAAACTTGGTTTCAACAAATCAAAGGTGACTTGCTTCAAGTGTAAAGAGAAAGGGCACTTCAAGCGCAAATGTCCGAACAGAGAAGTCAATAACCACCAGAATCCATTCGCCAACGATTATTACCGACATGTCATCTATCATAAAAACAGTCAACAACCATTCAATCCAAGACCTCAAATTGAGAATAGTCCATCTAAACATATAGAAAAAGCTCTTTTAGTGAATTAAGATGACGAAAAGATTCCAGAAGGTTTCAGTTGGGATAAGTACATTCCAGGAGGTGGTCTTGCAATGATGGCTGAAATTACTGAAGAGCCAGAATCGGAAATCGAGGAATGTGTTCCTGAAGTTGAAGAAGTCAGTGAAGTGATGAATGAACAAAGTTTTGCAGATCTAGAAGAGGAGGCAGTAGCGGTCTACTATTATCAGTCTGAACAGGAGGTTATTACTAATGCATTTAAATCTATAATGCCAGCTAATGTGTTTGATTCTTTTGCAGGTTTCTTAAGTGAACCGACTACAGGTTTTTGCCCACAGTACGAAGTTGAACAAACTCCGGTTCAAGAGATCATTGATATCTCAAAGGAATTGAATGAAGAGACTTTGAAAGAAATAGCAGACAAAGCTCTTATGGTCAAGCTGCAAGAGGTAGAACAAACTAAAACACCTTCTGATAACAATGAGACCAAAGATGCAACTCAAGAGTCAGTGTCAGTTGAAAAGGAGTCAATTATCGAGACTTGTGATACGTATGAGTCAGGAGAGAAGTCCGAGTCCGATGACAAATCAGAAAATGTGAAGTCCGAATCCGGAGGGAAATCTGAGTCTGAGTCCGGAAAGTTTGGTAAATCGGAAAGAAAAAATGATAAACAAGAAAATGTTTTTGAAAAAATTGATCAAATTCTTGAAAAAGCATGCGAAAACTGTTTGAAACAATGCATGGATTGTCTTGAAAAAGACAAACAATTTCAAGAGTTGAAAAAGTTTAACGACAAATTAAAATTTGATTTTAATGATGTTAAATAAGCTTATGACACTCTGTCACGATCAATTAAAATGATTCACACTGAGAGTAAAGAAAATGATAAAATTGCTAATTTGCTCAAAGCTACGGTCATGGATAAGCAAATGTTGATTAACATCCATCTGGACACAATTGCATCTCTAAAGAAGGAACTTGAACTGATGCGAATTGAGACAGAAAGAGTCGAAAAAAGTTGAACAATTATCTTTCATCTTTGTATGTGATTGATCAGATCGTTCCTCAGCAAACTGATTTAAAAAATGTTCCACCCCCAATGTGGAATCATTATACTCAGAAATATCCAGACGGGGTGGAGGAGGCATTGAATCTCAAACTGAGAACAGAAGAGAATGAGTTACCGGAAAACATAGATGTTACATTCTCTCCGTCTGACACCGACAACGAGTCACAACTGGTTAAAACAGTTGTAGACCAAGTGTTGAATGAAGAGAGTGATAACACTGATTTCGAAACGGTTAAAACTCATTTTGAGAATTCCAGTTCAGATTCTGAAGATGACGGAAACTTTCTTGATAAGTTTATCCCAAAGTCAGATAAAGTTTTGGATGACGATTCGATCATTGTGATTTACACGATGACCGGAACTGACAAACTGTATACTGATTTTGAGTATCCGATTCAGAATACGAACCTGGAAAGGGTTGAAAAAGTTTTTAAACTCGTGGAAATTGACATCTCAGAAGTTAACAACAATTCGTTTTTATCAAAACCGGAAAAATATTTTGTTAAACAACAACCGACAAACAACCCAGGAAAGAAAAATGAATAGGTGGGTAACAATGGTAATAACAAGAGACATGGTAATAACTACAAAAAGAAAGGTATTGGTTTTGAGAAGAAAATGGCTAAGAAAGAAGTTAAGCCAAAAGAAAAATTGAGTGAAGTGTTTGCGGCTGGTAATAATACAGAAGTCGAAAAGGATTATATCTTTAGTAAGCAAGCAATTGACGATTTTATTGCGGCCAAAAAGATAAGAGACAAGGCCAACAGATCCACTTTTGTTGAATATGACAAAAGAATCTGTTATCGATGCAATGAAATTGGTCACATGGCAAAACAATGTGTCAAAAAGATAATAAAACCAGTTTTCCATAAACCAAAACCAAAGATTTCAAAGGATGATAAGGGAAAAGCACCTATGGTATCCTCCGTGCGTATTCTTAAACGTGGTGAATCATTAAAGTCAGAGGACAAACCAAAATCAACTTTTGAAATTGGTGAATCTTCAAACTCACAAAAGACTTCAAAGATTTACCCTAAAACAAAGACTTCTCAAAGTCAATCATGGGTGGAGAAACCTAAACATTCTTTTGAGGAAAAGAAAATGGAAAAAGTTTTAAAATCTGAATAAAAAATCTGTGCAACCACCGATGAGAAAATTGAGTTTGAGTTAGACAAATTGATTGAAGAATTCCCACCTATCAAGGAAGGAGCTCTAAAATCAAGACCAAAACCTGATGTTCCAAATGTTGTTTTTAACATTCTAAAAGTTGACATAGTAGCTCATGATATTGTCTTTGGTAGTGTACCAAATGTTGAAAAATCTTGGGTATCATTGTTTAAGTAAATGTTTTTTATGTGTGTAGGGGCTTCCAAGGTCTATCATTTCTAAATGGATAATGGATAGTGGCACCTCACGGCACATGACAGGGATGTTAGCACTGCTATACGACGTCAAATCAATCAATGGAGGTTATGTCAGGTTTGTTGGAACTTAAGGTGGAAGAATTGTTGGAGAAGGAATACTTACTAACGGAGTCGTAACATTCAAAAAAGTGAATTACATTGTTGAGTTAGAAAACAATATGTTGAGCATCTCTTAGATTTGTGATAAGTCATTTACTGTTCATTTTACAAAAGATGAATGTCTGATTCTTAAACCAGGGTTTAAGATACCCGAAGAAATGGTGTTGATGCGCGCTCCTCGTGAAAACGATCTCTATATACTAGACATGAGCATTGCCACAATGACAGATAAAAAGGCACAATGTTTTGTGAGTAAGACGAAGGCGACTGAGAAAGAATCCATCATGTGGCATCGTAAAATAGGCCATATTCACTTGAGAAAGATGAACTTTTTAGTTCATAATGATCTTGTGGAAGGTGTTAACTTGAAAAGCTTCCATCTTAACGATGACTGTATTGAATGCAAGAAAGGGAAGCAGACGAAGAAATCGCACCCGAAAAAACTCTTGAACTCCATCAGATTACCGCTCGAAAGACTCCATATGGATCTTTTCGGACCGGTAAATGTGAAAAGCATAAGTGGAGATCTATATTGTTTAGTTGTTACTGACGACTTTACAAGATTCTCTTGGGTGTTGTCACACCCCGACCACGTAAAACAACAAAACATGGCGGAAACATCGGGGAGTGTTGTAACAGAATTAATGTTTCATAACCATGGATACCAAAAAGTGTTTCGTTTTATTAAACATTGAATAATTACATCGTCTGGAAATCTAAATACACAATTTAAACATAGTCTATCATTGTTATTGAGTCACTAAGGCCTTGTCCAGTCCTATGTGAGCATGCATCTTATCAATCGATATCATTCAACAATACCTGAAACATATGTGAAAACGAGGTCAGCAAAGAAATGCTGGCGAGATACATAGGTTTTGTGAAAATAAGATTCATGACTTCTGTTTTTGAAAAATGTTTAGTCATGAACCTTGTAATTTGCCTTGTCTTGTAAATCATTTGAAAAATAATGAGTTTAGATGATATGTATAAATAAAAGAATAATGCATGATTAAATGAATAACCATGTTAAATGAGTTTGTGTAAGATAAGTTGTTTGTAAATCAATGTCTTGTGAAAAGTATGTTACTTGTATAAAATGTTCTATGTCTCAAACTGAAATGATTCAAATAACGCTACAATATGTAATACCATACAAACACTTATATATAGGAAGTACCAGCGGCGTATCCACCATGCTTGTATCATATTACACACGCTTCGTTACTTAATCACTTACTCAAACCAAACCAACAATGTAAGATGTCTATGTTTAAACCAACTGCCAAATGTATTGAAATCATATATCAAAATGTTCCTGTCAAGATGTAAATCATGTAATGTGTAACCAAAATGATATGTATGGCTAGTGAAATGCATCAACTAAACCATAGTTGAAACGCACAAAACAAAGTATTGAAGTAAAACTTAGTTTAAATCAATACTATGTTTCGTGGAAATGCATGATCAAATGTAAATCATGTCCAGATGTTTACCCAATCGTTACCCATTCGTTCAAATCGTTCTTGTTTTAATTGTGAACTACTTTATGGTCAATTTTAATAACATTCAAACCTTCTTGACGCGTTCCTCGTTCCATCTCGCTCTCGTTCTCGTTCTTAACAAACCCTTACCAAAGGGTAAATTAATAATTACAGATTCAGTCGTTACCCAAAATACCCACACATAACCATGGGTATAGAGAATGACGGGATTTGTCAGATCCTATGGTACCATAACCTAATACTGGTCGGCTTGATCATTGCTAACGAATGTCATTGGTTATGTAACTATAACCAACAAGTTTGTTCACTTTATTGAAATCGTTCTTGAAACTATTGTAATTGTTTTTGAAACTATTGTTATCGTTCTTGAAACTATTGTTATCGTTCTTGATGCTACATTGTAATTGTTTTTGAAACCATTGTAATCGTTCTTGAAATCATTGTTATGATATTTAGCACATATGAGTCACCCCAAAACAATTGAAAACAGTAAAAGAGGGGAATGATGTACTCGCCTGAGAGTGCTTAGGAGTCTTGAACAACTACCAAGTAAGCTAGAGGAGTCCCGGAAATCAAACGGTACCTAATATAGGTATCTACATAAATAACCCGGACCTAAATCGGGAGACTGGGTAGCAGGAGGGTTTGTAAACCAAATGAGTGTAGGAACTCATTTGATATGGTTTAACAAAGCCTACATACTAAATGAAACTTAACCTAAGTATTATCGACCCATCGCGACCCATTAAGGTAGATTATTCTACTTTAACGCGTCGTTCGCGTGAAACGCGTTCGGACCGCCTAACTAGTCCTATGACAAGTAAAATATGCCTTAACATGTCTAATATTGTTGTCAAATCAGTTTAGATGTCAAAAGTTATGTTACATATGCTTAAAATGAATTTTGGCATCACAGGGGTATTTTGGTAATTTACCTAAGGCATATAAACTACCTATCATACAACTACTTAAACGATGTGACCATAAGGTATAACCTCGGAGGGTTATTCCCTACCTACTATGGTCACCTAATGTATTTGGTCGGATCCTAATGATCGACCAAATGGGTCGGGTTCGAAGGTATAAGCGATTTATCAGATCGCTTACCCTACGACCCTAGACAACGTGGTAATCAGTAGGCATAGTCCCAAGGGACTATGACCATCGTGATTACAATCACGTTGCGAAGTTCAAACGAACTTCGCATTGACCATTACTGGTCAACGCTGAAAGTCAAACAAAGTTTGACTTTCTGACTCGAAAAGCAATAAAATAAGGAAAAGAACGAAAGAATACTTACGAAGGGTCCCCGAATGCTAATTTCGATTCAAGAATCTCAGGTATGAAAAAATGGTTTCAACTTAGAGTTTCTCAATCAAAATTCTAGTGGTTTAAACAATGAAAGGCATGGGGTATATATAGTTTCTTCCATATAGAATATTCCTAGAATATTCCAAGCATATTCCTAGAATATTCCAAGCATATTCCTAGTATATTCCAAGCATATTCCAAGCATATTCCTAGCATATTCCAAGCATATTCTTGGCATATTCCTTAGCATATACCTTAGCATATTCCTGGCATATGGCTAAAACGGGTATTTAACTGGGTACCGGGTATTTTATCTAGCGTTTAAATCCCGGTTTATGGCGTTCTAAATTATTTTTATTACTCTATAAAAATAAACTCGCCAAGATATTACTGAAATAAATTTCAGTTGCCATGACTGGCTGCGTTGTCTGCGTTTTGCAGTAGAAGCACTGTGTTGCGCAGAAACACACGGTACGCGCTTAAACTTTGAAAAATAACGTTTTTAGGCGTTTTAATTTATTTTTCAACACGGACCTGATTAAAATAAGATTTTAATCATAACAGAATATTTGTGGGATTTAAATATTATCCGGTCGGTCACCAACGTTCGTTTGGTCGTACGATCGCGATGTTCGGTTAATTACGACGGAATGCGCATAAGCGCGAAAAACGATCCAAATTGCGCGACGAATGGATTTTTCTTATGCCAAACACTAAAATAAAATATTTTAGTGCTTACATAAATTTTTGGATGTCCGGATGTATTCAGAACGTATGTTATGCGCGAAAGTGCAAACTTGTGCACTTTTTGACACTTTTAGTCCCTGAATGACCCAAAAGTTTATTTTAGCACACCGAACCCCTCGAAGCCTATTTCTAAGCTATGTAAAGGATATTTATGGTATGTTTAACTTATGGTCATGTTCCGAAATGTCTGTTACAGTTCAAATTGGCATACTTTCGCAGTTTGTCAAGTTTAGTCCCTGTAAGCGAATTAACTTGTTTTTGCCATACCAAAGCCTTCAAAACTTATTTCTAAGTTATGTAAAGGTTATTTAAGGTATGTTAATACTATGTCACTATTCCGGAGTGTTTGTTGTATTAAACTGGTTATATTTACGCATTGGTGCGCGTATAACCTTCCAGAAAGCGATTTAGAGTTTGGAATTGAACAAAAATTGATATGTACAAATGATACACATATTTATACAAATCCCAAGTATGAAATACAATATTTCATTGCTACAGTATTTGTTTGATGGCCGTGGAGGCACAGGTGTTACAGTCTCCCCTACTTTAGGAAATTTCGTCCCGAAATTTATTTAGAGGAAACTTGTGAGAGTTTAAAACATGAAGTTGAAAAGATCAAACAATATTGGTTAGGGTTCTGAACTTCTAGTAATCTTTAATAACATCATGATTGCAATGTAAGAGGGATACTTATATACAAGTATATGAAGCGTCATTGATGCGTCCACCGTACCTCCATTACATCGTTCTCATTTTGTTATTGTTGTCACTATCGGTTCTTACACATAATAAACCTTACTGGGTTTCTGTGCACTAAATTTCATACTTATGTACGCGTCCATAATTAGAAAATTCCTTGCACAGTTCACACAGTCTATTTTATAATGTGTAATGTAAAACCATATGAACAATCCTATGATGAGTGTGACTAGACCGCCATAGAGTCCTTTTAATTAAATCAATAAATGATCTAAATAGACTATCCAGGAGTCTGTTCAGCTACATCACTAGATGTCATTCTTTAACCAAATTGTGAATCAATCTTTTTTACTAGACCACCAAAAGGGTCTCTTATGAATCATGGAATGGTACTATATAACCCAAGGGTCTTAACTACCACGTAGAAGCCCATAAGGATTTAAGGTAGTACCTTTTGAATATCCTACTATGAATCTCTCTTATGAAGATATGAAAGATTCAATGAGGATTTGAAAATCGGATCACACAAAAACATAGAGGAGGACACATTAACACATAATCACATAATCACATAGTTGCATAATCGTATAATCGTTCAATTTGTTATCTTTGGACACGGGTATTTAAAGCATACTAGGAATCCAATCCTTAATTGCAGCAATTTGGATGGATCCACATGAATACCCTGCTTGTTGACTACATGACCTAAAAACTGAACTTCTTTAAGCCAAAATTTCCTCTTGGAGGATTTAGCGAAAAGTTTGTTCCTTCTTTAAGGGTTCCAGTGTCAATGAAGGTGTTGATCGTTATCGGCTCGGAACATGAATAGATCAAGATGTCATAAATAACAACAATGACGAACTGATCCAAATAAGGCTTGCAGACTCTATTTATTAAGTCCTTGAAGCTGGCTGGAGCATTTGTCAACCCAAAAGGCATGACTGTAAACTCGTAATGGCCATACTTCATGCAGAAAACCGTTTTGGGAATATCTTCTTCGAGAATACAAAGTTGATGATACCCAAAACGCAAATCGATCTTGGAAAAGCATGGAGCGCTCTGCAGTTAATCAGAGAAATCGTTGATTTAAGGTAGGGGATATCGATTCTTGATGGTAAGCTTACCAGGCTTACGTTAATCGATATACATTCTAAAAGATCCATTTTTCTTTTCACAAAGAGGACAGAAGTTTCTCCAAGGTGAAAAGTTCGACCGGATGAATCCTTTATCAGACAACTCTTGAAGCTGTTTTGATAATTCTTGCATCTCGAACGATGCAAGACGATCTCTTGAAGCTGTTTTGATAATTCTTGCATCTCGAACGATGCAAGACGATAAGATACTTTAGATTTAAAAAAAAAAAAAAAAACAAGCGTTTGAGGTTCTTAGGGAGATCACAAGTGATCATGAAAATGACAGAACCACACGAGTAGTTTTGTCTTTGTGTTGACATCATAAGGTTGGATCAAACATTCATACAATTGCATTAGTTAAAAATAAAAACCACAAATTTTTATTTATATAACAACCGCATTGTCTTTAAATGTTACAAGATAACAACCAGAGAAATCATAAAATACTAAAAGTTCACTCCTTCTTCATCGATTGCCTCATTGATGTTAAACACTCGACCACGTGCTGGATTTACATTGACGTTGACGTTCGCATTCGGGTTTGCGTTAGCAATTGCATTCACCAGCCTTGGGCAGTTGTGGCGGAAGTGACCAATATCTCCGCAGTTGAAACATGAACCCAGTGGGAATCTCGCAGCATTCCCTTGAACCGGAGCTTGAACCTGAGCAGCCTGATTTTGTCCCAAACGACAAACTCTGGCCAAATGCCCAAGTTTACCGCACGTCGTGCATTGCCAGCAAACTTGTTGTACCGAGTGATGACCATTGCAGCGTTCACAATAAGGTGCAGTACCGGCATATGCTTTCTTTGCAGGTGGCTGAGCTGGTGGGTTCCGCGGGTTCTGAGCAGTCTGTGCTGTAACAGCAAAGTTCTGAGCACCCTTGCGCTGTAACACCTGTGCCTCCACGGCCATCAAACAAATGCCAAACCAATGAAATATTGTATTTCATACTTGGGATTTGTAAAAATATGTGTATCGTTTACACATATCAACTCTTGTTCGATTTCAAACTCTAAATCGCTTTCGGGAAGGTTATACGCGCACTAATGCGTAGATATAACCAGTTTAATGCAACAAACCCTCCGGAATAGTGACATAGGCTTAACATACCTTAAATAACCTTTACATAACTTAGAAATAAGTTTTGAAGGCTTTGGTATGACAAAAAACAAGCTAGATCGCTTACAGGGACTAAAGTTGACAAACTGCGAAAGTATGCCAATTTGAACTGTAACAGACATTCCGGAACATGACCATAAGTTAAACATACCATATATATCCTTTACATAGCTTAGAAATAGGCTTTGAGGGGTTCGGTGTGCTAAAATAAACTTTTGGGTCATTCAGGGACTAAAAGTGTCAAAAAGTGCACAAGTTTGCATTTTCGCGCATAACTTACGTTCTGAATACATCCGGACATCCAAAAATTTATGTAAGCACTAAAATATTTTATTTTAGTGTTCGCCATAAGAAAAATCCATTCGTCACGTCATTTGGATCGTTTTTCGCATTCGGGACCAGATTCGATGTATTAGCCGTTGTTTAATTCACAACCACACATTCTAACAATGCTTAGTCAGCGGATAAGGATGGAATTTAGGCACCATGACATTTCAACACATGTATGGATGGAATTTAAACACCTAAACACCATGACATTTCAACACATGTATGGATGGAATTTAAACACCTAAACACCATGACATTTCAACACATGTACGGATGGGATTAAGGCACGTTTTCCATGAAACGATCTTAACGGTTCGGGTATTCCTATAAATACCCCATACCCCCCATTGCTAAAATCACTAGAATTCTGATTTGAGAACCTCTAAGTTGAAACCATTGTTTCATACCTGAGATTCTTGAATCGGGATTAGCATTCGGGGACCCTTCGTAAGTATTCTTTCGTTCTTTTCCTTATTTTACTGCTTTTCGAGTCAGAAAGTCAAACTTTGTTTGACTTTCAGCGTTGACCAGTAATGGTCAATGCGAAGTTCGTTTGAACTTCGCAACGTGATTGTAATCACGTTGGTTATAGTCCCTTGGGACTATGCCTACTGATTACCACGTTGTCTAGGGCCGTAGGGTAAGCGATCTGATAAATCGCTTATACCTTCGAACCTGACCCAGTTTGGTCGATCATTAGGATCCGACCAAATACATTAGGTGACCATAGTAGGTAGGGAATAACCTTCCGAGGTTATACCCTATGGTCACATCGTTTGAGTAGTTGTATGATAGGTGGTTTATATGCCTTAGGTAAATTACCAGAATACCCTTTTCATGTATAATTGGTAATTAAGCATATGTAACCTAAACCTTTGTCACATAACTGATTATGTAACATGTTTAGGCATATAACACTTGTCATAGGGCTAGTTAGACGGTCCGAACGCGTTTCACGCGCACGACGCGTTAAAGTAGCATAAGTTACCTTAATGGGTCGCGATGGGTCGATAATACTTAGGTTAAGTTTCATTTAGTATGTAGGCTTTGTTAAACCATATCATATGAGTTCCTACACTCATTTGGTTTACAAACCCTCCTGCTACCCAGTCTTCCGATTTAGGTCCGGGTTAATTATGTAGTTACCTATATTAGGTACCGTTTGATTTCCGGGACTCCTCTAGCTTACTTGGTAGTTGTTCAAGACTCCTAAGCACTCCCAGGCGAGTACATTATTCCCCTCTTTTACTATTTTCAACTGTTTTGGGGTGACTCATATGTGCTAAATGCTTTATCAATGATTTCAATAACAATTACTATGTGGTTTCAAGAACAATTACAATATGGTTTCAAGAACAATAACAATTATTTCAAGAACGCTAACAATGATTTCAAGAACGAATACAAGGATTTCAAAAACTAATAACAAATTTCAAAAAGTGAACAAACTTGTTGGTTGTAGTTTACATGACCGATGACATTCATTAGCAATGATCAAGCCGACCAGTATTAGGTTATGGTACCATAGGATCTGACAAATCCCGTTATTTACTGCACCCATTGTTATGTGTGGGGGTTGTGGGTAGCGACTGAATCTGTAATTATTAACTTATCCTTTGGTAAGGGTTTGTTAAGAACGAGAGCGAGAGCGAGATGGAGCGAGGAACGCGTCAAGAAGGTTTGAATGTTATTAGAGAATCGACCATAAAGTAGTTTCACAATTAAAACAAGAACGACTAGAACAATTTTACAAAATGGGTTAACGATTGGGTAAACATTTTAACATGATTGACATTTGATCATGCATTTCCCACAAAACATAACTTTGATTTAAACCAAGTTTTACTTCAATACTTTGTTTTTGTGCATATGGTTTAGTTGAGACATTTCACTTGCCATACATGACATTTTGACGTAGACATTTGACATGGATATTTGACATAGACATTTTGATATGAATTACATCTTGACATGAACACTTTGACATATTACCCAATACATTTGACAATTGATTTAAACATAGACTTCTTACATTGGTTGGTTTGGTTTGAGTAAATGATTAAGTAACGATGCGGGTGTAATATGATACAAGCATGGTGGATACGCCGCTGGTACTTCCTATATATAAGTGTTTGTATGGTATTACATATTGTAGCATTATTTGAATCATTTCAGTTTTAGACATAGAACATTTTATACAAGTAACATACTTTTCACAAGACATTGATTTACAAACAACTTATCTTACACAAACTCATTTTACATGATTATTCATTTAATCATGCATTATTTTCTTATTCATACATATCATCTGAACTAATTGTTTTTCAAATGATTTACAAAGACAAAGCAAATTACAAGGTTCATGACTAAACATTTTCTTAAAACAGAAGTCATGAATCTTATTTTCACAAAACCTATGTATCTCGCCAGCATTTCTTTGCTGACCTCGTTTTCACATATGTTTCAGGTATTGTTGAATGATATCGATTGATAAGATGCATGCTCACATAGGACTGGACAAGGCCTTAGTGACTCAATAACAATGATAGACTACGTTTAATTTGTGTATTTAGATTTCCAGACGATGTAATTATTCAATGTTTAATAAAACGAAACACTTTTTGGTATCCATGGTTATGAAACATTAATTCTGTTGCAACACGCCCCGATGTTTCCGCCGCGATTTGTTGTTTTACGCGGTCGGGGTGTGACAGAAAAGATGGTATCAGAGCCAATGGTTACAGGGAATTAGGTTATTAGTAATTAGTAATGCTTTGACCTAGTCTATAACCTTCTTAGGACCCTAACGCGAGTTTACTTGCGTTTAGTCGTAAAACAATACCGTCACCTATCCTTAGGCGACGACCACAACAAGAACATAAATTTCAAAACCGCTTTGAAAACTAATCATCTGTTCTAGGATGATTGATTACTAGGTTTTGAACCCTCTATTGTAAGGTTTTGAACTCTCTATTATATGGTTTTGAACCCCTTTGAGTTTTCAAAACTTCGTCAAGGTTTTGGGTTTTAAATAATGTGAACACGTGCAAACTGGAAGGGTGAATGCCTGTATTCTGGGTTTTCTGTCTAGGCAAGCACTTCGTATACATCTCATCAGACGCGAGACCAGTTGTGCTTACCTGGGAATTCTTGGGATGAGTGTTCACTTATAGGCGAGCATGTCTTCGCGATACATTATTTTTGACCCATTTACTTTGATTAGTCACCGTCTCATTTGTTTGCCTTAGGTAACAAACAAATGATCGCAATTTTCATGCGTTATCTTTCTGTTTTGATTGTCCAATAATCTTTCACCTGTTTCTCCCTATGCCTTTCTTTTTCTTCAAGAATGTCTCTTCATCACGATGACGCCCAGATATCTGAGCAAGCAGCCAAATTCGCTCAGCGAATAGGCGAAGTAGTCCTGAAGACTGTTGAATTAGCTACTGCCATGTATCATCTCCAGGATGAAGCCACTCAAGAGTCACCAAGACAGGCAGGACCTAGTCAGGCGACAACACCATCAGCCAATAAACCAATCGAGGAATCAAAGACCATGGATGAACGATCCCCTAAGAAGTCAAAGAAGCGAAAGGCTTCTCAGAACTTCGCCATGGTCGCTCACAATGGTAAAGCAGTCCCCAACCAACCAGCTCAACCCCCTGCTAGGTGTGTATGGCTTTTCCTATGATACCTACATCAAGGAACTATGTACCTTACAAACTACTCTTGTGATTTCTCTCTTTCAAATGATTGCTCATGATTCCCTCGAAAATTTTAAGTACTCGTTTCACTCTAAGAAACAAAGTACAGAAAATTAAGTGACATTATGAATAATCGTGCTTTTCGCACATCTGTGCCTTTAAATCCTTGGTTAGATAACTAAGGGTATTTTCAAATCTCATACCCATTATGTTTCGATTTTTCAACATACACAGTACCAGTATTTCAAAACAATCTTCATGATCTCAAAACATTTCATATAGTTTGAAAACAATTTTTCTAGATGCATTGTCTATGTTATTTCAAAAACATTGGCCATGTTATCAAAACCGACCTTCCTAATTTCAAAATATTTCATATAGTCTGAAGACAATATTAACACAATACATTTTCTTATCAAGTGCATGATTTCGAAAAGCATCATTCATGTCTTTCAAAAACCTTATACATAATTTCAAAATTCATCTCGCATGATTTTAAAACATTTTTGTAAATATATCTACCTAATACACCTACTTTATGATTTCAAAAAGTATTATATATAAGGTTTCAAAAACGTTAAATACATTTTTCTTAAAAGAACCCCATGCATAGTTTTCAAAAATATTTTTCCTCATACATTGACTTAACCTTCAAAATTCTGCTTCATATGTCGCCTTGACATATCGAGCATCTCAACTTCATAAGCATTTTACATCATGTTTTGACCTAAGCACATCCAGTGCAAGGTTTCAAAACATCTTCAACTTCTAAAATTCATATGGGATCTTTTTATCTTTACAATTAGATCCTTGTGGATGATTATCGTTCAAATCAGAGTCCTTAATTGGATTCCTTATGTACCTTAATTCGAACACTTCGGTTCCTAATAATCGAAATCGAATTTTCTTTTTGAATCTTTCTATCTTTATAGTTGGATTCTTGATAACGTTTAAAGTACCAAATGAAATCCACGGAATGGATTCCTAGTGTGCTTTAAATGCATGTACGCAATTTACAAGACAAATTAACAAACAATTTTGTGGTTATGTGACTATGTGGTTATTCATCTTATGTTTTCTTTTATGCATTTTTGTGTTTTTAATACTCTGGATATTCGTTATCCAAATCCTCGCAGGATCTTTCATATCTTCATATGAGGGATTCGTAGCAGGATATTCAAAAGGTACTACCTTAAATCCTTATGGGCTTCTACCTGGTAGTTAAGACCCTTGGGTTATATAGTACCATTCCATGATTTGATAAGAGACCCTCTTAGTAGTCTAGTCAAAAAGATTGATTCACAATTTGGTTAGAGAACGACATCTAGTGATGTAGCTGAACAAACTCCTTGATAGTCTATTTAGATCATTTATTGATTTAATTTAAAGGACTCTATGGCGGTCTAGTCACACTCATCACAGGTTCATTCATTTGGTTTTCCCCTACATATTATAAAATAGACTGTGTAAACTGTGCAAGGAATTGTCTGATTATGGACGCGTACATAATTATGAAATTTAGTGCACAGAAACCCAATAAGGTTTATTATGTGTAAGAACCGATAGTGACAACAATAACAAAATGAGGACGATGTAATGAAGGTATGGTGGACGCACCAATGACGCTTCATATACTTGTATATAAGTATCCCTCTTACATTGCAATCATGATGTTATTAAGGTTACTAGAAGTTCAAGAACCCTAACCAATGTTGTTCGATCTTTTCAACTTCATATTTTCAAGCTCTCACAAGTTTCCTCTAAATAAATTTCGGGACGAAATTTCCTAAAGTAGGGGAGACTGTAACACCTGTGCCTCCACGGCCATCAAACAAATGCCAAACCAATGAAATATTGTATTTCATACTTGGGATTTGTAAAAATATGTGTATCGTTTACACATATCAACTCTTGTTCGATTTCAAACTCTAAATCGCTTTCGGGAAGGTTATACGCGCACTAATGCGTAGATATAACCAGTTTAATGCAACAAACCCTCCGGAATAGTGACATAGGCTTAACATACCTTAAATAACCTTTACATAACTTAGAAATAAGTTTTGAAGGCTTTGGTATGACTAAAAACAAGCTAGATCGCTTACAGGGACTAAAGTTGACAAACTGCGAAAGTATGCCAATTTGAACTGTAACAGACATTCCGGAACATGACCATAAGTTAAACATACCATATATATCCTTTACATAGCTTAGAAATAGGCTTTGAGGGGTTCGGTGTGCTAAAATAAACTTTTGGGTCATTCAGGGACTAAAAGTGTCAAAAAGTGCACAAGTTTGCATTTTCGCGCATAACTTACGTTCTGAATACATCCGGACATCCAAAAATTTATGTAAGCACTAAAATATTTTATTTTAGTGTTCGCCATAAGAAAAATCCATTCGTCACGTCATTTGGATCGTTTTTCGCATTCGGGACCAGATTCGATGTATTAGCCGTTGTTTAATTCACAACCACACATTCTAACAATGCTTAGTCAGCGGATAAGGATGGAATTTAGGCACCATGACATTTCAACACATGTATGGATGGAATTTAAACACCTAAACACCATGACATTTCAACACATGTATGGATGGAATTTAAACACCTAAACACCATGACATTTCAACACATGTATGGATGGAATTTAAACACCTAAACACCATGACATTTCAACACATGTACGGATGGGATTAAGGCACGTTTTCCATGAAACGATCTTAACGGTTCGGGTATTCCTATAAATACCCCATACCCCCCATTGCTAAAATCACTAGAATTCTGATTTGAGAACCTCTAAGTTGAAACCATTGTTTCATACCTGAGATTCTTGAATCGGGATTAGCATTCGGGGACCCTTCGTAAGTATTCTTTCGTTCTTTTCCTTATTTTACTGCTTTTCGAGTCAGAAAGTCAAACTTTGTTTGACTTTCAGCGTTGACCAGTAATGGTCAATGCGAAGTTCGTTTGAACTTCGCAACGTGATTGTAATCACGTTGGTTATAGTCCCTTGGGACTATGCCTACTGATTACCACGTTGTCTAGGGCCGTAGGGTAAGCGATCTGATAAATCGCTTATACCTTCGAACCCGACCCAGTTTGGTCGATCATTAGGATCCGACCAAATACATTAGGTGACCATAGTAGGTAGGGAATAACCTTCCGAGGTTATACCCTATGGTCACATCGTTTGAGTAGTTGTATGATAGGTGGTTTATATGCCTTAGGTAAATTACCAGAATACCCTTTTCATGTATAATTGGTAATTAAGCATATGTAACCTAAACCTTTGTCACATAACTGATTATGTAACATGTTTAGGCATATAACACTTGTCATAGGGCTAGTTAGACGGTCCGAACGCGTTTCACGCGCACGACGCGTTAAAGTAGCATAAGTTACCTTAATGGGTCGCGATGGGTCGATAATACTTAGGTTAAGTTTCATTTAGTATGTAGGCTTTGTTAAACCATATCATATGAGTTCCTACACTCATTTGGTTTACAAACCCTCCTGCTACCCAGTCTTCCGATTTAGGTCCGGGTTAATTATGTAGTTACCTATATTAGGTACCGTTTGATTTCCGGGACTCCTCTAGCTTACTTGGTAGTTGTTCAAGACTCCTAAGCACTCCCAGGCGAGTACATTATTCCCCTCTTTTACTATTTTCAACTGTTTTGGGGTGACTCATATGTGCTAAATGCTTTATCAATGATTTCAATAACAATTACTATGTGGTTTCAAGAACAATTACAATATGGTTTCAAGAACAATAACAATTATTTCAAGAACGCTAACAATGATTTCAAGAACGAATACAAGGATTTCAAAAACTAATAACAAATTTCAAAAAGTGAACAAACTTGTTGGTTGTAGTTTACATGACCGATGACATTCATTAGCAATGATCAAGCCGACCAGTATTAGGTTATGGTACCATAGGATCTGACAAATCCCGTTATTTACTGCACCCATTGTTATGTGTGGGGGTTGTGGGTAGCGACTGAATCTGTAATTATTAACTTATCCTTTGGTAAGGGTTTGTTAAGAACGAGAGCGAGAGCGAGATGGAGCGAGGAACGCGTCAAGAAGGTTTGAATGTTATTAGAGAATCGACCATAAAGTAGTTTCACAATTAAAACAAGAACGACTAGAACAATTTTACAAAATGGGTTAACGATTGGGTAAACATTTTAACATGATTGACATTTGATCATGCATTTCCCACAAAACATAACTTTGATTTAAACCAAGTTTTACTTCAATACTTTGTTTTTGTGCATATGGTTTAGTTGAGACATTTCACTTGCCATACATGACATTTTGACGTAGACATTTGACATGGATATTTGACATAGACATTTTGATATGAATTACATCTTGACATGAACACTTTGACATATTACCCAATACATTTGACAATTGATTTAAACATAGACTTCTTACATTGGTTGGTTTGGTTTGAGTAAATGATTAAGTAACGATGCGGGTGTAATATGATACAAGCATGGTGGATACGCCGCTGGTACTTCCTATATATAAGTGTTTGTATGGTATTACATATTGTAGCATTATTTGAATCATTTCAGTTTTAGACATAGAACATTTTATACAAGTAACATACTTTTCACAAGACATTGATTTACAAACAACTTATCTTACACAAACTCATTTTACATGATTATTCATTTAATCATGCATTATTTTCTTATTCATACATATCATCTGAACTAATTGTTTTTCAAATGATTTACAAAGACAAAGCAAATTACAAGGTTCATGACTAAACATTTTCTTAAAACAGAAGTCATGAATCTTATTTTCACAAAACCTATGTATCTCGCCAGCATTTCTTTGCTGACCTCGTTTTCACATATGTTTCAGGTATTGTTGAATGATATCGATTGATAAGATGCATGCTCACATAGGACTGGACAAGGCCTTAGTGACTCAATAACAATGATAGACTACGTTTAATTTGTGTATTTAGATTTCCAGACGATGTAATTATTCAATGTTTAATAAAACGAAACACTTTTTGGTATCCATGGTTATGAAACATTAATTCTGTTGCAACACGCCCCGATGTTTCCGCCGCGATTTGTTGTTTTACGCGGTCGGGGTGTGACAGAAAAGATGGTATCAGAGCCAATGGTTACAGGGAATTAGGTTATTAGTAATTAGTAATGCTTTGACCTAGTCTATAACCTTCTTAGGACCCTAACGCGAGTTTACTTGCGTTTAGTCGTAAAACAATACCGTCACCTATCCTTAGGCGACGACCACAACAAGAACATAAATTTCAAAACCGCTTTGAAAACTAATCATCTGTTCTAGGATGATTGATTACTAGGTTTTGAACCCTCTATTGTAAGGTTTTGAACTCTCTATTATATGGTTTTGAACCCCTTTGAGTTTTCAAAACTTCGTCAAGGTTTTGGGTTTTAAATAATGTGAACACGTGCAAACTGGAAGGGTGAATGCCTGTATTCTGGGTTTTCTGTCTAGGCAAGCACTTCGTATACATCTCATCAGACGCGAGACCAGTTGTGCTTACCTGGGAATTCTTGGGATGAGTGTTCACTTATAGGCGAGCATGTCTTCGCGATACATTATTTTTGACCCATTTACTTTGATTAGTCACCGTCTCATTTGTTTGCCTTAGGTAACAAACAAATGATCGCAATTTTCATGCGTTATCTTTCTGTTTTGATTGTCCAATAATCTTTCACCTGTTTCTCCCTATGCCTTTCTTTTTCTTCAAGAATGTCTCTTCATCACGATGACGCCCAGATATCTGAGCAAGCAGCCAAATTCGCTCAGCGAATAGGCGAAGTAGTCCTGAAGACTGTTGAATTAGCTACTGCCATGTATCATCTCCAGGATGAAGCCACTCAAGAGTCACCAAGACAGGCAGGACCTAGTCAGGCGACAACACCATCAGCCAATAAACCAATCGAGGAATCAAAGACCATGGATGAACGATCCCCTAAGAAGTCAAAGAAGCGAAAGGCTTCTCAGAACTTCGCCATGGTCGCTCACAATGGTAAAGCAGTCCCCAACCAACCAGCTCAACCCCCTGCTAGGTGTGTATGGCTTTTCCTATGATACCTACATCAAGGAACTATGTACCTTACAAACTACTCTTGTGATTTCTCTCTTTCAAATGATTGCTCATGATTCCCTCGAAAATTTTAAGTACTCGTTTCACTCTAAGAAACAAAGTACAGAAAATTAAGTGACATTATGAATAATCGTGCTTTTCGCACATCTGTGCCTTTAAATCCTTGGTTAGATAACTAAGGGTATTTTCAAATCTCATACCCATTATGTTTCGATTTTTCAACATACACAGTACCAGTATTTCAAAACAATCTTCATGATCTCAAAACATTTCATATAGTTTGAAAACAATTTTTCTAGATGCATTGTCTATGTTATTTCAAAAACATTGGCCATGTTATCAAAACCGACCTTCCTAATTTCAAAATATTTCATATAGTCTGAAGACAATATTAACACAATACATTTTCTTATCAAGTGCATGATTTCGAAAAGCATCATTCATGTCTTTCAAAAACCTTATACATAATTTCAAAATTCATCTCGCATGATTTTAAAACATTTTTGTAAATATATCTACCTAATACACCTACTTTATGATTTCAAAAAGTATTATATATAAGGTTTCAAAAACGTTAAATACATTTTTCTTAAAAGAACCCCATGCATAGTTTTCAAAAATATTTTTCCTCATACATTGACTTAACCTTCAAAATTCTGCTTCATATGTCGCCTTGACATATCGAGCATCTCAACTTCATAAGCATTTTACATCATGTTTTGACCTAAGCACATCCAGTGCAAGGTTTCAAAACATCTTCAACTTCTAAAATTCATATGGGATCTTTTTATCTTTACAATTAGATCCTTGTGGATGATTATCGTTCAAATCAGAGTCCTTAATTGGATTCCTTATGTACCTTAATTCGAACACTTCGGTTCCTAATAATCGAAATCGAATTTTCTTTTTGAATCTTTCTATCTTTATAGTTGGATTCTTGATAACGTTTAAAGTACCAAATGAAATCCACGGAATGGATTCCTAGTGTGCTTTAAATGCATGTACGCAATTTACAAGACAAATTAACAAACAATTTTGTGGTTATGTGACTATGTGGTTATTCATCTTATGTTTTCTTTTATGCATTTTTGTGTTTTTAATACTCTGGATATTCGTTATCCAAATCCTCGCAGGATCTTTCATATCTTCATATGAGGGATTCGTAGCAGGATATTCAAAAGGTACTACCTTAAATCCTTATGGGCTTCTACCTGGTAGTTAAGACCCTTGGGTTATATAGTACCATTCCATGATTTGATAAGAGACCCTCTTAGTAGTCTAGTCAAAAAGATTGATTCACAATTTGGTTAGAGAACGACATCTAGTGATGTAGCTGAACAAACTCCTTGATAGTCTATTTAGATCATTTATTGATTTAATTTAAAGGACTCTATGGCGGTCTAGTCACACTCATCACAGGTTCATTCATTTGGTTTTCCCCTACATATTATAAAATAGACTGTGTAAACTGTGCAAGGAATTGTCTGATTATGGACGCGTACATAATTATGAAATTTAGTGCACAGAAACCCAATAAGGTTTATTATGTGTAAGAACCGATAGTGACAACAATAACAAAATGAGGACGATGTAATGAAGGTATGGTGGACGCACCAATGACGCTTCATATACTTGTATATAAGTATCCCTCTTACATTGCAATCATGATGTTATTAAGGTTACTAGAAGTTCAAGAACCCTAACCAATGTTGTTCGATCTTTTCAACTTCATATTTTCAAGCTCTCACAAGTTTCCTCTAAATAAATTTCGGGACGAAATTTCCTAAAGTAGGGGAGACTGTAACACCTGTGCCTCCACGGCCATCAAACAAATGCCAAACCAATGAAATATTGTATTTCATACTTGGGATTTGTAAAAATATGTGTATCGTTTACACATATCAACTCTTGTTCGATTTCAAACTCTAAATCGCTTTCGGGAAGGTTATACGCGCACTAATGCGTAGATATAACCAGTTTAATGCAACAAACCCTCCGGAATAGTGACATAGGCTTAACATACCTTAAATAACCTTTACATAACTTAGAAATAAGTTTTGAAGGCTTTGGTATGACAAAAAACAAGCTAGATCGCTTACAGGGACTAAAGTTGACAAACTGCGAAAGTATGCCAATTTGAACTGTAACAGACATTCCGGAACATGACCATAAGTTAAACATACCATATATATCCTTTACATAGCTTAGAAATAGGCTTTGAGGGGTTCGGTGTGCTAAAATAAACTTTTGGGTCATTCAGGGACTAAAAGTGTCAAAAAGTGCACAAGTTTGCATTTTCGCGCATAACTTACGTTCTGAATACATCCGGACATCCAAAAATTTATGTAAGCACTAAAATATTTTATTTTAGTGTTCGCCATAAGAAAAATCCATTCGTCACGTCATTTGGATCGTTTTTCGCATTCGGGACCAGATTCGATGTATTAGCCGTTGTTTAATTCACAACCACACATTCTAACAATGCTTAGTCAGCGGATAAGGATGGAATTTAGGCACCATGACATTTCAACACATGTATGGATGGAATTTAAACACCTAAACACCATGACATTTCAACACATGTATGGATGGAATTTAAACACCTAAACACCATGACATTTCAACACATGTATGGATGGAATTTAAACACCTAAACACCATGACATTTCAACACATGTACGGATGGGATTAAGGCACGTTTTCCATGAAACGATCTTAACGGTTCGGGTATTCCTATAAATACCCCATACCCCCCATTGCTAAAATCACTAGAATTCTGATTTGAGAACCTCTAAGTTGAAACCATTGTTTCATACCTGAGATTCTTGAATCGGGATTAGCATTCGGGGACCCTTCGTAAGTATTCTTTCGTTCTTTTCCTTATTTTACTGCTTTTCGAGTCAGAAAGTCAAACTTTGTTTGACTTTCAGCGTTGACCAGTAATGGTCAATGCGAAGTTCGTTTGAACTTCGCAACGTGATTGTAATCACGTTGGTTATAGTCCCTTGGGACTATGCCTACTGATTACCACGTTGTCTAGGGCCGTAGGGTAAGCGATCTGATAAATCGCTTATACCTTCGAACCCGACCCAGTTTGGTCGATCATTAGGATCCGACCAAATACATTAGGTGACCATAGTAGGTAGGGAATAACCTTCCGAGGTTATACCCTATGGTCACATCGTTTGAGTAGTTGTATGATAGGTGGTTTATATGCCTTAGGTAAATTACCAGAATACCCTTTTCATGTATAATTGGTAATTAAGCATATGTAACCTAAACCTTTGTCACATAACTGATTATGTAACATGTTTAGGCATATAACACTTGTCATAGGGCTAGTTAGACGGTCCGAACGCGTTTCACGCGCACGACGCGTTAAAGTAGCATAAGTTACCTTAATGGGTCGCGATGGGTCGATAATACTTAGGTTAAGTTTCATTTAGTATGTAGGCTTTGTTAAACCATATCATATGAGTTCCTACACTCATTTGGTTTACAAACCCTCCTGCTACCCAGTCTTCCGATTTAGGTCCGGGTTAATTATGTAGTTACCTATATTAGGTACCGTTTGATTTCCGGGACTCCTCTAGCTTACTTGGTAGTTGTTCAAGACTCCTAAGCACTCCCAGGCGAGTACATTATTCCCCTCTTTTACTATTTTCAACTGTTTTGGGGTGACTCATATGTGCTAAATGCTTTATCAATGATTTCAATAACAATTACTATGTGGTTTCAAGAACAATTACAATATGGTTTCAAGAACAATAACAATTATTTCAAGAACGCTAACAATGATTTCAAGAACGAATACAAGGATTTCAAAAACTAATAACAAATTTCAAAAAGTGAACAAACTTGTTGGTTGTAGTTTACATGACCGATGACATTCATTAGCAATGATCAAGCCGACCAGTATTAGGTTATGGTACCATAGGATCTGACAAATCCCGTTATTTACTGCACCCATTGTTATGTGTGGGGGTTGTGGGTAGCGACTGAATCTGTAATTATTAACTTATCCTTTGGTAAGGGTTTGTTAAGAACGAGAGCGAGAGCGAGATGGAGCGAGGAACGCGTCAAGAAGGTTTGAATGTTATTAGAGAATCGACCATAAAGTAGTTTCACAATTAAAACAAGAACGACTAGAACAATTTTACAAAATGGGTTAACGATTGGGTAAACATTTTAACATGATTGACATTTGATCATGCATTTCCCACAAAACATAACTTTGATTTAAACCAAGTTTTACTTCAATACTTTGTTTTTGTGCATATGGTTTAGTTGAGACATTTCACTTGCCATACATGACATTTTGACGTAGACATTTGACATGGATATTTGACATATACATTTTGATATGAATTACATCTTGACATGAACACTTTGACATATTACCCAATACATTTGACAATTGATTTAAACATAGACTTCTTACATTGGTTGGTTTGGTTTGAGTAAATGATTAAGTAACGATGCGGGTGTAATATGATACAAGCATGGTGGATACGCCGCTGGTACTTCCTATATATAAGTGTTTGTATGGTATTACATATTGTAGCATTATTTGAATCATTTCAGTTTTAGACATAGAACATTTTATACAAGTAACATACTTTTCACAAGACATTGATTTACAAACAACTTATCTTACACAAACTCATTTTACATGATTATTCATTTAATCATGCATTATTTTCTTATTCATACATATCATCTGAACTAATTGTTTTTCAAATGATTTACAAAGACAAAGCAAATTACAAGGTTCATGACTAAACATTTTCTTAAAACAGAAGTCATGAATCTTATTTTCACAAAACCTATGTATCTCGCCAGCATTTCTTTGCTGACCTCGTTTTCACATATGTTTCAGGTATTGTTGAATGATATCGATTGATAAGATGCATGCTCACATAGGACTGGACAAGGCCTTAGTGACTCAATAACAATGATAGACTACGTTTAATTTGTGTATTTAGAGTTCCAGACGATGTAATTATTCAATGTTTAATAAAACGAAACACTTTTTGGTATCCATGGTTATGAAACATTAATTCTGTTGCAACACGCCCCGATGTTTCCGCCGCGATTTGTTGTTTTACGCGGTCGGGGTGTGACATGCGCTTTCTTGATTTCTTTGACGTCTCACCTTCCTTACCCTTCTTGTTTTGACCTTTCTTGCTATCCTCCTCGTCAGATCCCTGCTTCTTACCCTTGTCACCCTTTCTGTGTAACTTATTCTGTCACACCCCGACCGCGTAAAACAACAAATCGCGGCGGAAACATCGGGGCGTGTTGCGACAGAATTAATTGTCTCATAACCATGGTATACAAAGTTGTCTTTTATTTATAAACAAAGGTGTTACATTGTTTCAAACAGGAAATTAAAGAGTTCAGAACATAATTAAACATAGTCTATCTTATTTTAAAGTCTCTAAGGCACAGGTCCGCCCTAGTATCATGATCACATCCTATGGAAAAGCACCTGAAAACACATGTGAAAATAGGTACGTCAGCATAAAAATGCCTGTGAGATACATAGGTTTTGTGAAAAATAGGATTCATGACTTGAGTTTATGTTAAATCATGAACCCCGTACTTTGCTTTGTCTTGTAAATCATTTGAAAACAATAAGGTCAGATGATATGTATAAGTAAATGTCAGGTTAAATAGATAACCATGTAAAAATGTGTTTGTATAAGATAAGTTGTTTGTAAATCAATGTCTTGTGAAAAGTATGTTATTTGTATAAAATGTTATATGTATCAAACTGAAATGATTCAAATAACGTTACGCCATGTAATACCATACAAACACTTATATATAGGAAGTACCAGCGGCGTATCCACCATGCTTTTATCATATTACACACGCATCGCTAACTTAATCACTTAATCAAACCAAACCAACCAATGTAAGAAGTCTATGTTTAACCAAATTGTCAAATGTATTGAAATAATATGTCAAAGTGTTTATGTCAAGATGTAAATCATGTCAAATGTCTATGTCAAATATCCATGTCAAATGTCTATGTCAAAATGTCATGTATGGCAAGTGAAATGTCTCAACTAAACCATATGCACAAAACAAAGTATTGAAGTAAAACATGGTTTAAATCAACGCTATGTTTTGTGTAAATGCATGCAACTATTTAATATGAACATTTATGCGGTATTGTGAAAATGCATACATCCAAGCCTGGCGACTGTGGTGATAAAACCCTTTAAACAAATTAAAGGTCTATCTGTCTTAATGTCAACGAATTCGGTCATTCCTTTTTGTCCCCTTACCCTGGGATGTCCGGAACGGGAGTTGTCAATTCCTATGGTACCACTACCTACTAACGAACGGCGTAGCTAGTGTTAATGGATATATTGTCCCATGTAAACAAACCAAATGTCATAACAAAATGTGAGCATGTGAAAACAATGCACTAAGTATGTAATCAAATGAACATACATAGCGTGAAATGTCATGTAAAACGATGTACTAAGTAATGCACACAATGGGCATACCTAGCATGAAATGTCATATAAAACGATGTACTAAGTAATGCACACAATGGGCATACCTAGCATGAAATGTCATGTAAAACGATGTACTAAGTAATGCACACAATGGGCATACCTAGCATGAAATGTAATGAAATCATGTACTATAATGTACTAACGAACATAGCAGTATATGATGTGAAAACAGGAAAGCATGAAAGTAACAAGTAGGCACATGTGTTCCACCCCAAAACAGTTTGGAAAACAGTAAAAGAGGGGTCTATGTACTCACTTGAGATTGCTCAGTTGTCAAAAGATAATCACCAAGTAAAGCTAGAGATCTCGGAATCAAACGGCACCTAATATAGGTAACTATGTTAATAAACCGGACCTATCTCGGAAGATTGGGTAGCATTAGGGTTTGTAAACCAAATGAGTGTAGGAACTCACGTGATATGGTTTAACAAAGCCTACATGCTAAATGAAACTTAACATAATTGTTTACGACCCATTACGACCCGTTTAGGAAGCTTATGCTACTTTAACGCGTCGTGCGCGTGAAACACGTTCGGACCGCCTAACTAGTCCTATGACAAGTATTATATGCCTAAACATGTTACAAAATCAGTTACGTGACAAAAGTTTAGGTTACATATGCTTAATTACCAATTATGTATGAAAAGGGTATTCTGGTAATTTACCTAAGGCATATAAACTACCTATCATACAACTACTTAAACGTCGTGACCATAAGGTATAACCTCGGAAGGTTATTCCCTACACTATGGTCACCTAACGTATTTGGTCAGATCCTAATGATCGACCAAACTGGGTCGGGTTCGAAGGTATAGGCGATTTATTAGATCGCCTACCCTACGACCCTAAACAACGTGGTAATCAGTAGGCATAGTCCCAAGGGACTATGACCATCGTGATTACAATCACGTTGCGAAGTTCTAACGAACTTCGCATTGACCATTACTGGTCAACGCTGAAAGTCAAACAAAGTTTGACTTTCCGACTCGAAAAGCAGTAAATAATAAGGAAAAGAACGAAAGAATACTTACGAAGGGTCCCCGAATGCTAACCCAGATCAAAATAGCTCAGGTATGAAACGAAGGTTCCAACTTAGAGCTTCCTTAATCAGATTTGTGGGTTTTTGTGTTGAGTATGGATGGGTATTTATAGTAAATGCACCACCGTTAGGATCGTTTATCGGGAAACGTGCCTTGATCTCACCCGTACAAGTGTCGGAAGCTTATGGTGGCTCATTTGGTCACTCACCATAAGAGATCAACACTTGGCATTGGGATTAGGAGTGGTTTGCAGCTGTTAACAGCTGTTTAAACATTGCACCTGGTCTGGAGACCCCATACGCATCGTATGGTATATATACCATACGCATCGTATGGGTGAACTTTGGCAGAATTACAGTTTTGGTCCCTGAACTGTATTTAGGCCATTTTTGACACGTTTAAGGCCCGTTAACCCCATTTCAAAGCTCTTAAATGAAGTTAAAGTATAGGGAACTTAAAACATGTTCAAAAATATCTCGGATGTCGGTTCGTTTGGCCGTACGAACGCGATGTTCGCTTAATTACGACGGAATACGCATAAGCGCGAAAAACGATCCAAATGACGCGACGAATGGATTTTTCTTAAGGCGAACCCTAAAATATAATGTAGTCATGCTTCCATAAATTTTTGGATGTCCAGATGTATTCAGAACGTAAGTTATGCGCGAAAATGCAAACTTGTGCACTTTTTGACACTTTTAGTCCCTGAATGTTCCAAAAGTTTATTTTAGCACACCAAACCCCTCAAAGCCTATTTCTAAGCTATGTAAAGGATATTTAAGGTGTGTTTAACTTATGGTTATGTTTCGGAATGTTCGTTACAGTTCAAATTGACATACTTTCGCAGTTTGTCATATTTAGTCCCTGTAAGCGAATTAACTTGTTTTTGCCATACCAAAGCCTTCAAAACTTATTTCTAAGTTATGTAAAGGTTATTTAAGGTATGTTGAGTATATGTTGATGTTCCCGGAGTATTTCTCGCATTAAACTGAGTACGTTTACGCACTAGTTTGCGTATAACTCTCCAGAAAGTGATGTAGAGTTTGAAATTACATAAAAGTCAAAACATGAAAAATGTATAACATAACAAAACAAACATTGTGATCAAATAACATTGTTTTATTGATAACAGAACTGTTCATAGTGATTACAAGCACAGTTGTTACAGTCTCCCCTACTTGTGGAAATTTCGTCCCGAAATTTATTTAGAGGAAACTCGTGGAAAAAAGATGTGGATATTTCGTCTTCATTTGATCTTCGCATTCCCAAGTAAACTCAGGTCCACGTTTAGCTTCCCAGCGAACTTTGACCAAAGGAATGCGCTTGCGTTTAAGCCACTTGACTTCACGTTCCATGATTTCCACTGGTTTCTCAACAAATTTCAGTGTTTTGCCAACACGAATTTCGTCAAGCGGTATGGAGAAGTTCTCATCAGCTGTACACTTCTTAAGATTGGACACGTGAAAAGTTGGATGAACATTTCCCAGTTCAGGAGGTAACTCAAGTCTGTAGGCTACCTTTCCGATTCTTTCGACGATCTTGAATGGTCCAACGTATCTAGGTGCAAGTTTTCCTTTCTTTCCAAATCTGATCACACCTTTCCAAGGTGAGACCTTAAGTAATACTCGATCACCGACTTGAAATTCAAAGGCTTTGCGTTTTGGGTCCGCGTAAATCTTCTGACGGTTTCTAGCTGCCTGAAGGTTATCACGAACCTTCTTGACCTTGTCAGTTGTCTCTAAAATGAGGGCAGGTCCAGTAAGTTGAGCCTCGCCAATCTCATTCCAGCAGACTGGTGAACGACATTTTCGACCATAGAGAGCTTCGAAAGGAGCCATTTTGATGCTAGTGTGATAACTGTTGTTGTAGGAGAATTCAATCAATTTAAGATGTGAATCCCAGCTACCACCAAAATCGATCACACAAGCTCTTAGCATATCCTCCAGTGTCTGGATTGTTCTCTCAGATTGACCATCCGTTTGCGGATGATAAGCTGTGCTCAGATTAAGTTGGGTCCCCATAGCAGATTGCATGGTTCTCCAAAAATGAGGAGTGAAACGAGCATCTCTGTCAGAAATGATGTTCAAAGGAACACCATGTCGAGCCACAATTTCATCTACATATATTTGAGCAAGTCTGTCAGTAGGAAAATCCTCGCGGATTGGCAAGAAATGTGCTGACTTTGTAAGACGATCAACGACTACCCAGATGGCATCATGACCCTTCTTTGTGCGCGGGAGTTTGGTAACAAGATCCATAGTAATGTTTTCCCATTTCCAATCTAGGATCTCTGGTTGCTCCAATAAACCCGAAGGACGTTGATGTTCAGCCTTAACCTTAAGACAAGTAAGGCATTTGGATACGTATAAGGCAATGTCTTTCTTCATACCAGGCCACCAATAGTGAATACGAAGATCCTTATACATTTTATCTGAGCCCGGATGAATAGAATAACGAGACTTATGGGCTTCATCCATAAGCAAGGCACGAAGATCATCCTGGCTTGGGACCCACAAACGGTCCATGAAGTAATATGATCCATTGTCCTTCAGTTCCAGAGCAGGTGTTATGTGATAGGGAAATTCCTTATCCATTAAACCTTGTGAAACACAAGCTTGTTGAGCTTGAGAAATGCGTGCTTGAATATCGGATCGAGCTTGAATAACAGATTGAACACGTACACAATGAAGCTTAGTACGTTCCTTACGACTTAATGCATCAGCCACTACATTCGCCTTACCAGGATGGTAGCGAATTTCGCAATCGTAGTCGTTTAAAAGCTCAACCCAACGTCGCTGTCTCATGTTGAGTTCTTTCTGGTTGAAGATATGCTGAAGACTTTTGTGGTCTGTGAAAACCACACATTTTGTACCATACAAATAGTGTCTCCAGATTTTGAGAGCAAAGACAACTGCACCCAACTCAAGATCATGAGTGGTGTAGTTCTTCTCATGAATCTTCAACTGCCTCGATGCATAGGCTATGACTTTGTTCCTCTGCATCAGAACACAGCCAAGACCTAATTTAGATGCATCGCAATACACGACAAAATCATCATCACCCTCAGGCAATGATAGAACAGGCGCATCGCAAAGCTTCTGTTTCAAGTGTTGAAAAGCTTCCTCTTGTTTGAATCCCCAGTAAAAGGGCATTTTCTTCTGAGTTAGAGCAGTTAGAGGAACTGCAATCTTAGAGAAGTTTTCAATGAAGCGGCGATAATAACCCGCTAGACCAAGAAAAGAACGAACTTCAGTAGGAGTAGTAGGCGTATCCCAATCCTTAATCGCGCTGATCTTGGAGGGATCTACATGAACACCTCGTTCGTTGATAATGTGTCCCAAAAATTGAACTTCTTTAAGCCAAAATTCGCACTTGGAGAATTTGGCGAAAAGTTGCTCTTTCTTCAGGAGTTCCAGAGTAAGACGAAGATGCTGCTCGTGATCAGCTCGCGTCTTAGAGTAAATTAAGATGTCATCGATAAAAACAATGACGAACTGATCCAAATAAGGTTTGCAGACCCTATTCATTAAGTCCATGAAAACAGCAGGAGCATTAGTCAAACCGAATGGCATGACTGTGAACTCGTAATGTCCATAACGTGTACGGAATGCTGTCTTCGGAATGTCTTCTTCATGCACCCGAAGTTGATGATACCCGGAACGCAGATCAATCTTCGAAAAGTAAGAAGCGCCCTGTAATTGATCAAAGAGATCGTCTATGCGAGGTAGGGGATATCGATTTTTGATGGTAAGCTTGTTAAGCTCACGATAATCGATACACATCCTAAAGGATCCATCCTTCTTCTTGACAAAAAGAACGGGAGCACCCCAAGGTGAAAAGCTAGGGCGGATAAAACCTTTGTCAGAGAGCTCCTGAAGCTGTTTAGACAACTCTTGCATCTCAGACGGTGCAAGACGATATGGAGCTCTGGCAATGGGATTTGCACCAGGTACGAGATCAATGCGGAACTCGACTTGGCGTGCTGGAGGTAGACCAGGTAAATCTTCAGGGAACACTTCAGAATAATCCCGAACGACAGGAATATCTGAAATAGACTTACCCTTGCCTTTATCTTCTGTAACATGTGCTAAGAAAGCCACATAGTTCTTCCGCAGATACTTCCGAGCTTTAAAACAAGACATAAGTTTGAGACCACCGATAGGCTTCTCACCTTGAACCTGCAGGATCTCGCCTGTCGAAAGCGGCACACGAACAATCTTCTCAGAACAAACTATCTCTGCGTGATGCTTGGATAACCAATCCATTCCCACAATAACGTCGAAGCTTCCAAGTTGCATAGGCGCGAGGTCGATAGGAAAAAGATGGTCGTTAAGATTCAACTGGCAGTTGTGAAGAACAGAATCCAGAATAATGGGTTCACCACTAGCAACCTCTACTGTCAAAGATTTGCCTAGTTTCGTTCTAGACACGCGAAGCATTTGCTCAAAAGACAAAGACACGAAACTCTTATCGGCACCAGAATCGAAAAGAACAGATGCAGGCTGATTATTAATAAAGAACGTACCGTTCACCACATTATCGTCAGCCTGTGCCTCTTGGGCATTCATGTTAAAAACTCGGCCTCGAGCCGGAGCCGGATTCTGGTTCTGGTTCTGGTTGGCTAGTCTTGGGCACCGGTTTCTATAGTGGGTCAGATCCCCACAATTGTAACAAGCACCCGGTGGGTATTGTGGTCGAGCAGCTTGACCCTGTTGCGGAGCAGGAGGCTGAGCAACTTGTTGAGCCGGGTTCTGAACCGCGGGATTCTGAGCAGATCGACAAACATTTGCGAGATGGCCTGATTTCCCACAGTTAGTACAGAAACGGCATGGAAGTTGCGGCTGGTGGTGACTGTTGCATCTATTGCACAAAGGTGCATTCCCTGAATAGGGTTTCTTCGCTGGAGGCTGTGCGGGTTAGTTGGGAGCTGCCTGGTTTGCTTGAGCAGTGATAGCAAAATTTTGGGAAGCCTTACGCTTCTTTGCCCTCTTCAAAGAACCAGAGTTCTTTCCATTCAAGTTTTGACCTTTCTTGCTATCTTCCTTGTCAGCCGACTGCTTCTTGCCCTTGTCACCCTTCCTGTGTAGCTTTCCCTTTCTAATCTGCGACTCAGTCAATGTCGCAGATAGCTCGATCGCCTGACGAAGTGTGGCAGGGTTACTACCAGTAAGAATGTCTTGTACCGAGTCAGGTAGGCCATCGATGTATCTCTCGATAGCCTTGTCGAGTGGGGTGACCATTGTTGGGCAAAGCAGACTCAATTCTTCAAACCGATCAGTATAAGCCCTGTGCTCACCACTATCTTGCTTCAAAACATCAAACTCTTTCTCCAACGCTCGCTGTTCATGGCGAGGACAGAATTCCCTCATCATAAGGGCTCTAAGTTCAGCCCATGTCTGTGCGAGAGCAACTTCTGCACCCCGGTCTCTCATAACCCCGTTCCACCATGTCAAAGCCCTCTTCTGAAATACGCTCGAAGCAAACTCGACTTTGCGATTTTCGAGACACTGCACGTGGCGAAAAGTATTCTCTATGCTCTCAAACCACTGAAGAAGCCCAGTCGCTCCTTCAGAACCACTAAACTTGAGTGGTTTAGCCTGATTAAAATCCTTGTATTTACACGGACCATTGTTGTTGTTGTTGGCTTGTTGCCATTGAGCAAAGAGATTTGGGAATTGAGCAGCCATCTGCTGCGCAATAATTTCTGCCAGTTCAGCAGTAGCTATCTGGTTCTCGCGTCGAGGAGGCATTCTAAAAGAGGAAAACATGAAAAGAAACGAGTGAGATGATTGGATGAAGAGAATGAGATGAAACAAAATCAACAAGAGAAAAGATGGTGGTCATTCGTCCGTATCACAAAGCAAACAAACGACTCACAGTGACTAATCAAAGTAAATGGGTCAGAAATAATGTATAATGAAGACATGCTCGCCTATAAGTGAACACTCACTCCAAGAATTCCCAGGTAAGCACAACTGGTCTCGCGTCTGGTTGAGATGTATACGAAGTGCTTGCCTAGACAGAAAACCCAGAATACAGGCATTCACCCTTCCAGTTTGCACATGTTCACATTATTTAAAACCCAAAACTTTTGACGAGATTTTGAAAATTAGAAGGCACAAGGCCAAAAACCAATACTGAAAAGGGTTCAAAACCATAAAACAGAGGGTTCAAAACCTTGTAATAAATCATTCAAAAACAGATGATTGTTTTTCAAAAATCGTTTCAGAAAAATTTTGTTCCTTGTTTTGTTAATCACCTAAGGATAGGTGATGTACATGTTTTAAGATCTAAACACAAGATAACTTGTGTTAGGTTCCTAGAAAAGTTATAGTCTAGGTCAAAGCATTACTAATAACCTAATTCCCTATAACCATTGGCTCTGATACCAACTCTTCTGTCACACCCCGACCGCGTAAAACAACAAATCGCGGCGGAAACATCGGGGCGTGTTGCGACAGAATTAATTGTCTCATAACCATGGTATACAAAGTTGTCTTTTATTTATAAACAAAGGTGTTACATTGTTTCAAACAGGAAATTAAAGAGTTCAGAACATAATTAAACATAGTCTATCTTATTTTAAAGTCTCTAAGGCACAGGTCCGCCCTAGTATCATGATCAACATCCTATGGAAAAGCACCTGAAAACACATGTGAAAATAGGTACGTCAGCATAAAAATGCCTATGAGATACATAGGTTTTGTGAAAAATAGGATTCATGACTTGAGTTTATGTTAAATCATGAACCCCGTACTTTGCTTTGTCTTGTAAATCATTTGAAAACAATAAGGTCAGATGATATGTATAAGTAAATGTCAGGTTAAATAGATAACCATGTAAAAATGTGTTTGTATAAGATAAGTTGTTTGTAAATCAATGTCTTGTGAAAAGTATGTTATTTGTATAAAATTTTATATGTATCAAACTGAAATGATTCAAATAACGTTACGCCATGTAATACCATACAAACACTTATATATAGGAAGTACCAGCGGCGTATCCACCATGCTTTTATCATATTACACACGCATCGCTAACTTAATCACTTAATCAAACCAAACCAACCAATGTAAGAAGTCTATGTTTAACCAAATTGTCAAATGTATTGAAATAATATGTCAAAGTGTTTATGTCAAGATGTAAATCATGTCAAATGTCTATGTCAAATATCCATGTCAAATGTCTATGTCAAAATGTCATGTATGGCAAGTGAAATGTCTCAACTAAACCATATGCACAAAACAAAGTATTGAAGTAAAACATGGTTTAAATCAACGCTATGTTTTGTGTAAATGCATGCAACTATTTAATATGAACATTTATGCGGTATTGTGAAAATGCATACATCCAAGCCTGGCGACTGTGGTGATAAAACCCTTTAAACAAATTAAAGGTCTATCTGTCTTAATGTCAACGAATTCGGTCATTCCTTTCTGTCCCCTTACCCTGGGATGTCCGGAACGGGAGTTGTCAATTCCTATGGTACCACTACCTACTAACGAACGGCGTAGCTAGTGTTAATGGATATATTGTCCCATGTAAACAAACCAAATGTCATAACAAAATGTGAGCATGTGAAAACAATGCACTAAGTATGTAATCAAATGAACATACATAGCGTGAAATGTCATGTAAAACGATGTACTAAGTAATGCACACAATGGGCATACCTAGCATGAAATGTCATATAAAACGATGTACTAAGTAATGCACACAATGGGCATACCTAGCATGAAATGTCATGTAAAACGATGTACTAAGTAATGCACACAATGGGCATACCTAGCATGAAATGTAATGAAATCATGTACTATAATGTACTAACGAACATAGCAGTATATGATGTGAAAACAGGAAAGCATGAAAGTAACAAGTAGGCACATGTGTTCCACCCCAAAACAGTTTGGAAAACAGTAAAAGAGGGGTCTATGTACTCACTTGAGATTGCTCAGTTGTCAAAAGATAATCACCAAGTAAAGCTAGAGATCTCGGAATCAAACGGCACCTAATATAGGTAACTATGTTAATAAACCGGACCTATCTCGGAAGATTGGGTAGCATTAGGGTTTGTAAACCAAATGAGTGTAGGAACTCACGTGATATGGTTTAACAAAGCCTACATGCTAAATGAAACTTAACATAATTGTTTACGACCCATTACGACCCGTTTAGGAAGCTTATGCTACTTTAACGCGTCGTGCGCGTGAAACACGTTCGGACCGCCTAACTAGTCCTATGACAAGTATTATATGCCTAAACATGTTACAAAATCAGTTACGTGACAAAAGTTTAGGTTACATATGCTTAATTACCAATTATGTATGAAAAGGGTATTCTGGTAATTTACCTAAGGCATATAAACTACCTATCATACAACTACTTAAACGTCGTGACCATAAGGTATAACCTCGGAAGGTTATTCCCTACACTATGGTCACCTAACGTATTTGGTCAGATCCTAATGATCGACCAAACTGGGTCGGGTTCGAAGGTATAGGCGATTTATTAGATCGCCTACCCTACGACCCTAAACAACGTGGTAATCAGTAGGCATAGTCCCAAGGGACTATGACCATCGTGATTACAATCACGTTGCGAAGTTCTAACGAACTTCGCATTGACCATTACTGGTCAACGCTGAAAGTCAAACAAAGTTTGACTTTCCGACTCGAAAAGCAGTAAATAATAAGGAAAAGAACGAAAGAATACTTACGAAGGGTCCCCGAATGCTAACCCAGATCAAAATAGCTCAGGTATGAAACGAAGGTTCCAACTTAGAGCTTCCTTAATCAGATTTGTGGGTTTTTGTGTTGAGTATGGATGGGTATTTATAGTAAATGCACCACCGTTAGGATCGTTTATCGGGAAACGTGCCTTGATCTCACCCGTATAAGTGTCGGAAGCTTATGGTGGCTCATTTGGTCACTCACCATAAGAGATCAACACTTGGCATTGGGATTAGGAGTGGTTTGCAGCTGTTAACAGCTGTTTAAACATTGCACCTGGTCTGGAGACCCCATACGCATCGTATGGTATATATACCATACGCATCGTATGGGTGAACTTTGGCAGAATTACAGTTTTGGTCCCTGAACTGTATTTAGGCCATTTTTGACACGTTTAAGGCCCGTTAACCCCATTTCAAAGCTCTTAAATGAAGTTAAAGTATAGGGAACTTAAAACATGTTCAAAAATATCTCGGATGTCGGTTCGTTTGGCCGTACGAACGCGATGTTCGCTTAATTACGACGGAATACGCATAAGCGCGAAAAACGATCCAAATGACGCGACGAATGGATTTTTCTTAAGGCGAACCCTAAAATATAATGTAGTCATGCTTCCATAAATTTTTGGATGTCCAGATGTATTCAGAACGTAAGTTATGCGCGAAAATGCAAACTTGTGCACTTTTTGACACTTTTAGTCCCTGAATGTTCCAAAAGTTTATTTTAGCACACCAAACCCCTCAAAGCCTATTTCTAAGCTATGTAAAGGATATTTAAGGTGTGTTTAACTTATGGTTATGTTTCGGAATGTTCGTTACAGTTCAAATTGACATACTTTCGCAGTTTGTCATATTTAGTCCCTGTAAGCGAATTAACTTGTTTTTGCCATACCAAAGCCTTCAAAACTTATTTCTAAGTTATGTAAAGGTTATTTAAGGTATGTTGAGTATATGTTGATGTTCCCGGAGTATTTCTCGCATTAAACTGAGTACGTTTACGCACTAGTTTGCGTATAACTCTCCAGAAAGTGATGTAGAGTTTGAAATTACATAAAAGTCAAAACATGAAAAATGTATAACATAACAAAACAAACATTGTGATCAAATAACATTGTTTTACTGATAACAGAACTGTTCATAGTGATTACAAGCACAGTTGTTACATATTCTTCCGAATCTGCGACTCAGTCAATGTCGCAGCTAACTCGATCGCCTGACGGAGTGTGGCAGGGTTACTACCAGTAAGGATGTCTTGTACCGAGTCAGGTAGGCCGTCGATGTACCTTTCGATAGCCTTTTCGAGTGGGGTAACCATTGTCAGGCAAAGCAGACTCAACTCCTCAAACCTATCAGTATACGCCCTGTGCTCACCACTATCTTGCTTCAACTCATCAAATTCCTTCTCCAAAGCTCGCTGCTCATGACGAGGACAGAATTCCCTCATCATAAGGGCCCTAAGTTCAGCCCATGTCTGTGCTAGAGCAACTTCTGCACCACGATCCCTCATAATCCCGTTCCACCATGTGAGAGCCCTCTTCTGAAACACACTCGAAGAAAACTCGACCTTACGATTGTCAGGACACTGCACGTGGCGGAAAGTATTCTCAATGCTCTCGAACCATTGAAGAAGCCCAGTCGCTCCTTCAGAACCACTAAACTTGAGTGGTTTAGCCTGGTTAAAATCCTTGTATTTGCATAGAACATTGTTGTTGTTGGCTTGGTTCCATTGAGCAAAGAGGTTTGGAAACTGAGCAGCCATCTGCTGTGCAATGATTTCTGCCAGCTCGGCAGTTGCTATCTGGTTTTCACGTCAAGGAGGCATTCTAAAAGAGGAAACATGAAGGAAACGAGTGAGAGAATTTAGACGAAAAGAATGAGATGACACAAATCTGATGAAAGCAAGGATAGTGGTCATTTGTTTGTTACTACAAAGCAACAAACGACATCGGTGATTAATCAAAGTAGATAGGTCAAAAATAATGTATCGCGAAGACATGCTCGCCTATAAGTGAACACTCATCCCAAGAATTCCCAGGTAAGCACAACTGGTCTCGCGTCTGATGAGATGTATATGAAGTGCTTGCCTAGACAGAAAACCCAGGATACAGGCATTCACCCTTCCAGTTTGCACGTGTTCACATTATTTAAAACCCAAAACTTTGCCGAGATTTTTTTTTGAAAATTCGAAGGGGTTCAAAACCATATAACAGAGGGTTCAAAACCTTACAATAGAGGGTTCAAAACCTTGAAATCAATCATCCTAGAACAGATGATTAGTTTTCAAAGCGGTTTTGAAATTTATGTTCTTGTTGTGGTCGTCGCCTAAAGATAGGTGACGGTATTGTTTTATGACTAAACGCAAGTAAACTCGCGTTAGGGTCCTAAGAAGGTTATAGACTAGGTCAAAGCATTACTAATAACCTAATTCCCTATAACCATTGGCTCTGATACCATCTTTTCTGTCACACCCCGACCACGTAAAACAACAAAACATGGCGGAAACATCGGGGAGTGTTGTAACAGAATTAATGTTTCATAACCATGGATACCAAAAAGTGTTTCGTTTTATTAAACATTGAATAATTACATGGTCTGGAAATCTAAATACACAATTTAAACATAGTCTATCATTGTTATTGAGTCACTAAGGCCTTGTCCAGTCCTATGTGAGCATGCATCTTATCAATCGATATCATTCAACAATACCTGAAACATATGTGAAAACGAGGTCAGCAAAGAAATGCTGGCGAGATACATAGGTTTTGTGAAAATAAGATTCATGACTTCTGTTTTTGAAAAATGTTTAGTCATGAACCTTGTAATTTGCCTTGTCTTGTAAATCATTTGAAAAATAATGAGTTTAGATGATATGTATAAATAAAAGAATAATGCATGATTAAATGAATAACCATGTAAAATGAGTTTGTGTAAGATAAGTTGTTTGTAAATCAATGTCTTGTGAAAAGTATGTTACTTGTATAAAATGTTCTATGTCTCAAACTGAAATGATTCAAATAACGCTACAATATGTAATACCATACAAACACTTATATATAGGAAGTACCAGCGGCGTATCCACCATGCTTGTATCATATTACACACGCTTCGTTACTTAATCACTTACTCAAACCAAACCAACAATGTAAGATGTCTATGTTTAAACCAACTGCCAAATGTATTGAAATCATATATCAAAATGTTCCTGTCAAGAGGTAAATCATGTAATGTGTAACCAAAATGATATGTATGGCTAGTGAAATGCATCAACTAAACCATAGTTGAAACGCACAAAACAAAGTATTGAAGTAAAACTTAGTTTAAATCAATACTATGTTTCGTGGAAATGCATGATCAAATGTAAATCATGTCCAGATGTTTACCCAATCGTTACCCATTCGTTCAAATCATTCTTGTTTTAATTGTGAACTACTTTATGGTCAATTTTAATAACATTCAAACCTTCTTGACGCGTTCCTCGTTCCATCTCGCTCTCGTTCTCATTCTTAACAAACCCTTACCAAAGGGTAAATTAATAATTACAGATTCAGTCGTTACCCAAAATACCCACACATAACCATGGGTATAGAGAATGACGGGATTTGTCAGATCCTATGGTACCATAACCTAATACTGGTCGGCTTGATCATTGCTAACGAATGTCATTGGTTATGTAACTACAACCAACAAGTTTGTTCACTTTATTGAAATCGTTCTTGAAACTATTGTAATTGTTTTTGAAACTATTGTTATCGTTCTTGAAACTATTGTTATCGTTCTTGATGCTACATTGTAATTGTTTTTGAAACCATTGTAATCGTTCTTGAAATCATTGTTATGATATTTAGCACATATGAGTCACCCCAAAACAATTGAAAACAGTAAAAGAGGGGAATGATGTACTCGCCTGAGAGTGCTTAGGAGTCTTGAACAACTACCAAGTAAGCTAGAGGAGTCCCGGAAATCAAACGGTACCTAATATAGGTATCTACATAAATAACCCGGACCTAAATCGGGAGACTGGGTAGCAGGAGGGTTTGTAAACCAAATGAGTGTAGGAACTCATTTGATATGGTTTAACAAAGCCTACATACTAAATGAAACTTAACCTAAGTATTATCGACCCATCGCGACCCATTAAGGTAGATTATTCTACTTTAACGCGTCGTTCGCGTGAAACGCGTTCGGACCGCCTAACTAGTCCTATGACAAGTAAAATATGCCTTAACATGTCTAATATTGTTGTCAAATCAGTTTAGATGTCAAAAGTTATGTTACATATGCTTAAAATGAATTTTGGCATCACAGGGGTATTTTGGTAATTTACCTAAGGCATATAAACTACCTATCATACAACTACTTAAACGATGTGACCATAAGGTATAACCTCGGAGGGTTATTCCCTACCTACTATGGTCACCTAATGTATTTGGTCGGATCCTAATGATCGACCAAATGGGTCGGGTTCGAAGGTATAAGCGATTTATCAGATCGCTTACCCTACAACCCTAGACAACGTGGTAATCAGTAGGCATAGTCCCAAGGGACTATGACCATCGTGATTACAATCACGTTGCGAATTTCAAACGAACTTCGCATTGACCATTACTGGTCAACGCTGAAAGTCAAACAAAGTTTGACTTTCTGACTCGAAAAGCAATAAAATAAGGAAAAGAACGAAAGAATACTTACGAAGGGTCCCCGAATGCTAATTTCGATTCAAGAATCTCAGGTATGAAACAATGGTTTCAACTTAGAGTTTCTCAATCAAAATTCTAGTGGTTTAAACAATGAAAGGCATGGGGTATATATAGTTTCTTCCATATAGAATATTCCTAGAATATTCCAAGCATATTCCTAGAATATTCCAAGCATATTCCTAGTATATTCCAAGCATATTCCAAGCATATTCCTAGCATATTCCAAGCATATTCTTGGCATATTCCTTAGCATATACCTTAGCATATTCCTGGCATATGGCTAAAACGGGTATTTAACTGGGTACCGGGTATTTTATCTAGCGTTTAAATCCCGGTTTATGGCGTTCTAAATTATTTTTATTACTCTATAAAAATAAACTCGCCAAGATATTACTGAAATAAATTTCAGTTGCCATGACTGGCTGCGTTGTCTGCGTTTTGCAGTAGAAGCACTGTGTTGCGCAGAAACACACGGTACGCGCTTAAACTTTGAAAAATAACGTTTTTAGGCGTTTTAATTTATTGTTCAACACGGACCTGATTAAAATAAGATTTTAATCATAACAGAATATTTGTGGGATTTAAATATTATCCGGTCGGTCACCAACGTTCGTTTGGTCGTACGATCGCGATGTTCGGTTAATTACGACGGAATGCGCATAAGCGCGAAAAACGATCCAAATTGCGCGACGAATGGATTTTTCTTATGCCAAACACTAAAATAAAATATTTTAGTGCTTACATAAATTTTTGGATGTCCGGATGTATTCAGAACGTATGTTATGCGCGAAAGTGCAAACTTGTGCACTTTTTGACACTTTTAGTCCCTGAATGACCCAAAAGTTTATTTTAGCACACCGAACCCCTCGAAGTCTATTTCTAAGTTATGTAAAGGATATTTATGGTATGTTTAACTTATGGTCATGTTCCGGAATGTCTGTTACAGTTCAAATTGGCATACTTTCGCAGTTTGTCAAGTTTAGTCCCTGTAAGCGAATTAACTTGTTTTTGCCATACCAAAGCCTTCAAAACTTATTTCTAAGTTATGTAAAGGTTATTTAAGGTATGTTAAGACTATGTCACTATTCCGGAGTGTTTGTTGTATTAAACTGGTTATATTTACGCATTGGTGCGCGTATAACCTTCCAGAAAGCGATTTAGAGTTTGGAATTGAACAAAAATTGATATGTGCAAATGATACACATATTTATACAAATCCCAAGTATGAAATACAATATTTCATTGCTACAGTATTTGTTTGATGGCCGTGGAGGCATAGGTGTTACAGGTGTTTTTTCTAGAGAGAAAAGACGAAACGTTTGATTCTTTGATGAAGCTATTCAAAAAGATGGAGAATGTTTACAAACTACCAATTAAACGTATTCAAAGTGACAATGGCACGGAATTCAAGAACAACCGTATGCTCGAATTCTGCAACGATAAGGGCATTCTTCATGAATTCAGCGCACCGTATACTCCGCAACAAAATGGTGTCGCAGAACGAAAAAATCGCACGTTGATCGAAACGGCTCGTACCATGTTAGCAGATTCGAAATTACCGGTATATTTTTGGAGTGAAGCGGTTGCCACAACATGTACACACTCAATCGGGTTCTTACGGTGAAGAAGTACAAGAAAACTTGTTTTAAATTACTTCATCTTTACAAATTGAATCTGAAATATTTAGAACCATTTGGATCACCATGCACATTCATTGATCCAGACGGTAAATTTGGTGCAAAAGCTAATGAAGGTTTTTTTTGTAGGATAAGCTAGTCCGTTGAAGAGAATTTTTGTTCCAAGTTTAGGGAAGATCATACAAGTTCAACACGTTGACTGTCAAAGGTTTACTACTCCGAATCAACTTCCTGAAAACAGGTTGCTATTTGATTACGACAATCTCTGGGATTCATTCCATTTACCGACAGAGCCAAATGAGGAGGAACTGGCATTCTTATACCAACAACAGCAGTCTCTTTCACAAGAACAAGTGCCGAGACCGTTGGTGGTTTCCTCGCCCACCGTGGGTTCAAATGATCATGAGGCTAGTCCTAGTGGAACTGCACATGCACCCCCAGAAGAAACAGCTCCAATATTTGACCATTCTGACGACTCAGAATCAGAAACCGATCTGATTTATGACGAGGAACCAAATATTGCGACTTCAAATGCTATTGATCACACGGGTGATCAGAATATAACAAATTTGCAATTGGAAGTGAGTGTACCGGATACAGTCATGCCAAGAACGTTATCTTACCATCCGTCAGAGCAAATCATTGGTGACCTTCAAAGCCGCGTAAAAACCCGCGATCAAATAAACAAAGGGCTTACATGTTTTTACTCATCTGTAGCTCCTTTACAAGTAGACTTCTCATTAAAATGTTTTATCTCGCAGGTAGAGCCGAAAACGTATAAAGAAGCATTGACCGAAGAGAGTTAGGTAAATGCAATGCAAGAGGAGTTACAACAGTTTGAAAAGCTTGGAGTGTGGAGGTTGGTTGATCTCTCGGAAGATTAAAAGTTGATCAAGACCAAGTGGGTCTTCAAATGTAAGAGAGATGATAGAGAGGTTATAGTAAGGAACAAAGCACGGTTGGTAGTCCAAGGATTTAGTCAGCAAGAAGGGATTGACTTTACTAAAGTATATGCTCTCGTTGCTCGACTTAAGGCAATCAGAATCTTCTTGGCGTTCGCGTCATGGAAGGGGTTCAAGGTCTATCAACTGGATGTCAAATCTGCATTCCTCTACGGCAAGATTAAAGAAGAGGTGTACGTCGGTCAACCACCGGGTTTTACCGATCCTGTACACAAAAACAAGGTGTATCTACTCGATAAGGCGTTATACGGATTACACCAGGCTCCGAGAGCCTGGTATGAGATGCTTTCCTAGCATCTGCTGACCAACGGGTTCACCAGAGGGACTGTCGATAGTACTCTGTTCACTAAAGAGGTTGCAGGACATCTACTTATCGTGCAGATATATGTGGATGATATAATTTTCGGATCAACGAATGATGAGTTATGTAAAGAGTTTGAGAAGGTCATGAAAAAGAAGTTTAAAATGAGTTCAATGAGGGAGATGAAGTTCTTCCTAGGGCTTCAAGTTGAGCAACTGCCCACTGGAATCTTCATACACCAGACCAAATATGTGAATGATGTGTTAGACAAATTCAATATGTCCGAATCATCTCCCATATCAACCCCCTGGCTACGAATCATGGCATATGTCCGGATGAAAGTAGTGAGAAAGTGGATGAAACACTTTATCGGTCAATCATAGGATCGCTAATGTATCTGACAGCGTCACGACCGGACATCATGTATCCAACCTGCCTCTGCCCCCAGTATCAGTCAAGTCCCAAAGCATCACACATGATAATAGTGAAGAGAATCTTACGGTATCTCAAAGGTTGCCCAAGCACCGGCTTATGGTATCCCCGATCTGGTGACTTCCCTCTAACTGGATATTCTGACTCTGACTTTGGGTGCTCTAAGTTGAATGCTAAGTCCACAACTGCTGGTTGCCAGTTCTTCAGAACTCGGCTAATCACTTGGCAGTGCAAGAAATAGACTACAGTCGCTCTCTCGACTTGTGAGGCTGAATACGTTTCGGCTTCCAGCTGTTGTTCCCAGATTCTCTAGATTCAACAACAAATGAGGGACTATGGTTTGTAATTCTTAGACACACCTATTTTTGTGGACAATGAGGCAGCCATTAATATCACTAAAAATCCGGTTCAACACTCTAAAACAAAACATATTGAGATTCGACATCATTTTATTCGTGATTGCTACGAGAAAAAATTGATTCGAATTGATTATATTCACACCGATGATCAGAGAGCTGATTTTTACACTAAACCTTTTGATAAAACAAGATTTAATTATCTTTTGAAATTGAACGGGTTAAAGAATTTGTTTTCTGGGAGGGTGGTAGAGTGTGTGGCCGAGGAGGACGGCGATCAGAAGTGATCTGCGTCTAGTTGTCATGTTTTCTGTACAGTTTCTTTACTGCTTTTGATAAAACCAAAAACACAAAAATATGTTTTTGATTTTAGGGAGAGAAAGTTTATAGAAAATACAAAAAAAAAGATGATAAAATTTCATTAATACAAAAACATTGAAAAAGACAAAAAGAGGTTTGTGTAAAAAGAGAAAATGATAGTACATCAGTGGACTATCACAACATGCTAAAGAAATGGAAAGTCAAAATGTTTTTAAACGAGTCTCACTAATGATGTGCCAGTAGACTTCGCACGATTAGTAGATTGAGTTCGAGATATAAACATAACAAATAACTGCTTATCCTCGTGGGGAACATCTCTCGGATATATGGGTAACCCCCGAAATCTTGTTTGAAAGGCTTTCTATTTCTAACATACTAGGTCTTTGTACGTGATGATATCTGGGGTATTATACCAGGACTTCTGGTTTTGCGGGAGCAATAGCCTAGTCCTCGTATAATACTCTGCACTGCTTTATTCTTAAAGCTCACCCTCAGCATAAAAAACGATGAAACATTGAAAAATGCTAATCATGTGCTGTTGAAAAGAAGATCCCCAAGGGGGACCCACCTAAAGTTGAGCCATCATCTCTCTGATTGAACGGAAGTTCTAACCTGAGCTCTCATGGCCTCGCATTTACCCCTTACAGATATCATTAGTGTGCACTCACCTGTAAGACTGAATATAGAAGTCTGGATACGAGAGTATATTCTGAGGTGGGACACGCGAATAAGTTCAGTTCTTAAAACACTAATTCGTATCTTGAATCAATTGAAACTTGTGTAGAAGTTTAAGTGGACAACAATACTGACAATCAGAAGTGAATTTGTTTAAGACTTAAAGTTAAATCAAGATCAACGGTGTTAGTGATATGTTTCAAAAACTGATATGATCCTCTTACACAATCTCACAAAAATCGTCTGTAAATATGTTTGTACAGTTTCAGTTTCTTCAAATCCAAAAAGATTTTTGTTTGTTTAGCAAAAATGTTGAAAAATTCAAAAATATTTGTTATTTCATTTTGTTTTCGACAACAGACATTGGGAATCTGATGATCAAAGTCTCACAGTGCTAAACATGTTGGATCATTTGGGTTGGATAAGAAAAGTTTGAGACAAATGTTGGTAATTGCTCAAAATGTATCAAATTTCGTTAATTTGAACTTAAATTTGTTTCAAAATGTCAGCGAGATCAGAATTTGGTCAGCCAAGGTCATTAACTTGGACTTGGCAGGCTAAACAGTTGACCAAGGTCATTAACTTGGACTTGGTTAACTGAGTGTGTTGGTAAAAAAGTTAAGAAGTTAAAAATTCAAAAATAATGAAAATCTGTTGGTTCACATGAAGTGACCAACTCGCACGAACTGGCCAAAGTGTTTTATCTTGGCCAGACCGTTCTAAAAAGTGCCAACTCGTGCGAGCTGGTCACACCGCCTCAATATTCAATTCGCACGAACTGGCTCCTCTATATAAAGGAGACCAGATCGCGTGAAAGCATCAGTTTCTTTACACCGCACCAAACACACACCCTTCGAGCAATCTGAGCGATTTGATCGATTTAGTTGATTTCAAGCTTTAATCCTGTGAATCTGTGTTCGTATTCCTCATATAAGTTGGTTAGCACAACTTATATCGTGCGAAATGTATGGACTGTTGTTTAATTGAACCGAATCACATGTACTCGCATGAAGTCGGACAAACAGGATCTTTGAACTTAGATCTAGGCTTCTAAAATGGATTAAATCGAATAAAAAACACACCAACATGATCGGATTTTGATGTAGAACAGATCTAGGGTTTAAATTTCATGAAAGAAACAAGTTTGAAAAACCTGCAATTCACTGTTCATATATGTTTAATTCAAACGAAGTGACGACCCAGTCCGCATGAGATGACCAGATCGTTTGGATGTTCTAGACCGTTTGAAATTGTTCAACTCGCTTAGGATCCAGATCGTTTGAAATTGACCAACTCGTTTGGTTCCACACTGTTTGAAATTCCACACGGTGTGATGTTCCAGATCGTATGAAAGCAGATTGTTTGGGATGGTCAGATCGTTTGACCACCAGATCGCATGAACTGGCCACATCGCTTGAAATGCCAGATCGTGTGAATGATAAGTTTGTTTTGAAAAATGTGCTAAATGTTTAACTTGTTTGTTTTTGTTTGTGTTTCAGGCATCGAATGTAATGTTTGATTCATCGCACAATATTTGATGTGTCTACGATGAAACACTTCCAAAGATGAGTGTGTTTAAGGAGATTTTGCCATTCATGAGACGTTTACCAATCCAGAAAGCTTTAACGGATCAGCACAAAGTCTTCAAATCTCATGTTCATCATTTTTGGAAGAATGCTAGTTACGATGAAGTGAACGATGTTATTAATTCAGTTGTGAGCATAGATAATGAAGATAAAGAAATTATTATCACAGAACAGCTTGTACGTGAAGTGTTAGAGTTTCCAGATGATGATAATTCACCAACAGGGTTTCTAGAAAGGATGGTCAAAGGTTGTATGCTAAGAATGGGTTATAACGGGCTGTTGAATAAAGCAAATTACTTGAAAGCTTGTTTTATGAAACCATACAAGTTCTTTATTCATTCAGTGATTCATGCGCTAAATCACAGGAAAGGTGGATACGATGTTATGAAAGATTATCAAATGTGTATGGTGACGGCGTTGGTGCTAAACAAGAAGTATAACTTTTCTAGAATTGTTTTTCATTACATGAAAGATAATATTACTTCAGGTAGTCGAAGTTGGGTGTATCCAAGGTTTGTGCAGATGATGCTGGATCATGCATATCCAAATTTGGTGAAAGATGAAGAAAATGATCTGATGATGTTGCATCACATGGATAATGAAATGTTAATCAGATTATCCAAGTACACAAAGAATTGGCCAGAACCGAAGAATAAGACAGAGTTTTTCGGATTCATCAAAGATGAAAACTATGAGGATCCAGATCCAGTAAATCATTTGAAGTGGAGGAATGATGCAGAAATGAAAGAAAAGAGTGCAATTGATGAATTAACAAAGTTAGAAGATTTCAGTGAAACTCGAAATGATTGGTATACAAAAGTAGAAAAAGAAAAGAAGAAAAAAGGTGGAAAGAGAGTCCAAGCTGAAGAAGGATCATCTTTTCAACCACAAAAGAAACGTAAGAAGAAAGTGGTTGAAACAATGCTGGTTGATGAACCAGAAGAAGATGAGACAGAAGCAAACGTTGAAAAAAATCAAGAGTCGTTATCTCCAGAAACTGAACAGTTGATGAGAGATATTGATGATACTTTGGAAGCTGGGAAATCAGCTGGTAAGAAAGTAGTTTATGATGAAGAGAAAAGTTCATCTGGTATAGAAAGTGATATTGATGCTCAAGTTGATCGTTGGATAAAAGAAAACTTTGATCCAAAAGATAGAGAAAAACAAAAGAAGAGAAAGAGGAGTTCGGAAGATGATGATGAAACGTATGCTTCACCAGAGAATGTTCAAGTTGTATCACCACCATCTTCAGGAGGTAGAAAGAAATCTACTTCAAGAAAACGTGTAATAACTCCAGCAGCTCGAAAGTTAAAATTCAAGCTGAAGCTAAATCAACCACCAGAAACACAAACTAAACCACCATCACCACCACAAAATAAACCACCATCACCACCACCACAACAACCATCACTTGAACCCTTACAATCACCACAATCACCATCACCACATCATATCTCATTACCTATCCATGAAGAACCACCAATAACTTCACCACACGTCCAACAAACACCACCAACCACACAACCACCAGTTCATACTACTCCTGGATCGTCTGGATTTAAAGATTTTCCACATATTCCAGAGAATATAGCTCTTGAAGAGCTTGGTGATTTCAGCTTTGTAAATGATGAACTTGTGAAAAAAGTTGCAACAGAAGGTGAATGAAGTGTCAAATGAGAAAAAGAAGTTAGAAGAACGTGTAAAGTCTATTGAATCTGAGAATTCGTCTTTGCAGAAAAAGATTGAAGCTGATCAAGTCGACATTGATATTCTGAAAGTTCGAATAGCTTTCTTGGAAGAAGAAAAGGCTCGAAGGGATGAGCAGAATGAGTACTTTAAGTTGAAAAACAAAGAATTAGAAGCCAAGAATGCTAGAAAGGAACATGAAGATTATATGTTAAAGAAAGTGTTGGAAGATTTGATTGGTAAGCCAATTGAGCAAAGATTTGAAGAGATAGAACTTGAAGAAGTTAGAGCAAGACGTAAAGCTGAAATGAAAGATAAGGGAAAAAGTGTTCTAGTTGAAGATGTTCAAGTTACTGAAAGGCAATTGTTCTGACTGAGCCTTGTCCATTAACTTCAGTATCTGGTATGATCGAATATGATGAAGAATACGAAGAGGATAATTTGAAAGATGATGCAGATGAAGTTTATTCTGTTCATAGTGATAATGATGATGATGGAGATGATGATGCTGATCAAGGTAATTCTGGTATAAAAGTAACCGAAGCGTCACAAGAAGAGAATATTGATGAATATCTACAAGATGATGCAAACGAGGAACCAGGAAATGCAGGAGGAGAGGGGGAGCATGGTGATGCTTAAAAAGTTGATGAAAATGTTGATTAGGGTACAGGTTTGATTCTACGTCTTGAACATGATGTAGAGGAAGGAGAGATATTGCATACTTACACTAGAGCTGAGATCATAAATGTCACACCCTGACTTTTGCGGAAGCGTATGATGTGTGACTGGTTTAATATCATTGCATTCAATCATAATAAACAACTATATGATCAAAACGATGTTCATCCATTCATAGAAATTGAGTATTACAAACACTGGTTATTTAAGTTTTAAAACACAACCTTCGACTAGGTTATAAACCAACAAAAGTGGATGACATCTAAACTTGAAATTTACTTCTAGAAATAACACCCGCGCCCAAGATCCAACCTGTCACCTGAAATACATGTAATTTTGGAAAACATCAACAAAAGTTGAGCGAGTTCATGCGTTTTGTGTGAGTACTGGTAAACTTGTAAACCTTTGAGAGACTCCTTTGAAAACATGTATGAAAAGCGTGTATGAACATACCAATTAAATGTTTTACAAGGACATTAAGGCATGTGAGGACATATGGAGCACTCGAAATGAGTAGGCTTATACCCTTGTCGATTTTCCCTCGACAATGTCGATTTTCCCTCGACTATGTCGAATTTCCCTTCGACTATGTCAATTTACCTTGACTATGTCGATTTCCCTCGACTGGGACACCGAAGCACTCAAGTGATCACATGAGGACCATGAGTGGGGCTCGGCCGTACCCGTTAGATCTAACCTTCGTCCCTAATTAAGTATTAATGGCATTTCAATATTAAGTCTATGCTCACATGATCTAATAGTGCATTCCGTAGGCATTTCATACCATTTAAGCATTCGTAACATGTATTCCACCCCCGAGAGTTATAAAACCAAAAACAGTTAAGAGAAAAGGGGGAGCATGAACTCACTGTTTTGCATCTTCAGTACTCGTAACTCAATTCTCGTCAGCAAACACGACTACCTACAATGTGCTAGGGTCTATTAGACGAGCGGGCCGTGCCTTGCCTTGCCTTAGTATTCATGTTTTGAGTTACGTTTCTTTTATGTCTTTAACATTATCCCAAGTTATAATTACTTGTTAAAATAATAATTATTTTAACTTTAAATTATATTAAATTTTGGAATAATAGTTAAACAATATTTTTGTAACACTACTTCTCAAGTATTTATTTTCGTATTTCCTTCCCAAGGATGGGAGTATTTCATACATGTGTATTCGTATTCTCGTATTTGTAGTTTCCAAGATAATATATTTTCAAGTCTTACTTTAGAAAATATATTTAAACTTGTTTTGTCCCAAAAATAATGTATTTCAAGAAAATATATATTTTTCTAAAAAATCATATATCTTCTAAATATTCTAAGAAAATGTATTTTTACTTCCAAAAATAATATATTTTTTCTTTGTCGAAAATATGATATACTTTGTAATAATAACGAAAATCATATTTTCATTTCTTGTGTCCCAAATAATATTTACCAAAAACATATTTATAACGGTATTTTCTGGAATATTTGCAAGTTACATTCTATCGTTCGATTCCGCAATATTATGTGTGTAACTTATATATGTATTCCTTGTGATTTTTGGTATTATTTTAGATTGTAAGCTCTTGGTATTTTGTCAAGTTATATCATTTTAACCCTAAAATAATATAACTACTACACAAAGTATACAAATAATCACACACAATGTGTCTTTAATGTAATTATATATTCTAAATACATATTTATCCATTTTTATTTATAAAAACCAACCTCCAATACTTGTATTTTTGTAATAAATTTTGTGGCAAGGTTTATATTGAAAACCATGGTTAAAACACACTTGTAAATACTTGTTTAGAAAATATTTTTCTAAGTGTTTGTATTTTTAGAAAATTTTGCCATAGTTTCCCCTAAAAATGGAGGTGTCCATGCTATTAAAGCATATCATTTTCTTTTCAAAAATCATTACAAACAATCAACAATCAATTTACACTTTCTAAGTGCTAAAACAAAGCTATCTACATAATGATCATGAACTTGAGTTTTCATAAAAACATGTAGTAACTTGGTAGTATGTTTAGTAGACTTAGTTACCCTTTAAAGTGTGTTTATTTCTTCAAAAATCTCATTCTTAAAGGATTTAGGTGTTTACAACTTACTAGATGATTTTTCCAAAAATCATTCTTTTGAATTTCTCTTGTAAACAAAGTATGCTTATACTTGTTTCAACACTAGAAACATGATTAGTTCTTTTAAAACAATGTTTATGTAAATCTTGTGATCTAACTTGGTTTCTTTGGAAAACTATTTTAGAAACCATCCACTTACAAGACTTGTATTTTATTTAAATCATCATCATATGAAAATAACTTTTATCATTCAAGTTCATGAAAGACATAAAGCATGATGATCTTGGTCTTTCACAAGATCACCACATTAACTTACTAGATCATGTGTTTAATCACAATCTAGTAGGTTCCATATGATGTCAAACATCACTAACACTAATAATCAAGCAAATAAACACAAATCAAGTATTCATATGTTTATAAGCTTATGTTAGAGATTCATGATCAAGTTCTTTAGTGTTCATCAAGATTAACAATGTGTATCATCTTTTAACCATCAAAATATGAAGTAACAAAGGGTTATGAGGGCCTTACTACTAGCACAAAGGCTAGGGATGAACACAAGATGTTGTAGATGACAAATGTGGAGGATAAAAGCAATTGGGAGAGGTCCTTCAAGATCCGTTGCTTGCAACCTTCCTAAATAGGCTCGAGACACCTTAGAACCACCTTAGAATGTATTGGAATGAAGTGAAAATGGAGGTGTAGGGTGGTGGGGTTGGGGCCGTGAGCTAAGGGAAGAAGGAGAGGGAGAGAGATGGTGGTGATTAAGTGTGGGTGAGAATGAAAGATCATGACATTATATAACCATCTAACTCCTTTAACCAAAGGGTCTTATGTTCCATAAGTACAGGACACAATCTTTATCATATCTTAGGAAGATTAGGGAAGATCATGCAAGATCTTGGGAGATTATGGTGGGGTCACTTGTGACCGATTACTACCATAGGGGGGTCTAATTGTAAATTTTAACCATATAGTTAGATTAAGGTTCAATTTCAAGTGTTAGTTGCAAGTGTCATTTACTAGACATTTTTAATGGGGTGTTATGATGTTCGGGGATCATAACTAGTTCAGAAACATTAAAACAATGCTTCTAGTATAATTTTGGTGTTTCAAGTAATGTCCGGTTGTTCGGTTAGTTACCGGTTCGTTAAAGTGTCAAACTATGTCGTTTAGTGTTCTTTATGTACCCTTTTGTGACACTTTTAATTCCCGACACTTAGGAAAGCATTCAGGACCATTTAGTCATATTTTTCATGTAATAAACTTGTTAAAATGCTGAATTTTGCTGATTTATGCAGAATTCTGCACTTTATGTGGGTTTTAGGCACTTTCCGGCACTTTATCTATCACCTAGAAAAGCAGTTTTGTGGTCCTTACTTCCCTACACACTATACTAGTGTAATACGTAGTCTCTGGCTCATACTGGGCCTCAAAACACTGTCTGTCTATGTACTGAACTTCGTCAGCATTTTAGTTTGTCTGATAATGGTGCCAATTCTGTTCTGTGCATTATTAGAACTATATCATGTAGCATGTAGTAATGATAAAAGTCTTGCAACATGAAATGCCATTGTATGTATATAACAGTAATCAGAAATTCATTTGTCTTGTAAACTAGATCATGCACAGTTATTAAAGCACAGATTACTGTTCAATTAGTGTACGGAATGCACGGAAAAGTGACAGTTGTCACAATAAAGATGATGCATGTTGAAGAAGATAATTTTAACTTCGATTTTGAAGAGGAGTTCAATGAATTTAATATCAAACATCAACCTAAATATCAGTACAAGTATGTTGAAGAAGATGATAAGTATGACAAAGTGGAAGTAGAAGACTGGAGTGATGATGATCAGTCTGAGAATGTTAATGTTGATACTTCTAGCTTTCCAACTCTTGCTGAATTTTTCAGGTAAGCAAATGAAGATGAATTGAGAAGGAAAGTTGCTGAAAGTGTTCAAAGTAAAAGTTTTCGAGAAATGTCTAAAGAAGAACGACATGAAGAACGAAAGATGTGGTTTATGAAGGATACGGAAAGAAAATTCAAAAGACCACTGTAGTATTACAGAAGAGATAGAGATGTTTCTCTTGGTGATATCATAAGTTGGGGTTATCTGCCACAAGTCAATGCTTATGCTATTAGAAGAGAATTTGGTGTTCAGTATTTTCAATATATTCAAGATATAATGTCTCTGCCATGGTGGGATGTTGAAGAGTTGCCCAAAGTCAGAACGTTATCATATCTAGTCAGGGTTCATGATATGCCAACATGGGGCTTGATGAAATTTGAAGCTTTCAAAGAATTTCATCACTGGAAGCCACATCAACCTAAGACAGTCAAGAGAACAGATATAGTTACAGGCATTGAGGAAACAATTCTACAAATCAAGAAGCCCAGGGTTATGAAGAATATTCCATTACCGAAGATGGAACAGAATTTTCATGAAGGGTTTGTATGTTGGGTGTATAGTTGCATGATGACTGAAGCAGTGATTGTGTACAAAGTGGGGAATGAAAGCAGATATATTCATCTGTATGATCCGATGTGGATAGTGAATTGTTCTGCAAAGGATTTTGAATGTTTATTTGTGAACAAGATTGGATATAAGGCAGAAGATAGAGATCAAGCTCTGCAATTTCAGAAGGTAGCTACTGTATGCTTTCAGATGGGTATAAACTCTGAAACTATGTGGTTATCAAGATGGAGAGAGATTGAAAGAGAAGAGTTTCTGAAGGCTGAGAAGGAAAGAGAAGAGCGTGAAGAAAAAGATAGAATTGCTCGAGTTACATGTATGCAAAGGCTAGCTGAGGAAGAAAAGAAAGCTGCCAAAGAGAAGGAACAGCTCAGGAAAGCGTTGTTGAAAAAGACGAAGCAAAGAGAAGAATTTTTCAAGTCTTTGTGAAGAAGTTTTGAAGACAGGCTGACTGAAGACTACTGCAATATCCAAGGAGGAGTTTGTTGATGCATAATGTCTATCGCCTACATCATCAGTCTATGTCGTGTCATGTATATGTAATAGGTTAAAAAGTTAAGTTTTATGTGTAATGACCAGTTCGCACGACCTGGATAAGTTCAGGTCGCACGAGCTGGAGATGTCAGTTCGTGCGGACTGGAGTAGTTATTCCGTGCGGACTGATGGGCCTATATATAGGTCAGTAGTGTTCTTCATTTGTAACTTTCCAGAGAATTTTGTCACGAAGTGCCGTTGGATTCTCTTTGTACCAAAACGTTTATAATCAATGAAGAACATGTTTAAAGTGACTTTCTACTCTTCTACTCCTGTTCTAACACTGATTACAAGGTTTCTAGTCTGATTCCGCCTTTCTAGAAACTAGATCTGACTCTGATTGACTCGTTTGGACGATTCATCGATCCTACACATATGGTCTCAACTGTCGTTGTCTCAATTGACAATAAAATATAGCCCATAGGCAGATCATCACTAAGGATGTAAAAGTAATAATCATCGCATTGATGATATTAGCCATGATCTAACTCGATCATATAGGCTATAAGGCTTGGACGTAGTCCACCACCTTGACGGCTAGTGTGGTTCCTCATGTCACACTGCCCGGAGTGTTAACATTACTTGAATGTTAACATAGAATAATTGTCTTAATGGTTGGATAATAAAAGCCATGGTCGCATTTGATCATAAAGGCTGTGAGGCTTGAACCTAGTTCACCACCTCTGGATAGAAGGGCTATTCATCTTTAACTATCTAGATAGAAGGTCTATTCATCCTTAACTATCATTTTTAATTGCCAAATAATATGGACATTGCCAATTGGCTGTTCAAAAACCATTAAGAAGATCTTTTGTAAATATTGAGCGGATTGATAAAGTTCGAATTAAAATTGAGACGTTCGCTTGAAATGGATGTAATGAATACATATATAATATAAGTAATTCCAAAATTTTCATTAGATGATAGAAAATTACAATACTTAACTTAAACAGGACTTTGAAATAAATTAAACTACTTGTCCACGCAGGGACTAAAAGAAAATACATGTCCACACAGGGACTAAAAGAAAAGACATGTCTACGCAGGGACTTTTGGAAAATAAATAACAATACATGATAGAAGAAAGTCTTCACTCGTCTTTCTTTCCCCTGACTAGCTTGGTGGGTTTCTTGAAGAACTTGCTAGTCTTCCTCTCATTCTTCTTAGCCTGACGTTGAACTTGTTCCGCTCTCTCCAAGGCCTGGTTAATAGCCTCTAATTGTGGCGGTGGCAGTGGCTATGGCTGAGGCACAGCATGATACTGGTATCCATAATTTGGATATCCAGTAGTTGGGTAAGTTGGCGGAAAGGGAGACGGATAATAAGCATTAGGTGTGACCTCTTGCATATAAGGGTCGTACGGTGGCTCCTGATAGTTATAACCTATCGGCGTAGATGGGTTAAAAGGATTGTATCCAGACATATCTGGATACCTAGGGATTGGGTTATCAAAACCTGATGGCGGTGGTGGTTAAACAAACGTTGCAGGAGTTGGATAAACCACTGGTGCAGTGTTTGAGGGTCCACCCATTTGTGGGTCCTCAGGGATAGGAGGGTAAGTTGGTGGTGGTGGTGGTAGCGGGTTTGACCGCGGTCCCAAACGCATAGCCATGCGCGCTCCACGTTTTCTCCTTGGTGGTTCTGGAGGTGGCGGTGGTTGTTCCACCGCTGGTGGTGGCTGCGATTGTTCCACCGGTTCCATCTGCATGTCCTCTTGTGGAGGCGGTATAGGAGAATGGTAAGAGGGTGTATTTTTTAATGTAAATTGGTTCCAATATTGGTCCCATTCGTTAGGACCTTGACAAGGTGATCCTAAGTAAGAAGCGGAACCACTAGAAATTTCAATAGGGGGAGCATGTGTGACCCCGATGGTGGCATCTCGGGATCTGAATCTTCGTCTGACTCCATCTGTTGGTCCAACTGGTTTTGAGCAGCTAGAGGTGTGTTTATATACTGATTTGGGTCAAAAGACCCATTAAATGAATGAGAATGAGAATGGTGTGAATGATGGGACTGATGGGAATGGAAGGAATGATGGTATGATGGTGATGAGTCAAGTGAGACAGAATGTTTCGCTGAAGAGTATGAATTTCCCCAATCTTGGTAGGATACGAGTAGTGAGAATTGGAAGGTATATGTCCCAATGGTCTCCCCTTCATCGGACCTTTCCCACGTCCTATTGCGCGATATCTTGTCGGCATGTTTAATTCCTGTCAAAAATAAAAAACAATATATATAACTTAATAAGGATAAGAGTTAATCCTAGGACATTGCCTAGACTTAGAAAGTCTAAGGAATATGCTACTGTGACATTTGAGACTAAACACAAAAGGCTAGTGTTTAATTCACTCAAATGTTGGCTCTGATACCAACCTGTCACACCCCGTATTTTACAACCATCGCCCGGTGGGCCCGGGTGGGGAGTATCGTGACTGAGATTGGTATCATGATAAGCAAACACAGTTCGCACATCGGAAGTCTTGGATTTAAAATAATATTACAAACATAAATGTCCGAGTGTCCAAAATAATAATACAAACTGCCTGTAACAAATATCCACAGGCGGATCGAAAATGTTCAAAGAGAAATAATCAGACTACTAGGCTTTATGTAAAGGAGTTGCAAATTCCTCTTCTAGCATACCAGGCAACTTCCAGCCTATTTACGTATCCTTGCAACCTGTAACTTAGTCTTTTGAAAATACGTTAGTTTACACTGGTAAATACAAATAACCGACTCTTTTTTAAAACATTTCAAAAATCATTTTAAGTGCACAAGGCACATGATTTTCATAAATAACTTGGGACAATTCAAAATGATCTTGTATACAGTTTTACATGCCTGTCAATACATATGGGGCCCGATACTAAACACCGATAACATGATTAACCGACACGTCATTTAAACCCACAAAGGGATATCCCCAACTAGTGGGTAAGAAAAACATTTTATAATAGCATTAGCATCTGTCAGGTGTATTCCTACACCCCGAGCTTGGTCATGGCCATTAGTAACTTAAATGAGCCGAGGATATCCAGGACATGGTCGCGTTAACCCCCAATGTTTAAGTTACCAGACAAAACAAATTAAAATGGGTCATGGAGATTTTGTAGTCACAATCCGATATATGATCACATAACCGACTAAGCGGTAATAATTTACCGTATCCCAAGCCCGTATAGGGAAAATAGGTTAAGAGTATTTACCTAGCTAAAACTCGTCTTAATATGTAAGAATTATAAATAACTCAGACGTAATTAATTAACTAAGGTTGGTTGCAATTCATCGGAAGGCCCTAGTCTGGAATGAATGGTATAAATAACCAATTAGAATGTCAAGGGGTCCTATTTAAGTCGTAGACTCGGACCGGTTAACTTAAATTAACGAAAACGGCACGATACGCTTGATTAAGCGATGATCGGAATAGAATGTGGCTTAAACCCAACAAGTACTAAGACTTGTATAATATGGGTAAACAATATACATTCTAGAATTTGAAGTAAAAATGATAAGATTTGACCCGTTTTGGTAAACTTACGTAAACTAGTTACATAAGCTCAACCATACGCGTATAAGTGATATCGGGTAACCGGATAAGTCATAAACAAGTTCTATATGCCAATATACTTTAAATAAGTTGTAACATCAGTAGGTTATCAACTTATATGACCATAGAGGTTTTAAAATCAAAATATTCCCCATAAGGGCATTTTAGTCATTATGTGACATACTTTAAGAACTTGCATAAAAACTGATATTATGAACATGTCCATTTTGTAAAAATACTTTAATTATGATATAATATCAGTAAGTAATCAAACATGTATGATTTTTATGATTTAAAACCAAACTATGCACCATAAGGGCATTTTGGTCATTATATAACATAGTTTAAGAACTTACATAAAAATCTGAGTTCTGATCAAGTACCTTCTGTGAAAACACTTTAGTTATGTTATAATATCAGTAGGAAATATGTTTTGAATGATAATTATGGTTAAAAACCATACTATGTACCAAAAGGGTGTTTTGGTCATATTATAACATAATTTACGAACTTATATCAAAACTCAGGTTATGAACAGATTCATAGTACCAAAATATGTTAATTATATTAACATATCAGTAGGTAAATCATTTGCAAGTTCATCCTTGATTAAAACCATGTTTTATGCAAAAAGGGCATTTTAGTCAAAGTCAAACATATTATAGAAACTTGTATAAAAACTCAGAATTTGATTATGATCAAGTAGTATAACCTCAGAGATTTAGTTATCCTACATTATAATGTGATCATAATACAACTTGAATTCAGTAGCTAACTATGCTAAATCGAGTTAGAATCAAAAGTTAAAGCAGAAGTCAAACTGCTCGACTTTTGGTAGCAAACCGACGCTAAAACTAGAAATAACGGGTTGAACATGTTCATACATGTTCTTTTAGGATATGAGTTTGTTTGATGGTCTTGTTTAACAGAAATGATTAATGAAATAAGATAGATCAGAGGATAATTGCAGCAGAAATTGAAAGTAAACTTTATAAAACAATCAAAGAAGAATAGTTTTCAATCATACAATTTCATTAGTCAAAGGATTGTATGAATTACAAAAGTTTAACTATGCATGCATGAACACTAAACTCCCCCTCAGCCTGAGCTCACAAGTTTGTTCGTACAAGATGATTGGTGCAAAACGAAACCACTAAGCATCTTGGCTGACGTCACCTAGACAGTGACATCTAACAGACTAACAACCGCTAAACACTGATCTAGATAAACACTGTTACATTGAATACACTGATATACTAAACACTGATACTCATTTCCACTGTTGTTACCTAAGCACTGATGTTGTAGATTAGTGCTTTCTTCAATGGTTGATCAAGCCTTGAATCAGCAGTGCTTTAGTCTTCATCAGGGCTTTGACAATCAGCAGTTGTTAGGTCTTCTAAGTCTTTGTAAGCATCAGTACTTAGATGAACAGATGTTGAGAAGATCAGACTTTAGGATGATCAGCTGATAGAAGCACTGCCATTGGAGGGAACTTAGAACATGCATTGCTTATTGTGGATAAACTGTTGAGAACCAGTTTTGGCTTTCTGAATCATCTGTTCTTCAAGGTTTGACCACATGGGCCAACATGTTCTAATATTAATTACCAACTTATTTAGGTGTCAAAACATGGTTTATAACATTCATATGATCAATTTATAAAGTTTACGAAAAACTGACTTTTGATTTTTTAATTATGATAATTGTGACCCGTCATTTGACCTAGTTAACGTGATTTTCAGGAGGTGCCCTTTTGAGGGATTAACACCTTCCTAATTACGATCACGTAGCCATGTTCGATTCAAACAATGGCTGGACCATAATGGTCTAAACCGAAAGTCAAAGCAAAAATCAATTTTGGTTGACTTTCGGCTATTAAATCCTATAAAATGAAAAGGAACCGGAAAGGAACACTTACAAGTGATCCTTTGAACGAAATGGACTTGGTAGGATGCTCTTATAGCTCAGGAACTTCTAGAGGAGGGAGATAGAATGATTTAAAGAAGAGGTGCAAGGAAATGAGTTCAACTTAGCACCTATTTATACTTGTGGCAATTGAAAGGGATCATCACAGGTGTTATGGGTCAGTTGGAGATCATTACATGTGTCCTAGAATGTGTCTACAACTGCACATGAGCTCATGGTTTTGAATAGCGGTATTCTTGGAGCCCAAACAAAATTCTGAAACTGGCGATCCTTTACGGACCGTAGGGGGTAACCCTTTGCGGTCCGTAAAGACCTTGGGCGCACACTGATTCTCACTTCTCTACGGACCGTAAGGCATAAGCCTTTTCGGTTCGTAACCGTCTTTCAAAACTCAAAAATTATAATCCTTGCGGCCCGAAAGCATCAAAGCTTACGGTAGGCATAAGTTTTTGCATGTTGACACCTTTAGTCCCTCCACATTCATACTTTTAATAATTGTCATAATTAGTCCCTCTCGGCCAACATTTAGGCACATTGAGAGTATGGACACGTGTCAGTACATTACCGGACACAAATTTACGAGGTGTTACAACGGGTTGGCAATCATGTCTTATCATGTTTAACGGGTATCTAACGACGCGAATAACACAAGTATTCAACATGAATATAATTCGTTTAACTACTTTATATCTCATGTCTATAATACAGTTGTCTATTTTATGTACTAAGAAAAAGAAATGATGGATCCCAGCCTCCTAATTTTATTTATTAAAAAAAGTAAAAAAAAAATCACGTAGTGTACTTTTCAATAAACATGCATAATCAACTCTTAAACAGGAGACCTATTGTCAGCCCTTCCACCCACATGTTTAACGGTACTAAGATTTATGATTCAGATACTGAAATAAATCATTTAACATTTGTAATTCCCCTTTAAAATCTATAGCAATGTGTACATATGATACAAACCATCCATTCTTAGAAAACCTATCTCAAATCATAAAATCAAACCGTTCTGTCAGTTTTAACCAATCCAACGACCCAATAAATTTTACCAACTTACTTTATCAAATTATGAAAATCGCAACCAACCTTAGGGGGCTTGGGGCATCACCCCCCAATATACCAAAAATCCAACAAACGCAAATGCACTACTGAAGTGGTGCGGTGTAGGTATCTTTTTTAGATATATTTTAGCTCTTTTTACTCGCAAATTCAAGTTTTAAATTTATAAAACACCATATAATACTATCACTCTACACACATGTTAGGGCAAGTGCACCCATCGCGGACGTAGTATAGTGATGGCAAGATACCGAGGACGTCCAAGGACACAAGAGCTTTTAAGACCGGCTTATCGTTAACGTCTAATCTAACCAAATTTTGATGAAAAGCTTTGAAAGTTATAAAAAGAAAAAAAAAGCAAAAATAAAAATAAAATATAAGGAAAAACAAATAGACAAGAAGGAATCACCTTGGTTCCAACTCCTCTTTTATGCATCCTTTAATGATTTCTGCACTTTGGGCATTTTAAGATATTATCCTTAAGTTATAGTAGTAGGCCCCCTTCCAGGCAGTGTTACCCTCAACCTATTCGTCTGAGTCAGCAGGGATACAGTCCCGCAAGGTCGGATTATTGAAAGATAATTAACTAATTTATTAATGCGAAAAGTGGTAGGCCCTATTCCAGGCAGCATTACCCTCAACCCTTTGGTCTCAGTCAGCAGGGTTACAGTTCTCGCAGGGTTGGTTTAAAGTTTTAATAGTAGTTTATAGATAAGGGATTCAAGCAGTTTCTTACTTTCTTCCGGGGAGGGCAGTACCGCCCATCCGTGAAGTATTACTAATCTTGAACCAGTTTCTCACAGGATCTATACACTGAACGAGACATACAATTACCTAACCACCCTTCTAACCCACTTCCAAGTAGTTAACGCGCTTTATATAGACCGTAAAGACACGAATATGTGAATCAACAACATATGAATAATGGTTAAGCAAATTATCCTTCAATATATAAACTAGTTATTAAAGTCATTAATATATACCCAAAATAAAAAGGAGCCAAAGATTGGAAATCAAAAAGTAATATATAAAAGATTTGTCTTCACCAAGTGATGTTAGAGTTTAGCCAAGCATTTTTTTGTTTGACAAGAACTCTTACGATCGATCTTGGATCCCGAGACTACTACACACTCTAAATGAAAGAAGGTGGATGATGGTGGTGGATGTTGGTGTTGTAGTGGTGGTGGAGTGGTGGCAAGTGTTAGAGAAGTGGTTTGCCAAGGGATGGATTGGAATGAAACTAAACACCCCTATTTATAGTTGAAGTTAGAGGTCCAACACGGCCTCGTGCCCTCCAGGCATGGCCCCGTGGCCTTCAGTCTCTCTCTTCTTCCTTAACTGCAGTGTCAGACCTCATACTAACACTACCCCGTGCGTCAACGGCATGGCCCGTGGCCAATGTACTTGTTGTACTATCTCAGATTCTGCGAATCTTAGAGTTGACCACGCCCCGTGTTGCCTTAGCACGGCCCCGTGTTGATCTTCTGATTTGACTTTTGTTGTTGTCTTTTTCTTCTGTAGAGAATCCTAACTGGGCACGGTCCATGCCTGGTGGGCACGGCCCCATGCTAAATCTTCTGATTCTTGTTATTTTTTGGTTTTTATATGGATGGGGCTTGGCGAGTTGTATCAATCCTCCTTCTTTGTATTTATGTTGGTTTTTTGCTGTTATTTTGCTCCTTTTGTGCGTTTAAGCAAATTGACCCTGTAAATTAAAAAGGAACAAAGAAACAAGCTTTTTTCCAACATTAGTACCGAAAAAAGGTTGATTTTACGTCGTCTTTGATATAATTTATATGTTGTATTTTACGTACATCAAATACTCCCACACTTGAATCTTTGCTTGTCCTCAAGCAAAACTCTATATTGTGGCTTACACACTTAAACGGAATAGGTAGAAGAGAAGGTTTTGGACTTATCTTTAGAGTGTCGGGAATCCAATTTCTAATTTTATTTTTGTTTTATTTCATTTACGGTCTTATTCAAAATGATTTATTTAAAACACAAATTAAGAAAAATTATTTGTTTTTGGGCATAACATGCCTTTATAAAATTTTATTTTGTTATATACAAACTTACACACCTCATAAGTAATCACTCAACACTCGGCTGAAGATGTATTAGTGAAGACGCTCGTACCTGGTTTGCAAATTACTCCTACTATAGGCTTGACAAGTAATCAAACCTCCTCCTTTTTGACGTTATAATCCTTGTAAGTATCAAGAGGACTTTTAAAGGGTAGGTTGTGGCTAGGGTAGGTATGTTTTATTGAAAGTGACTAAAATTGTAAAATGTCGGCCTTTTCTTTTAAAAATTTATTTGCTTGTGACTTTTAGTTAAAAGCTACATATTTATAAGCAATAATTTCTGCTTATTTATTTCAAGTAGCTAGATTATTTTGTTTTTTAAATAAGTCACTTATTTTATATAATTTTCAAAAGAGCCGCATTTACTGAAAATAAGGGGTGTGAAAATAAAAACGATTGGTTGTGGGGTGATGGGTGGTTGTTTTTGCAAGTTCTATATGCCAATATACTTTAAATAAGTTGTAACATCAGTAGGTTATCAACTTATATGACCATAGAGGTTTTAAAATCAAAATATGCCCCATAAGGGCATTTTAGTCATTATGTGACATACTTTAAGAACTTGCATAAAAACTGATATTATGAACATGTCCATTCTGTAAAAATACTTTAATTATGATATAATATCAGTAAGTAATCAAACATGTATGATTTTTATGATTGAAAACCAAACTATGCACCATAAGGGCATTTTGGTCATTATATAACATAGTCTAAGAACTTACATAAAAATCTAAGTTATGATCAAGTACCTTCTGTGAAAACACTTTATTTATGTTATAATATCAGTAGGAAATATGTTTTGAATGATAATTATGGTTAAAAACCATACTATGCACTAAAAGGGTGTTTTGGTCATATTATAACATAATTTACGAACTTATATCAAAACTCAGGTTATGAACAGATTCATAGTACCAAAATATGTTAATTATATTAACATATCAGTAGGTAAATCATTTGCAAGTTCATCGTTGATTAAAACCATGTTTTATGCAAAAAGGGCATTTTAGTCAAAGTCAGACATATTATAGAAACTTGTATAAAAACTCATAATTTGATTATGATCAAGTAGTATAACCTCAGAGAGTTAGTTATCCTACATTATAATGTGATTATAATACAACTTGAATTCAGTAGTTAACTATGCTAAATCGAGTTAGAATCAAAAGTTAAAGCAGAAGTCAAACTGCTCGACTTTCGGTAACAAACCGACGCTAAAACTAGAAATGACGGGTTGAACATGTTCATACATGTTTTTTTAGGATATGAGTTTGTTTGATGGTGTTGTTTAACAGAAATGATTAATGAAATAAGATAGATCAGAGGATAATTGCAGCAGAAATTGAAAGTAAACTTTATAAAACAATCAAAGAAGAATAGTTTTCAATCATACAATTTCATTAGTCAAAGGATTGTATGAATTACAAAAGTTTAACTATGCATGCATGAACACTAAACTCCCCCTCAGCCTGAGCTCACGAGTTTGTTCGTACAAGATGATTGGTGCAAAATGAAACCAATAAGCATCTTGGCTGACGTCACCTAGATAGTGACATCTAACAGACTAACAACATCTAAACACTTATCTAGATAAACATTGTGGACCACTATGCTTAGTGTGTCCAAGCCTCCCATGGTATCTGTGAGCTACAATACTACCGCAATCCAACATAATACAACACAAACATAAAATAACCTAAATTGCCATCGTTCAAGTTGTTCTACCACCACATCACATCATAAGAAAATACAAATGCAGAAAAGTAAAGAGTTCAGAAATGTAAATTGTTTAACGGGACGCAGCCCGGGAAGATAACCACGTCGCCTGCTACCACCACCACCTAGTCTGAATCCATGTCATGTCCCACCTCCTCATCGTGAATCACCATGTTGTCCAGGATGTATGTGATGTCGTTTTGCATGGTGATGATGTTGCGCTCCATGTTTCCGATCCGGGAACTTGAGCTTTGGCCCAAGTTGTAGGCGTTCTTTGAGACTTGGAGGGTTTCCTGCATGATATTATATAAATTATGGAGGTTAGGAAAATCACACCCGCCTTGGGATGAGGAACCCGAAAATGATCAGGTGCAAGGACGATTCGGGATATCTTCGATTGCTAGGATTTCATATGGGTCATTCGGGTTCCAAACCTGGCCCCGTGCATCCTTAAAGCGCATTGATCTGTCGTTGCAATCGATGATCAGGTTCAGACTTCGGCACACAGCATGATCAGCTTTCGTTATACCCACACCCTTGTAAAATACCGTCGGAGTTCGCTTAATGTAGTTTTTGAATAGTTTGGCGATCCATCCTCTGTAAAAGATGGGTGTGCGAGTGTCTGTGGTGGTGTTGGTGGCCATGTTTCTTAGAAGCATGTGGGCGACGTCGATGGCTGGTAGGTCATGAGGCAATAAAGGCAAGTGAGCTCGCGAAGGTTCACCACCACATAGATATCTTTTCGTTGGCACAAAGCATCGCTAAGGACCCGATGGATGTAGCGGATAAGCAGGTCCCTGATCTTGGTGCTTTTCGTGGAGCTCGGGTTGTAGGGCCATCTTCGATTGTTACCCATGCAGCTTGTCTCATGTTGTCTGGTAGTTCTCGGATAGCTTCAGTGAATTCGAGCTCAGCACCATCTTCCTCGGCGTAAAGCCCCATATTAATACCGAATTGGGCGACTGATATGATGTACCACTCACCCCTACACCTGAATTGCACTGCATCAAAATCAAAGAGGTCCGGCTCAGTTTTCTTGAAAGTCAGTGTGCTCAAAACCTCCATGTTATACTAATGGATTGACCGGAGTCGAGTCTCTAAGAAGATGCGAAGAGGACCAATGATGAGAGCATCATATCTTTCTCGCTTCCCCACAGTTTTAAGTGTCCCATAGCAAACTTGTCTCGGAGGCTCTTCATGCCTAGCTTGCAAAACCTCAAACTGATTTTGGTATTCAAGCTCAGAGGATTTGAACCTTATGAACTTGTGTGGCGCCATTCCTCGTAGTCGAATTTGGTCAAATGATCGTTGAAATCTGGCGAAAATGGCCAGGAACCGGAGTCTCTGGAGAAACGGGTCGTGTTTTGTGTTGAAAAAGTGAAGACAGTGCTTTATATACTATGTCTGCAGGTCGGCCACGGCCCCGTGCTGATCCAGCACGACCCTATGCCCTGTTTTATTTATTTTTATGTATATGGGCGTTTGCGCACGTGGGCGTGCCAAGTGGGCACGACCCCGTGTTCAGAGTGCAAGTAACACTATTTTTTATTGTGCACGCGTGTGTGACCATTTTTCCAGGGTTCCTTTTGTGTACTTACCTGTTTTTCGTCAAATCTTCAAGGATGATGCTTCCCAATTTCTCCTACAAGATGATTAAAAAGAAAAACATACATATTTGCAATTAACGTTTGATCGTTTTCCGATTATGTATCTACCTCTTGAAGATTCACTTCAACTTCCTCATCCTTAATGAAGCCTCGGTAAAGCTTAAGCCTTTGTCCGTTTACCTTGAAAGGTTCTCTATTAGGAGGCTTAATTTCTACCGCTCCATGTGGAAAGATTTGGGTGATGGAAAAAGGTCCTGACCACCTTGACTTAAGTTTTCCCGGAAATAATCAAAGTCTCGAGTTAAACAATAGCACTTGATCCCCCTCCCGAAATTCTTTAGGTTTGCTTATTTTATCGTGTATATTTTTCATGTGCTCCTTATAAATTTTGGAGTTAGAGTATGCTTGATTCATCTAATTCGTTTAACTGATAGAATTGATTTTTACCGGCAGTTTCTTGGTCAGGTTTACGTTTTTTAACGCCCAGTAGGCCTTGTGTGCAATTTCTACCGGGAGGTGACAATTTTTTCCATAGACGAGCTTATATGGAGTGATGCCTATTGGTGTTTTGTAGGCGGTTTGGAAGGCCCATAAAGCATCGTCTAGTTTATCTGCCCAATCTTTTTTGTTTTGACATTTGGTTTTTTCTAAGATTCTTTTTAGCCCTCGATTTGTTACTTCGGCTTGTCCGTTGGCTTGAGGATGGTAGGCGGTTGAAAGACGGTGATAGACCCCATATTTTGTTAAAATTTTAGTTAATTGATAATTGCAAATATGGGTACGTCTATCATTAATGAGTGCTTTTGGAGTGCCGAAATGAGAATAACCGTTTTAAGAATTTTACCACAACTCCCATCATTAGTTGGAAGAGCTTCGGCCTCGGCCCATTTGGACATGTAACCAACCACTACAAGAGTGTATTTGTTCCCTCTTGATGGTGGGAAAGGTCCCATAAAATGCATACCCGAAACATCAAAAATTTCACAAATAAGAATGCCAGATTTTGAGGCATTTCGTTTCTTGATGAGATATTACCTATTCGTTGGCATGCGTCACATGTTTTAATTAAATTGTATGCATCCTTATGGATGGTCGGCCAATAAAATCCTGAATCGAGTACCTTTCGTGCGGTGCTTGTGGCTCCGTGATTTTCTCCATACGATCCTTCGTGACAATGGCGGATAATTTTTCTTGCTTCTTGCCATGGACGCACCTTTGGATGACTTGATCGGCACACATTTTAAAAAGATGTGGGTCTTCCCAAAAATAGTGTTTTACATCGGTAAAGAATTTTTTTCTTTGTTGATGTAACCAAACTTTTACGAGAATGGCACTAGCGAGGTAGTTAGCATAATCGGCGTACCATGGTTCTTCTTGATATTCGACCATTCCCAAGGATTCGGTGGGGAACTTTTCATTGATGAGTTCTTCCCGAGTTAGCTCCAAAGCGGGATCTTCTAAGCGAGATAGATGATCGGTGGCGGTGTTTTCGGCTCCTCGTTTATCTTTTATTTCAATGTCGAATTCTTGGAGGAGAAGAATCCACCTGATCAAACGTGGTTTGGCATCTTGTTTTTTTTAAAAGGGTATCGAATGGCGGCATGGTTCGTATAGACTATTGTTTTAGAAAGAACAAGATAGGAACGAAATTTATCAATAGCAAATACTACGGCTAGTAACTCTTTTTCGGTTATTTTGTTAGAGGTCTAGAGATTTTTACCCTAAAAGAAATGCTTTTAGGGTAAGATGAATGGTGCATCTTTTTCAAGTAATTTTGTTAGAGGTCTAGAGATTTTTGAAAAGTCTTTGACAAATCGCCTATAAAATCTGGCATGTCCTAGGAAACTTCGAATGGCTCGAACGGAGGATGGTGGAGGTAATCGGGAAATAGTGTCTAGTTTTGCCTGATCCACTTTCATTTCTTCGCTTGAGATTTTATGACCGAGTACTATTCCTTCAGTTACCATGAAATGGCATTTTTCCCAACTAAGGGCGAGGTTAGTTTCCTCACATCGGGATAGCATTCTTTCAAGGTTATCGAGGCATTGCTCAAATGTATCTCTAAATATAAAAAAGTCATCCATGAAAATTTCCATGGTTTTTTCTATCATGTCGTGGAAGATAGCCACCATGCAACGTTGAAACGTAGCGGGGGCATTGCATAGACTAAAACGCGTGTGTCGATAAGCGAAAGTTCCGTAGGGACATGTAAAATTGCTTTTTCTTGGTCCTCCGGTGCTATGGGAATTTGAAAACACACGGAGAAACCATCGAGAAAACAATACAATTTATGACCAGATAGTCTTTCTAACATTTGGTTGATGAATGGTAAAGGAAAGTGGTCTTTCCTTGTTGCTTCATTTAATTTGCAATAGTCGATACAAACCCTCCATTCGGTGACGGTTCTCGTTGGTATTAGTTCATTTTTTTATAATTAGTTATTACCCATACCTCCTTTCTTTAGCACTACTTGGACGGGACTTACCCATGGGCTATCAGAGATAGGGTAGATAAGTACGGCGTCTAGTAGCTTGATGACTTCATTTTTAACCACTTCTTGCACATTTGGATTTACTCTTCTTTGTGGTTGTATTACCGTTTTATAGTCATCTTCCATTAAAATTTTGTGTATACACATGGAAGGATTGATGTCTTTGATATCTATGAGCCTCCATGCGATTGCGTTTTTATGTTTTTTCAAAAGTTTCATTAATTTTCCTTTTTCAAAAAATGTTAGTTTAGAAGAAATGATGATGGGGAGCTTACCATGTTCGTCCAAGAATGCATATTCTAGACCTTTTGGTAGTTCCTTGAGTTCGAGTGGTGGTGGGTCTTCAAGAGACTGCTTATTTCTTCTTTATTAAGATTGATGGCCGAAAAGGTTTGTTCGATGGAGTCTTCCTCTTCGACGAATTGTTCCTCTATTTCTTCCGTATCGGGTGGCTCTGTTTCATCTTCAATTAGGGGGTCGTCATTGCAAGTTGGGTATTTCATTGATTGGTCGAGATTGACGTACCTTTTGTGGGCCCCTAATTGAAGTGGTAGGTTGTTTTGCTTCCTTTTGACTAAGGTTTGATGGGATTTTAGAAACGGTTATCCCAACACCAGGGGATATCATCTAGGATGATAATTGAAGTGGTAGGTTGTTTTGCTTCCTTTTGACTACCACTTGACTTGTTTGAATTAAGACATCCTCAACCATTCCCGTGGCGTTAATCATTTTTCGGTTAGAGAGAAAAATAGGAATTTTTAAGAGGAGAAAAATCACTAATACCTAAATTTTCCAAAATATAGTTTGGCATTATGTTGACACAGAGATCTTTATCAATTAGCATGTTACTAACAAAGACGTTTTGAAAAAAAAACATGGTACCGGTTTTATGTTTAGTTCATGGTATTCATCTTTTATTAGTGAAGTTTGATCATGTGTTAACGTGATGCTAACTAACTCTTCCATTTTAGTAGTAGTGTTTAACTCTTTTAAAAACTGGGCATGAGAAGATACCAAACAATGATTTTCAAAAGAAGGTTCCAAAACGTGAATTTCTTGAAATTTTTTTTCTTTTTTAAAATCGTTAGTTTTAGACTTACCTTCCTCTTGGTTTGACACATGCGTGAGTTTTCCGTTTTGTTCTTCTTCTATTTTTACCTCTTCGATTATTACCTCTTTAGTACAAATGGCCTCTTCCTTTTCACGAGATCTCTTAATAAAGAGTTCTAGATTTTTGAGACTTTGTATCAGGCTTTCGTCTTTGGGATTGATTGTTGGTGGTGTGTCATAGGTTTCAAACGGATTGGCATCCAGTCAAAGCTTGACTTTGGGAACTCAAACCTTGGTTCTTCATGCGTGGTGTATGAGGTTGATGGTTTAAAAAGGTAACAATGTTGTACCGAATGGGATTCACCGCAAATGGTACAATAAGGTTCTTCATAATCATCCTCAATATAGTAGGTGTAGTAATCTGAGTAGTAATCCATTGTTTTGGAAGATACCCAGAAAAATAACAAGCCTTGGGATCAGAAAAACAGAATGCTGACCATGGCCCCGTGCTGAACTGGCACGGCCCCATGGGTAAATCTGTATCTGGATGTTTGAAAACGTTTTTATGAAAATTTGAAGCACGGGGGCGTGTGCTAGTAACACGACCCCATGTTAAACCTACTGTAAAAAGAAAAAGTTTTGAAAACGAGCGCACAGTTTTGAAAATGTCCAGAATTTGATTAGGTCGCTAATTTTAAGCTTTCTCAAAATCCTTGTGTCCCCGGCAACGGCGCCAAAAACTTGACGTGGTGCAGAGTAGGTATATTTTTTAGATATATTTTAAGACCGGCTTATCGTTAACGTCTAATCTAAACAAATTTTGATGAAAAGTTTTGAAAGTTATAAAAAGATAAACAAAAAAAGCAAAAAGAAAAAATAAAATATAAGGAAAAACAAATAGACAGGAAGAAATCACTTGGTTCCAATTCCTCTTTTATGTATCCTTTAATGATTTCCGCACTTTGGGCATTTTATGAGATTATCTTTAAGTTATAGTAGTAGGCCCCCTTCCAGGCAGTGTTACCCTAAACCTATTGGTCTGAGTCAGCAGGGATACAGTCCCGTAAGGTCGGATTATTGAAAGATAATTAAGAAAGTTATTAATGCGAAAAGTGGTAGGCCCCCTTCCAGGCAGCGTTACCCTCAACCCTTTGGTTTGAGTCAGCAGAGATACAGTTCTAGCAGGGTTGGTTTAAAGTTTTAATAGTAGTTTATAGATAAGGGATTCAAGCGGTTTCTTACTTTCTTCTGGGGTGGGCAGTACCGCCCATCCGTGAACTATTACTAAGCTTGAACCTGGTTCTCGCAGGATCTATACAGTGAACGAGACATAGAATTACCCAACCACCCTTCTAACCCCCTTCCAAGTAGTTAACGCGCTTTATATAGACCGTAAAGACACGAATATATGAATTAACAACATATGAAGAATGGTTAAGCAAATTCGCCTTCAATATAAAAAACTAGTAATTAAAGTCATTAATACATACCCAAATAAAAATGAGCCAAAGATTGGAAATCAAAAACTAATACATAAAAGATTTGTCTTCACTAAGTGATGTAAGAGTTTAGCCAAGCATGGCCTTTGTTTGACAAGAACTCTTACGATCGATCTTGGATCCCGAGACTACTACACACTCTAAATGATGGAAGATGGATGATGGTGGTGGATGTTGGTGTTGTAGTGGTGGCAAGTGTTAGAGAAGTGGTTTGCCAAGGGATGGATTGGAATGAAACCAAGCACCCCTATTTATAGCTGAAGTCAGACGTCCAACACGGCCCCGTGCCCTCCTGGCACGGCCCCGTGGCCTTCAATCTATCTCGTCTTCATTAACTGAAGTGTCAGACCTCGTACTAACACGGCCTCATGCATCAACGGCACTGCCCGTGGCCAATGTAATTGTTGTACTATCTCAGATTCTGCGAATCTTAGAGTTAACCACGCCTCGTGTTGCCTTAGCACGGCCCCGTGTTGATTTTCTGGTTTGTCTTTTGTTGTTGTCTTTTTCTTCTGCAGAGAATCCTAACTGGGTACGACCTATGCCTGGTGGGCACAACCCTGTGCCAAAGCTTCTGAGTCTTGTTATTTTGTTGGTTTGGATGTGGATGGGGGGCTTGGCGAGTTGTGTCAATCCCCCTTCTTTGTATTTTTGTTGGTTTTTTTTGCCTGTTATTTTGCTCCTTTTGTGCGTTTAAGCTCTTTTGACCCTATAAATAAAAAAGGAACAAAGAAACAATATGTTTCCAACATTAGTACCGAAAAAGGGTTGATTTTACGACGTATTTGATATAATTTATATGTTGTATTTTACACACATTAGCTACCTCAACTACCCGCACCGCCCCAACTAGAAATCCCTCCCATCGATGTCGGTTACCAAAATTGTTTTCCAGGCATGCACACACAACTTCTTCGGCTTCCATAACCCCAAACCAACACCTGAGTACCCCCTACCCGAGTGATCGGCGCAGATGTTACAAGTCAGGTAGGGGCTACCTGAATTGATTTTGGTGAGTTTGCCACCGCCTTGCCCGTTAAAACATAAATTCTACTTAAAACCAGATCGCAACACAAAAATAAAACAACCTCACTCACCAAGAAACATGCAAAGATTTCCGAGTTAAATGCTATTTTACTTCCTGTGGTTTGGGCCATTTTGCCAGTTTAGTCCAAAGGTTTCATTTTTCGTCTATGGGTCCAAAAGGTTTCAACGTTGCCATTTTAGTCCACTGGGTTACCTTAATCTATTTGTTCTGTTAACGAGAAGGGCAATTTGATCATTTTATATGTAATTCTGTTAACTAGAAGGGCAACTTAGCCATATAAAATGACTGGATTGCCCTTCTCAGTAACAAAAAAAATGGATGAAGTTAACCCATCGGACCAAAACGGCAACGGTGAAACATTTTTGGACCCATAGGCGAAAAATGAAACATTTAAACTAAACTTGCATAATGGCTTAAATCATAGGGATTAAAATGTCATTTAACTCAAGATTTCCCACTCTAGAAATATATAAGGCTCAAACTATCCACACACCCTATCTGCCTATTTGCATACCCTTTGCCTCGTATATGCCTCGTATAGGCCTATACGGGGCGTACAGGGTTACATCAAACTCAGTGTCTGACTCATGTCAGTTCTGGATTGGCTGCTCCTATATGCCTCGTACAGGCCTATACGGGGAGCGTATAGGACCCCTCGTATAGGTCTCGTATATGACTCATGCCCCGTATATGCCACGTATAGGTCAATATGGGGCGTATATAAGGTTTTAGTCTGTGTTTATATGTGTTTTGAAATCACTACGAGGGTGTTGCGAATGGAACTGCTAACAAGAATAAAAAGAAAATGTAGAAAAAAAACACTAAAAGATAACCGAAAGAAAATCAACCAAAAAAGTGGTATGGTAACGATGTTGTTTGTATGAAACTCGTGATCAGAGATGAGCAAATTGTTCTGGGTACCGGTACCAAATTTGCCCAACCAAAAGATCTTAAGTACCAATTTGGGACCGACTTTTGGCGTTCCTGGTACCGGTTCACTACCCTTTTTTACCTTCATATGCCGATACCGTAACCGGTATTTTCGGTATCAGTACCAATTTTGTATCGGTTGGCACCGAGCTCATCCCTACCCCTAAAACTAAAAAAGATAAAATAAAAGTTGAAGAAAATCAACAAAAAAAAGTTGTACGATACCGTTATTCGTACGGTAACCGTGATCAGGGATGAGCAAATGGTACCGGGTAGCAGCACTGAATTTCCCGAATCAAAAGATTTCCAATATCAATTCGGCACAAACTTTTGGCGTTTTTTTGTATTAGTGCCGGTTTTTACCTTCATGTACTGATACCGAACAGGACCATACCGGTGTTTTCGATACCGGTTGACACCAAGCTTATCCCAATCCCTGATATTAAAAAAATGATTAAAGTTAAAAAGTAAAGAAAATAATTATTATTGTAATTGTAATATATAGTAATAAAAGTATTAAAAGAACTTTATACTATTATAATATTAAAATCACTATTCATTTCATTTCGTTTGTTAATATATAGTAATATGAGTTTTTTTTATAATTAATATTAGTGTTATTGATATTAATATGAGTTTTTTTATAATTAATATTAGTGTTATGGATACTAAAAAGAGAAAAAAAATTAAAAATATATACCGCATATAGGGCTAGACTGGGCGTATAGTGTGGTCCAAAAGACCATTATAGCCCTGTTTTGCCCCCTAGTCTAGGCCTAACTCAAGGCTAAAATAGTATTTTTTTCATTTATAAAAGTGTTTAAAAAACCCATTATATACATACGCCTCATACACGCCTATACTAGGCATATAAGAGAGGCAAAAAGACCAATTTACCCATGCGTACAGCCCTAACTCAGGGGTGAAATGGTATTTTTCGTCTATACGTCCCATATAGGCTTATACGAGGTATATACAGGGCATCTAAGACAAAATATGACATAATCAGAGATTCTCTTGTAAATTGAAAAAGGTTATACGAGACGTATAGACCTATAAAAGGCGTATATGAGGGTGTGTGAATATGTATACCCATATATAATATGTAATGTAATAATGGGACCAAAAGCCGAGGGTGACCGGTTTAAAGACGAAGAAGAAGAATAAATAAAAGGAGATATGGAAGGACACTGAAGTAGCAACCCTTGCTTGCTTCCTGTCAATGCAGCTGATTTGTTAGTCTCCAATCAAAAAGCATGGGCGGAGTAGGTGGAGTTGTAGGATCCATGAAACTCAAACGAGTTACTCGGAAACTGTTTCACACTTGCGGCTCCTTATCTTTCCGCCGATCTCCTAACCACCACCACCACTCTGCCTGTCACACCCTGACTTTTACGGAAGCGTGATTATGGTGTGACATTCTTAATATCATTGCATTCAATCATATCAACAACTATATGATAATAACCATAGATGGTCATCCATTAATTAAGTTTAAAAACAACACAACAATAACATGGTTTTAAGACATAAAAATTCTAATTCGAGTACAAACCATGCAACTTGTTTAAGAGTTCACAAAGACTCGACAAAAGACGTTAAATAAAACCAGGTTTTTGGGAGACACGTCTCGTCCAGGAATAAGACACGCTGACCAAACCCGAAGACCATGGATGGCATCTTTTATTCTTAAACCACACTTGGAACCTCCGAATGCCCGCCAGATCCACAACTAATTCCTTGAAATACATGTAATTTGAAAACATCAACAAAAGTTGAGCGAGTTCGTGTGTTTGCTTGTGTGTATGCATAAACCTTTGAAATCATAGTAAGTATGTATATAAGTTTGTAAATCCCAGTATGAAAGCAACAAGGAAAAACAGATCACCAATGGTTTGCAAGGCCATTGATATGTGTGACGTGATGCAGGAAGGCTCAAACCTAGCAGACTTTGTACCGGGCTTCCGGCTGTAAGACATAGTCAACCCATGGGCCAAACCCTGGTCCAACATGGGCGGGGCTCGCTACACCGAAATAGATCTATCACTCATGTCCCTCAGTCCTACCACGAGGATTAATGGTCTTAAGCGTCATACCCACCACTCACATGATCTAACAGTACCCTTTCTTAGCTAACCATACAAAATAATAACGTCTATAAACAGTTGTAACATGTACTTCACCCCCGAAGTTATAAAACCGAAAATAGTTAAAAGAAAAAGGGGGTCAGGAACTCACAGTCTTGCGTCTTCAGTCACCGTAACTCAAGCTCCTTTGGGTAAACACGACTACCTACAACGTACTATGATCTATTAGACGAGCGGGTCGTGCCTTGACTTAGTATCAATGTCTTTGAGTTACGTTTCTTCGTATTTTCGGTATTATTCCAAGTTATATAATTATTTGTTAAAATAATTAATATTTCAACTTAAATTATATTTACTAAATTTTGGAATAATTGTTAAAACAATATTATTGTAACTTAATACTTCCCAAGTATTTATACTTGTATTTCCTTCCCAAGGATGGGGGTATTTGTATTCGTACTCTTATACTTGTATACCCAAGGCTTGGTTGTTCTTTGGGCAATCTCTCTTGAAATGCCCGACATCTCCGCAACTAAAGCATCCTTGCTTGTTTCTAGCACCACCTTGGTTGTTTTTTTGGTTGCGGTTTCCATTAGCAACTTGGTTTCCAGAACCACCACGGTTACCATTACCTCCCTGGTTACAGTTCCCAGTCTGATTCCAATTACCGTTCCCACTATGGTTTCCACTGCCATTTCCATTACCACTACCTCTCTGACCACCATTTCCACGACCATTACCAGCCCAGCACGTCTCCTTCGAATGACCATTCTTTCCACAGTTTTCACACTTCCTAAACCTACACTGGCCGGCATGATGGAACTGGCACACATCACATTTAGGCAAAGTGCCCATGTAACCTTTCCCTTTACTTTCTGCATTTGCAACACCAGTCCTGACTTCGGCTGGTGGGTTCGCATCTCTTTTCTTGTTACTACCGTTGTTTCCTTGGGTACCCTTCTTGAAATTCGAGAACTTTCTCTTGTTCTCTCCTGACGACTCGACATGAGTCTCCTTCTTCTTGTTATCAGAAACTGAGAACTTGTTCACTATAATCGCTTCTTCAGTCAATACCACGCTCAAATCAATGGCCTCAGTGATCGTTGGAGGCTTCGAAGTAGTCACCATGCTCATGATTTGGGGTGCCAATCCCCAAATGAAGTGTTCAACTTGCTTGAACTCCGGTTCTACCATGTAGGGAACAACACGAGACACGTCATGAAATCTCTGTACGTACTCGGCAATCTTGGGTCCATCCATCTTCAGATTCCAGAACTCGGTCTCCAACTTCTGAATCTCAGCTCTCGAGCAGTACTTCTTGCGCATCAGTTCTTTCAACTCATCCCAAGTCATAGCATACGCTGTCTCCTCTCCCATAGTCTGAACCTGAAGGTTCCACCAGGATAGAGCTCCGTCTAGGAAAAGTCCAGAAATGTAAGTGACCTGGTGCTCTGGCGCACATTTGCTCATTCGCAGCACAGAGTCTGTTTTCTCAGCCCATCTAATGAAAGCTACAGCACCTCCAGTGCCGTCAAAGTTCAGAGGCTTGCAGTCAAGGAACTGCTTGTAAGTACAGCATGTACAAGCAACATCATTCACGGAAAGCATTAGCAAACGCACATGGAATGTCCAAACGTATCGTAATGTGTCTTAAGTGACTTAAACATTATCGTGAGGTGGGTTATTTCCTGAGGTACCTCCGTTATGTTCAGAGCGTAAGGCCTCATGTTCTGCGATTGCTTGTGAAATCCGTTCATGCAGTTCTGCCTCTGTTGTGGGCAACTGAGTGTTCCTTCGAGGAGGCATCTTCTATAAAGAAGATTGTATGGGTTAGGTCTTAATTACATAAGAAGAATATAGTATGTATATGTAGTAGCATGCAAGCGATCAGGTAACCAACACAATTATAACACAAGTATGTAATTTTAACAACGTATTTAATGAGAACATTACGATTGAGCTTTCCATTAATCATCGACCACAAACACAGTTACATGTTTTACATAAATATTGTACCAAAAGGAACACAGGGTCACACTACCCTTGTTCAAAATGTCTATCAATCTACCATAAGTCATATAGTCAAAAGATGGTATCCAAAAGGCTTTGCTAGCTCAACTCAATAGCGGTGCTCTCATCAAAAGCAAGCTACCTACATAAAACAAAAAACCGTCTATGCTGATAGTGGTGGAGGAGGAGGTGGAGGAACAAAAAGCAAGTTGCGCACATGCGCTAGCTCCTCCTCAAGATCATAAACATGACGCAATAGATAATTGATCTGCTGCTCAACGTAAGGAAGCGAGTGTCAAACTCGGGAAATGGAGTAAGCAGTGCAGGAGGATGTGAAAACGGGGATGGTGATGAACGAGGAACATATGCAGGCTGACACGGACATGGCAAAGGTCGCGGTATCATCTCAAGCTCTAAAATCCTGTGACTCATGATCTCATACTGGAGCTGCAATGATAAAAGTAACTCATCCCGCGTATAACCAGTAAAATGCGGGGGATGGTAGGGATCAGAAATCGGCATGGTGTACGGTGGGAACCATCTAAGTGGCTCGTCTAGTGGTGAAGAAGTAAAATGAACAGAAGATGCAAACTGAGGCATGTGAGGGAAAGCTGCTGATACATGAGGGTCATGGCTAGGCTGCTGGCTAGAAGTGCCTTCCCCTAGACGGGGTGCTGGTATATCCTGCAAGAATACAATAGGCAGGTCGACACGATGCACATATGACTCAACTGGATGAAAAGGAGCAACATCAATAGGTGCGGGTGCAAATGGGGAAGTGGTTAGCTCAATAACAGGAGGGTCAGATGGTGCAGGGATCGAATCTGGTATGAGCGGTGCAATGTCAGGTATGCCAAATGGTACAGGATCATGATTAGGTAAAGGCTCGGGTGCAGGTATCGGCTCAGGATCAGCGGGTGCATCAACAGGTTGATCAACAGGGATAAAATCAAGCTCAAGTCCAGGCTCAATGTCATGTGGAGGAATCGGTGCAGCTGACATAGCTATATCGTCATCAGAATCTGTGGCATAACGTCGCAAACCAACTGCCTCTAAGGCTGAAGAAGACACAGACTCAAAGGAATCTGGAACAGAGTGTAAACTGGAATCAGATGAAATCTCAATAACAGGAATCCCCAGAAGTGGAACGTCAACAACGTCCTCATTGAGCTCCCCATCGCTATGGGCATCATCAGGGGGACCATCAACAAACAAATCAAAATCATCATCAAAAAGATCATCG